>OY728142.1:2023215073-2024475747 GCA_963277665.1 Viscum album | reverse complement strand
TTATGATATGATAATATTTCTAGAAATATAAAACCATTATTACCTTATTTTCCTCACTATAACGTTCCAGGTTTTTGGAGCAGGTTTTATTCCTTGCTCGTTTTGAAATTTCCAATTTTGGTGGGTTGATAAACTTTTTTCTCAATCGCCATTACTTACTTCAGATTTTAAATTTTACCCAAGACTTTTTATAGATTATTATTGATACTCGGTAAGTTTTTTATGGTTTTTGTTTGGTTTTTGGGGAATCAAAGGCTAACACCCCATGTTTTCAAAGTGTTCAGATTGGAGAGAATGGTTTGAAAAAACCCATGTGGCCTCAAAGGGAAAATTTTGAGTTACTCTATGTACATTGGACATAGTATAAAAATAATTTAGAGGTTTTAATTACCATTCTTCCGTGTTTTAAATTTTTGACAGAGTTCTCATGCATGGTTTTCACACAATTTTTAAAACTATGAGCATGAACTATGCGAGCCTAGAGCTTGGTGAGTGGGTGTCACACGGTTGTTGTAAAGTTTTCCAAATCATGTGAGCTAACCATGTAACCCATTAAAAGTGTTAAATGAACATTTTTCCTCCTTCCATTTTATTCATTCTTCCTCCTTTCTCATTCTCTACCACATGTGCACAATAGTGGGGTTCTCCCTTTTCTTCCTCCCACTATGTGGGAAGCCAAATATCTCATATGGGCTCCTATTATAGATCTATCAGAAATGTTGTAGCCATTTTGGTAAGGTCATTATTCCTCTTATCTCATTTCTTCTTTTCTCTCTCCTCATAGAGTGCTAAATTTTTTGAAGTTATTTTACCCTATTTTTTGAGTGTTCATCTAAAACGTTGATTTCTTTGAATTCGGCTCAAGTTAGAGGCTAAGATCATACATGTGGGAATATAACAACATGTGGTAGATGGTTCTCATATTTATTTATTATTTTTGAGTGGTTTTAGGGTTTATTTTATAATTCCATTTTAATGACTAAGAGAGACCCTATAAATTAAATTTTTTCTTTAAATAATTAATTGAACTCATGGAGATTCATATGGGAATGCTCCTCTATGATTACAAATGGATGCGGCTAGTGAGAGTATTTATACCTTGGGTATATTAGGATGAGGTTTTTATTTTATTTATATTGAATTAAATTATATATATATATATATATATATGAATTTCTTTTGAGTTACATCAAAATGCGATGGGCTCAGACTGAGGATAGACGTAGTGTTGGCCATATGGATTGAAGTAATTTAATAATCAAGAAGGGTTTGGCCTTAGGAATTTGGGATGTGTTGATCACCAATTTTAAGAATTAGTTATCGGGATTAAGTGAGGATGTCTTCAGGCTATGGGTATGGCTCGAGTGATTGTGGATAGTGTTGACCATCAGAAGGGAGATGTGGTCGCAAGGGAATGAGGTGTTGAAATGGTGTAGCTTAGGTTCTTCTTGGTGATTTTTTCTCCCATTTGGATTCATGTGCACACATTAAGAATCATATAATGAGGTTTTTTGACTATATGTGTGGGTAGAGGACTCTTTCAATTGTGGTATATGTAAATGGTTTATGGTTCTTATCATATAAACTCATAGGGGTGGTGAGGAGACATTGGTTGATAGTGTTAAGACCATCAGTTTGGGGATGAGGTTCATGGTACTAGAGGTTTTTGGGCCAATATCATTTGGTAGGATGAACATATATGTTCCTAGGGACATCAAATATTGATTCTATGATGTTATTATTTGGAGGACAGATATCATTGTACCTCATAACATTGGTATTTGAGCCGACAGGAGCTTTCTAGCAGGGGTCTGAGGGTCCATGTTTTGATTATTAGGCATGCTTTTCGGATATTGGTTTCTTGTTTGTACATAAGGTGTCGGTGGGAATGTGGTGTTGGTATACTATAACAAGAGTTTCATGAGGGATATTTTGATTGTTATACATCAGATGATTCTATGGTCATACGATAAGGATCATCTTCACTATGGTATTTTGGAATTGGCTGAAGCGGGTGATCACTCACTTATGGATTTTGAGCACAATGGGAGAAAGTTATTATTATAAAACTGAGAAGTGATGTTTTGTTTATTTAATTTTTAGTACAAACATGATAAATAATAAATATCAGATAAGAACATGTTGTTTGTTGCCTACTAATATTCTTTATCACACCCTATATGGTCCCTTCAGGAGGTGCGTAGACTTTATTGATTTGTGCTCAGTAAATGGTTCAGACTCTAGTGTAGGACCTTAGTGTTGGAATGATTAGCATGGGATGGATGGAAAGGAACCTCGATATTATTGCCTCATATAGATTTTCTCTTTTTTTCATCAACATTCCTATATATATGTGTGTATTAAGGATGACCATTGGAAACCCTTATGGTTATTGTATGGTTTTACTTTTTTATGTATGCATGTTCTATTTTAGTATTTATAAATGGAATGTTTTATTTTTTATTTATTTTGATGTTGTTATCTATTATGCTTCTGATATTGTGTTATATTTATTATGAATCCTCAATGGGTGGGTTACTGGTTTAACTTATGTTTTTTCCTTTCTTTTATGTTTCTATTATATATATACTTGGAACAATATTATATCATCACCAGATAGTGTAGTCACCCCACTATCACCCTCTTTACACCATCACTTTTAGTCGGTAGTCATTAGTGAATGGGGAGGCATGCCTAAGGCCTTTGGAACTCGGCTCGAAGCACTGTCTAGGTGGCTAATCTAGTAAAGGTGATAAAATGGTATTAGGGTAGTTCTTGACAAATAATTAGTAGTATTGTTTGGTTAGATACTAATGATATCAACTTTTTTTCATTTTCTTCCAGCTAGTCTTACTATTTTTTCTATCGTAGATAGAAGATTATGATGTTTTCCTAATTGGTTATAGAGCTTGTGCATGGGTTCCTGGGGCCCCATGCATGGGGTATAGACAAAGTTAATAGGGGTGGGAATTGTTGTTCTATTTTTATCATTTTAAATTTTATAATATTTCCACCTAGAGTGGTTCACATGGATGTGTCTTGTTACCTATTGTGATATGTGAACCTTAACCTAGTATGGTAAGGGAGATGATTTACCCTTGGCCCGTTATGGAAAGGGGAACTTGATTCGATTTTATTTAGGCACATAGTATGTCTAAAATATATATTCACATGCTATGAAAATTTATGGTGATTTTAATTAGGGACCTGGATTATGATAAGAGGGGTTAGGTTGTTAAAATTTCCAACAAAGGAATCTATGAATCATTTTTCCATCATAACCTCTATCTGGTGGAATTCTACTCAATCATCCTAGGAAATTGGACTCAATGAAATCTGTTTCTGATATTTGATATATATATATATGTGTGTGTGTGTGTGTGTGTGTGTTTCTGTGTGTTTCTGTGTGTGTGTGTGCCTAAATATTGCAGGAGAAAACATAGATGATTATGTGGGGTGATGTTGATCACCAGGTTAGGCGATGAGCTCATCGGATTGATGAGACATGATTTTTGAGGATGGGTATGGCCCAAGGAATATGTGATAACTATCTCTTATATGGGTGGGTTAGGGGCCAAGAGGCCAGATGTCATGTGACATTTTTGCAATGGGGGGGGTAAGGGTAGTGATTTTATGCTTCCTACTAATTTTATCCTTGTCTAATTTATATATGGATGTGTGTTAGTTGGGATATCTGAACATATATTGGTATTTAGCAGGACTACCACTAGATGTAATCTAATGGAGTGTCAATCGGGCGATGTTTTGGTGTTGTAGGAGTGTACACCCGTTAATTTCCTTGAGGGTTGGGATGAGGCCTTAGAGGGTCTCACTAAGAAATATCCACAAGCTTTTTCACAAGTAAAATCTAAAATACAGGAGGGTAAGCCACTAGATTTGACAACTTTGGGTCGTGGCATGATAAGAAACTTAAATCTAGTCTGGTACATGTCATCCAGGGGATTTATAGGGGAGCTCAGAGATTGGATCCTTCTAGGGGATACATAACTTGATAGTTCTAATCATAGCATCCAATACTATTTAAGGGTGAGGGTGTACCATAGGTAGCTAAGAACTAGATTGAGTTGATTAAGATGATATTCAAGTAGGTTGAGACAACCCTAAGGTGAAGGGTGAAGCTGGCGACATATGTTCTCAGAGGACAGAATAAGTGTCAGTGGGATGTGCAGGTTTAGGTAGGCTGACATGGGTGATTGGATTGGAAGTACTTTGAGGAAATTTTCTTTGAGCAATTCTTTCTAGATATTTTGAGTATATAAAGAGATCATTAGTTCTTGATCCTATTATATGGAATCATTTATGTCATGGATTATGCAATGAAATTCATCGAGCTATTTCACTTCACACCTAATATGGTGGGTGATGACACCTCTATGATTTGGAATTTTTAAGATTGTTTACGGAACACCATTCAGGTTCATGTAAAAAATATTAGGTTATCCAAATTCGTGAAGGTAGTGAAACAGACACTCATAGTCGAGGGAAACATGATGGACCAATCATATTCAAGTTTGGTGGCGGTGTCAGGTGATTTAAGTGGAGACACATTAGATATAAGTAAGGGAGTCTGAGAGGAGTCTCAATAGGATACTTAGGCTGAGGAATCAAGAATATCACTGAGGAGTTGGTCATCGATGATGTGCTTCCAGTTTGGGAATCCAGGTCATGTGAGGTTGTAAAATGATTGGCCCCTAAAGGAGTGTCAGGAATGCAGATATGTTGATAATCTCAATAAGTTATGCAAAAAAACATTCTAAAATAGCCAAATATTAGGGACCTAGTTAGACTCAGGGTTCTGAGATAAGACTGCGATCGGTACTAGGACCTGGTAGTTAGGAGTCGGATACACATAGAGGTCGTGGAAGAGATAGTGGGACCCAGCAGTGGGGTTAGTTGCTGATGGATGGTGTTTCACCAAAGGGAGTCCAAGCCTCAGGTAGCCAAGATTTAGGATAGATGCATGCAGTGGATATTCTAGGTGGAGAGCATGATGTGGATCTGGTTATGGTTAGAGTTATATTGTGGGTGTGTTCTTTTTTTTAGTTCGGCATGACCCTCATGTAGGAATGTTCATTTTGAGTGAACAAGGTGTATGAGATATATGTAAACTATCTAGACATTGGTTAGTGTTTTGTAATTATATTGGATGTGTTATATGTATATTTATATATATATAAGGTGTGTGGAAAAGGATTTATATGTGGGTACTGATGGTTGTGTGGATTTTATGAGGTCCATTAGATTTTGGTCATCGATGAAATGTGGGATTTCATGAGGTTCATTGACATATAGGAATCAGTGTGATAAAATAATTGTTTGTGGTGTGAGGCACTAGAACTTATTTTGAGAATCCTATGAGATGCAAGACATCATAGGTTTCATGTGTAGCATGGACACGATGTAGACATCAGATTAGATGTAAAACATGATGAGTGTTTAGTATGACATAGGAGAACCTGATGAGGTGAAAGAGTAAAGATGAGTCACAAAAGAAATTTACATCCAGGTATGGTTAATGGACCATTGGTTTTATTTGAGTTTTGGTTTGGGATGCAACTGGGGTAGGTAACTCCTATGGTGGGGAGACCTTGAGGTAGTTCACATAAGCCCTTTGAGACAAGAGAGATCATGATTTTTTTAGAGAAATAGTTGTGTTTCGTTCTATCTCAGATTTATGTTTAATAGCTCAAAGAAAATCACTATTAAGGTGAGGAGATTGTAACATCCCAGGTTTTTGGAGCAGGTCGAATTCCTTGCCCATTTAGAATTTTCAGATGTTGATGGGTTGACCAACTCTTTTCATTATCAACAAAAAATAATTTTGAGTGTTACCATTACCAAAGACCTTGTTTTCAGATTAATCATGATGCTCAAAAAGTGTCTCAGGGTTTGGGTTGTGTTTTTGGTGTGTCATAGGTTACAAACTGTGTTTTTGAAGTGCATACGCTAAGGAGCACAATTTGAACAAACCATGCGGCCTCTAAAGAGAAATCGTGTGAACCTCCAGGAACACTAAACATGGTTTGGAATACCATGTGCAAGGGGGTCTATAGATGTATGTCCATGTATTTAATTTCTAATAGAGAGGTCATGCATGGTTTGTGCATGTTTTGAAAAATTGTTCTCATGAACCATGTGATCCTGGAACTGGGGCAGTGGTTGTTGCACGGTTAGCGCACAATTTTTCATACCCTATAAGATAACTATGTAACACCTTAAAAGTGTTAAATGTCCTTTTTTTTATCCATAACTTTTATTATGTCTTCCTACTTTATTCTTCTCAAATCCATGTGCATAGTAGGCGGTTCTCTATTTTCTTTTTTCCACTTCGGCTCTGTTTCATTATCATTTGGGTACATTGGAACTATGTCGATAAGATATTTTTTTTCAGTTGTATAATTTCCTCCCTAATATCACCTCATAGAGGGATAAATCCATGTAATTATTCTTACCCTATATTTAGGGTGTTCATATAAAAGTCCAATATCATCCAAATCGGCTCGATTTAGAGGTTATGGTCAGATGTGCAAGAGTTTACCCACACAAGGTAGGTGTTTCTAATCTTTATTTGTGATTTTACGAGTGTTATGGGGGTGAATATTTTAGAACACCATTTTTGACTGAGTGATACCCTATAAATGATATTTTTATATTTAAATAATTAATTGAACCCATGGGAGATTCATAGAGGCATGATCCTCTAAGTCAACAAATGGTTGACCCTAGTGGGAGACCTTATACCTTAGTTAGATTAGGATAAAGTGTTTCTTTTATTTAAGTTGAATTGAATTATATATATATATATATATATGAATTGATTGTGAGTTCCATGGAAACATGAAGAGTTCAGTCTGAGGATTGTGGTGGAATTACTCATCTAGATTGAGGTAATGTAGTCATTAAGATGGGCTTGGCATGGAGATGTTTGGTGAAGCTGATCACCGGTTAGATGAATTGGTCTTCAGGATGAGGTGATGATTTCATCGGGCTATGGATGAGGCCTGTGTGATTTTGTATGGTTTTAAACATCGACTGTGTGTCTTGGTTATAGGGGAATGATGTGCCAGAATGGTGTGTCTTAGGTTCTTCTTAGTGATTTTCACTCACTTGTGTTGGGCAATGTGCCTTTTGGAATCATGTTCACATAGTAGGACTCAGATGTTGAGGTTGTTTTGACCACATGTGTGTGTATAGACCTCAGTAAGTTGCAACATAGGGAAATGATTGGAGGTTCATTCCATATAATTCTGTGGGGATGGTGAGGATCCCTAATTTAATGGTGTTGATGCCATCAGTTGGGGGTTGGGGCTCGTCGTACTAGAGGTCATTCAGCCACGATCATTTGGGATAATGGACATCATTGTTCCCCAAGACATTAGATGTTAACCTAATAGTGTTATAATTGGAAGGATAGTAATTGATGTGCATTGGAATATCAGGAATGGAGTCCATGGGAGCTTTTGAACAGGGCTATAAGGGACCAGGTTCTAATTATTGATCGTGCCTTCGAGATGTCGGTTTCTGGTTTGGACATGACGTGTTGATTGGAAAGTGGTTCTAGGATTCTATTATAGGAGACACCTGACAGATCTATAACTTTTTATAAATCAGGTGATGCCTTAGGATTATACTAATGATCCTCTCCACTATAGTATCCCTGCATTGGCTGAAGCAGGTGATCTCTCTCTTATGGTTGTTGAGCAAAGGAGGAGCAGGTTGTTGTTACATAATTGGGCAGTGTTGTTTTTTTTTTAATTTTTAGTACACACCTTCTAAATCACAGATATAGGATAGACACAAGTTGGTGGTGGCCTATTGAGATTCTTTATCACACCCTACAAGGGCCCTTTGAGACACATGTACACTTTATGGCTTTTCACTCTGGTAAAGGTTCAGGTTCTAGGGTTGGACCTTATTGTCGGACTATTTAGAATGGGATGGATGGAAATAAACCTTGAGGTTATATCCTAAGCTAGAGTTTCTATTTTGTTTTCTATTTTCATAAACATGAATTTATATATGTACATACTAAGGCTAGCCATTGGAGACCCTTCCACTACGGGAAAAACAAGCTTTTGCGACAGGCTGTTTGCGACGAGATTAATTCTCGTCACAAATAGTCCCTCCCAGAGATTATTTGTGACGGGTTTTGGGGTCCCGTCGCAAAAGGTAATGCGCGGTTTGGTGTGGGATGTGCGCCAAAGTGCGGGAAGGTTTTTTGCGATGGGGGGATCCCCCTATCGCAAATACCAGCAGCGGTAAATGGGTTTTTGCGACGAGATGTTGTCCCGTCGCAAAAGGTGTGTCGGCATGTCTCTTTTTGTGACGGGCCCCATCGCAAATACCCTTTTAACCACTGACAGTAATTAATACGGGCAATGGTATTTGCGATGGGGCCCATCACAAAAAGTACCTTTTGCGATAGTAATCCCGTCGCAAATAGTCTCGTCGCAACTTATCTAACTTATATATACCCCCTCTATTTTTTTCTCTACCTCTCATTTCTCATTTGCTCTCTCTCTCTAAACTTTATTTTTAGAGTAAAAATTTCTCTGAGTTATTTTTTTACGGAGAAGTTGTGAAGTTGATTACATCAATTGGAGATCAAGTTTAAAGGTATTTATATTTTATTTAATTTAGTATTTATTAATTTTTTTTTTATTTTTAATTATTGTTGATTAGTTGTAATTAAATTAGATTTACATTGTTTTGTTATCTGTATTTATTTGTAATAATAAATTGAAATTATTAATATTAATTCTTAATAATTATTAATAATTAATAATTATTAACGAAAATTAGTATTCTCTATAAATAATTACTTGTAATTAGTAATAAATAGGAATAATTAGATATACATAGAAATAATTAGTAATAAATTGTAATAATTAGTAGTAATTAGGAATAGTAAGTAATAATTAGTAATAAATATGAATAATTAGGAATAAATAGTAATAATTAGGAATAAATATGAATAAATAGTAATAATTAATAATAAATAGTAATGATTAGGAATTAATAGAAATAAATAGTAATAATTAGTTGTAATTAGGTTTAATTAGTAGTAATTAGGTTTAATTAGTAATAAATATGAATAATTAGTAATAAATAGGAATAATTAGTAGTAATTAGGGTTAATTAGTAATAAATAAGAATAATTAGTAATAAATTGGAATAATAAATAAGAATAATTACTAATAAATGGGAATAATTATTAATAATTAGTAATAAATAATAATTAATAGTAATTATTAGTAATAAATAGTAATAAAAAGTAATAAGTAGTAATAAATTGTAATAATTAATAATATTTAGGAATAATTAGCAATAATTAGGAATAATTACGAATAATTAGGAATAATTAGGAATAATTAGGAATAATTATGAATAATTAGGAATAAATTGGAATAATTAGGAATAATTAGGAATAAATAATAATAAATAGCAATAAATAGAAATAATTAGGAATAAATTAGAATAAATAGGAATAAATTGGAATAATTAGGAATAATTATGAATAATTAGCAATAATTAGGAATAATTATTAATAATTAGGAATAAATATGAATAATTAGTAATAATTAGTAATAATTATTAATAATTAGGAAAAATTAGGAATAATTAGTAATAAATAGGAATAATTAGTAATAAATATGAATAATCAGTAATAAATAGAAATAATTAGGAATAATTAGTAATAATTAAGGAATAATTAGTAATAATTAGTAATAATTAGTAATAATTAGGAATAATTAGGAATAAATAAGAATAAATAGTAATAATTAGGAATAATTAGGAATAAACAGGAATAAATAGGAATAATTATGAATAAATAGGAATAAATATGAATAAATAGGAATAAATAGAAATAAATATGAATAAATAGGAATAAATAGGAATAAATTTGAATAATTAGTAATAAATATGAATAAATAGGAATAAATATGAATAGTTACGAATAAATAGGAATAATTAAGAATAAATAGTAATAAATAAGAATAAATAGTAAAAAATATGAATAATTAGTAATAATAAGTAATAAATAGTAATTAGTAGTAATAAATAGTAATAAATAGTAATAAATAGAAATAAATAGTAATTAATAATAATTAATAGTAATTAATAGTAATAAATAATCATAATTATGAATAATTAGCAATAATTAGGAATAATTAGCAATAAATAGGAATAATTAAGAATTAATAGGATTAATTTGGATTAATTAGGAATAGGTAGGAATAATTAGGAATAAATAGGAATAATTAGCAATAAATAGCAATAATTAGGAATAAATAGGAATAATTAAGTATAAAAAGGAATAATTAGGAATAAATATGAATAATTAGGAATAATTAACAATAATTAGCAATAATTTTCATTAAATACGAATAATTATAAATAATTAGGAATAATTAGCAATAATTAGGAATAAATATGAATAATTAGTAATAATTAGGAATAATTAAGAATAATTAGTAATAAATATAAATAATTAGTAATAAATAGGAATAATTAGAAATAATTAGTAATAAATAAGAATAATTAATAATAAATAGGAATAATTAGTAATAAATAGGAATAATTAGTAATAATTAGTAATAATTAGGAATAATTAGTAATAATTAGGAATAATTATTAATAATTAGGAATAATTTGTAATTATTTGGAATAATTAGTAATGATTAGGAATAATTAGTAATAAATAGGAATAAATAGGAATAAATAGGAATAAATAGGAATAAATAGGAATAAATAGGAATAAATATGAAAATATAGGAATAAATAGGAATAATTAAGAATAAATATGAATAAATAGGAATAAATTTGATTAATTAGTAATAAATATGAATAATTAGGAATAAATAGGAATAAATATGAATAATTAGGAATAAATATGAATAATTAAAAATAAATAGTAATAAATAGGAATAAATAGGAATAAATAGTAATAAATAGATATAATTAGTAATAAATAGTAACAAATTGTAATAAATATGAACAATTAGGAAGAAAATAAATATTAATAAATTGTAATAAATTTTAATTACTTGTAATAACTTGGCACAATCTCCAGTGGATTGACGAAACTGCTTTTTCTCAATGAATCTTCTCCTTTCAACATTCACTGACTCAAAACATTATGAAAAGTATTCTTCTACGTATGCATATCCAATCTCGTATCCATGAGTTTGAATATGCATTCATAGGACCATGTTTTTCATAATGTGTTTAGGTGGTGACAGTTGCTAGAAGAAGATTCATCAATGAAAAGGGGGCTCTTTTGTTCGACGGCTTATTTACTTGCAACTTTCTCACATAGAAATCACAATCAGGAATCTTCTCAAAGGTACCCATATTCATTCTCGTCTGTACAAGAATGTATATGCATACCTCCGAGTAGATTATTCGTTGTGATTTCTGTGTGAGAAAGTTTCAAGTAAATGAGCTGTCGAAAATAAGAGTAGTCATCAATCCATTGGAAATTATATCACCCGTAAGTAATGGTAATTATTAAGAAGTAGTTATAATTATTTAAATTTTTTGTTCAGATAGTGTTTTTATACTTTCAAAGTATTCAAAAATAGTAATGATTTTATATTTTATAGAAAAATATAAAACATAGAAGTCGACAACAATCATTATTAGATGATTGCACTTGGATAAATCATCATAGAAATCTAAATAGTTATGGTTTAAATCATGTATATATTGAGGGTGTTGAAACTTTCTAATAATTTGCATCATCAAAACCAGAATATGTTTCAGAATGAACAATAAAGTATCCTAAAAAATGTGCTTTGAGAATGTTTTACACATTTGACAAGGTTGGGGGACAGATCTTGCGGTCTGATTTTCAACCAAATTATGTTTTTTTGGTATCAACACGGTGAATGCAGTTCCAGATAAGATACTAATAACTTGATTCTGGATCCATCACAGTTTCAAAATTTTGTACATGAAATTGCAGGTCCATCTATTCAGCAAACTGAAACTCAAGATGATATTGATTTAACTCTGAATTTGGCACCATCCGAATTGTATGATTTGTTGAGGTCTGCTAAGGATGCATTATATCCTGGTTACAAGATAACAAAATTAGAAGCGGTTGAAAAATTTATGGCAATTAAATCAGATAATGCAATGTCAAACAACTGTTTTGATCATATATTTTCTTTGGTTCAAACACTGTTACCTGAAGGAAATGTGTTTCCTACAAATTACTATGAGAGAAAGACGCTGGTTCGTAATTTGGGCCTTAGTTATCGGAAGATTCATGCATATCCAAGTGATTGCATCTTATATTCTAGTGAAAATGATTCGCTGGATAGTTGTCCCAAATGAGGAAAATCGAGGTATAAAGAAGCTCAAATAGGGAAGTCTGGATCAATTCCGGTAAAACAGTTGAGATATTTACCCCTTACACACAGGTTACAACATTTATTTATGTCTCAGAACACAGCATCAATGATGTAATGGAAAAAAACCAAGATTTCAGCTGATAAAAAATTAAATCATCCATCTGATGGTGACTCATGGAAAAAAATTTACCATCTACATCCGTCTTTTGCTTTAGAAGCCCAAAACATGTGATTGGGTCTTTCTACTAATGGTTTTTGTCCATTTGGTTCTTATAGTAGTCAGTATTCTTGTTGGCCTGTCTTTATAACTCCATACAATTTACCTCCATGGATGCTGATGAAGGATCCCTATATCTTTTTGACCTTATTAATCCCAGGACATCCAAAAAAGAATATTGATGTTTATTTGAAACCATTGATTGAAGATTTAAATTCATTGTGGAGTGATGGTGCTAGTACATATGATGTTGCTGCGAAACAAAATTTCATATTAAAAGCTGCATTAATGTGGGAGATTGGTGACTTTATGGCATATGGCATGTTATCTGGCTAGATTACACATGGTCCGAAATCATGTCCTTACTGTATGAAAGGCAAAAAAACCTTTATGATTCTCAATGACAAAAAAACCTTGCAGTCGAGTATCCTGATATTACGAAGTTCGACGTTTATCGGAGGATGTACAGTGATCCAGCCATTGGAGAGATTAGAGGTGATTGCCAGCATCAGATTGTGGTTAGTATTATTTTTTCAGTTTTATAATTAATTGCATATAATATTTTAACTAATTTAATTTCAAATTGGAATTGAAGAAGTCATATGAGCCTGCAGCCTCTCAGACACAGGCTGAGAGTCAGGACGAGACGACTAAGAAGACTAGTGCCCAGTATTTCGATGAGGCAACATGGATGTAGGCGACTCAGTATGGCTTCGGGAAGGGACGAGTAGTTGGTATCGGCTCTCATTTGACTCCTGGTACTTATTATGGTACTTCTACGATGTCGGCGTCCAACTCAAGAGGAGCTCATGAAGAGGCATCATCTTCTGCTCCACAGTATCAAGAGCAGTTGCGAACTCAGTCTGAGTTTATAGAGAGTTTGCAGAAGCAGTATGAAAAGATGTGTCGATAGCAGCAGCACCAGCACAAAGAGGAGATGCATCGATGGCAGCAGTAACATCATGAGAAGATGGGGTACATGTGTTGTCTGACTTATATTTTAAGGATGTAGTTTCTTCCACCATCTCCTACAACTCCTCCACCTCCTCTAGAAGACGACCCTCCCCAGTGATTTGTTTATTATGTTAAAAAAATTTGAATTGAAGATTTATTTTAATATGAACTATTTACAGTTTATGTATTTTATATTGGTGCAAATATTACATGTTTTTATTTCTTTTTATGTTTAATATTTTATTATTTATTATTAGTATTATATTTTTTAATATTTGTTTATTTTAGTAATAATAATAACATTTTATGAATTTTTTATATTTTTTTGTAAATATTGAGAATTGTAATAATTTTTTATTTTTAATTTTTTTTATGAAAATTAATATTAATTTTTTATTAATCATAATTTTATTAAATATATTTTTTTAGTATTATATTTTTTAATGTTTGTTTATTTTATTAATAATTATTCCTTTTTATTATTTTAATAATATTAATATAAGTTTTTTCATTAATCGTAATTTTATTAAATATTTTTTTTATTATGTTTAGTATTTGCGACGAGACCTTTTGCGATGGGTTCCCATTGAAAATAATTTATACATAATTTTTTATTAGTAGTATTTACGACGGGATAACGGGCCTATCGCAATTACTATTTGCGACAGGCCCGTCACAAAAGTTTTTTGTATATAATGTATATAATCATAGGCTTATTTGCGACGGGCCCATTGCAAATGGTTTATTTCTATATAATTTATATAATTGAAGACTTATTTGCGACGTCATTTTCTACAACGGGCTATTTGCGACAGGGCCCCATCACAAAATCCTATTTGCGACGGGATCCCGTCATAAATAGCCCGTCGTAAATACCTCTAATTTCAGTAGTGTTCTATTTATTGTATTGTATGAATTATTATGTATGCATGTTCTATTTTAGTAGCTACAAGTAAAATATTGTCTTGTTAATCTATTTCACTAATTTTGTTGATTATTCTTCCATTATTGTATTATATTTCTTATTCTTCCAACATGGGTTGGTTACTGGTCCAATGTCTGGTTGGTCTTTCTTTTCACCTTCTATTAAATATATATACTTTGATCATCAATATATCATCACCAGAGGGTATAGTCTACCCAAAAACGTTCCCTTTACACCTTCAATGATAGTTATAAAACCTTTAGAATATGGGGAAGCACACCTAATTTGAGTTACACTTGGCCAAAATCATTGTTCGTATGGCTAATCAGTTTAGGGAACTATACTCACATTCATTGAAAAATTGAAATGTTACTCATGCGTACATACGACCTACAATATCCATTATTATAATGCAATTTATTTTTCAAAACCACATTTCATGGTTGTATTTAAAAGTTTAATTAATGAATAAAAATGATATTTATTTCATCATTATTATTCTATATATGATAAAATAATGACTCCTTTGACCATAGTCAACCTACTAATGTTATTTTGGATTTATGAGTCGAGTATCATCAAAACATCATACACAAACGTAATTGATTAGGTAATTGAATATAACATAGAAATAAATAAAATAAAGTTAATAATAAACTAAAAATATTTATTAATCAAGTAAATAGTTAATATAATTTTATTATTCTATAATATTAATAATGTATGTGACAATTTGGCCTTGAGTCAAGGGACACTTTACCTAAAAATAATGTCAATTTTTTTCAAGAATTATTTTATAAATTATTTTCTTCCATGAATATATTATTACAATTATTTAATTGATGTATTTATATGAATATAATTGAATAATAAATTAAATTTTGTGCCTCTTTTTACTTTATTTCATAGGTTTTCAAAAGGAATCAATTTTTATAGTTTATACATAATGTTTTCAATTTCATTACAAAATAAAAAAGGAATATTCTATTTTAATGTATACGATGCCAATAGATTTTCCCACCACAATAAAAATTATTTTATGTTTGGATTCCTTTAAAATATTCTATATTTTCATAAAATAAGAACCATACTTCCATTTTTCTAGGTATTTTAATTTTGAAATTAGGTTTTAATAGAATGTGATATATTAATATTCTAAAATTTATTACTTATGGATTAAACAGGACATTTTTATGATTTTAATGATGTTAATTCAATATTTTTTATGTCTCGTGAATTTCATGGTCTTGGGAAATTATTTATGAATAACGTGTGATCTCGATAAAGATCTTATGATGGGTGATATCGATAAAACTCTCCAATGAATTGGTTGATTATTATCTTCTATAAATATTTATATTTGATGTTTCCCTAGAGGGTTATGACATTTGTAGGGGTTCTAAAAAGATGATGTATTAAGGAAATTACATAAATTTTATATGATTTCTAATGAATTTTCATGGAAATATTTTTATTTCACAAGGTAAGATAATGACATTTTCTGTAAAAATGATTACGCACTTTTGGGTAAAAATTTATGTTTTTCAGAAAATTGTTTTTCTGGGGTTATCATGTTTTCTAATAATCCCTCATGATTTTGATTTTCCCTTTTTTCATATAAAGTGTTTTTTTGAAAAACTTTGGGAAGTAAAGTTGATTTCACATGTAAGTAAATGATTATTTTTGATCAAATATCATTATTCTAATGAAAAACTCTCTTTTATGATCAAATGGTTTTGAAATGGACTAATGGGTTTCATTCATATTATTTTTTGTCCCTTTATGATATCTTTTTCTCGTTCGATTTATTCAAAATAATTTTACAATGTTTTAGGATGATTAGGATCAATGATGAAGTCTAGTTGATAATATTGATGATTTATCCTAAAAGGAAAACATGCTTCATTTTAAAAGTTTTTTATTATGGAAAAATGGATACTAAGAGGAAGATTCCAACTTTTAATAAATTTTTTTGTTACATAAGACATAATTATATATAAATATAATTTTGAAATGATCTTTTTGGATGAAATAAAATGAATTATTATTTAATAATGAAATTATATGATGAATTAGGATCAAGTCCTTATAGTTGGAATCAGATGAGGGTTTAGATAATTTTAGAGGTTAGGATAATTTAATTAAATACCCTTAAGATTTTCTAATTTATGGTTATCATGATATATAATTTTAATATTACCATGTTAATTCTTCTAAAATGAGTTTTTCATTATGGTTTTCTATATAGGAAATAGGAAAACTGAATCACGAAGGAACCAAGAGGATATTATCCATATAAATCAGTAACCTAGAATAGTTACAATTGGAATAATGCAATTTTTGTTGTGATAGATTAGGTGACGCATAATATTAATAATGGTGGTATATATTCGAGAGAGAAACCAGGTTTACCTTAGAGGAACATTTCTATAATGTATCATTTTATCAATTAGAACCCACCTATATTTAGTAGATCATCTGACCCCATGATAGTTGAAGGATAGGTTAAAGATATTGAGAATATATTTGATGTAATTGGTTGCTTAGAACATTAAAAGGTAACTCCTGGTATTTATTTTTTAAAGGTTAATTATATTTTGGGGGTCAATGGTAAAGAATATAAAAAAATAAGACATTGATGCCTTATAATGGGATGAATTTAAGAATATTTTCCATAATAAAAAATTTCATAAGTCTATTTGAATTTGGTTTGAAAATAAATTTATTGAATTTAAGATAGAAGATTAAGTGTATGTGTGTGAATAAAAATTCACTCATGTGGAAAGGTACACACATGGGATATTGATATCAAAATTAATTATTTTTAATCCAGATTTAATCCAATATATAAAATGTAATTTACATATCGTGAATTGAAAAATTATGAGAAAGTTTTTTGACTTTCTAAGAAGATATAACTTGAGTTTTCTAATGGTTATGTGTCATGAGAAAACAAGCTAAAAAAAGATCAATGTGGAAATAAAATGGGAAACATCAATCAAGGAACTCTAAAGGTAAGAAAATAAAGATTCCATCTTGTGATAAGTGTGGTAAAAATAACCATGGTGAATATCTTATAAAATTTGGGAAGTATTTCTAAAGTGGTATGTTTGGAAATTTGGCTCATGACTACAAAGAAGATAATCACTGTAATGATCATCCAAATATTAAAATTTATGGAGTAATATGTATTAAATGTAAATAAATGGTCCATTATGAATGTAATTATACATATATATGAGTAAAAAATGATTTTTTTAATATCATTAAAAGAAATATGTAGCTAAATAATTTGCAACTACTTCAGAAAATGAATGACTATACATTGATGTGGATTCATATAAATTACTAGTTTATTTAGATTATGTGAATGTCTTAATTGATTCGTAGTCTACACTTTCTTTTATTATTGAGAAATTTTATAATAAAATGTAAATTTAAACTCATGAAATTAATTGATAAGTTTTCATTAAAACTCCTGAGCATAGAATTATGGGAAAAAGAAATTATAATAATCTTCCTATTTTTATCTATAGAAAGGATCTTCCTATAAAACTTTTTGTATTTATCCTTATAGATTTTATGGTTATTTTTTATAATGAATTTTTGTTTGTATACAATAATGAATTCATACATTTGATAATATATAGATAAGCTAATAAATTTTTTAAATATAGAGATGAAATTTATCTTGAATAGATTTTTACGAAGAAGAAGACTAATAAAATTCGTGATATTCCTATAGTAAATTAATATCTTGATATATTTCATGATAAACTGTTAGGTATTATACCTGGTCATTAGATTGGATTTACTATTAAAATAATTCATTATTCTAATATAACATCAAAACCTCCATATCAAATAGATCAATTAGAAATTTTGGAACTAAAAAAATAATTACAAGTGTTCCTTGATAAGGGATCCATTCATCCAATCACTTCTCCATGGTGTGCTCCTATTTTTTATATTAAAATAAATTATGGTTAGATGATGATTTTTATTGATTATAGATCATTAAATTATATTACAATTTATATTAATTATTTGTTGGCTTATATTGATCAATTGTTTGATCAGCTTCAGGGTGTTTATTATTTTTCAAATGTTGAACTTAGTTTCGAGTACAATTAGGTGAAGTTGATGGAGGATGAAATTCTAAAAATGAAATTTTAAACAAGGCATGGGAATAAAGAGTCTTTAGTTATTCCCTTTATATTAAAAATCACTCCAACTATATTTATAGACCTTATGAATAGATTTTTCCATGAGTTCTTAACTAAATTTGGTGTTGTTTTTATTAATTAAATCCAGATATAATCAAGAATTTATGTTCACCATGAGATACATTTTAGTTTTTTTTATAAAAACCATGAAAAAAATGTTATATGGAAGGTATAGTAAATATGAATTCTAGTTTCAACATAGTTATTTCATTAGAAATATTATAATTAAATATGTAATAAAGGTTGATATAGCTAAAACTAAATTTATTTAAGAATATCCAGAACCTAAATGTATCACAAAGATTCATATTTTAATAGTATTAGTGGGTCAATAATGTAATTTTATTGAAAAAGTTTCTCAATTATATTTCATACTATCTAATTTGACACAAAAAGTATTTAAATTCATTTAAATGAAATAATATGATGAATGATTCTGGGAATTGAAAAAATATTAGTGAATTCTTTAATTTTGGCCATGCCATCTAAAAATTGTGAATTTTTTATTTATATTGTTCTTATTTGAAGGTAATGGGTTTTTTTAGAATGCAAAATGATCATGTAATTACTTATTCTTCATGTCAATTGAAAAATCATGGGATAAATCGTCATATACATGGCCTTGAACTAGAATATATAATGATTGCTTCAAAAATATAGAGATTTAATTTAAATGGAGTAAAGTTTGAACTATAAACATATGATAATTGTTTGAAATATATATTCACTAAAAAAAGTTGAACATGATGAAAAAAGAGATGAATAGAACTGATTAAGGATTTTGAATGCATGATTTATTTCCATCAAGGAAATGAAAATAGATAAGTTGATTCTTTGATTTAAAAATACAATGAATTATTAACAATAATATGTTTGGAACATGATCCATTGGTAAATTATATGATGAATGTTATTCTAGAAATTGAGAATGAAAAAAAATTATTATGTTTTGTTTCAAGTGTTAGCATGGTTTTCATTATCCAAAATAATTAGGTATGCCCAAAAATCAGATCATGTTTTACAGGAAAAGGTAGAATCTATAAATATTTGTATGTTCCCAAAGTTAAATGTTGATAGATAATGTGTTATCATATTTATAAAAATATTATGTGTGCCTTTTGTTTCCTATTTAAAGATATTTTTTATGTGAATCTTATAGTTTTATGTTTTTATTTTATCATAGTAGTACTAAGATGTATAGATATTATTGGGAACATTTAATGTGGTATGAAATGAAAAGAGATATTGTTGACATTACCATGAAATATTTGACTTTTCAATAGGTTAAAGTACAATGGTAATTACTTTAGGGGGGTGATTCATCCTTTTCCAGTGCTAAAATGGAAATCATATAACATACCTATGGTTTTTTTTTGTATTACTAAATACATCTATAGGTAATAATACGATATAGGTTTTTATTGATTGTATAAATAAATATTTTAATTTTTTTCTGTTTGAAATACAAGGTCTTTAAATAAAATTTATCCATTGTATATCAAGGATATAGTTAGGTCACATGGAGTTCCTCTCTCCATTGTATCAAACCGTGATCCTGATTTTACCTCTATTTTTTGGAAATGTCTTCTAAAGTCATTAGGTACTGAATAAAATTCTAGTATATCTTTTCATCATCAATATGATAGAGAATGAAAGAGAAATGTTCAGAATTTATAAGACATTATTTTAGTTTTTTAAATGGATTACCAATGAAGATAAGATATGAATATTTCTTTAGTAGAATTTAATTATAACACAAAATTTCATTCTTGTATATAAATAGACACTTTTGTGGGATTTTATAGAAAGTATCATTGGACTTCATCTTTTTTAGATAAACTAGGTGAGTGAAATTTATTAGTAATAGAATTGGTAGAATAAATTGTTGAGAAATTGATGATAATTCAGAATCATATGAGGAAATATTAGAGAAAGTATAAAAGGTATGCAGATAACTAAATGAAATAACTTTCATTCAATTTAGGTGAACATGGTTTCCTTAAAGTGTCTCTATCCAAAAGTGTTATTAATTTTGATAAAAGGAAGATTTAAGAGTAAAGTTCAATAGACCATATAAAATCATATAAAAATTACTATTAGTTTCATATAGAGTTTTTAACTATAATTTTATCACAAGTACATGATTCGTATGGTGTTTTATTATTATGAAAATATTTTATGGATGCATCACAAGTTTTGAGCCCCGAAACTGTTTAGTTGGAAGAAAACCTTTCCTCTGTGGAACAACCTGTATAGATTCTAGATCATGTATAGAAAGTTTTTTGGAATAAATTGATGTACTAGATTATGGTTTCTTGGAAAATCATATGATTTAATAAGTATAATGGGAATCAGAAAATGATATGAGAGAAAAATATCCACCACAAGATTAAATAGAAAATAAAATTAGGAGGACCCAATTTCCAAAAGGGGTAATAACATGATAGCTAAGACAATTTTAATAGTAAATAAATTTCATTACTCATTAATATTAATGAATTTTATTTTATTTAGTTATATAATTTTTCAATCAAATAGGATTTAGTTTTATTATTATTAGATAATTATTATATTTATTATTTGGTTTTATTTAAAATGTTCATTTATAAAATTTAGAATTTTTATTTTAAAATTTTAACTTCATTTTTTATATAATTAATTAAATATTATCTTATTATGATTTTTTGGTAATTTTCTAAAAAAACTTAATTTTTGGACGAATAGTAAAAAATGATTATTTTTACTAAAAACTGTATTTGCATTTCAAGAAATTACAAAGTTAATTATTTGTAAAATGTATTAAAAGTAAAATTATTCTGTTTATATTTTTAATAATCCAATAAATGATATTTGAATCATTTTTTTCATGATTTTGGTATAAAGAGTTTTTATAGTTTAGAATACATTTTTTAAGAAAACTGATTTTCATTGCATTTTTGAAGGTTTATTTTTAAATTAAATTATTCCAATTTGATGAATTTAATTTTATTAAATGGATTTTATGTTTTTAATCATCATAATTAATATTTGTAAGAAATTTCAAATTAAATTTCTATCATAATGAATAGTAAAAGTCGTAAAAATTAGTTATCAATATTAATGTTAAAATAGGTTTACAGGAGGTTAAAATAAAGTGATAAAAGTTAAAATAGCTTATAAATTTTTCTATATATTATTTTATAGCCTTATTTGGAACCTATATCATATAATATTTTTAAATGAACCATTTTGGAGCCATTTTTCTTTAGCAATACATTAATATAGTTTAATATTTTAAAAACTTCCATGTATCTCTCCCCCACTTATAAAAGTACACCCTCTCTACTCTCCTATCCACACATCGAGAGAATTTTTTAGGAAAATAAATCTCCAAATATCTTAATAAAATTCCTAAACATATAAAATATTTCATATTTTTTTAATAATACCAACCTTATTGGGAATAAGTTATAATGAAATGAAGGTTGTTCGAAGAAGAGGTATAACATTTAACCGAATTTTTTAGTTTTATTTCTTTTCTAACTCATTAAAAATTATTATAACCATTTTCATATTATAATATAATCATATTCTATATACTAAAATGTTAATCAATTCATTTAATATTATTTATACATCTCCACTTCTGTCAAATGAGAAATGAAACCATTATCCATGTCTAAAGTGGACTATCACCTTAAGAACTGATGTAATTCATTTTCCATCACAGCCTCTCATGAATAATTATAATGATGGATTTAATATATTTATATTATATTAATCAAATAATTAATTTTTTTTACTGATAATATAACATCAATTTTATTACATTTTTATCCATTGATAAATTATGACCTCGTCTGTGGGTACGAGTAGATTTCCACCTCCACAAAGCGATGTGATTTGTTTTTCATCACTTCATCACATGGATTGTATATATATGTTTATTTAAATTTATAATATTATATTTAGTATATAATCATTATTTTATAAATATAACCTAATTCTTACCTTCTTTCCATCATTTTCATTGAAAAATGAAAACATTACCCATGCGTATGCATGGCCTACTGTCTCAATGATTATAATGTAATCCATTTTTCATAATCATATTTCTTGGATGGTATTAAATGTATAATTAATATATAAAAATTATTATTATATCATGATTATTATTTTGAATATGATTTTTTAATAACCAATTTGATCAAAGTAAACCTACCAAAGTTATTTTGGATTTATGAGCTGAATATCATCAAAACCTCCCACATGGACTTAATTGATTAAGTAATTGAATAGAACATGGTAATAAATAAGATAAAATTAAAAATAAACATTAAAATGGTTATTAATAAAGTAAATAATTGACATAATGTTATTATTTATGAATACAGATAGATTACATGATGATTCATACTTGAGGTAAGGCATGCTTTTCCTAAAAACATATATTTTAATGTTTTAAAGATTTATTCTCTAAATATTTTTCTTCCACGTTTATATTATTAAATTAATTTATGAATTAATTTATATATATATAAATTAATATAAAATTAAATTTTCTTTTTCTTTTTATTTTATTTGAAATTTTTTAAAAAGGAATCATTTTATGTATTTTATAAGGAATGTTTTGATTTTTAATTCAAAAGGAAAAAAGGAATGTTTTATTTTAACCTATATGATGTCGATGAATTTTATCACTACCATAAAAATTATTTTATGTGTGGATCAATTTATAATATACCATGTTTTCTTCAAATAAAAACCCTCTTTCCAATTATTCTAGGTATTTTAGTTTTTAATAATTGGGTTTTAAAGGAAAGTGATATGTCAATATCTAAATGTGTTTCACATATGGGTTTAAAAGGTTTTTTTTATTATTTTGATGTTTAGACTAAATTTTTTTCTATATTTCCCTCATTATATGGTCCTTTAAATTTTTATGAATTACCATTGACACCTATATAGCTATTATAATGGGCCACCGTGATATAGATCTCTAATGCATTAGGTAATGATTATTGTCTTAGGATAATTATATTTGAATTTTACTATATTGGTTATTCAATTTTTATATTTTATTTTAAGGGTTCCATGAATATGATTTCACATGGAAACTAGATGAATTTTATATGATTTCTAATTAATTTTCATAGAAATATTTTGATTTCATCAAGTAAAATATTGATCTTTATATTAAAAGGAATGATTATGGCCATTTAGAGTAAAATATTATGTTTATAAGAAAATGACTTTTAATGGGTTACCATGTTTTTTAATAAACCCTCATGATTATGATTTTTTTATTTTATGGTTCTGTATAATTTTTTTAGAATAAAAATTGGGTATTAAAATTGATTTAATGTGTAATTAAATGATTATTTGATATCAAAGTTTATTATGTTAAAGAAAAACTATCTTTTATGAACTCATGTCTTTTAAATGGACAAATAGGTTTACTTATTGTTCTTTTTTATGTAATTTATTGGGAATTTTTTCTGATTCCATATTTTTAAATGTTTTTTCACAATATTTAAGGATGAGTAAGAATAAATATGAAGTCAAGTTGAAAATTGTGATGATTTTTCCTGAAAAAACAACATGTTTCATTTTAAAGGTTTTTTATAGGGACAATAGATATTAAAATTAATTTTACAACATATAATGTATGGGTTTGTTAGGTAATATTTGTGACCTAATTCTATAAAACTCTAAACTTTAAATGATCTTTGGGAATGAAAGAAAATTAAATCTTATTTAAAAATTAAATTATGGGTTTACTAAGGAACACGTCCTTATAAAAACCTTATATATAGTAAAATATGTATTTATGTAAAAAATTCATTTTAATATATTATTTGAGTATATAAACAATATATTTAAATTTTTTATAACTAAATTAAAATTTTAGTTTAATAAAAATGGTTTTTAATATTCTAATTAAATGAATTATTTTCAAGGTGAGATTGAGTTGTGGATTTCCTTTAAAGCCACAAAAAAATTATTTTATTTTTAATAAAAAAAAATTATTATTAAAATATATAATAATGATAACATTATCTTATATTAAAATTTATAACTAACAAGAATAACTTTTCTTAAAAGTATTTTTTCATGATTAAGTGTTTTTTTAAATTAAATTTACACACCGTTATAAATTTTATATGATAAAATTATTTTAAAATTTTATAATGGAATGTTTAAATTAGGTAATACGGTCAATTTTATTTTTTTTATTAAAATTAATTACTTATCTTACAAAATGGTTTCACTGGTAAAAAGTAAAAATAGTAAAAAGTATCGTATTAAGACGAAAAAGGTCAAAAAATTCAAGAAATGTTTTAAAATTAGTGATTGAGGTTGTAACATCCAAGACCCAGATTCCACGCAACTGTAACCTGAGCCTAGTTGGCTACATGGCTGCAAGAGCATCTCCCTAAATGCTAGAGGTTGGAATCTAGAAGTGAGGTCCTATGGTGTGTATGTGGGGAGACTATACCCTTATTCCAATGTGTAACATTGTGGAATATCATTAACAGTTAAGAGAGGAAGTAGTATAATAGTCAGACAATAGATAAACTACTAGAATATATAATAATTCCAAAAGTAATCTCATATATATATATATATAATGATAATTACATGTGTCTAAAATGTATCCAAAATAGGTATACATGGCATCTGTAAAATACATGTGACAAACTACCAAAATTTCCAAAATTATACTAGCTAGCATCATGAGTCTCAAATCAATCATTTTTACTCATTATTTTGTGACAAAATTAAAAACATGTAGTATGGATCTATCCCTTATCTTTACCTTCATCCAAATAGTATATTTGTGTACCCATCGGTGGCTCGAATAGGGTGTTATATATAATCCCATTGGCAAAACACCCAAAGGTCTAGTTCCATCCCGTCAATGAATATATATATTAATAATATCATGTAGGAAGTAATAGAATATATAAAGGAAGTACTAAAAGTAAACAACCCATAAAGGTCTGGGCTCCCATGGACACCCATCCTCAAGTTCATTTAATTATTAAATCTCATTTAATAAGTAAGTTTCAAGACCAGTAATATAGCCTAGTGTCCCCTGTAAATATATATGATTAAAAGACTCTTTTTCATCTATAAGGTAAGAACACTGAATCAATCAAATATTTTGATTTTTCTCATAAGACACATCTTGTTAATCATTTCATAAATTATTCAATAAATACCCTAATCCATTCCTTGGAATTTTTTATTTTGAATCTAGGTATCACTCCGGGCATATCATAAGCCCATCACCTTACAAGAACTTTCATGTAGATCCTCATCAAAAATCAGGCATCACTCTAGGTGTGTTATAATATCAGTGCTTAGTGAGTTCATCCCCGACAGTCCGATAAGGGTGTACAGGGGTCACCCATTGTGTATATAATAAACTACCCCTTAGAGTCTATACTTGGGAATATATTAGTAGATCCCATGATTTAATCCTTGGAATTCTCCTAAGGAGTCCAAGTGTCACTCGGGCATAAGTAAGGAAATAGCCAAACTAGTCTATCCATGACAATCGTATATGAACCCATGTGTCACCCAAGACATATAAGCATTTAATCACTATCATTTAATTGGATCAATTGTTAATGGCATGATAATTTCATTCTAACCTCACCTCAAAAGTTGGGTCAAATCAAGGACTATTCTTAGATGTCTGGTCCTCTTAATAAACTCAAGTGGGAATTTCATTATAAAAAGGAAACTCGTGATTAAAAAGCAATTATATGGAAAATTACAAGGGTCATGGTCTTTTACTTCCCTTTATTTGATCAATTAAATTACAATAGAAAATTCATTACTAAACATCCTATGGAAATGGGTAAAAACACACTTAAAAGGTATCTAAAACATATCCCACCCATGGTGGTCTAATTTATTAAATACCACACCTAAGGGGTGGTTATGATTCAAGGTTCTCGATGTTTATTCATTTATCAATAGGTTATGTTAGTTACATAGGTTAGACCTATCAATTTTAATCAAGTATTAAATTTCATTTAAAGGGTGTCACTCTGATATTTGTGCACACAACATAATGAAATATATATAAAAACAACTCAAATTTAAGGTAAAATCATGAGACCACTTACCATATGTTCCTAGTGGAGTGTTCATCCAGTATCAGATCCTAATTCAAATCAGACCAAGATAAAGTTGAAGAACCAATGAAGTACCTGAAATTAGGGCATATTAGCTTGCACCTAAATAGAACATTTGATACCAAGAAGAACAAAGAATGACTAAAAGGTAATTGAGATTTTACTTAGATGGATCATATGCTTCTAATGGATCTTGATTATGTGATCGAATTGATATGATCTCTCAATTCATGGTTTTGGATTCAAAGGGTTCTCCCAAATCAAGCGGCTGCCCAATGTCAATAAATGAGAAAATGAAATAAGCTTAAGTTAAAATATATTTTAATGGTAATTATTTAATTTCACCTGAATTAATGTGTCTTATGATTTGTACACATGGTTTTCCAATCCAATCTCTAACTATACATCATATTCTATATGAAGGGTCACCTGGAATGGTTTGAATGCATTGTTAGACTAACTGTGTGAAAATTGTGTCTTAGTCCAGTGTCAAAAAATATATACGTACCTATATGGGTGTGAGCCAGAAATAGCATGGTTTTCCAAATCATGATGGCTCCTCCTACTCTCTGCGCATCATATCACAGTTATTAGTAACTGTGTGTCCTACCCCGAACGGTTTCTAATGACTGTTTAATAGGCCTGTTTCTCCAAAAAAGTTGGGTTTCGGGCTCTGAAAAAGATACAAACACCCCCTACACCACCGTAAACTCGAAGGGAATTCACATTAGGCCATACATAATAATTTAAACCAAAATTTAATGGAAATAAAATATTCCATACCACAAAAAATAACTAGGTTCTTAAAAACATCTCCCTTAATATAATGCATCCCCAAATTTCCCTTCAAAGGGTGGTGAAACATCATCTGCAAACAACTCTAGACACTATGCTTATATATCATCATACCACTCCAAGATCATGTCTTTTACATGGCCATGCTTCCATAGAACCCATATTAGAGGAATAGATCAGCCTTAGAGAACCTTATTTCTAAGGTCCATAGTATGTATAGGATTCTCCTAAAAGGAAACATCTACTTGTAACTCAAACTCCTTGGGATGAAAGGCATGAGATGGGTCTCAATTATAATGGTACAGCTAAGACACTTGGAAGGAATCATGCTTGTCTTGGTTCCTATGAGGTAAATGAAACTAATTGGATACTGACTTGACTCTCTCCATAATCTCAAATGGCCCGACATATCATGGTGAATGTTTACCTTTTCCCATAATCCTTTTATGATCCAGCCTTAGTAAGACATGTAATAACACTCGATCCTTGAACTCAAACTATAGAGGTCATCGATAGTGATTGGAATACTATATTCGTCAATATTGTATTGTATATGTCCACTTTTGAATCAACTAAACATGCTTTTTAGTCTCCTGCATGAGACGATTTCTAAGAATAACTGCCTCTCATACCTCTAACCAGTACATGAGTGATTGGTATGGCCTATAGTACAAATCCTTATAAGGAATTATCTTAATAGTATCATGAAATCTATTATTGTGGTAAAATTAAAATAGGGCTATATGACTCACCTAAGAGCCCCCAAAAACTAGGACGAATGCTCGCAACATGTCCTCAAGAACATGTATCATGTTCTCTAACTAGTAATCTGTATGAGGGTGGTATTTTATGCTCAAAAGTACCTGTGTACCAAACACGCCCTATATCCCTTTATAGAATCAAGATATAAATTGGGTGTCCCTATTTAAAATAATAGTATGAGGGACCCCATGAATTCATACTATCTCACGGATATAAAACCTCTCAAACTCGTCTTCTGAAAAGGTATCCTTAATAGGTAAAAAAAGATAAAACTTTTGATCTTATCATGGAAAACCCATACGAAATCATTTACTTAGGGTGACCTCGGTGTACTTATCACAAAATCCATCATAACGCCATTCCAATTTCTACTCAGTAAAGGGTAACTATTATAAAAGTATTAGTGGTAACTGGGGTTCTTCCTTTACCTGATGATAGGTAGAACATCTCTTGGAAAAACTAACTACATATCTCTTCATAACCAACTACCACTATTGGAAATATAAATCCCAATACATCTTGGTGATGTCGGGGTGCACTGTCCATGATGAAGAATGAAATTATCACATAATCTCCCCACACATGTTTGTTGGAACCCATAAGCAACCATATAAACCAAAAACCCCATCCTCAACTATGGTATAACTAAGAGGTAGTTCCTCACCTACCATACTCCTCCATAGGACTAGGTCCTCGGAAATAGATAGATTTCTAATGTTCACCCTATCCAGAAGTGTAGAGGTCATGGATAATGATGATATAAAATTTATCTCTTGACTTTCCTACACATCCAAGTGCATCTCAAAGAAAAACTCCATGAGCTTCCACTCACTAATAGCCTTCTGAACTGCATGTATCTAAGTCCTCCTACTCAGTACATCAGTCACCTCATTGCCTTTTCTTGGTGTGTATTAAAGATCAATTCCAAATTATTGTAGGATCTCAACCCACCTTAACTTCTTCATATTCAGATCACACTATGTAAATATTTACTTGAGGCTTTTTTGGTCTTTGAACACCAAAAAATGCTCACCTAGTCAATAGTGTCTCTAATAGCATAATGCATGTATAATCGTAGAAAAATTGAGATCATTCCTCAGGTTATTCCTTTCATGTGGACCCAAATGTTGAGACTCATATTTTATGAATCTATCCCCCTTAATAATAACTTCTCCTAGACTAATATATGATTCATCATGGTAAATGGTGTAACTCTTTCCTGGATATAGAAAAATTAGTATTAGTGCTGAATTCAATCTCCCTTTTAGCTCCTGAAAGGCTAAATCACAAGTATATGACCATAAAACAATATAACCTTATTATTAATTCCCATTATAGGATCTTCTAGGCATGTTAAGTCTTGTATGAAATGATTATAATATATACAGATTCCTAAGAAACTCTATATAACAATGGTTTTCTTGGGCTCCTCCTAGGAAAATAAAGCTCTCACAGTCTTTAGGTCAAAAAATACTCCTATATATAAAATGATGTGACCCAAGAAGTGAATTTTATCCATATATATGTGAAACATAGTAGTGTTATCATATAACTAAATCTCTCCTAGTTTACTCAATAAGATATCAAGATGTTTGTCATGGTCATGTCGATTATGAAAATAAACCAATATATCATCCCCTAATACCATAAAAAATCTAGATAAGTATGGAGAAATCTATATATCGTTACCATGATGACCATTTTTTAATCTGTGAGTCCAAATGGAATGAACAAATACTCATATAGACTATACCTACTACGAAAGGTTTTGCGAGGTATGTCTGATGGTCTAACACGCACCTAATGATAAACCAATCTCAAATCAATAATCAAGAAAAATCATTCTCATTAGAGTAGATAAAAAAGTTACTCTATCTATGGTAGAGGATATCAGTTATTAAATGTCAAATAGTTCAATTTCTAGTAATCCACACATATCCTGAGAGTTTCATCTGTCTTTTTTTAAGGACCGGTGAACCCCAAGGAGAAATACTAGTTCAGATAAACCCCTTTGCCTTTAAATATTATATCTGTCTCTTGAGCTCCTACATTTCAGTAGTAGCCATATTGTATGGAGGAATGTATACTTTTCATCTTCTGGAACAAGCTTGATAGATAGCTCTACCTCTCTCTCTAGAGGTAATCCTGAAAAGTCATCTGGGAAAAAATCCCTAAAACGATAAAACACTAGAGGGAAAATTATCTGACGTGTTCCTTGGTCATCAAAATATAAACTCTCAATTTAGGTTTTCATCTCTCTCATACCATAATTCTCATGCCTAGTTTGAATCTTCTTGACATCCCATTTACCCTTGTGAATAAACTCTCCACCCTCTAGTGATGTGAAGGTCACCCTATGGTGATAGAAATAAATGAAATCATGAAAGGGAACCAACTATTCCATCCTAATATTGATCTAAAAACCTATCATATAAATTAAAAATGGGTCCCATATGAAGTGAAACCCATCGATCTCAAGGGAAACTCCCTTCACTAACGTACATCCTCCATTCTAATCACCAACGGAGTATCAATCATCATAAATCCATGTTAACACTGAAAAATGAGCCCAAGGATCTCCCAAAAAATCTCAGGATATAGATCTATGAGAATTTCTTGTATCAAAAAGAGTAGATACTTATTTAAAGGCTTCTATAATAGTTCCTCCCATGGTATAAGGTCTAGGATTCATCTCCACGGGTGTTTCTTTCACTGTGTATATTTGGCCTAATATTTATCCCTATGCTACATCCTGGATACCCTAAGTAGATCTGATCTATTGTCACTATAAATATAGGTTCTAACTAAAATGGGTGCAACCACCACCTCAAAATGATCATCCAACTGTACTCAAGCTCCATTCTTGACGAGAAGCTGATAACCCTTCTCCAACACATGGAGTTGGTGTAGACCCTATCTCACTAGGTGGTGGATGAAAAGTTATACAAAGTAATTGTAGATGACCCATCATGTTGTAGGATTGGCACTCGACTGGGAATCTCATGCATTGAAGTCTCGTATTTCCTAGTCAATCACATTGGCGGCACCCCAATAGGCTACCTGAGTATGTACTCTAGCTACTAATGTCATCACATGGAAGTTCCATATGACACATCCTACTACCAGTCAATGTATCGATGGATCTAGGTGTTGAACCACCCTGACTTTTACCCCAACCTCTCTCAGGTTACACTCTATGATATTCACCTAATTTTCTATTCCAAAATGGTTATTAGATAAAAGACACTCACCTGCGATCAAATTTCATTCTTGAAACCATCAATGAATCACTTGTCTTTATACATCTCTTCACCCATCAGAATAGGTGTAAAGCATTGTAGCTCTATAAAATTGAACAAATAATCTATAACTGATAATGTTTACTACTCCAAGTGAATGAACTCATTGGATCTATCAGAACTCAATATATCGAGATAAAATTAATCATAGAAAACTTTATAAAAATCCCTTCAATCCATCTCCCGATACGATCTATATGAGAAATAACATCCCACAATATCTTAATAAAATAATGTAGCATATACGTAGTGATGTTTACCCTCCTCTAGGAAGGCGTCTATAGATTCTTAAATATGTATATCATGGACTCTATCCATGACTCCAAATTATATAGTCATCCATCCCTTAAAAACATGGGAAGATGATGTTGTTAAAACTCACATGTAAACTCTACCATGGTTAAGTAAGGTCACGGTGCCATCTGAATAGTTTACATGAAATGCATAAATCCTTCATAGAACTATGACTCAACACCTGGTTCTAATACAAATACTAGTGATGCACCTATAACTAAAGTAGGATCCACCAGTAGCCCATGGCCCACAACCCCCAGAGTGTGGTCATTGATACCCTCATGGAGTATGAATAGAGTTCATCACAGTGGAATTCCTCTTCAATGTGAAACACTTTCCTTAGAAAAGAACATTATTAAATTTCACCACTAAATGCATAGATACTGAAATAGGATAGGTTCAAGCATTTACATATAAGAAACAAACCCCTATTCATACTCCTTGAGATATGACTGGATGTCCTATGGATCATTATAAAGAAAAGGGTATTGCCTAATTCCCACTACTAAGGTTGGGATTGGGTCATGTCCTATTTTATAAACAACTTTTAGCTTCCATTTTATTCTCATGTTCAATTCTATTATATCATAATTCATTTTACATTTTTGAAAAAAATTGTTCACTAAAATCTATTCCATAAGGTCCCATACTCCTCATGAACCAAAATATGGTGTCCATGTAATTCACAATATAATACATTCTAGTCCATGAGACTCATTTTCCATGATTCAACACACCAAAATTAGCTGATTAGGGTGTTTTTTATATCCTAATAATGAAAAAAATTCATAAGTTAATGTAGGAACCCTAACTACCAACCATGTTGTGAAATTATATACACAAAATATTTATCACATTGTATCTATATCAATCATAGAACATATCAGAATAGTATGAAAACAAGAAATGAATCCTATATGTCATGATATAATGCATTGCATGTGATCTCTAATAAGTTCCTTAAATGATGTTGGAGATGTAATACCCTCATATCATCAGGTTGCAACAAAATAGAACCCACAATCATATCAATAATAACATTAAAATTCATGTGCATCACCCAATTATGGAATCAAATAAAATGTAATAGGAAAAGTCCAGAAATCCTCAATATTATTTGCGACAATTTGGCTTTTTCAAGTATATGGGTTAGCTACTCATAGGTAAAACTCATTAACAAATTTAATTTCCTTTCTATCACTTTCTATTTTACCATAATAGTAAATCAAACTAGAAAATAAATTACCTATGATACAACTTTTAACGTCATGGACTCGGATGCCACTCAACAGTGCCTCGAGCCTAGATGGATACATGGACTAAAGAAAATTTCCCTAAATGCCAATGGTTTTTGACAAGCATCATGGGAATACGATGTGTCTATGGGGATACTATTTCCCCATACCAGAGTGTAACATAATATAATATCAGTAAAATTAAATATTGAAAGTAGTATAACAGTCAGAAAATAGATAAACTGTAGGAATAGATAACAATTCCAAAAAAAATCTCATAAATACAAACATACATACATAAATATATATATCATTCCATGTTTCTATAAAGAGTCCACAATATATATATATGGCATCATTAAAATACATGTAAAAAAAATACTCGAGGCCAAAACTATCCCAGCTAGCATCAGAAGCCTCAGGTCAGTCCTTTGCACCCCTTATCTGAAGAAGAAATCAAAATCCTATATTAGGTAGCATTACATTATCTTTACATGTATCCAAATTGTCTATCTGGGTACCCATCGGTGTATCGAACATGGTGTGACATTCAATCCTAGTATAAAACCACAAAAAGGTATAGTTCCATCCATCCAGTGAATATATATATTAATAACAATGTGAAAGTTGTAATATATTATGTAAATAAAGTACTGAATGTAAAAAACCCACCAAGGTCTGGGCTCCCATGGACACCCATCCTCTACTACCTACATCGGTGTAGCTGGAATGGATGTAAATAAATATTTAGTATTGTATCAATTCATATTCAAGTTTATTTAATTATTCAATCTCATTTAATAAGTCTTGATACCTGAAACAAGTCCCAATATACCTCATAAATATATTTGACCATAAGATGCCTAGCCTGGAGATCTATAAGGTACAAACACTGAGTTAATCTAAGCTTGTTCGGTGGTTGGGAAAATAAATCTTATTAATAATTATATTAATTATTCAATTGAGAACCTGATCCCGTCATTATCATTCATTATTTTTAATCCAGGTTTCGATCTAGGCATATTATATACTATATACCATAATAGCCTAACAATTATGATCCTCATCAGAACCCAGGTATCACTCTAGGTGTGGTTAACAACATTTCTTACTGAGTCCATAATTGGGAGTCCACTAAGGGGTCCCATGTTTTACCCATGGTGTATATAATCATATTCCCTTTTGATTTTATCCTAGTAAATCCATATAAGGATTCCAAGTATCATTCAGACATATGCAGTAAATCCCCTGAGTCTATCCTTGGTTGTCCTATAAGGAGTCCAAGTGCCACTTATACATACGAAATGGAGTAGCCAAATGATTCTGTTCATGGAATTAATATATGGTCCCATGTTCCACACAAGGTATATAATCATTCAATAAATATCATTTAATTAAATCAAAGGTCATCACCATGGTCATTTCATTCTAACATCACCTCAAAATGTTGTATAGTGGGGAGACTATACCCTCATGATCATATTAGAACAACGATTAAATAAATAGATAAACAGAAGAAAAATAATATCAAATTAAAATATAAGTTAAAGGATACAAATGTAATAAATAACAAACATTAACAAAATCTAGTATCATATAAAAAATTATGTAGTTCCATGAATCTATCAAAACAAAATATGTATAAATGGAAATAGGAATCTAGTAAAATACATGTATAAAAAAGACCAGAAATTCTATCTTAAAAATTATTGTGAACCATATCTCAGTTATGTTCTTCCCCACTCCCAAGATATATTCACTCAATCATGAAAAATTGGGTGTTTTCCCCGATCCATACCTGTATCCATGTAATCTACCTAGGTACTATCAACGACCTAGATAGGTTTTGAGATAAACTCAGTAGGAAATCACTAATGGAATCTATAAGTATCTGATCAATGTATACAATATGAGAAGTGTGTGCATATAATAAAGGAATGAAGGGATAAAATATTTAAAGGGGTAATCTCTGGTTCCTAAGAAACACTAGGTTGACACTACCTAATTTGGCATGTTTCAGATAATATATGACCAAGTGACCATATGTATATAAATATATAGTTTGTATAATTATTAACTTCTAAATCCATATATATTCATACTACTACTAATATGGACCTGAGGTGTAACTCCAGTGTTCATGGTTAATAACATAAGTCTTTCAAGTGTCAAGGGAATCCATGCCTTGTCTCATAATAGTTTGTACATCATGCTCATGTACCGTAACAGAAAGAATTTCATGTCTATGAATCATATTAGTAGGGTCTCCATAAACATTTATCATAAAGCATATGGATCACCATTCCCATTAATCATTATTCGTAAGTGTCTTCAGGACCATTTTTCATATTCCATAAGGGTCTCGATGCCCATTTATCATAATCTGTAAGGGTCACCATGCCCATTTATCACAATTCATAAGGGAATCAATTCCAATATATCATAAACTATAATGGTCATTATGCCCATTTATCATAATTCATAATGTTCTCCACTCAAATTTATCAAAATCGATAAGGGTTTCCATGCCCAAATGTCACATATGTAAGGGAATCTATTCCTAAGTATCACAATATAAGGATTCCATGCTCGAGTATCACAATATAGGTACACCATGACCATATCTAATAAAATTAGGGATTTTATGCAGGTATATCACTAGTTTAAGGGACTTAATGCATGTATCTCATTATATTAGTAAGTGTTTTAAATCTTCAGGATGTGAAAATACATAGTTCTTAGTTTATTATCATTTCACATTAGCAAAGGTGTAACCATTTTCCTATTTAATAATGTGATGTGGTAATAACACTCACTTATATTAAATTTATCATATACATAACAATTAAGAGTCACACCAAAACCATATAAAAGATGGTTTGGTCAATTAGATATTATAATAACAATGAAAATTCCATCATCACATGTCAAGGTGTGGAAAAATTTGAAGGGGACCTATCCCAATGAGATTAATGTGGGTGCTTGGTTATTTCTATCAAGGATTTTGAATTAAACATGGTTTGGTTGTATTTTTAGTGAAACACACATAGAAATGGGTGTTATAAACCATGACACATAATATAAATCAACAAGACTTAAGGTATAAATACTAGACCACCTACATTATGTCTGTTGAGGTGAACTAATCCAATATCAGCCTACTATTTGATCTATATCGGATGAAAATATAAAAGTAGATGAATACCCTAGAAATAAGGAATATGATCACATGCAAAAATAGAATTGTTAATAGAAAGAAGAATAAAAAAGGTCTTTATTAGTGGAGTAATTACCGATAAGAATCTAATGAGATGATCAGAAGTTGAATCGGAGTTCAGATGGAAGAATTATCCAAGAACCTAGGTTAAAACATGAAGATTATTGATGAGGGAAAATTTGGATGGATGACTACTAGAAATAAGAATTGAATAATGGGTTGAAAATTATATTCAATTAAGGTAAAAATGGTCATTTTAATCAAATTATAGGGTTCGCATGATTTGGCCGCACAGTTGGCCAAACCATACACCAACCATGTGTGGCCTACTTTCCAAGGATGGAACTCGCATGGTTTGTGAACACAATTTGGGAAACCATTAAAAACCATTATAATTTTATCTAATACAAATTATAGTTTCTTATCATGGTTATACGACCTAGGTTTCATATTTATGGAAAATTATGCAGCCTAATTCTATTCACTAAAGCATCCTGTATGGTTAGAAGATACCTTTCATACTGAGTTGTACTATTTTAATAACCATACAGTCCAGCTATTTCATCCACCAGTCAGGGTCCCAGAACCTAAAAAATATTTAGACACCCTTTTTTACTTCATATCCTTACTAGGTATTCATATTATTTCAAACTCAAGGAATTAAACTGAACATAAAATGATATGAACCTTAAAAAATCATTGTTCACACACATAAATCATGAAACATAAGAATGAATTTCATCACCTTTAATCCTATGATTAAGTAATTTGGTTTAGATATTTAGAAGTCCCCAATCCGGTAAGGATATTTATATCTAGTAGAATACCCATGAGTAAAAATGGTGGTGGGTATTCACTATGCAACTGTTTTTCATGGAGAATCATGGGATAATTTCTATAGCTTAATGGGTGTACATAAACATTCGTGGAATGGTTCAATGAGAGTGAAATTCCTTCTCTCATAACATGGAAATCATATGTATAGTAATATTTATTTTAAACCAACATTTTTATATGAACAATTGTCATTCATATGTTATAATACAAAGAGATTTCTTGAATAAAGAAGAGGGGGAGACAATCCATTGGTATGACTAGATAATGGCTTACGTACGGGTTATAATGAGAGGTGATGAATGATCTTTAATTATTATAACATAAATTTATTAGTAAAGGAAAATTTTTCAATTAATGAAAATGTAATAAATTAATATTAATAATGATAACTATTAAGAAGGTTCTTGAATGGAAAATAAGAGAGAGATCCCTTACCTTGAGATGTCCCTTCTAAAATCTTGATATGAGATTATTAAGAGCTAGGTAACACCTTGAGATGGATTTACATACGGATATAGAGATTAAATTCATGATCAATGGGGTTTTTGTGAACATTAGTGGGATTATGGGTTGGTATATATAGAAAAATAGATGGGATTTATTTATTAATTTCTAAACATAGGTTTTGGACTCTATGATAAAATAATAAAAACCGCAATCCATCAAAATAAATGTACCCATGTTTTATGCCAAATAGTAGTGTTTTCTCAATATTCTATAAATCCATGAACTAGGCATATTAAAATAATACCATTGGTGATGTGAAAGTGATTCATGTTCATACAGAGTTGATTTTAAAACATTAAAATATAATATAGTTTTTTGAGGATTGATTAAAGGATAATAAAAATAATCAAATGAATTTGAAAAAAATTATTTTAAAGGGTAAATAAATATTTTGAAACAACCAATGATCTTAAATGTAAATTACATTCGATAGAGTATACAACACACAACATTGATATTAAATGGACTATAAAATATTATTTTTTAAATATGACTGTTATAACCTAGCCATTAAATTGGGGGGAATGAAGAGGATTTTCATCAATATAAAATATATATAAAGTAAATAATAAATATAAATTTATTTGTTATTAATTATGATATAATCACTCAATATTTAGTAGATATTTTATTCTTTAAAATATTTTTTCTTCAAAAAATGGGTTTTATTGTTTTTTTATGAGTAAATATTATAATTAATTTCTAGAAAATTTTGAAATTTTATTTTATAAAAATGAATATTTTTTTTAATAATCATGAAAAAAATAACTTATATTTATTTTTTTATTTTTCATAAAATATTTATTTTCTCATGAATAATGAAAAATGTTGATTTTTATTGAAAATTGTATTTTTGTTTCAATGATTTAAAAAGTTATTTTTTTTTCAAAATGGATTCAAGGTAAAATTATTTATATTATATTATTATAAAAAAAATTAGTTCATTGGAATATTTTTTTAAAAATATTTTTTATTAAAAAAATTTATACTTAAACAATATTTTTTTCTGAAAAGATATTTTTTATTGCATTTTGTGTTTTTATTTTGAATTAATTTCTACCACATATAGAAAAAGAATTCTTGAAAATGAATTTATATTTCAAATCATGAGGTACCATTTTTTTAAATATTACCCTTTTATTTTTAGGTATTATGAATAGTAATCATGATAAAATTTATCACATTAGTAAAGATTAAATCTGGTAATTAAGTTTAAAAATAAAAAGATCATTACTAAAATAATTACCCTAAAACATTCTATTATCCAATTTTATGAGTTTATTTTAGAAATTTCCATCTAATTATTTATTATATATTCACTTGGTTCCGTATTTCATTGATTAGGACCATTGTATTAATTTAACAAAATAGTACATAAAAAGTGTCACTCCCTTGACTTTAATAACCCTAAGATTTTATTAAAAGGATAAAAATATAAAAGATTCAGATATAAATGGTTATTTTAAAGGTAAACTAATTTTTTTATAAATTTAATTTTTTTATTTATTTTTTGATTTTGTAATTACATTAAATGATCATTTAATTCTAATTTAGTATTTATTCAATTACTACAAAAATATAATTAATTAATTTAAAAGCCTTAAAGGTAGTAGTTTTGTGTGAGTTATATTTACCCATATATTTTATAAATATATATCACATATTAAATATTTTTTAAAGGTACATATTAGAATTATTTTTTTTGATGTCCTTAAAGTCAAATTAAATGAATGGTGTCAAAAATAAAAATATTGATATTTTATGAAAAATAATATTTTATTTAATTATTTAATGTAATAAATATATTGAAATAGGATAATTAGGATAATATATATTGAAATATTTCATCTATTATCCATTTATGGGCTAAATTTTACCTTATAAGTAAAATTCTAACCCTTTAAAATTGAAAAAGGTGTTACTGCGCTTAAGGTTAAAATATGTTAAATAAGGGGTAAAACTAAAACATATGATTTAAAATACCATATACTATCATACAAAATACCATATACTATAATATTTAAAATACCACTTAAACCAATAAAAAATTTATTAGTTTATTATTTTCAAACAATATATTATCATAGATTCAAAATTAGTTCCGCATTGTTACACTTTCATGTGAAAATGAATTTATTATATTTAAATATTTTTATTAATTCATTGTGTCTCCTTTCTCTCAGTATAAAAGGCATCACCTCTCCTATCTTATACTAACCACATAGAGCCTAGTATATCAAAAATAATCTTCAAAATCCTATTCCATAAATATTTATCCATGTTTTTTAGTTTCTTATAATCCAAAAATAGAAACCCTATGTCGCTTAATATATGATCATAGAGAGATCTTCTGAAGAATGGGTAATCATATTTACCAAATCTTTCAAATTTATTTCTTCTTAAAAATAATTTAACTCTATTATAACCATCCTAAAATAATAAATACAGTATCATAAATATAATTATATATTACTAGTATTATGGTACAACCATTTTCAATCAATTTTAAATCCTACAAAAATAGAAAACATCGCTTGTGCATATGTATTGCATACCATCTACATATTTCATTGTAATTTATTTTTCATTATAGATTTTCATGGATGATTATAAATATAGATGTAATGAATATATATAATATCTATGAAATAAATACTATTTTGAATTATTATATCACATATACCTTCTTACCATTAAATACATTGGAAAAAGATAACGTTGCTCATGTGTACATGTAGACTACCACCTCCATGAAGAGATGTGATCTATTTTTCATTTAAAATTTACATGGATGTTAATAAGGATATATTTAATTAATATATATGATTTTTATATCATTATTAACATTCTTGATATTATATCTAAGTATAAGGACCAAAAATACCAAACCAAAACAACTAAACCAACACATTTATGAAAAACGAAGCACTTATCCCCATAAACATAGATTTTCAAAAAAATTAATAAATGGGAAATAAAATTTTATAAGTAAATAATCTATGATATGATATATATGTGAATAGTTTATGAATATATTTATAATAAATCTATATTTTTCTACTTGAGGTTCAAACACATACGAAGGAAGTCATACCTAAGGTAAGGGTTATTCATCTCAATGTTATTTCAATGAGACAAGTTTGGTGTTATGCACATATTTATGTTTATGAGGTGTATATAGATCTAATTTTACAAGTTATATCATGGGTAATTTTTAATTCTTTGTAAGTGAAGTTACAATTTAAATCATTTCATCCAATGGGTTTTTATTATAATGTTACCAAACAGTTAAGGTTTTATTTCACAATCTCATCTTTATTCAAGAGTATTTATCTTAAATCCTATACTGGAGAAATTATTTTATATTTATATATTAAAAAAAATATAATTTATTACCCTATTTTTATTTATATAAATTACAAGTTTTATATTTATTTTACAGTTTTTAAGTATTAAAAATACCAAAATCGTGTTTTTAAAGAAAATTGAATTAATTTTTCTACTCAATTAGGAATCTTTTTCTTCAATATCCATATTTTAAAAAAAATACAAAATCACTTAAATTTTCAAAAATTATTTATCAATGATATTTTAAGTTACCCATTTTTTATATAAGGTTTTAATATAATATTTACAGTTTTTTCAGAAAGGGTTTTTTCAACATTCTTTACAAAAAGTCAAAAGGAAGTTTTTAACATATACAGAGTTAATGGATTTTCTTACCACCATAACTATTTTACACTATTTATATTCTTATAAAATATTTAAATGGTTTTACAATGAAAAAATATTTTATGAAAAATTAGTTTAAATGTTTATTTTTCATTTTCTTTTATTCTTTAAATGATATGATTTTACAACAAAATCTACTTTTCTGGTGAATTGACTGTCATCTCTCATCACATGATTAATTTTTTTGTAATTAACTTCTTATTGAAATATTAAATTTATTATGATCATTATGTGTTACATTAATCTAAAATATACATATTATTTGAATCATGGATTTGACTATTTTCCAAACTAAATACCGTTTAGACATATGGTGTTTTACTCTAAAAGTTATTTGATTAACAAGGGAAATATTGATATTTTTATTTGTTTATTTAATATGGATATTTTTTATATGATTTATTATTCAATAATTAAATTAACCATTCAATAAATGATTAATTCATTGGACATGAAGTGATTGAGGATTATACTTATATAGCCCCTTGATGCATTGATATGTCTCATGAGAAAAACCAGTTGGCTAGACTTATTAAATGGTTTTTGGGGTATACCTAGAGATTATTTAAAATCAATTAGAACAATTCCTTAATGATATAATTTAGATGTCCTTAATTATTCATTTCATTATTATTAAATAATTTATTAATTTTTATATGTTTTTTTAATAATATACTTGGATAAGTTTCAAGCTGATGTGATTATTTATATGGAATCATTTGATGTTCATTTACTCCTTCCATATTATTAATCATGCACATGTTTTTTATTAAATGGTGTGTATTTTCTGTTATTTATCCTTCCATTTAAATTATTAATTATTTACTCATGATATATTCCATTTTATGTAACCCATACTTATCATTTAAAATCACCTTTATTTTTGTTTTCTTTCACTAGGATATGAAGAAGGAGTATTTGAATGAGTTTAAGGGTGAAGAATATTTTCTTTCACTGTGTTTTGTATTTTATGTTTTCAAATGAAATGTGATATTCATTTATGTAACTATTTTATCAACAATATTACCCCATTATATCCTTCAGGATGAAATACCTTGTATTTAGTGCCAATATAATTATGTGACAACTGCCTCTAGGATAATGGAGTAACAGTCTTTATAGTTGGTATTTTTGGAAGTTTATAAGAAACCCTGGAAACTATATTTAGGAAAACATAGATAAGAGAACATAACCTTATAATAAACTATAAGGATATTCCCCAAACTCACTAAGAATATGATTCAAATGATGATAGTTTAATATTTACTAGTTATCTCCATGGGTTAATAAGTCTATGTATGATCATAATTTTAAATGCATAGAGAGCCCTTTGAATGTTTTATATGATAGAAGTACCCTAGATAAATTTATAGAGTTTTAATATATTTTTTAGGTATTTGTAACCCCTTTATATAACTTTTTTTATAGTGAGAAATGCATTTGAGAAATAATGATTTTATATTTTTTGGACATAAGTTTAATGTTTTTAATAGCCTTTATAGTTAATATTATCATTGATGTAAATGTAATAATAATAAATTAATATTATTTTATTTTTTGAAAAGTAAGTTATATAAAAAACATTAATTGTTAATAATTTATTTCATGATTATTTTTATAATTAAGGATGTTTATCATATATTTACGAACATTATAGGATTTATATTAATATAGTTTTAGAAAACGGATAAACCATGGGTTGGGATAAACCCCTTCAAATCTAGAAAGGTTGTGATACTTTAACCAACAACTGAAGTGAAATAAGGGTGAAAAACCTACCAATGACCTAGGTGATTACATGGTTGGTATTAAATTATTTTTAATTAAAATATTTTATGGATAAATATTTTCGGAATATTATTATAAGATCAAATATTTTTAATTTTTTTATATTTTAAGGTGATTAATGATATTTCGAGAAATGTTTTATTGGGTTGAGGTATATATAACATCTTGGTTTAAAGTAAAGGATTATTTAGGAAGAATGTTATTAAATTTTTAGAGATGTAATATAAAGGGTATGAAATAAAATTTTAGGTTAAAACAATATTTAATGTTGATTTTATAGAGGTTATTTGTATTTAAGGTTATTTATTTAAATAATTCTCTATATTAAAACCATTTGTTTTATTTTTTAATTTTGGAGAATAATAAATTATTTGATTATATGAAGGTTTATTAATTTTATTTATTTTCATACATTTTACAAATCATTTTTTATATTAAAAAATATAGTATGAATATCTTTGTATTCTTTTTTGGGTTATTTGATCTGTCAGAAGTTGAATTTATTTCTTCGAGTATGAAAAATTCATCTTTAAAACTCATAGTATGAAGAGAAAGTTGATATTATAGTAGAAATTGACTAATAAGTGAAATTAAACCTTTCAAGTAAAAATATTTCTTTATATTATTATTATATATGGTAAATTAATTCCACATATCTAGGAAAAGAATCTGGAAAAAATAATGTTATCATATTATGATCATTTCTAATGAATTTATGATCTTTTAATCAGTCAGATATTTATGGTTTTTTGTTTTTAACTTTCACCTAACCATGTTCTATATAACTCTATATTAATCTATGGGAATTACTTTTCTCCTCCATGTCCATATTTTTACATACTAATAATTTTATCCTATTTAGAAACCTATTTTTTTATTTCAGAAGACCTTCATATTTCTATTTTCCTCTTTATAAGAGGAAGTTTTATTTAACCTTTTTATGATGTCGGTTTTCTATAGAGGAATTTTCTAATGTTAAAAATCTGATTATATAGTAAAAGTACAAATTTCAAGGACTCATTTTATTTATGGAGTGTAATTCAACACACTGATATTTTAAAAGAAGGTTAGTTTTATAGCATATACAACATGCAACACCAAACTTAAATGACCCATGTAATATTATTATTTAACTATAACCATTAAAAAATAGGCATTAAATTAGTGGGAATGAATAAGATTAAAAAAATTAATAAATATATCTAAATAACATAATCAGTAAAAATATATTGGTTAAATCTTATGATATTTTCCAAAAACAATTAGTAAATATATTTTATTCTTCTAAATATGTTTTATTCAAAAAAATTGTTTTTATTTAATTTTTTGGGGAGATATTATAATTAATTTCTATAAATTTTAGAAATTTTATTTTATAAAAATGATATTTTTTTAATCATCATTTCAAAATTATCTTAGAGTGATTTTTTGGGATTTTTCAAAAAAATCCAGTGAATGGTGAAATATACTAGTTTTTATTGAAAAATTTTTTTTTTTCTATCATTTACAAAGTTAAATATTTTTCTAAAATTAATTAAAAGAAAAATTAGTTATATTATTTTATTTCTAATCTAATTTAATTTATTATAATCAATTTTATGGTTTTATTTTGTATAAAACCATTTGTACACTTAAAAAGGGCATTTTTTGAAAAACTATTTTTGTTGCATTTTTCATTTTAAACATAAATTAATTTCTACCACTTATATAAATCGAATAATTTAAAATGGATTCCATATTTTTAATAATTTGTTCTAAATTTGTTATATAATTCACTTTTATTTTTTGGAATTAGTAATTGTAACTGTGGTAAAATTCATCACATCGATAAAGGGTAAATCAGGTAATTGTGGTTAAAAGTAAAATGATACAGACTAAATATGACCCTAATCATTGAATATATAATTTTTTATGAGTATATTTAGTATATTTACATCCATTCTAGAATATATTTCCACTTTATATCATATTTATTTGATTAGTACATTTATATTACTTTAAGAAAAGAATAAATACAAAATATCACTCTCTTGAATTTAATAACTCTAAATTCTTATTCCAAAAATAAAAATAGGACAACTTAGTTCATAAAAGTTTATTTGAAATATAAAATATTTTTTTATCATGGTAATTTATTTCAAAATTTTCATGATTAAATAATTACCATAAATTCTTATGCAATGTCGATTTAGTATTTATTCAATTAAGAGAAAAATAAAATAAATTATCTTAATATATCTAAAAGTAATATTTTTAGAGTTTTTTAGATTTACCCACGAATTTTATATATTTATAAGACATATTATAGATTTTTTAAAAGTCTATATTTTAATTTCATATTTTTATTGACACCTTCGAAGTCTAATTAAATGAATAGCGTTATAAATGATATAATTGACATTTTATAAAAAATGATATTTTATTAAATTATTTAAAATCATAAAATTTTGGAATAGGAAAATTATGATAATATATGGGCCAAAATTATACCTCTTTTCCATATATGATCTGATTCTAACCTTATAAGTAAAATTATAACCCATTAAGAGTGAAAATAGTGTTACCATGGTTAAGATTAAAATAGGTTTACTAAGGGATTAAACCAAAAGATAATGTTTAAAATACCACTTAAACCAGAAAAAAATTTATTATTTGAAAGTATTATAACCATATACAATAATATTTTTAAAAATTGGACAATAATTTACCACTTTCACATCAAATTAATTTATTAAATTTAAATCCTTTTATTAATTCCACGTGTATCCTTTCACTCACAGTAAAAAGGTACCGCATATCATCTATTCTATACACAACATAGAGCCTCTTATATAGAAAAAAACATAACAAAAACATTTATAAAAATATATAAAAAAAATTTTATGCGTTTATATTTCTAAAATACATACCTCATGTCCCTTAAAATATAATCTAATGAAGCTCTTTTTAAGAAGAGGTAATTGTCTTTATCGACCCTTTGAAATTTCTTTATTCTTCAAATTACTATAAATTTCTTGTAACTGTACTAAAATAATAAATAAATTATCATAAATATACCTAGATCTTATTATGGTTATGGTAAAACCATTTTCCATTACATTTTTATCTCGTGAAAATCAAAATCATCGCTCATGCGTACGTACGACTTATCGTCTCCACATAGCGGTGTAATTCATTTTTCACCACCACATTATTTGAATGATAATAAGGATATAATTATTGTTTATGTATATATCTGATATTTATGAAATAAATATTATTTTTTAATTATTATTTCATATATACTTTCTTATCTTCTAATCCATTGGAAAAAACAATATTAATGCTCGTGTGTACATCTAGATTACCACCTCCACGCAGTAATGTGGTCTGTTTTTCATTTATGCTTTAGATGGATGGTAATAAGGATAGATTAGATGAATATATATGTATATATTTATTTATATCATGATTAAAATTTATAATATTATTTAACCATGATCAAAGTAAAAGGATTAAAACTGTCGAAGGAAAACATATATGAAAAATGAAACAGTTATTACACGTAATAGTGATTTTAATAAAGAAATGCTAATAAATTGTTGATAAATGTTTATAAGTAAATAATATCTGATATTATATATATTATTATGGTTTCGAAATATATTTATAATAAATATATATTTATTCTACAGGATGTTTAAACACATACAAAGGATTTCTGACCTGAGCTAAGGGTTGTTCATCTTAATATTGTTTCGTTGAGACACATTTGATGTTACACACCAATTTGTGTTTATCTGGTGTATATAAATCCAATTTGAAATGTTATATCATGTATAATTATTAATTCTTCTTATTTGATTGTATAATTAAAACTATTTCAACCAATTGTTTTGATTGGAATGTTACCAAATTGGTACAAGGGTTTATTTTACAATCTCATCATTATTTGAGATTATATATGTTTAAGTCTATACATTGTGAATTATATGATTTTAACATATTAAACCCAAAATAATATCTTTAACTATCATAATTTCTAGAAATTAAAAGTTTTACTTCCATTTTTCACTTTTTTGTACTGAAGATATTGAAATCATTTTTAAGGAAATTTTACTTTTTTCTTCTACTTATTCAGAAATATTTTTCTTCCATTTCCATATTTTTAAAAATTATTTTAAAAAATAGATTTTTATTTTCACAAATTATTTATTAAATATATTTTATGTTTCCCTTGAATTTTTATATTTTTTAATGAATCATTCTAATGTTTTCTTCAAAATGGTTGTTTTTTAATTTCTTTACAAAAAATCAAAAGGAATGGTTTTTAATAGATTTTCCCACTACCATAATAGTTTTACAATATTTAACTTCTTATATAACATTTCATTGGTTTTAAAATGAAAAATATTTTATGAAATCTTGGTTTAAATTTTTTATCTCCCGTTTTCTTTTATTCTTTAAATTTTATGATTTTACTATAATATATACTTTTATAATGAATTGATGGTCATATCTCATAAATTGATTAATTTTTGTTCATTAACTTCTACTTAAAACATTAACTTTCTTATGATCATTGGTAATTACATTTCTCTTAAATATTCATAGTATTTTTTTCATGGATATTATTATTTCCAAAACCTTATACCATTTCTATGTATGGTGTTTTAATCTTCCTGTAATTTGATTGACTTGGGAAATTTTGATATTTTGTATTCTTTATTCAATATAGATATTTATTGATAAAGAAGATTATTCATGAATTAAATTAATTATTAAATATATGACAAATGTATTGGACATGCAGTGATGGGTGGGGTCTATAATTATATACCCTCTTGATTAATTGTAAGGTCTCATGGGATAAACCAGTTTACTTTCCTTATTAAATGGGTTTTTAGTGTATAGATACCCATAGTTTAAACTATATCAGTATAAGTCCTCAACGGTAAGTTTCATATATTCAAAATTATACATTCCATAATTTTGAAATCGGTTGTTAATGTCCATGTTATTATTTTGAATAATATCTATGGATAGGTTTCATGTTCATGTGATTATTTATATGGAATCATTTGATATTCATGTACACCTACCATGATATTATTTCTTCTTAAGTTATTGATTAATATAAATATATTTAAAATTATCTACCTTTCCATATTAATAATTCCTTATTTTCTCATAATAAATTACATTGTATATATCCCTTACTAAAAACCTAATCTTACCCTTATTTTGTTTCTTTTCCCCAAGATATGAAGAAGGAATATTTGAATGAGTTAAGGGATTAAGAAAAATTACATTCACTATGTTTTTTATTTTTTATTTTCAAATGAAATTCTAGATTTAAGTATGTATCTAGTTCACCAAGACTACAAAACTATTCAGTCATTTAGGATGTAATTATATGTATCTATTGATAATGTAATAAAGTAACTACCAGATTTGGGTTATTTGAGTTGGGGTCTTTACATATTTGGTCATGGATTCCTTTTATAGAATTTATTACATCACTTTTGGGCCATTTTTATGTCATAACATTGACCATATATTTATATCGTATTTAATTTTTACCCAAAAAATCAACTCTCAAAAAATTAGGAAAATTTCACTATTGGGAATTTTTTACACGTTGATTCAAAAAAATAATTTTTATTTTATCAAAGTAATTATTTAAATATGAAAATATATACCATTAAATAAAAAACATTATTTAATGAAAAAGTACTTATGTTTCATCCCTGAATTCTATATGGGGTTGGAATGGCATTTTGTGGTGTAGGTGGAACAACTTTCACAGTAGACATGTACACACACACCCCTTTCGGGTGATTTGTAATAGGGTTTATTCATGAAACCAAAAACACACAACGGTTCTATATTTGTGATGACTCGTGGACCATCTTTACAAAGTTAGGTTCTCATTGGGACACTTATCTAATGATACTTAAGAACTAACATTGGTCGAGAGGATGGGATTTCATCCTCATTGTACTTTTTGGGTGGGAATTTTTTCCTACTCTATCACTCTATTATATATTTAAGATATATTCACTAATTATTCATTCTTTCCCAAGTATGATGGATCTCACCCTTAAATTAAAAATCAATTATTAGTATTTATGGAATTTTGAATCATTTATATGTATCTAAGGTTCTTTATCAATGGATATATTTGAATCTATCTGTGGTTCTCCATCAAGGGTACCCTCTTATGTAATCATTAGAGATTTTTTCTTCATTTTTATTACAATGCTATTTTTTAGCCACATAGTGGGGTGCTCTGAAGTGTATCATCATTCAAGGAGATGGGACTTGTTTTGATGTCAAGATTAGACCCATGATATGGGCTTTCTACATATCCTTATGAAAGGAATATGAACCCATGTAGTTTGGTGCCACTTAACAGGACACATCATACCTTTTAAGATCATGTGATAAGGACCAAACTATTCAGTTTAACATCATGAATCAAGGAAATATTGGAGAAATGTTCCAAAAAAAATTTATGTGGGGCTTATGATGAAGTAAGTCAGGGAACCTAGAAAGGACATGGTCTCCCATTTTGGATAAGACACTACTGGAAATGTGGCCCAAGGAGAGTCGATGGTTATTTGGGGTGTTGGGTTTGGACCTCATGGAGGCGTCTTGTGTATCCCATTTGGAAGGGACTCAAATAAGACATATTTCAGTTATGAAGACCCATGCCTACAGAGTTATTTTGAAGGTTTTTCTTGCATGAAAATATCTCCATTTGAGGGGATTATGTTGGGGATTACACATATGAGGATTACCTTGTTTGGTTTGAATGGTGACATGGTTTAGGATTATACTGAGTAGGAGGCCCTTGTTTATTGGGTATTACATTTGGAATGATACCCAAGGGGTTGAGTGTCATTGGGAATTATACCAAATAGGATTCCCATGTTTGATTAGGGCCACTAATAGAGAACTAGGTTTATCTAGAACTAGGGTTTTAATCCCCCTATCAACACTAGTAAAAAAGCACTAATAAAGGTGTTATTTATTAGTGCTAGTAAAAAATCTTTGATAAAGGGGGCCTTAATTAGCATTTGTAAAAAAACATTGATAAAATGGGGTCTTTATCAGTGCTTTTTAAAAGCACTGGTAAAGATCCCCTTTTATCAACTTTTTTACTTGATCTGATAAAGTATATATTTCAAAAAAATCATTCAAAATAATACATTAATATATAAATTTATTTATATTTATAAAAATATAAAATATATTGTTTTTAATATGTTTTAGATAAGGCTAAATTGAAATTTACACATAATATATAGGATATTTAGTAAAAATGCAAAATAAAATAACTTAAAAATATTAGTTAATGATTTTCTAATTATTATTCATTAATAGTCATTTGATAAAAATTTGAAGATAAAAAATAATAAAATTAATAAAAGAACTAAAATAAGTTGAAAATGGAACTCAAACTTAAAACAACCAAAAAAATTTATCTCTGTTCCCCTTTGGGTCTACCATATATCAAATCGAATCTTGTAATGATATCTACACCCTAGAGATTTGGAAGACTCTGTTATCATTTTCTATGGAAAAAAGTTTTATAAGGCCTCCAAAATTGAGTTCTTAGTTGGGGTACCCCAATTTTTTAACATTCAATGGATTTTCAGCCTTGTTTAGGGGAGTATTTTTCACTATTCTTAGTGGGGACTAAATTTATTCTCGAGATTACATTCATATTGATATTATGGATTCTAAATTTTTTCATTTCACACAATGTACTATTATTTATAATAAAATATATACATATTTTTTTTTATATTCACAAATAAAAATTTAATTTTATAAATAAATTTCTAAACAAATTTATATATAAAATATATTTCTCACTATATAAACCTTAGCTAAATAAAAAATAATAACCATTTCATTTAAAATACAAATATAATAATATTTATACACCTATAAAATTAATGTATATATAATGTTTATATATATATTTGAGTTTGTGAATTGAAAAATAGATATATATTTATCTATATATTCTAATATATGTATATAAATATTAATATTTAATATATATAAATAAATATATACATTTATAATTATATTTATAGATGAACATATATATATATATATATGATACATGTATATATTTATGTATTTATAAACACACACAAAAACCATATTTTATGTAATTATTTATATATATGTATATATAACATATATATAAACATATATATATAGACAAAAATGTAATGAAATATATATAAATATATAGATATATCATAAAATGTAAAACCAAACAATATAGGGGAGTGGAAAATGAACTGGTGTATAAGTTGGAGGTCTCATGATTGAAACTCGCTGGAGGTAGGGGAGCATGTGGGAGGGTGGTATAATCTAAAGCACTAATAAAGTGGTGGGGGAAGCACTAATAAAAATGTGGGGCATGAACTAAAAAATATCCCGTTTATCAGTAGGGCCTCTATTAGATCTTTTTTATCACTATAAAAGGTGTCCATTAACATCACTAAAAAACATTTATAAATTTTTCCTTTAATAGAGCAAAAAAAGCGCTGATAAAGGGGGCCTTTATCAGTTATTTTTAAAAGAATTGTTAAAGATAACCCTTTAACATTTCTTACATTATCAATACTTCTATAGGATTGATAAAGACCTTTTATAAGCTCTGTTAAAGGCATTATTTTCAGTAGTGGGATTACACTATGAATGATGCCCAATGTTTTGAGTTTGGTTATGGGTTATAAAAAACATGAGGCCCAGGTTTCCCTGGGGCTTAAAATTAGAATGATGCCTAAGGGTTTGAGATGGAAGATTTCATGACCACTGCCAACCTTTAATCCCATTTGAGTCATTCTCAATGTGAGAAACAAGAGGAAGTGGTAGGTTAGGAAAACCACACAATTATCTTTGTCCTCTCATGGTTTAGGACCATAACAAAAGGGATAGAGAAATAGAGTGGTATTTGACATTAATATTCTCTCCCATCGTTGCATTCAAGATACTCATTTCTGAACACTTGTTTGGATACATCCCAATGGCATGGAGAAGGAGGAAGGAATGAAGCAAGAGTGGTCTTGTAAGAAAGTATAGGGTCTTACTCTAGGAGGGATTCACTAATTGGATCATGGATAAGAGAGGAGAAAATTTTAATAATCCTAAAATATAAAATCAAGTGTGGTCCTAACCCTTTCTTCCAGGAATAAGAGCTCCCTAGTCTTTGAGATGATGAGGGTAGGACATTTTCCTAGCCCCCAAATCTGAGGGTAGGATATCCCTAACACTACCCCCAAGGTCGAGTTCCTCACGACTAAGGTAATTCATATCTATATGCACCCTGAGGACCCTTCCCATTAGGTAGGACAATTTTGGGACACCACTGACAGAAGGAATGTATATCCAAATGGGAGGCGTGATGTTGTGCCTTTTACCATGGTCTTGCAATTCTGGAGGCTTCAGTAGAGGATTCACTTTGTTCTCCCTTATACGATGGATATAAAAGAGGATGAGACCTTCCATTAGTATCTAAGAAGAGGTCTTGATAGATGACTCGTGTAGGGTAGAGGATGGGAGAGATAAGGGGTCTCATGCTGGTCCTAGCTTAGAGAGAAAAGGTGCTTCACTTAGGACCAGGGAGAAGCTAGAAGTGCATCATGCAGGGGGGTATACCGATTCAAGTTAAATTTTCCTTGTGAAATGTATCACCAAGGTGAAAAAAAATTGGGCGAGGCCTTTCTCTAAGCACAAAGGGTCTCCTTAGGTACCCATGGATGGGTCTCACACTAGTCCCTTTCTAAGGGATATAGCTTCATGCAAGTGGTTTCCAACTAGGGGAAAAGGAGTATCCATGTAGGTGTCTTATTTTTGAGACCCCAGAGGGACCTTTATCTCTCTATACTCCTTAATTCCCTTCTATATCAGATTGTAGAGAGATACCTAAGGGATTTTGGAGGACCTGGGAAAAGGGGTTGTGTGCCCAAATCTTGATGATTCTTCTAGTTTTCCATCCTTTCAAATAAGGATACATATGGTCCTACTTATAGACAAATAGGTGACCCAGGTCAAAGGAGGTTGTCTACATAGGTCCAATGTGTAGGAATCAGAAATAGGTGTCACATGTAGGGGTGTCATATCCTTTAGTGTCACGTCGGTTTGTGCATGTAGGTTCCTTGTGTAGAGGTTGTTGCACCTTTTGGGTTGTGTGGGTTGGGAATGTTCCAGTCTCTTGGTGTGCAGTGTTGGTTTATACAAGACCACATGGGTGAATGACGTAGGTTAACCCGCTGCTCTATATCGCAGCGGTTGTGCCCTTACACTCCTTCTTGGGATCAATGTCTGGATACAGTTATGGTCCTTCAGGCTTGTCCCTTTACTGCCATGACTAACACCCATGAAAAATCTATATTCACATCATGAACTTTTCAGATGAGTCAAGGAAATTTTGGGTTGTGATACAAAAAACCCCAACTATCCTTCCATATCCATGGCCTACTCATAGAGGGAGGTTCTAACCACTTTTCCATTGGATTGGAATAAATTTATGAGTAATCTCTATCCTATGGTGTATGAGAATTCATGCAGCACATGGAAATAAAATATTCTCTTTTCGGCATAATGATGCATTTTTACTTACACTCGAAATTTGGTTTCTAAGTGAGTATAACATCATGAGTTCTTAAAAATAGTGAATTGAACACATTTCATGGTGTCAACAACTTTGTTTTATGACAATATAATTTTTATTACCCCTATAAATATTACATTGGACTTCATTAAATTATATTATCAGTTGTATGTAAATAAATATTATTTAATAATATTATTATATGAAAGTAATATTTATTTTAAAATTGATTAATTTATCAAAAAGACTGTTAAAACTATATATTTTCAAAAAATACAATTTTTGGTTTCTTCTTATAAAAATATAATTTTCACTAAATCATATATAATTATATATATAAACTAATAATTAAAAGGTATAAATATAATAACTGATTTATTACAAAGAAACATACAAACTCATGCTACTAGGGTCTGGATACATGCCCCATTATTACACCAGTGTAAGCCCTATGGTATGATGTGCGATGGTGGAACTTTATTAGGATGGTTTAGTTAACATAGTTTGGGTCGTGATCTTGATGATCATTAACTTCTCTGATAAAGAGATTTTTTTATGTTTTAGTTATTGATCTTCATCTTGTTCTTGGTCATGGTAAAATCCTAACGATCCCATCTCCCTCGAATGCTATAAATATTAGTCTTTATATGGTATGATGATACTAGTAGAGGACATATATACTTCTTTATATATCAATTATACTTTATTATAGCCCTTAATATATTCTGATATTAATGATCATTTCACAATAGCTATATTATCAATGGTTAAAATTCTTAACAGACTTTCAAATATGAATCGCTTTATTTTATAATGGTCTAAAATAAATAAAGTATTCCATGTGTTTTATATAACTACATCATATAATAATGAATTTATTTATTCAAAAGGATAATTTTATTTATGAAATTATAGGTCGTTATATATAAAAATGTTGAATGTTAGTGCTACTAGTTGACTATATGGACCTGGCTACATAGGTGGGGTGGGGCCACTTCTACATGTTTTTTATTAGTTACTTGGTCTGTAAGTTTGTCTGATATCATTTGTAACTATTTTATATGATTATAAAAGCTTATAACTTATAATATTAAGAAAATGGAAGAATCATTCTCTTGTGTATATAGGACTCTTTTATTAACCATGTTAATCAATGTTTTCTTTATTTCTTTGTTTTTCACTTCATTTTTTATGGATTTGTGAGTTTGAATTTTATAGTATCTTGACTTCGTGTAGTAATTATTAGTGGGGAATTATTTCAAATTTATAGTTCACAGAAGTTTGAGAGGATAAGAATTTGAACATTTTCCACTGTTCTCATATATCAAGTGTTTAAACTTCCTATGAACTATCAAAAGTTGTGTGGGATTAATAATAAGTGGTATCAAAGAAGGTGGTTTAGAGAGGCTTGGTAGTATACTCATCAATAAATCAGGTGACATTCCCAATTTTTATGATGTTATTTTTATTTATTATGAGTCTTTATATCATAAATAATGACATATAAGGATGGATAAGTCTAAATAGAAAAGTTTAGTTTCAAAAAATTTAGATTTTGGAGAATGAATATGGAGGATTATCACATTAACAAGGATCTGAAAGTTCATTTAAAGTATTTGATCTAGAAACAAAATAGAAATGGGTGTGGGAAAGGCTATATTGAATTTCATTAGGTTTAATATGAATTTGACTAAAATATAATGTTTCCTACAACATTATGTAAGTAAATACCACACTATAACTGGTGAATTCAATAGAATGAATTTATGAAAAAATGATAGTAATGAATATGGTTTTCTGGATGAGAAGGTTATTCAGCATTTTAATGTAATAATATAAATCTTTGGAAGATCATGTGAATGATTTTAACATGATTTTAGGAAATCTTGAAATAATTAGTGTCATGTTCATGAAATAAGTGCGATAAATGTTATTGTTATTATTGATTTTAGAATGTTGGGATGGGATGCTCATTATTGTGGGAATCTATTGAATCATAAATACTTCATTAATGAGGATTTAAATGTTCTCATACTAAATGAGGGAATTAGGCAAAGATAATTCCAAAAAACTACTAGAAATGAATTTAACATGAAAGGTGGAATATTTTCACCTTAATGGAGTAGTCAAAGTGGTTTAAAATATATGTCCAAATATAAGAGTTTATAGAAATTAACCATACCTAACCCTATATTATGGAATTTTAGTAAAATAGGTATTCTCAAAAATTATTGTAGAGATCACATGGTAAACTTTAGGATAGCTTTTAGAAGTCTATGTTCCATAAAAAATATAGCTGAGAGTGGTAATATATTACTACTTATTGTTAATGTTCTGGTGGAATCATGGATCATAGATTTCTGTTATAACATCCCTGAACCGAAACATCAAGATCTAATGATAAAGACAAAATATTTACATTTTTGGATTTAATATAGATAATATTGACCAAGTTATAGTCATCCAAAACTCACAACATCAAAAAATATATTCAATAACCTATATACCCAATGACCTTTTTGGTTTATAGTTTTAGAGAATTGGGATATAATATTAAATAAAATTACTCATGTCATTAAGTGAAAAAATTTCCCACTATACACATATTTTTTTATTTCATATTACGTCTTCATAATCTCCTACATGAAACCATTCAAGATTTATATTACATAACATATTTATTTATAACCTGTAGAAAATAAATATAACAATGTTAAGCTAAAATTCTTAGTAAGGGTAAAAATAGGATTTAACAATTGAATATATTTAGTGAGAAATATGTGATCATATCATAGTGAATATAGTGATAATAATAAAAGATCATTAATACCCCTAAATTTTAGTTCATAAAATATATGACATCGAATAGAGATTTATAAAATATAAGAGTCATAAGAGTCATTAATCATGATCCATGTGAAATCAATATTTATCAAATGAATCATTATAGACATACGAATAGAGAAAATGTGTTGTTATATTGAAACATTATCATCATCACTAATGTCCACTCATGTTATAAATAACTAGTGCCAAGTTAAATTCGAAGGATAAACCTCCCAAGTTAACTCTATCTTTCTTAAACTTAAATATACGGTAGAATAACCAATGAATTGGAGATCTATATTGGGATCACCCATCGTATAAGCTATATTGGGCTCACCCATCATCATGATCAATATCAAAATCACCAGTAATCATCAATAATTTCCTTTTATCATACATGAATATAACACATGGAAGCTTTCATTTTCATCATCAATATTTTAACAATAGCTTGCATCCCATCATAAGTTTATTTACCCATGTAAAATAAATGAGTTTTGTGAAAAGTTATAATACATCCAAGGAAAATAGTTGGATACTATCATTAAATCATATCTCTAGTAAAACATATGAATATTAAAAATATATTGATATAGATAAAAATTACATTTAAAAAGGATATTTAAATCATTTCTCTCAAAAAAAGGGGAAATACTATTTTATGTTTCTACCTTTAAAAAATGAAAATAAAATAAAAAAATATTTATAAAGTAATTTTCATTGAAAATAAACATATAAACCTGTAAAGAAATATTAAAAAAAATAATATTTGTGAAGGTGAGAAAGATCATTCCTGTGGTATATGTTAAAAAATATTATATTCACACTTTTTATAATAAAAAAATCCTTCTAAGACTTTTTTATATAAATAAAAACGTAGATATAAATGAGTTTAACAAAATATTTTAGAATAGTAAAAAAAAATTAAAACATTTTAAGAAAAATATGTACATAGAATAAAAAAATATTGCCCTAATAAAAAAACAAAGTCAGTTTTCCTTAAAAACCAACTTTCAAAAACTTGAGTACTTAGAGAGAGTAAAATGATAGGGAAACATTTCATTTATGAAAGTAAAAAAATTATAAGAAAATACATATGATTTTTTGAGATATGTATAATATAATTTCATTATAAAAAATTTAATCATAAACAGTTCTGGTAAAAAGTCAAGTTTAATATAAAACTCTTACCGCTTTGGTAACATTTGTATCATTAACCTCATTAATAAAATAAATTAAATTGAAATATTAAATATCATTATTATAATTAGATTCATGATATAATATATAAAATGTGACGTATATAAACAACATGAATGAAAAAATGTTGAATATCACATATTCCTTATAAAAACAAAAGTTAGATGAGAAAACATTGCCACTTTGATAAATTTCAAATCAAATACATTAGAAGAAATAATTTGATATGGATCTATTAATACCATTAATTTCATAAATTATTTCTTATAAATTCATTAATAGGGTATTAATTACACCATAAAAATAAATTATGTTGTAATATATAAAACATGTCTCAAAAAAATGAGATTTAGACAAAGAAAACCCTTTCAAAGATCATAACATTTTAATTGATGATTAATACATGAAGTTAATATGTGAAAATATAAAAAACCCACAAAAAGGATTAAATAAAACATCATAAAACAATTTTTATATTAATTTACACACAATAATTTCCAAATAAATCCAATGTGTAAGTTTTATAAGGTAATGAAAGAAAATTGAGTTAAGAATATCCTTACCACGAGTACTAAATCACTACATACATTATTTAACTAATTTATAATAAAAATATATAAATTATTTACGTTTTTAATAACATTTTCTAGTTATATTCACATATCATTAAATCATTTATTTCAATGAAATTTTTTATTACTTAATCATTTAAGCCAACATTGAGGTTTTGAGGACGTTCGGTTCATAATTGAAAAATGAATTTAGTAGTACTACCATGGTAAAATTATTAATTATTCTATAATATATATAATATTATTCATGAAATAATTATAATTTTTATAAATAAAATAAAATATTAGAGTTATCCATGAAAATCAGTCATTAAACAGAAATTACATTATCTCTCAAGGAGGCAGTCTGCACGTACACACGAGTGATGTTTTTAATTTTTTGGATAGAAAATAAAGATATAGAATGAAATATTATCTTCATGAATTTATTATAAAGTTTTAAAGATCAAATAAATTCATTAAATAAATCCTCATGACCATCCATGAGAGGTGTTTTTTGAAAAAAAAAAGGCATAGATACGTGGAGACGATCGTCCATAGCTACACACATGGGGTGATTCTGTTTTCCACGATTAGAATGACATGATGATAGATGATATATTGTATTTAAATAATAATAATTATTTCAAGAATATAATATATTTATACATTAAATCCATAATAATAATTGGTCATGAAAGGTAGTGATGATAAAAAAAATGCATCGGTTCGTGAGCTAGTAGTCCGCTCATACGCACGAATGATAGTTTTGTTTAACATTTGATGGAAAATGAAACTGATAAGTTTATTAAATTAACATAATAACATATATTTATATGTTAGATAACTATATTATTATATTTTAGTGGTTATTATAGAATTTAATGAGTTAAAATAAGTAATAAAATGAAAATAGTCAAGAAAAACAATCCTATATGAAAAAACCGAATTTTTCTTACAAATAAAGATATCTAGGTTAGTATTTTATTGATACAAAGAACTTTGGAATGTGGGGAAGAATTTTGGGAATATTTTTGGGTATATATTGGTAGATATACATGGCTCAATAAGTTTTATTATGAGAGGAGGGTAGGTGTCCTTATATAAGAGACTAGTGGAGCACCATTGGAATTAATTAAAGTATTAAATTAATATAAAATATTTTTCATTATAAAGTGGAACCAAATTGAAATATTTCTAAACTAGGGTGAATATATGTTTAAATTATTACATCCAAAAAAAATTAATACATGTTTAGTTTAAATTTTAACCATTATCTATTAGTTTTAACCCTTATTAACCCTTTCAACAATTACCACAATATCAATTTGTTTTACTCCTTAGGAGTTAAGAAAGTTTATATAAAAGGAAAAGTGACACATAAGTGGAAAATGGTTAATATTTTAGAATACAAACCATTTATGTTTCCAAAAATAATATTTTTATTGATTTTAAATCATCTAATAAAATATTATTTAACATAAGATACCATTAAAGTAATTTTTAGGACTATTCACATTGTTGACTTTTAAAAAATATCATGTAATTTACTTCAAATATAAACTTTTAACACATGAATAATGAATTATTTTTATCTACAAAAATTAATGGAACACCATAACTCACCTAAAATGTATTACTTAAAATGTTTTTAAAATCATTTTCTTGGTTTTCCTCTTTTGGAAAAAACACTATGTCAGTATTAAATAATCATTTAAGGTGATTATTTTACACTAAAAATTAAAAATAAATTACCACCATAAAAAAATTATTAGTATTGGAAATATATATATAATAATTCATGGAATGTTTTTATCCTTGTAAAAACATATTATAGTAATTAAAAAAAGTAGTATTTTGGAATTATTATTTACCTAAAATTATATAAAGGTCATTATTAATGAAAAATGACACAAAAATACCACATTTTAAATGAAATATTAAATTACTTAATATTTTAATTCTATATTGGTTGCTTTGAGGATGTTTGGTCCGTAATTAAAAAATGAATTTGGTAGGTCGATCTTGGTCAAAGGTGTTAGTATTCCATTATCTCTAGAATAAAAATAATAAGATAATTATAATTTTTATAAATTACAACTAATTTTAGATCCATTCATGAAAATCTATCATGAAAAACAAAATATATTGGTGCATATGGTAGTAATTCATGCGTAAACACAAGCAATGTTCTTACTTTTAATTGGATGGAAAATATAGATATGAATTAAAATATTATCTTTCCAAAATCATTAAAATGTTATAAACATAAAATAAATGAATTATATCCATCTCAAAGACCATATATGAGAAGAAGTTTTGGAAAAACAATGTACATCACTGCATAGAGATGGTAGTTTGTATGTACGTGCATACAATAATTCCATTTTTAACTTTTGGAATGGTATAAAGATAGATATATAAAATATTTATAGAATAATTATTATCTAATGAATATCACATATATATATATATATAAATTAAATCCATGATAATAACTATCCAAAAATTGAGGTGATGAGAAAAAATATATATCATTTTGTGAGGCGGTATTCTGTATGTACGCATGAATGATGGTTTTAATTCCCATTTGATGGAAAGGGAGATGAATAAGGTTATTAAATTAACATAATAACAAATAAATATATGTGATATACTAATTTTCTTATATTTTAATGGATATAAAATAATTTAAGGAGGTATAATAGTAGGTAAAATGAAAATGATATGTTAATATGATTACCTCCTCTTTGATGAACCTCCTTTAGATTACATCGTAAGACTTCTAGATTGGTATTTTGGGGAGACCATAACCTCTAAAAAGTTAGTATGAATTTTGGGAAGTTATTTGGGTAGATCTGGGTTGAGATGCATGGCTCAATAATTGTGATAAAGAGAGGGGTGTGATGTCCTTATATAAGAGAGGAGCAGGACACCATTGGAATTACTTAATGTATTAGATTAATATAATTTAATTTTCTAGTAAAAGTGGAAAAAATGATATATTTTGAATATAGAGTAAATATAATTATAAATAATCTATTAAAAAAATTACAAAGGTTTAGGTGATATTTTAACCCTTATCTCTTTGTTTTAACCTCTTGTGAAGCCTTTTAACAATTACCGTGATAACAACATTTTTTAAATATTAAGTTTTAAGAAAGTTACAATAAAAGGGAAAGGGATATATAAGTGGAAAATGGTTTATTTTTTCAACCATATCACATTCACATGGCCAAATTTAATATTTTTATGAATTATAAATCATCTTATTAAATATTATTTAACATAAAAAACCATTAAATTTCTTTTTAGGACAATTCACATAATATGACTTTAAAAAATATAAATAGAGCAATTTAATTAAAATATAAGATTTTTAAAAATTAATAATACATTATATTTTTCTAAAAAATTCTTGTTATGATATAACTGAGATAAGAAATAATAATTTTTATTCTTAAAAAAATCATTTACTTGATTTTTCTACTGCTTTCATAAGCACTATGTCGGTGTTACATAAGCATTTAAGGTATTTATATCATCACTAAAATTTAAAAATAACTTTTCATCATAAAATAAATTAATCAATATACAAAATAAACTTTTATAACCACTTATAACTTGTTTTTATCTTCTTCACCAAATATTATAGTTTTTAAAATCATGGAATAAACATTTTGGAATTTTCCATTACTTAAAATAATATAAAGATATTTATCAAATAAAAATGGAACCAAAATTTCATATTTTTTAATATTTTAAAAGATTGTTAAAATTAAAATCATATAATAAAATATTGGGAAGTTTATGAATAATTCTAAATCTGTTTCATAATAGTTTTAACCCAGGTTAATATAATTTTCTATTTACTATTGTGATAAATATGTAACATGGTTTTTATTTATAGTGAGAAAAAAAGAGAACTACTTAAATTTTTTGAAATTTTAGATCCTATATGTGGAATAAATTTTAATAAATTAAATTTAAATGATTTTTATAAATTACATCTAAAATTATTCCACAGAATAGGACAAAAAACGGTTTTCCAGAAAAATTCATTTTTATGTATAATTTATTTTTATATCATAATTAAGCATAATATAAATTAGAATTACATTAATTGGGTTAATTTAAATCAAAAGGAACTAATTAAATTTTAAAAACAATTAAAGAAATCATAATTTCTAATTACTTTAATGGAGAATACATTTTTCTATAAAATTGATGTTTACAAGTATTCAATGAAAAATCAATCTTTTTTGGAAAAAGAACCCAAAATTTTACCCAAATATATTTTTATTATTTTAATATAAAAAATTATATTATTTTTATAAAATAAAATTTATAAATTTTTCATAAATTAATTATAATATTTACTCATAAAATTAAATTAAAATATTTTTTTGAAGAAAATGATTTTTTAATGTATAAAAAAAATTTACCGAAAATTTTGTTTTTATATCCTAATAATTAATAAATATATTTCTATTGATTAATACCAATATATATATATTATATTTTTTTACTTAGATTCATATCTACAAATTCAACAACAAGGTTATAACATTCGTATTTAAATAATAATATTTCACAATCAATATATCTTGGTTTTGCATGTATTGTATACTATTGAACATAGTTTTCTTTTAAAACCTTAGGGTATTACATTCCCCAACCCAAATATATTACATCCTTGTAATTTTATATAGATATTTTTAATTCATTGTTTTGATATTTTAACATCCCTTTATTGAAAACCCCCTTCATAAACATTGTTAGTAAAACTTCCTTTTGAAAAGAGGAAAACCTAAATATAAAGGTCATTTGGAATGACACATAACTATGTTTCAAACTAGAATAAAATTAGTATGAATTGAAAATAAATACATAGAAAAGAAAATTAATTTTCAAATAATTATGGTGAGTGATATAGAATGATATCTTGATAAATTTAGTGAAAAAATCTTGAATTAATAAGAGAGAAATAAGACCATAAATTCATCAGAAATGACTATAAAAAGATAATATTTTACATTTATAAGGGATTATTTTATTATCTAGACTAATAAAATTTTGAAATATACTTACAAGATTTTCTTAAAATACATAAACAAAATTATATTCTTTGGTTTTGTGTTTTAACAAGTTTCCACCTCTATCTCAACTCATGTTCTATGATATGGGTATCTGTGATAAATATTTATTATTATTAAAACATAAAATTTTAGTAGAACATAGGATCCATAAATGGATGAAAAAATAATCCTCTTATATTTAATAAATCTATAATGGTTATCACAAGGTAAAAATACCCAAAATTAATAATCATTCATATATATAAATAATACATTTTACTCCAAAATTTCTAAATAACACCAAAGGTTCAACATATGTCATTTTTATAAATAAATAAATATATATCCCAATTATCCTCAATAACCTCAATATTAAATAATGTTTAAACATAAATGAATATCTCATACCCTTCAACTTGCATCCACAAATATATAATTGTAATCTTCCAAAATAATCCTTCAGGGAAAACCTAAGAAATATATATACCTAAACCCAATAAAAAATCTCCACAAATATAATTAATCTCCTTAAAATCCCATCATGTAAAAACTCAAAAGTATTTTCCATGAATTTAAACTTATGATCAACTTGAGCATCTAAACCCATGATAGTATCCAAAACTCTTAAGTTAACCTCACATGAAAATGTCCTAATCTGAAATTTTTTCTAAACCCTACACTGATACCAACTATAATAGCCCCAAACCCACACTCTCGAGTCTGATTAAAAAACATAATACTTACATTTATGGATTTGATACTGATAAAACTGGACCAATTTTATCCCTCCAAAGTTTAAAACATTAAAAGGAAATATTTTATCACTTAAATACCTAAGGATCTTTCAGTTTTACGGTTTTAGAGAATTATTAAAAACTATTACATAATAATATTCATGTATTTAAGTGATCATTTTTTCTATTATGACCTATTTTTATTATTTAAATATAAATATTTAATATCTCCCATAAAATTATTCAAAAATGGATCCATTCTATATATAATTTAATTTATAACATTCCACATAAATTGAAATAAATGGAAAATATAATAAGGGTAAGTTCAAATGCCCGGTAAGGGTGAACATAAGCATTTGGAAATGAATATCATCAATGAGAATAATGGTATAATGACATAATCAAATTTATTGATAATAACATAAGATAGTTCATTCCCATCAAACCATGGATCATAAATCATGAGATATGGCATAAATATTTAACATAAGAAAATATTTATACAAGTCAATAATCATGAGCCATGTGAAAAAAACCTTGATAAAAGGGTTTATTATAACTCATAGAAATAATTGAATAACTATTTAGGTATCTTGTAAAATCAAACAATAATTATGTAATCACTTAACTGGATAATTCCCATATCTCATAAGAGTAAACTATAACTAGTAAACTTCATCATCTTTTAAGAGCAATTTATAGTCAGAGAACTCTATCACTTTACGCAATGTATTGAAGGGATATAATAAACCCGCCCACCCTTCATTTATAATTTAACCAACCCTCCACCATATATATACATGTTTAAGTACCATAGAATTAACAAAACATTTAAATCCTTTCACTTTTCAACAAAACACCTTTGAAAATAACCATTACTCTATTTTAACTTGATTAACCCATGAAAAAAAATGAGTTCCGTGAATATATCTTTAAAAATTCATAATCCATATAGAAAAAAATAAATATTATACTATTCAAAAATATCACTATTATATTATTTTAAAAAAAATGAGGATATTTATACAGATACAAAATACATTTAAAGGAATATTTAAAACATTTCTGTGGAAACAAAGAAATTATTATGTTATTTTTATAATGTTTCAAAATAAAATTCCAAGAATATTGAGAAAAATATTTTATTTGTAAATAAAAATGGAGACTTGCGAAATAAACATAAATTAAACTAATATTAATGATAGTGTAAACATTTATTCATTTATTAAACGTTAAAAAAATCATTTCTAAGATTTTATAAAATTTTATAAATAACCTATCTTAAATTTTTTTATATTACTTTTAATAATTTTATTTTAAGGTAGTATATATTTTAAAAAGGATTTAAATAATAATTATTGAAAATAAAATATTTTTTAAAAATATATGGAAGTTTACGGATATGGAAGAGAAAAATTTTCAACCTAATGGAGAAATAAGGTCGATTTTTCTTAAAACTATTTTTTTTATCTCCTTATATACCAAAGATAGTAAAATGAATGGAAAACTTGTAAACCTCATAAATAAACAAAGGATAAGAATATATATGTGGTTCATGAAATTATAATCATAAAATTTCTCCCAATGGAACCATGAACATAAAAAATCTCACAAAGAAATTAGATTATAACATAAAGCCTTTACCACTTTGGTAGATTTTGAATCTAAATTAATTAAAAGAAAAATTATGATATAACATTTTAAATCCTATTAATTGCATGAAGTAATATATCAAAATACATTTATGGGTATTAAATTCACTATGAAAATAAATAATGATTCATGACGTGAAACATCTCTCAAGAAAATGAGATTGAGACACAGAAAACACTTATAAAGATCCTAAAATTTAAAGTGATAATTAATCCTTCATGTGATTATGTGAAAATATATAAATACACATAAAAAATTATTACTACATAATAAAATAATTTATAGGTCAATTTACACATATTCATGGAATAATAAAATCAATGAAGTGAAAGTATAACCTAATGAATGGAAATTGGGTTAAGAAACACCATACCTCAAGTATAGAACTATTATATATGTCTGTTAACTCCTATGAATTATAGTGTTTTAATATTGAGTTTTCTATTATTAAATTATACAAATTAAATGATTTTACATGGATGCATAATTACTATAATTTCTTTTATTATGGTTGATAAATTATAGATGATTTATTTATTTCTTGTTCAACTCTCCTTTATTCACTGGTCTTTCAGGAATCCGCACAGGTCTTTAACTTGGGATACATGTTTTTCCTAAATTCTATTTTTATATACCCACACTCTTGTACTATATTATCACTAATCTACTATAGGATATATCCAATACAATAATTACCATCATTTACCCTTTGATATTCCCCCTCTACCTGCTCATATTTTCTTAATCATGTCGTACATATGTTTCTCTCCCATTTCTATGTCACTCACTAGTTGGGCCAGGTTCTTGTTTTGGCATATGTTATGTAAACGTATTTAATCACTCCAATGGGGAATCTCTTTATTCAATTATCCCATTTTTACTTACTCTCATTTTTCTCTCCTATCACCATGGTGAAACCCTAGATTCTATGAGAGACTCCTCTTTTATGAGATATTGGAATATTGGGCCAATTATTCTCCTTTTTCACTAATGGTGTGCCTCTATTGTAGATATGGACATTGATCCTTCCTCATGAAGAACTGTATCCATTCCATGATCCATAAAAAAATTTCGTGAAGAAGAGGATTTCCAATCATACAAACTCTAGTGTGAACCTTTCAGTATAGAAGAAAATCCTCTTTGAATATTTTTTTAAGAAATCATAACTGAAGGATAATATTCACTATATAGAATTGTAAGTTATTCAAACCTTTACTTTTACTCCCTTATCAAATATTTTTTTTAAGTTCTATTTTATTCTAATTGATTTGTGTCTAGACTTTTGTATCTTGGATTTGTTTTTTTTAGCTTAATAAAATGTGTAATTGTGGTTAGTGTTATTTACATGAATATAGGTAAAAATAGTCCTAATCATGTTAAATACTTTATCATCTTTTACCACATTCTTTCATATTCATTCAAATTTAATTTTTTCTTCAAATATGGTTTTATTTTATTGTTTAATACCAATTTAATTCCTCTTCAATGATCACATTACATATATATTTTAATTAGAATCATTATATACATGATAAACCATTTTAATTTCACATACTTAATTAAACCTAATGGTATATCAATGGATCTTGGGTATTTATTTTATAAGTATGCCTCAATGTTTTTCCTAACAAGTTTTTATTAGATCCATCACATAAAAAATGGATTCAAGTATGAAATTAAAAAATTCAATAGTGATAAGGATTTTAATTTTTTTTAAAATTAAAATGAGGAAATTACTTATACAGTACAGTCTTATGGATACATTTCATAAACAAAAGAAACATGATGTGACTTAGTCAGATTGTGTCCAAACATCTACCACATAATAGGATGTCCATAATGATTTCTTATTTAAGTCCCATAGTTATTTATTTCCTTCTTTAGGGGATAAGGTACTTATTTAAGTCTCATATGAAACTATTACTATTGAAATTTGTCTTAATCATAGGAAATGTTACATGACTACATCTCTTGTTGATAGATTATACGATAAAAAATTCTTATTTACCTTTCAAATTCATTCTGGTGTTTCTATTAAATTACATTTTTTTGAATTTAATAAAACCATGCTTTACCTATAAAATATTGATGTGAAAGATGATGATGGGGATCTTGAAATGACCCTCATAATTTCTCTTGATAATTCCAATAAAAATAATGTGAAAACTATAATTTATGTCTGAGACTCATTGACTCTTAAAGAATTAAAATATTCAATACTATCTAAAAAATTCATTGTGAAACTAGAATTAAGGGTGAGGTCATGAATATATTTACTAAGTGTGAACCTCCAACCAAAGGTAAAAAGTACAATAATAAGAATAAAATGAATAATTATAAAAAAAAACAAAACATAGTCTAAGGATAAGGTTAAAAATGATTGTTTTTATAACTACTGTAAACTTGGGAACATTAGACCTACATATAAGAAATTTAAAAAAAATCCTAAGACTATAGAACTTATTGAAAAATCAATATATGTGGATTATTTTTATGATAAAATTTAAGTCCTAAATGGTTCTAGGCATATTCTCACTGGTGAGTGGGTCCTAAATTCTATGTGTTCATTTCAAAAGTGTCCTTATAAAGCATTATTCCACGAATTAATAGAAAGGATATAAGTATAAGTGATATTTTACAAAAATATGATATATAAGGTATTAGTAAGAGGTTATATTTTAATAGAACTAGATGACCATTCAATCATCACATTATTAGATATTATGTGGGTACTTGACCTTTATAGAAACATGATCTACCTAGGTATTCTAAATTGGAAAGGTTTTATTTTTTTGGTCTAAATTAGGCTACCTAAAAATATTTAAGGGATACAAGACTATGATAAAGGGATCTCATGTTAATGGAATTTATATCTTGAATGGATATTTATATTATAGTAAATTGGGTGGTTTGTATGTTTTTAATACATATAACAATTTTTATGGCATAAGATATTAGGGAATGTGAGCTCCAAGAATATTTATGAACTTAATAATCATGGTATGTTAAGTAATATCTCACATAGAAATGTTCCCCTTCATGAATATTTTATTATAGGTAATTATAATAGGTTTAGTTTTAGTAGGTTCTAATTCAAAGAAACTCAACCTTTATATTAAACAGATTATGATTTATAGGGCCCTACTAGGACCATCTCCCAGGGTGTAAGTTCCTATTTTGTTACCTTAATTAATGATTACTCTATAAAAGTGAGGAATTATATTATAAAAAACAATTAAAATGCCTTTCAGATTTTAAAAACATGGAAAAACCTTGTTAAAAACCAAATTGGGAAGATAATTAAGGAGATGAGAACAGATAATGGAAGTGAATACCTATCTAATGATTTCATTAAATTATGTGAATATGATGGAATTTTTAAGCACTAGACCATTACGTAACCCTACCAATAGAATGGTATTTCTAAATTAATGAAATATACCATTATTGAGAAGGTCTAAATCATTCTTTTATACAAGGGCCTACCCAAATCATTTTAGAATGATTCTACCACTACTACAGTCTACCTAATTAATAGGTTCTCATATACTTCTAACCAATTCAAACCTCCATGTGAATTTTAAAATATCAATCCTCATTTTTAAATTCATTTATAAATTTATGGGTGTACTACATGTGCCCATGTAAAAACTGACAAGTTAAAACCAAGGGATCTTAAATGTAACTTTATAGGTTATCCAATAGGTGTTAAAGGGTAAAAATTATAGGTTTAAAACCTTATAAATCAAAAATATGAAATTCGTAGGGATATTGTGTTCCATGAGTCCTATTTTCTCAAGGATAGAGTTTATAGTGATGAAAAATTTGATATATCTCACATTCATATTATTCAACAGAGATCATTATCGCTATTTGAGGTTTCTATTAAACCTACTCCAATTATTACTCAAGTTGTGACCAAAACTAAATCTAATTCTAATTCAGAATCTGATTCTAAACCTCCTAATGTAAAAAGTTGTTATTAATTTAACTGATATATATCAAGGAGGGTCCATATATTTCCTTCTTCATTTAGGAAATTTGAAATAGATTATTTTTAATTCTGTATAGATCAAGATTTTATTGATATTGGACCTCAATCTTATAAGAAATATGTAAATTATAGAGATTTCAAATGGTGGATCTATTCCATTAATGAAGAAATGGGGTATGTGAATACAAAAATCACACATGGTTTTTAATTGATAGGTCTACTAATGCAGAATTCATTCATTGAAAGCAGATTTATAAGATAAAGGAAGATAACACATATGAAAATAAGATTATATTCAATTATATATTAGTATCCAAAGGGTTCTTTAAAAGAGAAGGAACTAAATATGTTAAAATATTTTTACATATTGTTAAATATTCTTCAATTCAGATGATTCAAACTTTTACTGCTTTGAATGATTTCTATATTGAACAATTGTATGATAAACCTATCTTCATTCATGGTGACATTAATTAGAAATTGTGCATGAAACATATTAATGGTTATTCCAAAGTATTTAATACTAAACATGTATTAATCTTAAATATATCATTGTATGGTTTAAGATAATATTCTAGGAAAAGGTATAATAATTTTTATTCTTTAATGCTTGATAACCAATTTAGTAGAATTCAACTTGATTTGTGTGTTTAGTTAAAATGTATTAAAAATATAATTTTTTACCTACTTCTTTATATAGATGAAACGGTACTTATGTGAAATAATTTGTAGCTAATTAATTTTTAAAACCTAATTAAAGAGTTCCTTAGAAATGAAATACCTATGTGTAGAAAAAAATACTGGGTATAGAAATAATTAGGCATAAACCAAATAAACTATTGTATCTATCCCAAAATGCATAAATTTCAAAAATACTTTAAAGGTATCTTCATAAGTCTTTAAAACTTACAAATTTTAATTTTTTCAATCATTTTAAATTGTATTTACCTCAATTCCCTTCTAAAACTACTAATATTGAATACATGTCAAGAATTGTGTATGCCAGAATTGTTGGTAGTATTATGTACTCAATGATATGTATTAGGCCTGATTTATCCATTTCAATTTTCACCATTATCATATTTAGGTCGAATATGGTTAATCCACATTGTCTATCCTAAAAAAGAATCTAAGGTATATATCACATACAATAGTTCTATCTTTTGGTTATGGTAAAAATGTAGATAGTAACGAATTTTTCATAGGCTATATTGAATCTGATTATGTAGGGAATTTTGATACCATGAAATAACTTACATGGTATGTATTCACTACTTAAGGAGGTACCTTGTCTAAGAAGTGTAATTTGTAATATGGTGGGGACTTATCAACCATAGATTCTAAATATATATCCTCAACTAAGGCTATCAATGAGGCATTTTGTTCATGTGGTTTTCTTTTTAACAAAATCTTTATAATTTTTTTGTTGCCATTTATTATTATATTTGATTAGATTTAAATTTTTCCATTATTTTATTATTCTATATAAAATCTAAGAATATATGCATTAGGATTCTATTTATTAGATATGTCATTAAGGTTGGAACCATATGTGTCAATAATATACAAATTGGTATTAACCTAGACGATTATTGGAATAAAGCTACAGTATTATAAAAATTTAATTATTATTTAGATATGATGAATTTTGTTCCTATTAAATGACCATTTGTGCAATTAAATCAAAAACTTTATATGAAAATGATAGTTATTTTACAATTATATTGTTTTCATATTGAATTATCCAGGTTGTGTTATTATTACATTTGAATTTTTTTTCATGCATGAATATTTATAGAATTAATTTTATTATTCTCGAAAAATTACATATACTATATTTAGAAATTTATAGAAAATCCTTTTTTCATTAGGATTATGGTATTCTCCACAGGTCATTAACTTGGACTTATTGTTCAGTATGCATCTTGTTTTCATTAGCCCACGCTCTTCTTGGATTTCATTCTAACCGATAATATATGGGATTCCTTTTATCCATTGATTACTCTCACTATATCCTTTATATATTCACTCCCATTTTTTTAATTTTATCAATAATTTATTTCTCATGGTTGGATCCCATTTGTGTGGACCTCTTCCATTGGTTTGGGTTATTATGGTGGACTACACTGTGTTGGGGAATATGATCACCCCTATAAGGAATCTCTTCATTTGATTCTAAAATTTTAAATTCCTCCATTTTGGATCTCTTATCACTATGTATAAATAATATCTTATATAAGATACTCTTACATCATGAAGGATTTGAATCTTATTCATGTAATTCTCTATGTGCATTGCAGGTTCACCTTTGTGGTGGAGCTTGATGAGGATACTTACTTATGAAAAGAGTGGTCATTCTTTAATACAAAAGATTCAGTGTTAAAGAAGATAAGACAAAACCATGCATAAATATTTTTTGGCCTTCTAGTATAGAATAAAATCCAATTTGAAGCAATTTTAATTTAATCAGGACTACCAGGTAGTCTTCACTATCCAACGTTGTATGTTGTTTGAATCTTTCCTTTTACTAACTTATCAAACAAATCTTATTGAAGTTATTATGTATTTAGATTGATTCATTTATGGGTAGTATTATTTTTTATTGATTTTTTTAACTCAATAATATTATTTTTTATTGATTTTTTTAAATCAATAATATTTAGATTGATTCATTTATGGGTAGTATTACTACTTTCTTTCATGTTTGTTCAAATTTATTTATTTATTGAAATATTGTATCATATAATTTTTTACTATAAATAAAAATCATATTGAATCATAAAATTGCCTCTATATTTGTAACTAGACTCATTATAACCATGATAACCCCTTTTGATTTCACTTACTAAATTGAACTCAATTGTATATCAGTCAATCATGGATATTTCTTGGAGGCATACACATCAACGTTTCTCGAAAAACAAATCCCATAACAAAAACTTATATTAATTATTTACTTCTATAATAACCTTTTCCAGATTTATTAATTTATCATTAAACCATTTATTTCATTTATTTCATATATTTCAATGAAATATTTAATTACATAATAGGTTAAGTCCACATTAGGTGTTTTTAGGCTGTTTAGTTCATAATTGAAAAAAACAATTTTGTAGGTCGATTGTGGTTAAAAGGTACATTTTCCATCATCTATAAAATATAAATATTTAACTAATTATCATTTTTATACATGAAACACAATTTAATAGTTATTCATGAAAGTATTCTGTGAAAAATAAAATACATCAGCTCATGAGGCGGTGTTCCACACATATCCAAGATAAAAGTTTTAACTTTATATTAGATGGAAAATAAAGATATAATTTAAAAACATTATATTTAAAAAATCATTATAATTTTATAAATATAAAATAACATCATTGAATATAACCCCATTACCATCCATGAGAGGTATTTTTGGGAAACATGAACTGCATCTCTACATAGAGACAGTGGTATGTACGTACACAAGTGTGATGATTCCATTTTTAATTATTAGAATGGTATGAATATTGGTGGAAAATTAAATTTATAGAATAATTATTATATCATTAATATAATTTATATTCATTAAATCTATCATAATACCTAGACATTAAAGGTGGTGATGGGAAATGAAATTCATCATTTCACAAGTCAGTAGGTCGCACGTACACAGAATGATGGTTTCATATCCCATTTGATGAAAAATGATATGAATAAGGTTATTACATTAACATGATAACAAATTATTATATTTTATATATAAATTTAATTTTATTGGAAATGTTAGTACATAATTTATGGAAGTATAATAATAATTAATGTGAAAATGATTAGTTAATATGATCACCTTCTCTTTGAAGAACCTCCTTTCACTAACACCTTAAGACTTATAGGTTATTATTATTGTGATACAAAGACCTCTAATAAGTGAGTATGAATTTTGGAAAGTGATTTTTGAAGATATTGGTTGGTATACATGGCTCAATAACTGTGATGAATTGGGGAGGTGTAATGTCCTTATATAAGAAATGAGAATTTCACCGTTGGAAATTCATAAAATATTAAATTACTATAAATAAATTTTCAAGATCAAGTGGTCAAATCTTGATATATTTTGAATATATGGTGAATATATAGTCCAAATAATATCATAAAATAAAATTTAGACAAGTTTTAGTGATTTTTTAATCCATATCTATTAGTTTTACCCATTGTTAACCTTTTCGATGATTACCATCATATCAATGGTTTTTACTCTTTAGAGGTCAAAAAAGTTACTATAAAAGGAAAAATGACCCATAATTTAAAAATAGTTGATATTATAGAAACTATTCCATTCACTTGTCTGATTTTATTATTTTTATAAAATTTAAATCATTTAATAAAATATTATTTATCATAATATATAATTAAAATCATTTTCTTGATTAGTCACATAGTTGACTTTAGAAAAAATATCAATATAATAATGTAGTTCAAATATAAACTTTTAAAAATAAATAATATATAATATTTATCTAAAAACCATGTAACATTATAATATAAATAAAACATATTACTTTAATGTTTTTTAAATTTATTTAATTGACATTTCTATTATTTTTTCATGCACTGTGTTGGCGTTTCATAAGAATTTTAGGTAATTATTTTATCAATAATTTAAAAAAAATTAAAATCATAAAAAATATTCATATTAAAGATAATAATTTATAACCATTCATGACTTGAATTTATCCTTGTTCATATATATTATAAATATTAAAATTATGAAAGAGACATATTGTATTTCTTCTTTAATTAAAATAATATAAAGGCATTTATCACAAATAAATTAAAAAAATACAATATTTTATAATATATTTAGTATTTTTCAAAATATACTAATAAAAAAATTTAAAATCAAGTGTGGGGATTATTTTAAAGCCTTTTTAAAAATTTTAACCATATTTAACCCAATTTATTATTTTCTATGGTGATAAATTTTACCAAGGTTATTATTCATTATGACCAATAATAAAGTTTACCTATTAAACAAACATGAAAATTCTAATTGAAAAAATGGAATCAATGTTATCATATTAAATTCCTATAATTAGTTGAAATTAATTTTCAAATAATCCTGAAAAATATAAAGAAAAAGGGTTTTTTAGAAAAATGAATTTTTAAGTATAAAATTTTTTTATACCATAATTAAGAATAATACAAATTTAAATAAAATTGATTAAATTATTTTTATAAAAATTACTTAATTAAGTTTTAAAACAAATTAAAAAAATGGTACTTTTTAATTACATTCTTAAAATCATTTTTTTCACTATTCAATAAAAAAGCAATCTATTCAGAAAAATCCCAAAATTTCTACCTAAGCTATTTTTCATTTGATAATTTTAAAATATAACATTTAACTGTGGTATATATTAATTTATAATATCTATGCATGAAATAATATAAACATTATTTTTAAAGAAAATGTATTTTTGAAGCCCAAAATAACTTTACTAAAAATTGAGTTCTTATTTCCTAAAAATTAATCAATAATTTTTTATTGAGTAGGAACATATTTTTTATTTCATAATTTAATTACTTCTATTCATACCCATTAATTTAATGACTAGGTTATAATGTTTTTATTTAAAATATTGTTACTATATAGTTCATTTAAGATCTATGTTGTGTGTGAGGTATGCTATAAAAAATATTATTTTAAAATATATGATCATTAGATTCTCCTCTATCTATATAAATTTGTCATATAAATTTGTTCTCAATCGTGGTTATTCAAGGGCTTAATATTTTAAAATCCGTTTTTTGAAAACCTAAACCATAAATAAAAATTAATAAAACTTTCTTTGAAATGGGGAAGTGGGAAACCTAAAGGTTACCTGAAATAAAAAATAATAGAGTTCCTATATAATTAAAGCATTAGTGGGAAGTGAAAATATGAATATGGGTGAGAAATAATAACATATAATGAATAATAGAGAGTGATATAAAACATGATCTTGATTAATTTAATGATAAATAAACTATAAACCAATAAGTGATTAAGAAGACCATTAAATACTCATAAATGAATGTAATAAGATTACATTTTTATTTAATTATCATTTTAATAGAGTTGAGGAAATATTTTACCAAATAAACTAATAACATAAACACATATATTTACATGATTTTATTCAAAATCAACATATGCAATTCCATCCTTTGTTTCCATATTTCAATTAGTTTCTACACTTATCTCATGTTTTACTCTAAATGATGACTATGAATATTTAATGTTGGTAGAACTATAATAAACTTCTGATTGAACATGATGTATATAAAAGAATGAAATTATATTCTTCCTATATTTACTAAAATACAAATGGTTATCGCATGATATAAAAATACCCAGATAAACGATTATAAGAAGATGTAAAACATTAATCACCAATACTTAAAATAATTATACTTAAGGTTTAACTTATATATTATCATAAATACCTAAACCATAATACTCTTAAAAATATTTCTTTTTTCAAAAATAACTTGAATCACTACTGATTGTGGTGAACTTCACCAAAATAAAAAGAATAAAATTTGGATACAAACATGAATGGTTGTACTTATCTTGATCATAAATATCTCCAAAAAATTTATCTTCTAACAAAATAACTTTTCACCCATCACGATTAACCCATTATCCAAGAGACCATAACTTCCTCAATGTATCATCCTTCCTAAAATCCAAAAAAAAATCAAATCATTTTAGGGAATAATCATTTATGCCCTTAAAAATAAAACAATATTCATTACAAATGTAATAAACCTTAAACTTATAAAACCATTATTATATCCATTTCCCTTATGTTAACCTCACATAAAAGAATCCTAATCTCCAAATTTATATAACCCTGACATTGATAGGAACTGTAATAGGTTCAAACCTACACTCCTTGATCCGATGATAAAAAACATAATTATTATATTTCTACCTTTGATTCCATTAATCATGACCCAATTTTAGTCATCCAAAACTTACAACATCAAAAAGAAATAATAGACTACTTATATAACCAATGAACTTTTCAGTTTTGAGTTTTAGATAATTAAGAAAAACCCCTTACATAACCTTACCCATTTAACTAAGGGATTATTTTTTCATTATAGCCAATTTTTCTTATTCCATATTAATAATTTATATTCTACCACATCAAACCGTTCTAGATATATCTTACAGAGCATATTTATTTATATATTGGGGAAAACATAATAAGGGTGAGCTTAAATGCTTAGTAAGGGAAAATATATGCATTAAAATGGATATATTTAGTGAGAATGATATGATCATATAGGTTTTAAGATAATTATTACAATATAATAGAATACATACCCATACAAATCTTGAGTATAAAACATATGACGTGGAATAAAGATTTATCAGAGACAAGATTCATTAGAGTCATTAATCATGATCCATATGATATCGATATTGATCAAATAAAAAATTATAAACTTAGGAGTAGAGAAAATGTTTTGTTATCCTAGAACATTATATTCATCACCCATGCTCACTCATGTTTGAAATAATTGGATCCTAAATGAATCAATTAGATATAACTCTCTGCCTAACTCCCCCTTCTTCTCATTAAAAACATGAAACATTACCAAATTCATTATAGATCTATATCGGGCTCACCCATCATATAATATAGTTTAGATCACCTATTATCCTGATATATATCAGGATAACCCTTCATCTTCAATAATTTATAGGTATAATAAATGAATATAGGACATGGAAACTTGAATTTTCTATTAGGTAGGACTGGGTAATGGAAGATGTCTAGAGGGGGTGAATAGACTAGATTAAAAAATTTAAACAAATAAATTAATTAACTAAAATAATTATCAGGGATAATTATTGAGTTTAATTAGTGTTGGAAAAATTAAATAATGAATGGATGTTTTTATAGTAGTTCGGACCAAAGTGGGTCTACTCTACTCTTATACCTCTCTACTTAGTGAGAGATATGTGTGCACTAGGAAATGATTTTCATGGTGAAATCATAACCCAATTACAAAATCCTTTCTAGTGGAGGGATTAAATTGACACTGACTTTTTTATAGGGAGTCACAACCCTTACAACCTGACTTTAAACACTGGGAGTCACAACCTGAATTGTCCTGACAATAGATACAAGAAGTCACAACCCTTAAATATTGAATTTAGAATCCTGGTGTCACAACCCAATAAAAAAATAACAAATAATGATTTTTTGTTTAAAATCATAAATATGAAAATAGAGTGCCTATGAGAGATAGGAAATAGTGTTACAGACTTACAACCAAACTAATGAAAAGATAAAATATTAATCTAAAGGTACTAGTTGTTGAGGATTATATTGGATCATCTCATCATAGAAAATGTAGTTGAAGAATAATTAATTAATTCTTTTAGAGATCATGTAGGTGATGAAATATAGTGTTGTAGGATGTTGTAGATTACACATTAGGTTCAATAAGATTGATGATTTCAAGAAGTCAAAGTAAGATCAAGAAAAGTTCAGAACCTAAATTCTGAACCTTATGAAAATTCTTAGCAGTATGTTGAGAAACCTAGAATGACAATTCTAACCAACATGTTGAGAAAACCAGAATGACAATTCTGAGAAATATGTTGAGAAAAACAGAACCTAAATTATTCTCAAATCAGATCATCATATCTGAGTAATTCTCAACCTGATTTCTGAACAATTCGGAACCAGGTTTCTGAGCATGCTTTTGGGAAAATTATAACCATGATCCAGCTTTATCATTTTTAAAAAGATATGAAGAGTTCAAGAAAACTCGAATTTCAAGTTTGCGTAAATCTCAAAGAAATTTAAGAAAATTTGAAGAATTCAAAGATTGAAAATTAAATGCAAGAGGTTTGTGGATTTTTTTAAGATTTGAGGAAGTATGAAAGATTTACAAGATTCTCGCCTTTATTTTCTGAATTTCATATAAATATGTTCTCATATCATTCTCTCAATTATAACTTTACACACACGGAAAAGGAGGAGCACTAGAGAATTCAAAGTGAAATGTTCCTACCATATTGAAGAAGTTTACTTGAGTGTTTGAGAATAATAGAATCAGTATCATTTTACCCTGATAAGAAGATCAAAATTATCTTGAAGAATTTTTCTTGAGTTTTTAGCAGAAGGAAATCAGAACCATCATTACCTTGCTGAGAAGACCGGTTTCAGAAAATAAGATTCAAGAAAACCGAACTTAAGAAATAGATTTAAATTTTTTTGAGTTGCTTAAACAAAGTTCTTATTCTTGTGTTTGGATCATTGTTTCTTTAAAAAACATTGTAAACTGATGGGAGTCAGTATAATATTTTCTATCGAAAGATATAAGGTGTCTAACAGGAGTTGGCACGAGTTGTATTCACTTCTTGATTATAGTGGATTTCCATAGACCAATGCAAGTGGCTATGGGAAGGATGTAGGCTATCTTATTGAGGCTGAATCTTGTAAATCTTGTTTGTCTTTCTTGCTTTACCTTTCTTACATGATTGAGTTTCTTGCTAAAGGTTGATAAGGAAATAAATCTTAACAGGTTGCAATGGTTAAGTTTCTTAAAGTTTTGAAACTGATAAATAGGTAAATAATTGATTCAACCCCCCCCCCCCCCTCTCAGTTGTTATTTGATCCTTGGAACTTGAAGTGGTATCAGAGGTAGGTTCCCTTGTTTTATCCTTATCATGGAGAATATCAATTCTATCAACAGTAGAGGAATTCCTATATTCGATGGAAATAATTATTATGGATAGAAAAATAGGATGATTCCTTATCTCCTATCTCTTGGACTTGAAGTTGTTGATGCTGCTACTATTGGATTTCCACCTATTGATAGAAATGATCCTATGACATTTGCTAATAATAGAAATATAGAAGTTGATGGAAAAGCTAGAAATGTTATTCTCATGTCCTTATCAGAATTTTTTTTCAAAGGGTGATGAGTCTCACAACTTCAAAAAGCATGTGGGACAAGCTGGAAAGTGTTTTCGAAGGAAATACAAAAGTCAAGGAAGCCAAGCTACAAATCTAGCGTACTAATTTTGAAGACATCAGGATGATAGATGACAAAACAATTGATGAATACTTCACCATAGTTAATGAAATTGTATGAAACATCAGGGGATTCAGAGAAGACTTGGATGATTCTACAATTGTGAAGAAACTTATGAGAAATTTCCATTTAGGTTTGATTCTAAAATTTCATCTTTAGAAGATAAGGATGATTTATCTCGTGATGAACTTCATAAATTTCTTGTTTCTTATGAAATAAGGAAAGCTACGATCTTTAAGAAGAATATGAAAAATGAAATGGATTTTGAAGTTATGAGAAAGATGAAAATCTAAGATAATGATGAAGCTGATCCTTGTGAGTCTGATGATAAGGAAGATGAAGAGTTGAATGAAAAAATAATGTCTCTCATATCTAAGAACTATCTAAGTGGAAAAGGAAAGTATGGAGGAAAACTTCCTCTCAAATTTTTTGAGTGTGGAAGGATCAGACACTTTGCTGTGAATTTCCCTAAGAAGAAATTTGGATAATATCAATATGTTTCTGATCAGAATCCTCGATGGAAGAAGTATAACAAGAATGAAAAATAAGAGAAGACTTTTAAAAAATCAAGAAGATTTCTGGAAAGAAAATAAGTATGTTGAGTAAGAAGGTTGAATTGGAATCATCTGACAATGATTCCTTGGCAGATGAAATTAAAGAAAGATTCAGAACCATCATTGAAAAAGTTGAGAAAAAAAATGTTTCCTCAGAAAGTGAAGAAGGTGGTGAAGAATCTTATAGAGAATATCAGCCAATATCCAAACTTCTTGCATGTCTTGATCAAAAAAAATCTCTCAAGAAAAAAATTTGAGTGATGAAGAAAAATCATGAAGATGTTTAGGATGGAAGTAATGATGTCACCAACAAGAAAGATGAATACATTCAAGAAATTTTAAGTTACAAACATAGAATTGCTGAACAGGATAAGAAGATTAAAGATCTTAGCAAGAAGTTGGAAGCTAAGGAAGAAGAAGTAAAAAAGGTGAAATAAAAACTCCTTGAGTCTAAAAATGACCTAAATAAGATGAATGAAAACTTCAACAAATCTACATAATTAAAGGCTGAGACCTCTAAAAATGTTGTGAAGGGTCATTACGAGAATCAGGTGAAATTTTATCTTACCAAAAATAATATTGTATCTGATTCTTCTAACATTTCAGGTTATGGAAAAAGAATTAGTAAATCATGGGTGGAAAAAGGATGTGATAAACCTATCAATCCTACAAAAGTATAAAACTCACTCAAAAGAAGAGATGGCCTACATCATGAGTTTTTTAGAGCTGAAAGAAGTTATCAAACTCAATAAAGTTTTCATAGAGAAAGATCATTCTTGAATAGAAAACCAAGATTTGATGTCTATTGTTGGTGCTGAGGAATATATGGTCATAGATATTATAATTTTTGGAACAATTTATCTCTACCCGGAAGAAGGTTTGATTAAAGTGGAAGAAATAGTGAAATAAGAATGAGTAACTCTCTATACTCACAGAAAGTTGAAAAGTTGAATTCTCAATATGTCAGAAACATTCCAACAAAGAATAAATTTGAATGTTTGAAAGAAGTTTGTGGAAGATGTGATCAGTCTGGACATCATGCTGAATGATGTATGACACTCCTTCCAGAACAAGTTTCTTATGATAAGAAAGAAAAGAAATCTGAAAATTATAAGGTTCATGAAATATCTTTTATTGTTGAGACAGCTTTGAAAGCAAGTAAGAAGAACAAACCATGGATTCTTGATAGTGGTTGTTATTCACACATGACTGGTGATATAAAAATCTTGGAACATGTTGAAAGTTATGATGTAGGAGTGGTAACTTTTGACAATGATATTTCTTTAAAAATTAAGGGAATTAGAATGGCATAGATTGAAGCAGAGAAACTGAAGTCTAAGGAAGTATTGCTTGTTGATGGGCTAAAACATAATTTACTTAGTGTAAGTCAAATTTGTGACCATGGAAAAGAATTTATCTTCAGAAAGACTTTTTTTATCACTAGAAGTGTGGAAAATGGAAAAGTGATAACAAAAGGAGAAATAACCAGTGGGAATCTCTTTCAAATAGAAGAATCCAATAACTATTTTTATTTGAGTGTTGAATATGAAAACAAGTTGCGGCACCGAATACATGGCCACCATGGGTAGAAGACACGAGTAAGCTTTCTAAAATTGATGTTTTTTGGAATTTTCTAAAACTAAAAAAAATATGAAGATGTTAGTATTACTTGCCAAAAAGGAAAGTTGGCTAAAAAATCATAAAAGAGTTGAGATTAAATCTAACAAACCAATTGATATTATTCATTTTGATTTGTGTGGGCCAATGAGACATCAATCAGCAAAAGGATATTTATACTTTATCACTTTTATTGATGATTTAACTCAGATGACAAACATCATGTTCATGAAGAATAAGTTAGAGGCTGTTTAAATGTTTAAATTCTTCAGAAAAGATGTTGAGAAAAATTGGGAGCTTCTATAAAGAAACTTAGAACAAACAATGGTACTGAATTCACAATCAATGCTTTTGAAACCTATATAAGGAAGCATGGTATCAAACATCAGTATAGTTCTCCTTATACTCCACAACAAAATGGAGTAGTAGAAAGAAAAAATATAATCTTAGTGGAAATGGGAAGAAGTATGTTATCAGAATACAAACTTTCAAAATTATTTTGGAGAGAAGCTGTTAGCACTGCTGTACACGTTCAAAATAGATGCATGTTGAGACTGGAAACCAACATAACTCCTTACGAGATTTGGTATAACAAAAAAAAACTTATTTTAAATACTTTAAAGTTTTTGGAAGTCCATGCTTTCTCAAAATAAAAAATCTGGACTTAGGAATGTTTGATGAGAAAGATGGAGAAGGAATATTTAGGGGTTATTTACTGAATAGAAGAAGTTACAAAATCAAGAACAAACGTTTACAGAAGTTAGTGGACTCATATGATGTGAAGGTAATTGAAAATACAAGTTCCATCACAAAATCTGTTAAGAATACTGAGGAAGATAAATCAGAGAATCCCCACTAGAGTGAAAGTGACTCAGATGAGTCACATAGGGAAGAAAGTGATGCTGGGAAAGAAAATGTGAGTTTTCCTACCTTACAAAAACATGTTAAATCTGAAAATATTATTTGGGATCATAAGGTTCCAGTTCAGACAAGAAGGAAGTTAATATTACAAAATCAGACTTCCCTTATCTCAAAAGTTGAAACAGAATCAGTTTCAGAATATATTCAACACAAATAATGGGTGGATTCTATGAATGACGAACTGGATCAGATAGAGAAGAATGAAACATAGGAACTTGTTCCAAGGCCAACAAATAATAATGTTATCATAACTAAGTGGGTTTTCAGAAATAAATTGAATGAACATGGAGAAGTTACAAGAAACAATGAAAGGCTTGTGTATAAAGGATATGCACAAGTGGAAGGTGTGGATTTTGATGAAACCTTTGCCCCTGTTGCAAGGTTGGAAACTATTCGAATGTTTCTTACAGTGGCTGCTCATCGGAATTACAAGGTTTATCAAATGGTTGTAAAGTCAACTTTCTTAAATGGTGAGATTGAGGAAGAATTTTACATTGAACAGTGTTGTGGATTTTTACTCGATGAGGATGAAAAAAAAGTTTTCAAATTGAAGAAAGCCTTGTATGTGCTGAAATAAGCTCCAAGATCATGGTATTCAAAGCTTGATAATTCTCTGAGAAAGATGACCTTTTCTAAAGGAAAGGTTGAAAGAAACTTGTATATTAACGATTTTGAATCCGAAAATTTAATTGTAATCATCTAGGTAGATGATATAATTTTTGTTGTAGATAAAGAAAAGGTTTTTGAAGAATTCATTGAAGAGATGAAGAAAAATTTTGAAATGTAAATTTCGGGAGAATTAACTTTATTCCTTGGATTACAAGTTCAACAACAAGAAAACTACATTTTCTTATCCCTAGAAAATTATTCCAAGGAATTTTTAAAGAAGTTTGGGATATAATAATCAAAGGAAGTTTCAACTCCTATCTCAGTGGGCACAAAGTTGTGTAAAGATGAATCAGGTAACAAAGTGAATCAAAAAGACTTTTGAAAGTTGAAAGGAAGTCTTCTTTATCTTACAACTTCAAAGCCTGATATTTCTTATGTTGTAACTCTATGTTCCTGGTATCAAAGTAATCCAAAAGAATCACACATTTTGGCAGTTAATAGGATTCTAAGATATGTTAAAGGAACAACTTCACATGGGTTGTTATACAAGAGAAACAATGAGATGGAGTTTCATGGTTATGCTGATGCTGATTCGGCTGGTGATTGTAATGATAAAAAATCAATATTAGGAGGAAGATTTTTCTTAGGGGAATACTGTGTGAGTTGGCACAGTAAGAAAAAAATTTCAGAAACTTTAAGCACATCTAAATCTAAATATGTTGCATCTACTCATTCTTGTACTCAAATGATGTGGATGAAGGTTCAGCTAGAAGATTTGAAAGTGAAAGTTTCTGAACCATTGAAGATACTCTGTGATAATCAAAGTTTCATTAATCTTTATAAGATTCATGTTCAACAATCAAGGTCAAAAAATATTGATATAAATTATCACTTTTTGAAAGACAAAGTTGCTGCTAGAGGAGTCTTGATGGAATGTATTTCAACAAAGTATCAGATTTCTGACATTTTTACAAAAGCAATGTAAAAGGAAAGGTTTGTTGAACTGAGGCTGCAACTCCATGTTTTGGCCTCCTCCCATGACTTCCTAAAAACATATAAAGAAGCATCCCTCACCGTGCTTTGGATTATGTTGACAAAGGGGGAGAGTAAGTAACAATGTTTACTTGTCTTTCATTTATGAATCTGAAGCTGTGGTTATCATATAATGGGGGAGAGAGAAAGAAAATAAGAGAGGAAAAGAAAAGTGAGAAAGAGAAAGCTAAAAGTTGAGGGGGAGTTTAAGTAAGGTGAAGTTTATCCTAACATGGCCGAAAAAATTTCTTGTCACCAAGGGATGGAAATCCTTCAAAAACATTACTTTATCCAGTAGTGTGGTGTCAGGACACTCTCTTTATGGGAAATTATATGTTTTGGTAAAGTTCAAATAACCTAAGATGTGAAAAAAATGAGGTGAAAATTTGTAAAAAAAGGGTTGACAACAAATCCAAAGGGGGGGATTGAAAAACCTATGTGGTGTTTTGTTATGAAAACGTTTTGTATTTGTTGACAAATAATATTTTTTAAAGAATTTTTTTGAGTTACAGAAAGTTGAAGTTTCTGGTTGGTGAAGTTTTTCTTAAAAAGGATGTTGTTGAAGAATAAGAAGTCAGAAGTTAAGAAAGTGACTCAAAATTTCTAAACAAAATCATAAGATGATTTACTGATCTTAAATTTCTCACAAATCATGAAAAGTTTCATGATAAATATGTTGAAGAAATTGTGAATAGGATTGATGATTTTCACTACGTAAAAATTCTAAACCTGAAATTCGGAACCTGTTTTCTAAACCAAAAATCCAGAACCTGTTTTCTGAACCTGAAATTCAGAACCTATTTCCTGAACCAGAAATCCAGAACCTATTTTCTGAACCTAAAATTTGGAACCTATTTCCTAAAATAGAAATCCAGAACCTATTTTCTGAACCTGAAATTCAAAACCTGTTTCCGGAACTAGAAATCCAGAACCTATTTTCTGAACCTGAAATTCGGAACGTATTTCCTGAACCAGAAATCCAGAACCTATTTTTTGATCCTGAAATTCAGAATTTGTTTCCTGAACCATAAATCCAGAACCTGTTTTCAGATCCTGAAATTAGAAACCTATTTAATGAACCAGAAATCCAGAACCTATTTTCTAAACCTGAAATTCAGAACCTGTTTCCTGAACCTGAAATCTAGAACCTGTTTTGTGAAACAAAAATTCAAAACCTATTTCCTGAACCAGAAAACCTGAACCTGATTCCTGAACCTAAAAACCAGAACCTGATTCATGAACCTAAAAATCATAACCTGATTCCTGAACCTAAAAACTAGAACCTTATTTCTAAACCTAAAAACTAGAACCTGGTTTCGGAACCAGATTTTTTGAGAAACCTTATGAGGAAACCCAGATCCTACTTTTGGGCTTGTTTCTGGGAAACTCGGATCCTCCAAACTGAGGATGTTGTTGAGATTAAGGAACTGTTTCTTACAATGAACTTCCTTAGATAAGGAAAAGTTCCTTAGAGAAAGAAAAGTTTCATATAGAAAAGGTTTTTCAAGAAGATTGAAGATTTGAAGTAGTCAAAGTAAGATCAAGAAAAGTTTAGAACCTAAATCCTGAACCTTAAGAAAATTCTGAGTAGCATGTTGAGAAACCCGAAATGATAATTCTGAGCATGATGTTGAGAAAACCGGAATGACAATTCTGAGCAACATGTTGAGAAAACCAGAACCTGAATTCTGCCCAATTCAGAACCTCATTTCTAAGTAATTCCGAACCTATTTTCTAAACAATTCTGAACCTGATTTATGAGCATGCTTCTGGTAAAATCAAAACCAAGATATAGCTTTATCATTCTGAGAAAGATATGAAGAGTTCAAGAAAACCCGAATTTCAAGATTGCGTAAATCTTAGAGAAATTTAAGGATATTTAAAGAAGTCAAAGATTGAATATTAAATGCGAGATATTTGTAGAGTTTTTGAGATTTTAAGAAGCAGGAAAGATTTTCAAGATTCCCACCTTTTTTTCTAAATTGCCTATAAATATGTGCTCAGATCATTTGCTCAGTTTTAACTTTACACATGCGGAAAAGGTGGAGCGCTGGAGAATTCAAAGTGAAACTTCCTACCATCTTGAAGAATTTTTCTTGAGTGTTTTAGAATAAGAGAATCAGTATCATATTACCTTTATAAGAAGATAGATATTATCTTAAAGAAGTTTTCTTGAGTTTTTAGCAGAAGGAAATCAGAACCATCGTTATCTTGCTGTGAAGACTGGTTTCAGAGAATCGGATTCAAGAAAACCAGACTGAAGATACGGAGTGAGCTTTTATGGAGCAGCTTCAACAAAGTTCTTATTCTTGTGTTTGGATCATTTTTTCTTTAAGAAAACATTGAAAACTAACAAGAGTCATTATAATCTTTCCTATTGGGAGATAGAATGTGTCTAACGGGAGTTGTCACAAGTTTTATTAACTTCTTGATTATAGTGGATTTCCATAGACCCACGGGAGTGGCTATGGAAAGGACATAGGTTCTCTTATTGAGGCAAAACCTTGTAAATCTTGTGTGTCTTTCTTGATTTACCTTTCTTGCATGCTTGATTTTCTTGCTAAAGGTTGATAAGGAAATAAATCTTAACAGGTTTCAAGTGTTAAGTTTCTTAAAGATTTGAAACTGATAAAAAGGTAAACAACTGATTCACCCCCCCCCCCCCTTCTCAGTTGTTATTTAATCCTTGGAACTTCAATATCATCCATGCACATGTTCCTACATGAACATTCCACACAAACCCATATATATGTGATCATTTAAAAATAATTTCGAGGGTCACACGTGAAATTTCACCATTAAACCCATTCATTTATCAAACTCTTAATTCAAATCACTTTCTCTTTAAAGTCCCATTTCACTTTTCAATCCAAAATCATTTTAGAGGAAACATTTTCACTTCCAACCTTATTTTAATTTTAAAATTCCACTCACACCATCCATGAATAAAACAGAACACAACTCATAAAAAACAATTGAAATTAAGAACTAGTGGTTATATCTAACCTTTCCACTTGGTAGTGAGTCATGCCCCAAGTATGCATCAATGACTAAAAGGAACTTGAACTGTGAACTTGGACATCACATGCGTCACTACTCCATGTGATATCAAAATATGATTCCAAATCCCCTCTATTATCATTCCTCAATCCAACTCAAAGAAAAAGTACTCAAATCTTTGACTACCCCTAGAAACTCAAGGATCGAAATGAGTAAGAGTTAACGAATCTCTTCCTGCACCAACCGCTAGAGTCCTGATAGTCCTAATATCCAATCTACATGACACCCCAAATAATTATGGGCTCCCTTTGATGCCATTTTTTCATAAACCAGGTTAGAATTCCATCCACCCTAACACCCAAACCAGTCTGCAGCATGGCTAGAAGGGCATTCCTAATCCCCACAGGTTGGAAACTTGGGTCGGGAATCAAAGTAATCACTATGGAAATGATGTTTTCCCAATAAATAAGAAATATAAATTAAAAAAAATTGAATAAGAGATGAACCCACAATAACTAAATATCAAATAAATGTATAAACATATTTAGTTACAACAAATGAACAAAACCAAAATCTAAATACAAAATGGAAAGTGATTAACCCTTTCGTGATCACCATGTGACCTCTTGGTCACAAACAACCTTAGGAAATAACTACTCTAACATCGAGCACATGAACCAAGAACCTGAAACTACAAAATAGATTGGGTCTACCAACACCTAATGGTACAAGTAGGGTGTGATCTAGATATATTAGTAGGCAACCACCATAGAATCCATAAATTTCTTTTCCCAAAAATATTTCATTAACACTTGTTTAAAAATAAATATATAAAAATTGGTTTTTTTTTTATTTTTTTTAAAAAACACAATTTTCCTTTTTAAAACAAATCACACACCATATCTCCATTTTTAGAAATCTTTAAAAATTTTAAACCCAAACCCAAACAAAAATGCAAACAAAGTAATATCATATTATTCTGAAAATAAAAAAACAGTATAAATTGATAACCAAATGCAGAATAATTTAGACACTAAACTACATATTGTACACCATGTGAATTTCCTAAATATCACTAGAGATATCCCAATATGTACTTGGTTTCGAACCACCTATTGGTGTATAGTGAATCCCCCAAGGCAATAACCAACTGTCCCCCCCCCTAAACTAACCAATCCAGTGGCACATCCCACCTGGCCTCTCAGATAATCCAGGGGGTACTGACCCATCTAATTGGTATTGATCAGCAATCATCACTTGACCCTATAAAATACACCCAAGAACACATGGTAAAAGTATATTTTTTATGTAGGAGGCTCTCACACGCGTGACTCACCTTACCTGCTATCACCGCACTTGGCTACCCCAAATATTGAAACCAATATACGATAACCCATATACGTAAATCCCTCTATTGGGGTTCCCAAAATATAATAATCCATAAAACAGTGTCAACTGGTTCATCACATCACATAATATTCTAAAACATTTCTCAAAACATTCAAAGATTTAAAACATGAATTTATACTTTCAAATCCATAATTAATTTCCATACATCATAAAGTGTCAACCGGGTCTTCTTCTCTTTAAATTTAGATATATAAAAAATAAAATATAAATCATTTTGAGAACAACATTAAATACTTGTTTTACATTCATAATTCCAAAAGGTCCCTTGAGTTCTAAATACAATTTCAATTCCAATATCATTTCAAAGCCAAGAGTAATTACACATAAAATAACCATAGGTGACAAACATGATTTCATTCTATTTATAAACCAAACATTATTTCTAAATTCCTAAATAAACCATTATTTTTTTCATAACACTTAAAACCACATTTGAGTTACTTGAGAAAAATATGCATTTAGTGAAAGATGAAGGGTTTAAAAGATGGAGAGAAGGTATAGGGGAGGATGAGTGTTTTAAAATATGGTTTTTAAGTTGGGAAGATTCATCCAGGACCATTATAGTTTTTTAGCACATCAATGTGTGAAACTAATGCAAACATGTATGTGACCATATCAAATGGTAAACCACATGAATCCTTGAAGTTACCCAAAAATCATTTTCAATGAAACAAAACATGTTCTCAAACCAACAAAAAAACCCCCAATATGGGTCATTCCATAAAAATCATCAATCTACATATACAATGCTAAAAAATAACTCAAAAATATTATCATAATAAAATAAATTTTTAACAACATTAAAAATGAACAATTTATTTTTAAAGAAACGATTGACATTTTAAAAAACACATAGTGTGCATACCATGTATTAAAATTACATAACACCTTTAAAAACTACTTCCAATAATTTTTTTCATCATGAAAAAAACATAACAAGAAATTAAAAAGTACCAAAATAATTACAAAAAATAATTTCAGATTATTTAAATGTCAACAAGAATCAATGGAATGATTTGGAAAGGAAAATGATAGAAACACCTACCTTAATGGAGTGCGGATGTGATGAAACATCAAGGGAATGAATAACTAAGAGTGAAGGATGAACTGAACACCCTAACATCAATGAAATCAACGAAAATAAGCCAAACCTAAACCAAGGGTTATATTAAAAGGGTTACAAGACAAAATATAACCATGAAATCAGATAGGGGAAAGAGAATAAGAGGAATGGGGAATATTTGATGAATAAATCATGAAGAATCACTAGAAATTGGTAAAAAATTGGCCAAAATGGTCCAAGATGAAGCAGACTGAGGGGGGGACCCACTGGTTGATACCCAATATGTAGGGATTTAAATAGTAAGTGGAATAAAATAAATCTGAATTTTAAAAAATAGTTATTTAGTTTGTAATGGGTTGTATGGTTTTACTTCATGGTTTTGAAAACCATCCGCAAACCGTCTGAATGCAATTGTAAAAGTTCTGAAACATGTAGGTTTTGGTGTAATGGTTTGGGAAAACAATACTCAAACTATGAGACATATAAAATTGTCAAGAAAACCTCAAATGACACACCTAACACTATGAGAGTCCACTCAAATATCATTAAAATATTTAAACACAATTTAGTGACACTGTAGGGGTCACAAACTCCCAACCATGACATATTCTCTAAAAACCTTTCCCAATAACTAGGAAATGGGCTAGAATCACAACAAAACCACCAAAAGTAAAATAATATTATTATATACTCATCCTAAAACTCAACCAAAAGATCCAACATTGAGAAATAAATAAAAATAAAAGAAACATGTGGTTAGGGTGTGACAAATTCCTTAGTCAGTAGGTTATCCTATAGAATAGGGCATTAAATCAGGTAATGCCTAGGTTCCCCAAATTTAATGAAATAGACTACGAATGGATTCTTATAATCGGTTTTATTTCCTTCCATTATACTCTTCACTTTTCCTCAGTAATTCTTTTATTTAAGACCTTCTTTACCACACATAAATGATTTCTCCATTCCGTTGAGATACTTTCCCAGGTGTCTCCTTCCACATTTCTTACATGATGGAAATCAAGCCTTCTTTTATCTATGGTCTACACCATTGGGGATCTTATAAAACTTGATCATTCTCTTCTTTGGTGAGTTTGGGATTTTTTTATGGTATATATTTTTAATCATATTTCAGAAAATTTAATTATGAATGAACACGATATCTTTCACTCCAATCAAAATACAATTTTATTTCTCATCTCCACCACCTTGTCCATCATGTTCTATGTTAATATGACTCTTTTAGTTTCCACCCATTGAATAAAACCAAAACGAAAAGTGTGATTAACAATAGTCATAGTGATAAAAATGTTTAATAATTTACAAAATATCATTCCAGGTTATTTTAAATTTAAAACACCTTCGGTTTAACCAAGGTTATTCATTTTAATCATATGTTCAAATACATTACAAAGGATTGTAAATAAAATGTTAATTTTCTTAAGGATGTCCCTCATGTGTTTCAAACTAGGTGTGTAGTAAGGCTTGTTGTTATGTACCAGGTTACACTGATTCAGTCTCGATGCACCTTGTCAGAGTTTTTACACCTAAGTACGAGTATACCAAGAACAATTCCACTTATAGTATCTAAATAGGGATGTATTTATAAGAAGATACGCATAATATATTCCTTACAAAATTTGTAGTATGTTCTTCTATAATTATCCTCAAATTCTATATCAGGGTTATATTCCCTGATCTATGTTTTCTAAATCAAGTTTCTAAGTCTTTTGATAAAATTTATCTCATACCAAATGTAATTCCCCAACCTCAGTAGCTCAGATCTGGTGTCATACTTTATTACATTTCCATAGATACAAATATATCACATCCCAAAGGAATGATCAGTTTTGTAGTCTTGGTAAACCAGATACATACATGGGTCTTGTATTAAAAATTAATACACTAATTACAACATATTTTTTCCCTTTTGAGGGTATCTTTATTTTATCTTGTGTAAACTTCCATATCCTTCCTTAGTACACTTATTGGATTCCTACGGAAGGAAACAAAATAAGGGTGAGATCAGATGCTTAGTAATGGTAAGTGTACAATAAAATATATTATGAATAAATAGTCATAAACATTAAGGTCATATGGATAACAGAAACACAGTCCATTTAAACATAATCTTGAGAATAATATGGAAATAATAAATGAAAATAAAATAATTCCATATAAATAATCACATGGATATCATATTAATTAAATAATCACATAGAATATAAATAACTAATTTCAAAATGATGGAATGAATAATTTTGGACATTATAAACATACCATCAAGTCTTTTCCCAAGATATCATACATAAACAGGTAAGACATCAGCCAATACTCAAAACTAGTTTGTCTCATGAGACATTCTGATGTATCAAGGGGCTATAATAGGACCCTACCAATACTTAATTATTCCAATTAATTACTCATATGAAAGGGGTGATTAAATATAATCAATATAAACATTTGTATTAAAACTTGCATATGAAATGTGAATACTTTAACCATAAAACATGAATGAATAGCACATCCACTGTCAAACAAAGTCATAAACCATTCAATTAAATATGGTAAATGATATCAAAAGATATCAACCTCAATTAATCATATTATTTAACAAATGATGTTGATATATATGAAAATAATCTAATAAAATCGCGGAAATATTTTGACAGAAATACCATTTTTACATTAAAATCAATATTTAAAAATACACACAATTATAAATGAAAATATTTTATTTTAAAAGAAACTTGTAAATACGTAAAGTAAGTTTAAAAATTTTAAGGTTTAATGATATTAGAAAAATCTAATCATGCCACATAAGTTAAAATGATATTCCTTCGATCAAAAAAGTCACAAAATACCATGTTTGGAAAATGAAAATAATATTTCATTCAAACCATTTTATAAAATGTAAAACATGGGTAAAAAACTTTAAAAAAATTTAGTATAATTGTTAAAATATTTTTTAAAACATTTGTAGGAAACATGGATATGGAATAATAATGTTCCCCATTTGTGACTTAAACTTAAACAATCCTGAATAAAAATGATATTGTGAAATAACTCTTTCAAATTTATAATCAGTAGAATCATATGACTCATGAAAGGAAGTAAATTATATGTATATTTAAATACCATTATATTAATTATAATACTCATAAAATACATTCATGGTTAGTATATAAACCACATATAAGAAATAGGTTGTGAATATGGCTCACAGAAAATAAAAGTGAGAGAGAAATCCCTTACCTCATACTTTCCTTTAGCTGGATGTGATTTAACCTTATAAATAATGAATAAAATCATTTTATTAATTTATAATAGAACCATATCCATATTTATGTTATAATATATGATCTTCTTATATCATTTTGTTAATAATATACTACTATTACCCATATTTTTGGTGTTAACTTCTTCATTTTCCTATCCATGTTTTTCTTTGTATGTCTTATTTATTAATCATAGGATATATATAATTCAATTAAATAATGATATTAAGTTTATATATATTATATTTAATAATTATATACATGTTTATAACCATTATTAAATGGATAATGGGGAAAATAAATCTCATCACATCAAGAATATAGTAGGTCGTATGTACACACGAGCGAAGATTTAATTCCATTAATGATGAAAATGGTAAGAAATTGGATTATAAGTTAATTATAAAAAATAAATAAAATTTAATAATTAATATATATATTAATTATTTACATAATTATACCCATCCAAGTAAGGTGGTTATGAAAACCAAATTACACTACGGCGTGGAGACGGTAAGGTGTACGTACATACGTACAGTGATTTCATTTTTTATAGGATGGATAAAATATGGGATATGGTTGTCCCGTAATAATAATAAAATATCATGATATAGATGATAAAATATTTATTAATTTATAATTGAAACAACACATAAATCGGAATTAAAAGAACAAATGAACTTGGATGAGTTATTAAAAATGATTACATATTCTTCAGTGGGCTTCCTTTAGATCTCTTCTTAAGGGATCTAGGGTTGGTATTTTTTTAAGACCAAAAACTATAGAAATTTTATAAAGATTTTTTGAGGATAAATTTGTATGTTTTGGTCAATATATAAGGCTAAAATGGTTTTCAAGAAGTGAGGGAGGAGGTACCCTTTTATAATTAGGGTGAGGGACACTTTAGGAAACTCTCAAAATATTAGATTAATATAAATTAATTTTCAATTCCAAATGCCACCAAAGTGAGTTATTTCAAGTATAATATGAGTTTGGATCTAAATACTATCATCCAATAATTTTTAGACAAGTTTATGTCACATTATTACCCTTATATATATGCATTAATCCTTATTTAATTTCTTTAACTATTACTGTGACAACATGTGATTTTATAACTTATTGTTTAATATAGTTACTATAAATTGAAAAAAAACAAAAAATGAGTCATGGATGTAATTTTTAAATTTATCCCAATCATTTTTCCTAATTTAATATTTTTATGAATTTTATATCATTTATTTAAATAATATTTATTTTAAAATTTCATTAGTGCCAATTTTGAAACTATTCATTACTTGACTTTTTAAAAATATCATACAAACAACATAAAATAAATCCAATACTTATAAAACATAACTAAAATTACATATTAATCTAAAAAATTCAAGGATGACATTAATTATATCAAATAATATTTTTTTAATATTTTTGATATCATTTATTTCATATTTCCTTTAATTAAATAATTATTGCATCATCATTGTGTTTCCATTTAAGTTAATTATATTATCACTAAAACATATAAATAAATTACCATGATTTATATAAAAAATTTTAAATTTATAAAAAATATTTATAGTCTAAAATATCCCTTATATTACTCCACATTAAAAATATTTCTCTTGTCAAAAAGAAATGGGTGACAAAAAATTACTTTCCTATGAATATAGTATTATAAAGGTTATATTCTCATATAAAAGTCCATAAATGGTATAATAACTGATAATATAATTATTGAGGATGAAAAATACTCATCCAATAAAATTATAAAAAGTTTTAGAGTTATTTTGTTATATTATTTTTACCCTTAATTACTTAACTTACCCTTAATCGTGGTAATAAAAAAATATTACTAAAGTAACTATTTATAATTTCCAAGAATAAAAAATATATTTACTAAATTGGAATATTTTGATTAAAAATATGGAATACATATTTTAAAATTCCGAACAATGATATTTCATAAATAAATTAAAAATTAATCTCATTGATGTAACAAGAAAACGAGTTTTAAAGTAAAAACCATCAAAAGATTGAAATATTTTTAGATAATACAATATATAATTTTAGGTCAATATAAAGAGTGGAAATGTTGTCGATGCTGCCAATGCAAAACCTAGGGTTTCATCGACTCGACGTGAGCATCTGCCTTCTTTTGATTTAATCACTCATCTTCTGATGGATGGATTTGATCTCGAAAGTGAATTTGCTTTTGTGAATCCTAAAACCAAAGTCAAAAAGAATGAAATCCTTTCAATCAAAAGACCGAAATGTATCTCTTTTGTTGAAGCTCTCAGAGGAGTTGATCTCTACAAATCCTCGGTGACGCGAACGACACTCTATAAGAAGCTAGAAGATAGTAGATTTGTTGTTGAGGCCAATCCATATGCACTCCAACAGAGGTCAACTCTTTGCAAATTCTCTGTCATGGAACGTATCTCATATCTCAAGGGTGATAACCCTTGGAAAAATCTAGAGATCAAAGCATGAATTGCTCATGTATGGGGATTCGCTGACTGGAAACTCATCCCAATCGGGAAGGGATACTATCATATACTGCTAAAATCACAAGATGAGCTAGATAGGGTTTGGAAGTCAGGAAATCTTCAACTCAGGCCAGGTATTCTTCACGTTTCTGAATCGGATATTTCCTTCAATCCTTATAACACAAGAGACACATTAGTACAAATATGTGTTTTTTTACATGGACTTAATTGGTATTTCTAGCATCCAAAGATTCTAAATGATATCGTATCCTATTTTGGTACTCCCCTAAAAATTGATCAACGAATGCTCAATGCCGATCTTGGTCTTTATTCTCGTGTGATGGTTAAAGTTGATATGGCCTCCAAAGTATTAGAGGTAATTGTCTTCAACGCTAATGACTACAAGGTTGAAGCTCATGTGGAATGTGAGAGGATGTCTCCCTTCTGTGAGTTATGCAAGATCATCGGTCACTCCTTATTGAAATTCTGCATCATCAAGAGTCAAGTTACCGAGCCTTCATATGATGGGTGGACTGAAGTAAAGATGAAGAAGAAAGGTAAGGCTTTATCCTCTATTGTCCGTGAACCTCTGAAAAAGAAGGCTGATGTTTGGGTGAAGAAATCCACACTTCTTGGTGAATCCTCGGGTGTCACTTGGGCAGATCATGTGGAAGAGGAGGAAATGGTGGAACTCGATCATGTTATCCTGAAAGACATAGAGATAATGGTTTTAGACATCTATGAGAATGATTCTGACCTACATGAAGGGAAATGTAAAGCCTCGGAGATGGTTTGTGGCTCGGCTTTAGAGGTGGCTTCGGACACTTCAGACCCAACACCTCGTATCCCTTCTCCAAGTGACATTTCTCTGACTGCAGATAAGGAGGCACATATTTCAGATGAGGTAGTACCCCCGAAGGAATTGCAACTCAGAAATGCCACTAACAAGAGTGTTGTTCAGACTGCATTTCATGATACCTCTTGGCCTCTTCTGGTGGACAGTGAAGGTTATGTTTCTGTTATACCTTCTTGTTTACATCCTGCACATAATATAAAATGAAATACTGACTCAAACTTGGACGTGTTCCCTGTTTTTTTGAATGCTCATCTGAATTTAAACTCGGATAAACAAAAACTAGTAAACAGGTCAATTGAATTGGAAAAGGAAACAGGTGAAAAAAATTATATCGCCTGCTGCTCCTCAATCCTTGGGCTTATCTAATGAATTTAAGGCTAGCAATATGACCACCCCCATTAATTCTAATTCTGAGGATAAATCTTTTTTTATTGTTATTTTTGGTGACTCTAACATTCCTAATGTTTCATTAAAGAGAAACCAGAGACTGAGGTCTACCCCAACATCTTCCTCTACTCTTAGGAGATCAAATAGGATGAAAGGCTCAGGCGGTTCAAAAAAATAAGGGGAGCTCTCACTCCAAATTCAGGTTCTAAATGGCTATTATTTTTTGGAACTTCCAGGTTTTAGCAAACCCTGAAACTATTTCTGTTCTCAAAAGAATTTTCTTGACTCATAAACCTAATATTTTTTCTATTTCGGAACCCAAAATTTTATTTTCTATGAAATTCAAGAATTTTTTATTTCTGGTTATTCTTACTTTGGCTCCTTCAATAATGGTAGTTCTTTTGACTCTCTTTGGATTTTTTATCATAACTCTCCTCAAAATTTCAATGCTTATAATTATTCTGACCAAATGTTTACATGTGATTTTAAACTTGATAAATTGCATATTTTATGCACTTTTGTTTATGCCAAGAATAATTATCAAGAACGTAGATCTCTTTGGAATGTCCTCTCATCTTTGGATACCACCATCTAGGATCTTTGGTTGGTCCTTGGTGATTTCAATACTATTCTCTCCCCTAGTGAAAAAATTGGTCACTCTCACTCTCCCATTTCTTCTAAGGAATTATGAGCTATGTTGGAGGATTGTAACCTGATTGAAATCTACCTCACAGGTGTAAAATTCACCTGGTACATATGACATTACAATAAGAATGTAGCTAGTAAACATGATAGAGACTTCATGAGCATCCATGCTCTAGATTCTTGGGATTCTATCTCAAGCATCACTCTTCCCAAAATAATTTCATACCATCACCCAATTCTTGTGAATTGCCTCTCTAAAAATAGAAAACCCAACATTCGTTTCAAATTTAACAATTCTTGTTCTAGTGATTTAGAATGTATTATACTCATTAAAAAATGATGGTAATCCATGTCTCATCACTATGATTCTTTTTCTTGTACCACTAAACTTAAACATCTTAATAAATGTCTCAAGAGTTGGTGTGGATCTAAATCTAAAAAAATTGATAACTACATAACCACTATTGAGGTTGATCTTAATCGATTCCAAAATACTTAAACTAACGCTGATTTCTCCATTGAACCCCAAAACGAAATGAGCAACTCTTCAAAGCTCAACTCTCTTCTAATCCTTAAAGATAACATTCGCAAGAAAGTCAATAAAATGAAATGGCTAGCGAATTGTGATAGAAACTCCAAATTCTATAATTCTCTTCAACGAATTAGGAAAGTTAATAGACCTCTTTCCCATCTTAAAGACAATGACACCCTTTATAACACTGATGTGGATATTACCGATCATCTTGAATCTTATTTTAATAATATTTTCAATGTTCTTGGCATTCACAAGGATCTAATCCTTGAGGTTATACCTACTTTAGTTAATTAAGAGAATAATATCCTCCTTTTAGGAATACCTCTTGACCACGAAATTAAAGCCACTATTTTTTCACTCAATCTTGTCAGCTCCCTGGGACCCAATGGATTCAAAAATGGTTTTTACCAACACCATTGGGAAGTTATCCATTCTTATTTTTGTAATATTTTCAAACACTTCTTCTCTACTGGTAATCTTCCTCATGGTCTTAATGCCCAATTTCTCACTCTTATTCCTAAAGTTACCAATGCTTTGGAAATTCATATCTTCATTCCTATTGCTCTTATAAATTATCTATACAAAATCATTACCAAACAGTTATCCAATAGAATTTATTCCCTATGTCATAAAATCATTTCTTGGAATCAATTAAGTTTCATAAAAGGTAGGTCCATTCAGGATTGCATCTTCCTTGCCTCAGAATGCACCAATACCCTCAACAAAGTTTCAAGAGGTGGGAATATGGCCATTAATATTGACATTAAAAAATCCTTTGATACCATGGACTGGAACTTTATTTTAAAAGTTCTCCAATGTTTCGGTTTCAATGAAATATTTATAAGCCGGATTCACACTCTTCTTAATTTAGCCTGCCTCTCCATCCTTTTCAATGGATCTCCTAAAGGTTATTTTAAATGTACTAAATGGGTTCTTCAAGGTGACCCCTTATCTTCTATTCTTTCTTCCATTGTGGAAGACTATCTTAGTAGATTCCTCTCTTTCCTGGTTTCTCAAAATAAATTAAAACCCATTCAAGTTGCCCATAGTCTAAATGTGCCAACCCAACTTTTATATGATGATGACATTATCATGTTTCTTAATGGGAGAAAAATAAATATTATTAATCTTAAATCTGCTTTATCCCACTATGAGGAAGTCTTTGGGAAAACCATCAGCTGGAACAAATCTTTTATATAATTTGGAAAATGATTCCCTTCCAATAGGAGAGATAATACCATCGAAAACCTAGGTATCAATGAAGGTTCCCTCCCCTTCACCTACTTAGGAGTGCCCTTATTTTGGGGAAGACCTAAATCTATGTATTTCACTTTTGTTGTAGTTCAAGTTATCGACCAGATTTCTTCCTAGAAAGTGAAATCCCTCTCCATGGATAACAGGATTTTCCTTGTTAAGTCTATCATTATCTCCAAAATGGTGTACTTGATTATGATATATAAATGGTCAATTCCTCTCCTAAATATAATTAATGGTTACATCAAAAACTTTGTTTGTATTGGTAGCATCCTTGAAAGAAATATTGTTACCATCCCTTAGGTTACTTGTTGTAAACCGATAGAGAATGGTGGTTTGGGCATTAAGAATCTCAAGATCTTTAATGAAGCCCTTCAAGCCAAGCTTACATGGAAATTGATCAATCAGAATGATGATTCCCTTGAGTTTATTTGAAAAAAAATCCCAGGTGAAATTAAAAAAAGGAAACTTGGGCTATGTCAATTCCTCGATCTGGCTCTCTATCAGATAATCATTTGCCAACATTATGACCAACTCTCGATAGATGGTCAGTATGAACTCTTCCCTTAACTATTGAACTGATAATTGGATTGGCACCCCCCTTATTTCTACACTACCTACTAACTCCCCTACTGATAATATCAACTACACTATTTAGGAGGTGATGCACTCTCATAATATCACCCTTTCTGAGTCCATTATGAATGTTGTTGATAATCATCCATTCTCTAATATGTTTGACTTCCTCATTTAAAAACATACTCACAATGGCATATTGGATTCGAAAAGTTTCTACAATCATAATTTCTCTAACACTGATCCTATTTTTAATTTTTTGAAGCTCTTTTACAAGACTTGGATTAAACCCTCTAGATTAAATCTTATCTAGCGTCTTTCTCATAATAGTATTCCTACTGAGATCACCCTTCAATATTTTGGTATCCAACTCTGCTCTCAATGTCATATGTGTCACCAACACAGAGAGGAAACTAACCATCTATTCTTATCTTGTGCCACAGCTTCTACTCTCTAGAAGTATATTACTAACCTATTTGACTACATATAGCTTTTCTCAGACTCTATTATTCTCTAATTTAAACACTGTGTGGAGCTTGACACCTCGCAAAAAATCAAGAACCTCTTCCTTTCCACTATCGCTGAGCTCCTCCACATTATCTGGTATGATAGAAATAATATTATTCATAATAAATACTCATCCAATATTAATGCAGGTCGAACAAGAATTCTCATAGCCATAAAGGATGCCACCTTGCTCCAAAAATCTCATTGGGACAACTCTGTTGGTGACTTCATGATCATTTGGCATCTCCAGATTGAAGGTATTTTTTCAAAACTAAGGCATTCAATAGAAGTTTTTTGGAAGGCTCTCATCCCTGTATGGATCAAAATAAATGTGGATGGCGCCTCCAAAGGAAATCCGGCCCAGCAAGATATGGATCTATTTTCAGAGATTTCCTATGCCACTATCATGGATGTTTCTATGGAAGTTGTGGTAACACCTCTTCTCTCGAAGAAGAAATGATGGTAGTGATCCATACTATTGACGTTGCTAAAACTAATGGCTGGAACGACATCTGGATTGAAAGTGACTATGCCACCATTGTGCAAGCCATTTGGAATGGGGTGGTCCACCTTACCTGGCTGCTTACTCCCCGATGGATGAAATTCTTGGATTTGCTTTGAGAGATCAAATTCATTTCCACTCATACTTACCGGGAAGCAAACATGGTGGAGGATGGTCTCGCTAATAAGGGAATAAACCAAAGCATTACTTGGAGTAACGACCTGCCGGTTGAACTGCTCCCTCTCTATGTTAGATATTGAAATAAAATCCCCTACTTCAGACTTTTGTACTTCCTTTCTTGCTTTTAATAAATTGTGTCTTAGTCTTTGACCAAGGCATTACCTTTGAAAAAAATTGAAATATTTTAAATCTAAATTCAATGTAAAAATGTTTCCAATAACCTACATTGGATTAATTGATAAAAAAAATTATCTAAATATTATTTAAAACCAATAAAAAATATAATTTAACACTATATATTATTTAAATAAAAAATCTATTTTCGATTAAAATGCAATATTTATTTCACTATTCATCAAAAATTGAATCTTTATATAAAAATACCAAAAAAGTAAAATGATATAAATTATTATACTCTAATTTCAAAGAATAAGTTTGTTTTTTCAAATAAAATATAACGAAGTTTCAAAAAATGGATCTAAAATATGTTCTGCATCAAAAGACAACAAAACTAATTTTTTGAAAATTATAGGTTTTTTTTCCTAAAATTGGGTTTTTTCTTATGTAATAGCTATAAAATCTATTGAATGAATATCATAAATATTTAATTTAATATATAATAGACCTATTTCATTGAGATTATTTATTTATTATAATTAATTTAATTTATGAAGAAAAAACACATGTGGGAGCATAAAAATAAAAATATTTCATTTATATTCAATTGGTTTATATTTTTTGTTTCTAATTAATTGGTAACAAATGAATTAATATTATATTTTTATAAACCCTATATTTTCAAAATTTAGTTAATATTATTCATAACTTCTAATTTAATGGATAGGTTATAATGATAACATTTAAATAATATTTAGTTGTTTGTTTAAGCTTGTTGTTATGTACATTGTAAGATATCATATAAATTGAATATAAAATTTTACATGACACAAAAATCTTTGGGTTTTACAAATAATCTCTAATTATTTTTATTTTTTCAGGTAATAACAACTTTTTTCAAGTAGGTTTTAACTTCTTAATTTTTTTTTGTTCCTATTACTTTGATCATGATTTCATCATCTCAACAATGAATACCATGATATAAATATAATATTTATTTAGTATATATTTATTTAGAGTAATTATTAAAATATTTTTATAGAAAATGAAATGCATAGTTCATGGATATGGTAGGTCATACATACTCATGAACATTGTTTACATTTTCTTATTGTATTGAAAAAAATAAAAGTAAATTCAATATATATATATATATATATTATCATTCTAGTATAATTTTTATATCATATATATAAAATAATTTTATTAGACCATTCCTTAATACATTCCAGGTCAAGCATGAAATAATCACATCACTTTGTGTGGCAGTAGTCCACCGTACACACTAGTGACGATTTCATATTACCATAAAATGGAAATCATAAAGGTGTGTGTGATATATTAATTATAGAAGTGTAATAACATCATAAAATCAGATATATTATATATAAACTATAAATATATCATTATTTTCATCATTAAAAGGTGGTAATGAAAAATTGATGATATCGATTTGTGGGACAGTAGTATTCTGTACACACGAACGATGATTTCGTAACCCATTTGGTAGAAGTGTGTGTAGTTGTAGGTCATGACCTTAACATAATAACATCTTAGTATATAGAAAATAATTAGTTTATTATATAATAATGTTATAATAGTAATTTAAGGAGGTGGATAAATAAATAAAATTAAAATGCTCATTGAATAACACTACCTCTTCTACGGGTATCCTCATTATGTTTGCACTAAAGCCTTAATAGGTTGTATTTCTACCCAAACTAAGGAATATAAGATAAAGGGGTAATTTGGGAAGTGATTTTGGAAGATCTTGGTCGAGTTAAATGACTTGAGATGTGTAAATAAGTGAGGGTAGTGAGTGTCATTCTAAAGTTGAGGAGGAGGGGCATTTCTATAAATACTCAAAATTATTCATTATTGAGAGGCGTACCTTATATCATGTGGTTAAAATATTGATAATTAATTAGCTGCAAGGATTATATGGTCGAGACACACCTCCATCACACAATATAACACATGTTTAAAACATTTTGTTCCTTAAATCCATTGATTCCTTATTTTACCATTTTGGGTTTTTTATTTATGTTAACTAGTTTTCTAACCAATGTAATTTATCCTTTAAAAATAAATTAGAGTGAGAATTATTATAAAAATTGGAACTTATGATTATAAATATTATATCTAATTTTATAAATAAAAAACAAATGTGTGTTGTAAATTTATTTTAACACAAGTGCAATTAACTGGAAAAAACACCTTTTAAACTGTAACTACGCTAACTGAGTTTTTACTATTTAATGGTAAATATAATAATTATAATAGGAAAATCAGTCCATTAATGGACCATAGTTTATATTTATTAAAATTTAATAATCAATTTCTATAGTATTTTATTTTTATTAATTTTAAATTGTTTAATAAAATATAATTTGTCATAAAATAACATTAATACCAATTTTGAAATTATTCATTTAATTTGAATTTAAAAATATCAACACAATAATGGAATTTTAATATTTTAAGTTTCAATCTATATAACTTGACATATTAATCTAAAAATATGTTAACATAATAATTCATTCAATTTTCTTCACTTTTACTATTTTTAGTATCATTTATTTTATTTTATTACTAAGTAATTACTTCTTTGGTGTTTCTTATGAATTTTAAGTATTTAATTAATACCTAAAGATTAAAGATAAATTATTATTATAACTAAAACTCATTTATATTTCAGAATAATATTTATAACCAAGACTATTTGTAATTACCTAGTCATGATAGTTGTATCACTAAGAGGGGGAGGAGATGAATCAGTGATATCTTTTTCTTTTATATTTCCTTACCTCTGAAACAAAATTCACCTCTTGTTAATGATTTTTTCCCTATTAAAAAAACACACATCTATAGGAACATCTGAATTTATAAGGTTCACTACTCAACAAGAGTATCTACGTCATTGTTATGGTTTGGAAACAAACCAATACCACAAAATACATTAAAACATCCATTTTATATGGAATACAAATGGTAGGACATACCCTTTCACTCTTGTAACACTATGATAAATAAAACAATAAATGTGCTTCAAGTGGCATGAAAATATGTAAGATAATTTTTTGAAAAAACATGTTATGGTGATTCTTGATCAACTTTCAAAAATATGATATTTAAAAATAATTATTAACTTTCTTACCTAGAATATAGTAAGAACTTCCAAGAGTTTGTAATGATACTTAGTTTGATTCCCAATCTAATTCCTAAGTCTGATAACTCAATATGGAAATAATAATTTGTTAGAATACAAATTGAACAATTCTTGACATCTTCTTTAGTCTGGAAATCCTAGTCTGATTTCTCAGTCTGGTTCGAAAGCTCTGAATATGATCTTCTTCCCATTTCTTCTTATGTCCATCTAACTTCTTTAACAAAACACAATATGAAAACTTCTTATTTCTATAATTGCAGATCTTATCTCTCATCTTTTACAATAAATGAAAGTCATAGAATATGCAAAGTATTATCCTCCTTTTATAGACATTCTAAAATGGTTTAAGTAGGATTCTGAAAAGGATTTCCTGCTTTAAAAAATTTACTGAATCTTCAATCTTCCATAAATCTAAAATCTTTATTTGAATTGTTTAGTACCTTTAAATTCCCTTTAATTTTTTATCACTATTTGACATATTCATTTCTTCAGACTTCCTAAAAAATCTTTAGTTTGAATTTTTTTATCTCAATTTCCCAATATGATTTATTCATTATAATTCTCTATACCTTTTACATCTATGAAGAAATATTTAGCATAAATCTTCTCAGAAAACTTTAGCCCAATTCCAATTCCCATTTTCCATTACAATTTCTTTATTATGATGAGAGAATTTTGTTAATCCAATTTTCTTAACCCACTTGTAAATAAATCAGAAACAAATACATCCCATCATGTTTATCTATAACAATTTGAAAATAAATCTAGTTATTTTGATTTATTAATTACAATAAAGTAATAAGATTCTTCAATACCAGGGATCTTGGCCCACATGTGGAAAAATACTTAAAATAAAATCATATTTATTCTTTCTCTTGACCTGCTTGTTAAGAAAGACAACCAACAATTCATCCTGATGAATATGGTTGACTGAATTATTGATTGATATATGACTTTATTTTTGTATTGGAACCCAACAACATTACTTATTTTTACTTTTCATTTGTCCCTAAAAATTCCAATAAAAAAAATTCCACCTCGGATGATTATAATGGAACTCCAAGTCTAATGCATAGGTTCCAGCATCTTATTTTTCAGAAACTTATCTAAAAACAATACCAATGAATTTTCTTCTATTTTCTGATTATGAAACTCATCAACTTATTTCTCCAAACATTTAAATTTTTTTCCCTTTGCTCTAACTGAAATTCATCCCCTTCAGCTTCTCTCATTATGATCAAGAAGACTTTTTTATCCTTAATACAAGTCTATATATAATTCTCTAAGACCGAAAATATTCAGTTACATCCTTCTTTCACAAATTTTTTTCTTATAAGCATGACTTCCTTCATGAATTTTATTATGTTAAATATTTTCTTTAGAATCATCTCAATTATTATGGAAAGTATTGTAACTTCCCATTCCTCTAGCAAATTCTTTCTTTCAAATCCAAACCTGAATACGATTTTTCAGAATAAAACTAGAAACACTAACCCTTTATTTCATAAAGATATCATCACATGTTTTACAAATAACTTATGATTTTTAATAAATAAAAAACATCAAAGAAACATCATATTTTTATGAAATCCATGATGAATCTGATTCTTTTCCCCATTATGATTTTTCTTTCATTCGGGACATAGGGTGAGTCTAGTAAACCTTTTCTTCTATAAAAATAATTGTCAATATGATTGAATTTATTAATATTTTTGAATCCGGACTTCTAATCACAATTTTTAGTCGGATCACCACCAAATACAAAGTTAGGTGATTTATCCTTCATTGATATTTTCTTGAAAACAAAATACAACACCTAAATATGATAATCTTTTTTATCTTCTTGTTCCTAATAGTGTCCCCCTTTGGATTTTGTTTTCCACCAAGATTCATAGATCACTAAACTTTTTAATCTCAAGACATGGATTAATTATCAACAATTATAAGTCTATATGAGTCAACTCATTATAGGAAAAAATAATTATTGAAATCAAAACCATACTATCCCAGAGTAATGATTATGAAACTTCCTCATCTTTTCTTCCTCGGGTTTTCTTCCTTATATTTTCTTACTCTTATTTTCTATACAAAAATATTCCTATAACCACTTAAAAAAACTATTAGAATAGTTTACACACATATATTCTAAATAAATAGTATATCCACAACTCCCTCTTTATGCATGCTTCTATAAAGACAGATTTATGAAACAATTATCCCCCTTGAAAACACTATCCAAAGGTAAGATGAGATAGGGGACAAAAACAAATGCATCAACCTTGATGGGAAATAGGTGGGATTCCCATGTTCAACCTTAGTTTTTCAAAATGTTCATTTAGTAATGGGTTTTTGAAAATATCAACAACTTTTTCTGGTGTAGGAACATACCCCATATTCAATTAATTCTTCTCTACAGTATATTTGATGAAGTGGTACTTGATATCAATATGATTTGAACAATAATGTTGTACTAGATTCTTGGTAAGGTTGACTTCACTTTGATTATCATAACCCAAAAGAAAGGGTAAATTTACTTAAAAACTTAAGTCTTACAACTGAGTCTCCATCCATATAAGTTGGTAATATCTTGAGTTTCAAAAATATTCTCAACTTCACACACACTAAGAGTTACTGATTTTTTTATTTGTATGATAACTAACAAAAATTTTAACCAAAAAGATAACACTTCTATATTTGGGTCTTCTATCATCAACATTTCCTGCCCAATCAACATCTGAATACCCAAAAAAGTAAATAATTTCTAAACTATTATACCAAATTCTGAAATTTTTTCTATCTTTGATATATCTGAAAATTATTTTTCTATCCAATTGATGGGATTATTTTGGAGCACCCTGAAATCTTGCACGTAAGGTCACAACATAAAAAATATCGTGTCTTGAGGTAGTCAAATATAAAAAACTTATAATCAACTTCTTTAAAAAATTATCATAAACTTCTTTGCCTTATCCATCTTTATAAAACTTTGTTCCCACTAAAATGGGAGTAGAAACCAGTTTCAAATTTTCCATGGTGAACTTTTTAAAAAGTTCCTTAGCATACTTTTCTTGAGAAATACAAATGTGTCTCTTCTTTTTTAAGATTTTTAACCCAAGAAATTATTTCATTTCTTATATAATATACATCTTAATCAAATTTTTCATCTCTTCATAAAATCTTTCATAAGTTTTATCATCATTCCATACAAAGATAATTTAATCAACATATGCAATTGCAATGAGAGAAAACTCCTAACTTTATTTTATGTAAATATTTTTTTCTACTATTCCTTTATTGAAACACATAATCCTTAAGAAAGTATTAAATTTGAAATACCATGACCTAAAAGATTTTTTTAACCCATATAAGGTTTTCTTAAACTTACATACATAACTTTCATCCTTCCCAACAAAAAAGACACATGGTTGTTCAATGTAAACTTCCTCATTAAGATCCCTGTTAAGAAATGCGTAATTTACATGAATTTGAAAAATTATGTAACTTTTTTATAGATATAGTAAGAGAGGTTGTGATTATTTCTAATCTTTCCACAAAATAAAATGTTTCATCAAAACCAGTACCTTTAATTCCTGAGTAACCATTCCACACTAATCTTTCCTTTCTCCTTATCACTTCACCTTATTTATTTAGCTTGTTCCGGAAAACCCATTTTATACCAAAAACATTTTTGTTATCTATCTTGGGTGAGATTTCCCAAGTAACTTTCTTTTATATATGATCAAGCTCTTCATTCATAGCCAAAACCCATTCTAAATGATCAAAATCTTTATTGACATCTTTTGGCTCAAATTATGAATTCAAAGAAGTATGTGTAACAACCTTTTATTTTATTCTTATTTGAACCTTTTTATTTTGTCCACTAATGATGTTTTGAGCTTCCACTTTATTCCTAAACATAAGATGATATTTTCAAGTTTCTTCCTTATCACCAATAATATATGAGTCTGATTCTTCTTCTTGATTAGGATTACCAATTTTTGTATCCTTATCAGAATTGTTAAAAAAACATTTCTTATCCTACTCAACTTCCTTATCAAAACAAGTTTGTTTTTCTTCCTCATACTTGTCAATAACATTCAGATCAAAAAAATTATTTTTATATATTTTTTGAAATATCTAAATCATCTTCCTTCAAGATCATATCTATGAAAAAATACATCTCTACCTTTTTCTCAAATTTTCCATGTTTTCCACCATTATTCTTTATGATTCATGGACTTCCAAAATCTCTTTAGTGATAAAAACATGGAATTTTATCATAAATCATTTCATATAGAGTCATATTTGAATCTGAACTATAGAAACATTAGTTTTTGATATAAAAATAGTACTCATGAGTTGCCTCCAAAAGTAATGATAAAGACCATGTTCAAGAAACACAATTCTCCCCATTTACACCAAATTTAAATTATTCCTTTCAGCATATCCTTTTTTTTAGGATTTTATAGTGAAGTAAACACTTCAAAAATTCCATGATTATCATGATATCTTTATAATTATTCATTTCTTTGCTCACTACCATTATCAATTCTAACTTCTTCACAGAATACTCACATTCCTTCTCATCTTTCTTCCTAGAACTTTTAAACATTTTAAGAGTATATAAATTTTGTTTCATAGACATAACACAAGTAATATAAGTAAAATTATCAATTAAAGTGATTAATTACTTATTCCATTAGTTTATTTCTTGATCATGGCCCACATATATCATAATGGATAAGTTCTAGGGGTCATTTTGAAAAACAATCAACTTGTTTATACACAAAATTTGTAAAAATTAATTTCTAAAAAATATTGAAACAACAATATATTCTTTTTTACATATCAAGAATATCATGGAAACTATCTCATTTTGATAACTTTATCATATTTCTCTAACAAATTTTTACCATTCTTTTATTCTGTAACTGATTCTCTTCCACCATGCCCAAGTAACAAGATTTTTTAATTTCACTAACTTGAAATAGATTTCCTTTTGTTTGTTGGACTACTACAAAAATATTTCCAACTTCCTCAATATTTAAGAAAATACCCCATATTTTACAAAGATAACTTTGTTTACTTTATCACAGAGTTGTGAGTCAATTAGAAAGATTTGTCTCAACCCATCAATATACAAATCTTTCTTAGACTTCAATTTTTCATTCCCAGTGATAGCTGGTCCAACACCATTAATTCTCATAGATTCATCATTTCTAAATTTAAATATCCCTTCTTTAAAATATTTCATGTTCATCAAAAAAATATAAATATCCTTTAATTTGAGAATAACACCCATTATCAAGAATCCAAGGTTTTTCTCCTTTTTTTTCTTTGAGATTAGTTTCAACCATAAGAACTTTTTTTTCCATTTATCTTTCTTAACTCACTACTTTTGATAATTGTAAACAAACTATTATTATGCCAATAAAAAAACAATACATACTTTTCAATATTTCTAGGTCGTTCACACCTTTCACAAATAGTTTCTAGGTTTTAGAACCTATTTTCAATTTTCACACCAACCTTCTCATGTTTCTTCATAACATTCTTCTCAGACTTCTTCCTTTGAGGGTATTGACTCACCCTCAAACTTTTCCTTATAAAATTTTTGGAATAGTAATAATGTTATTGGTTGAACAAAAACCTATTTTTTATATGTTTGAATCCACCACAATACCAGTAGTATCCTTATAAATAATATTTTCCCCTAAAACTTTCATAATGACTGGAGTTGTGAACATATTTCTCAAAAACCTTGTAATCTTTCTTATCAAAACTTTATTAACCACTAACCTTTATATCATCAATGGGATTATTACTTTTTATCTCAATTTTATTTTTATTTTTTATCAAAACTAGAAGTTATTGAATGTTTTTTGGACTCATAACTTTTAGAAACTTTTGAATTAATTACATTTTTCTTATTGGAAACATACATCACTTTTCCATATTTATTCTTCTCAAAAACAATTTTGGATTTCATATCAACCTTTGAACGTAAATTTTTTTGATACTTTATAGGTTCTACCTTATAAGAACTTTCTCTAAATTCATAGATAGTTTTTTTGAAAATTGTACCTATCTGTTCAACATTAGAATGTTTTTGTTGGACAAGTTATAACTCTTCTTATTTTTCCTTCATATTTACTTCTAGATGTTCATTATGATTATTTTACTTCTCAATAGATTTCTTCAAATAATTAATCTCTTTCAAAAAATTGAATTTATCATCAAGAAAAAAATCTTGATCTGTTTATGAGAAATGTTTATTCCCCAGCTTCTAAATTTCTTTTTTCAAGCCTCCCAATATTTCTAAAAAATTCTTCCAATTATTCTTTATGATTAAATTGTAATTTTTGTATTCTTCTTCAGAATTACTGATTATGAATTCATCATTATTCATTGTTTCAATGAAAGTATTCTCACTAGCATGCTAAATAGATTTTTCAGATTTAGCTTCACTGTCTTCTTCTTCATCATCTTTAAATAAGAATATTTTCCTTTTAGAATTGTATAATTTTATATTTTTCCATCTAGAAAAATATTTTTCCTTATCACCTTGTTTTTTCCACAACTTTCATGGCCTTATTTTTTCTTAATTTCTATTTTTTTCTTTCTTTATTCGAGGTAATTTACCTATAAAGTGTCCAACATCTCCACATTCAAAACAATTTAAGTAAATTTTACCTTTGTATTTACCTATACCTATTCTAAAATTTTTAGAAAACAAGGATAAATTTTCACCATGATTTTTACATATCTAATTTTCGAAGTTAGAGTCAACAAAATCATCTTTCTCAAAATCTTTCTTATAAATTTCTTTCTTGGTGGATTTGAAAGACATTTCTATATTATATTTTCTTGTTTTTTACTTCATAAATTTATCCCTTATCATTTCATATGTAATAAGAGTACTATGAAGATCACCCAAATATAGAGTTTCAGGGTCTCTATCTTTTAATGAAGAGACGTTTGCATCAAACTTATCAGGAATAATTCTTAAAATATTTTCAATAATTATAGAATCCTCTATCTTTTCACCAAGACATATGATAGTACTGAAAATTTCATTTTCCCTAGTTAAGAAGTCCCCAACATATTCATAATCATACATTTTCAGATCTTCATACATCAACCTCTATATTTATATTTTTACCTTCTTAACTTTTTTATTTCCATCAAAAAAATTCAACTTACCATATATACCTTGGAAAGTGGTAACACCTTTCACTCTTAAAAACCCACTTTTAGAAGGTGATAAGAGTAAATCATTATTAGCTCTTTAATAATTCTTATGATTCTTCTTATCAAAAGTTGTAATAGGAACCGCATCATCAATAGGAGGAAATACATCTATTGTAGCTTCAAAAACATCATACCCAAGAGACATAAGATAAGGAATCATTTTATCTTTCATGAAATGATAGTTATTTCTATATAAGATCAAAATCCCTTTACTGTTCACAAAATTATGATTCCCCATCATAACTTCTCTTGAAAAAATCAGAAAAAAGTAAATGAATGGAACCTTCATCTCTAATAAAAATTGTCATTTCCCAGTAAAGACGGTTATATCACTAAGAGGATAAAGGGGTGAATCAGTGATATCTTTTTCTTTTTTGTTTCCTTACTTCTGAAATAGACTTCACCTCATGTTAAATATTTCTTTTTCTATTGAAAACAAAACAAGCACACATCCACATGAACAAAATAATATAAAAGGTTCATTACTCAATAAGAGTAGCATTGACCTTAGTATGGTTTGGAAAATATCAAATACCCCATAATCCACTAGAAAACAATAATTTTGTGTATAATACAATAATTAGGATATACCCTTACACTCGTATAGCGCTATGATCAATACAATAGTGAATGTGCTTAAATTAGAAAAAAAATATGTAAGATAATTTTTGTAACAAACATTTTATGGTGTTTCTATACCAACTTCCACAAATATGACCTTTCAAAAAAAATATTCACTTTATTACTTGTAAGATAGTAATAACATCATATACTTCAAAATGATACTCAATCTAATTTCCTTGTCTAATTCCCAAGTCTGATTAATCTATATGGAAATAATACTCTATTAGAATAATACTTGAATGATTCTTGACTTCTTCTTCTTTGGCCTGTAAATCCCAGTCTGATTTCTATATTTGATCTAGAAGCTCCAAATATAATCTTCTTCCTTCTTATTATTTTGTTTGGATAACTTCTATAACAAAAAAAATTCTGTAAACTTCTTCTTACAAGAATTAAAAATCTTCTATCTCTTCTTTCACTAGAGATGCAAGTCATGGAATACCCAAATTATTCCCTTCCTTTAATAGAAACACCAAAAAAGTTTAAAAAGAATTCTAAAAATGTTTTCTTACTTTACCAAATTTCTGAAATATTTAATATCCCTTGAATCCAGGATCTTACTTTGTCTTTTTTTAGTTCCTTTAAATTCCCTTGAATTTCATTATCTCTTGGACTTCTTCAATTCTTCAGACATCCTAACAAATCTTTAGTATGAATATGATTCTCCATTCTATTTTCCCAAAAATATTTCTACATTACGATGCTCAATACATCATCCATATAAGAAGAAATATATAGTTTCAATATTCTTATAAAAATTCAATCTGAGTCCAATTGTAATTTTTCCTTATGATTTCATTATTAAGGTAAGGTCACTTGGTTACACTAGTTTTCTTGACCCACCTTTAAATAAATCAGAACTGAAGAAATTCTATCACATTGCTCTGTACCAATTTAAAACCCAATATTCTCATTATTAATTCTTCATTATGATGAAGACAACATATTCTTCAATACAATGGCTCTTGACCCACATGTGAAGTATACATGAAATCCAACCAGACCTCTTCTTTCTCTTAACCCACTTATAATGAAAGAAAACCAAAAATTCATCTTGATGAAAATAGTTAACTATATTATTGATTTAAATATAACTTATCTTGTATTTCCACCCAAAAAAATTTAATTTTTTCATTTTCATTGGTCCTTATAACTCTTAAGAAAAACAATTTTTCCTCTGATGATTACAATGTAACTCTGTGTGTAATAGACCATTTTCATCATATTTGTTTTTAGAAACTTCCCTAAATATGATACCAATAAACTTCATTCTATTTTATGATTATTAAACCCATCAACTACTTTCTCCAAATATTTAAATCATTTAGATTTTGTTCCAACTAAAAACTATCACCTTCAGTTTCTCTCATTACGCTCAAGAAAACCTTCCCAGCCGTAACAAAAATATGAAACTTATTCTCTGATATTTAAAGGCTTTAGAAACTTCCTTCTTTTAAAAAATGTTTCTTATAATCTTGACTTCATTCATTACTCCTATTATGTTTAAGATTAGCTTTATCATTGTTTGACTTATAATAGACAGTATTATAACTTCTCATTCCTCCAGTAACTTATTTCTTTTCAGTATGAACATGAATACGGTTGTCCTGAATATGATTGGAAACACTCCCCCTTTATTTCATCAATATTTCATCATATGATTTATAACTTACTTATTATTTATAAGAAATAAAAAACAATAAAGCAGCATTAGATTTCTATCAGATCCATACTGAATCTGATTCTTTTCCTCATTATGATTTTTCTTTCATTCAAGACATAGTTTGATTCCAATAAGCTTTTCTTCTTGACAAATCCTTCTCAATATTATGTAACTTGTTAGTATTTTTTACTCCAAACATCAAAGTTCAATTTTGAATCCTAACTTCTGAATAAAATTGTGAGTCTGATCACCACCAAATACAATGTGTGGTGATTTATCCATCTTTGATATTTTCTTGATAAAAAAAGAAAATAAATGAATATGATAATATTCATTATCAGAATGGTCCTATAACTATGTAGTTTTTCCCTTATCCCAAATCTTAATAGATATTAAAATCAAGTAAAGAACATTTTTTTGTCTTTTTCTTTACTTAACTTATTATATGGCTCACTATCATGGGAAAGTGTCCAAAAAAGTCATAAAATTAGATCCAAAAGTCATAAGGGTTAATATATGTCAATAAAATGGGTGTTCCAAAATTTTTGGGTCATTCATACACCTTATATTCTATGTTTAACCGATATGTAAACTTGTTTTTATCTTAATCAATATAATCAATTTTAATTTTTTTTCAATAATCATTTTAGTAAAAAATTATATTGACATTACTAGAAATCTAAAAATACGATAATTCCAAATATAAATTCCATTTTTCCAAATTTAATCCACATAAGTGTTGAAATTTTATTTAAAATTAATCTCATAGATGTGAGGAGAAAGCGGGTTTTTAAATTGAAAATGTTTAAAGGTGTACCAAGTTTTTATATCTATATTCAATATGAAAATGATTCCAACGACATAAAATTGATTAATATATGTAAAATTAAACTATTTTTACTTTAAAACTAATTTAAAATATATTTTAACATTATAAATTATTTAAAAATAAATAAAGGATTCAATTAAAATTTAGTATTTTAACTATTCATCAAAAATCAGAACTACTTATAAAAATACCAAAAAATCACCCTAAGAAAATTTTGATATTCCTTTTTCAAAAATAAAGTTTATTTTTTCATATAAATATTATAAAATTGATAAAATTAAATTTGAAATTATGTGTTTCAGGCATGATTAAACCGTCTTTTAGAAAAAATACTTTTTTTAGAAAACATTTCTTTTTCTTTTGGATGATTATTATTTTATTTCTAATCAATATATAAATAATAAACATGTGTAATATATATATATATATATATATATATATATATTCATAATTTAATTAATCCTATTCATACCCAATATTCTAATGGCTATGAGATAACTATCAAATTAAATAATAATATTAATTATATATTATTGTTCAGTAAAACTCAGTCTTGCATGTAATGAAATATTTCAAAGGAACCTAACATTTCATGTAATTAAAGATAAAATAAGTGTTATTTCTAGATAAATATAAACTTTTTGTTGTTTTGAATTCAATATAATATTAGTATTTCATTTAATATATGTTATTCAATAGATTAAATTTATCAAAATATAAATATATCATAAATTCTAAAGGGTTTTATATTCCCTTCTATACTTGGTGTTTCATTTCATACACGCTATCAAACACAGTGTCTTTATTTTATAATATCATGGTGTTAAATTCTACCCATATTAAATAAATTTCATCCCCATAATTTAAACTTTGTCTCAGTAATCTAGGTTTGATATTACCTTTATTGAAAAACTCACCTCATAAAAGTGTTAATAAAATATTCTCTTAATAAGATATATAGGGATGTGATAAGTTAATTTGGAATTACACATAACTAATATTCTGTATAGAATAAAATTTGTGGAAAGTGAAGATATGAACATGTTTAAAAATCATAAATATTTATAGAGAGTGATTGAGCTCATTGATCATAAGAGAGAGTGCGATCAACTGAAATTTTAGGGGATCAAAACTATAAATCTTTGATTATTTTAAAGACTATATGATTCATTTGATATAAATGTAATAGGATTAAATTTTTATTTCAATATCCTTTTCCTAAATTTAGGTAATTCCTTTATTAACCAAGAATATAAGGAAATATACTTACTTTATACATTTTTATATCATAAACACAATTTCATCCTTTTTTTATGCTTCGATAAATTTCCAATTTTTCCCCTACTCTATAAAATGAGTATTCAAAAATTATTTTTTATGCCTCAAGTACTAAAATTTACTTTTAAAGGATCATAAGATAAATAAAAGAGTAACATTTATTTTCTTTTCTCTCTAAATATTTTCCAAAAATAATATGTTCAATACATTAATCTCTAATCCTAGAAAGTAATAATACTAGTTAATCATTAATATTTATTATTCAAATTGTTTAACAAAGTAAAATTAAATATTTAATAGGATATCGTGTAGGATAGTGGTAGGTGTGAAACACTTATCATCTTTTGTTCATGGGTTTAAGCTCCACCACCTTGCTAAATGGGATGGGTTGTCACCCTTCATGTGGGTTGTCTTTTTTATATTAATATAATTCCTATAAAGTTTCAAAAAATATGTTGTATATCCTTGAAATAAATTTAATCATTAAATAACATTTTTACTAATTATTTTAAAATATATTTTTTTAAAGACTAATAATTTTATTTGACTATCATTATAATGATCATATAAACCCTAATGGTTACAAAAAACTTTAAAATTATGTGTATAAAATGTAAATGAAATATTCTTCAAATAAATTTTCCACTAAAACATATAATTTATATAAATTTCTCCAGAATATCCTTAATATTATTATACTCCCATCACATAAAACCTAAAAATATGTGTCTAATACTTTGATCATATGATCAATATTAAATACATTAACCCATGATGGTAATAATAACTCTTAAGTTAATGAATATATATATATATATATATATATAATTCTAACACAATAAAAAGTTGTTTCAGGGTTCTTATAACCAAAATACCATTGGTAAAAATAATTCTAAAATTTAATTCTTTAATCCAAATACTTCATCCATTTTATTTCAACATATGTCATTCCTTGTATAGTTTAACCTCTGACATTCATTTTTATCATCTATTCAAATCCTTTATATTTTTTTTCAAAGAAAATATGAATTATCCTAAGCATATACCATGAGAGTGTCAAACCAGGTTTGAAGTAAGGCCTATTTTTGTATACCAAGTTACATATAAGTCAAGCCAGATGCACCCTTTTAAGAGTTATTACCCCTAGGTACATCTATGCCAGAACCACATCCACTTGTAGTGTCTAGATAGGGATGCATTGCATGTAAATACCACATAATATCTACTTTACTAAAACTTTAGGATGTTCTTCTATACTTATCCTCAAATTATATCATAGGTATTTGTTATTTATTCTATGTTTTCCAAAATCTATTTTACAAGGGTGCTACTAAAACTCCCTTTTATACCAACTATAATGACCAGACCCTAGAATCCTGGAACCGGTGCCTACTTCCATTATATTGGAATAAGATACAAGGAATTGGATCCTACAGGATTGAATATTTTATTAGTAATTGTAAACTAGATACATACATGAATCTTGAATTACAAGTTAATACAAAAATTATAATATTTTTTTTCTTTTGAGAATAACATTATTCCCTATAAAATATCCTTTAAAATGAAACATAGTATTCTTCATGAAATTATAGGGAAATGAAAAAAACAAGGGTTATCTCAAATGATCAGTAAGGGTTAATTATAGCAGAATCAATCATGAATCAATAAGAATAATCAATATAGAAATTTAAATAACTGAGTACGTATTCCATTTAAATAACCAGATAAGGAATAATCAATATAGAATGGTAAATAACTAAAAACACTTTCCATGTAATAAATAAATGTAGAATAAAATGAATCTATATCTGATATCATAGATAAAATCTCACGGATAACAATAAATTAATTCTGAATAAAGGTAATTATTAATTATTGGATGTCATGTTTCCCAGGAACTTGATTACTTTACCATTAAGATATATTCTCAAGATAGTTTAAAATTGATGGGTAGAAATACATTTTAATAATGTTAAACAAGTGATTTTTCTAATGTGTGTACTAATACATTAGGGGATATCAATAACCTGGACCCACCCAATTCTGTAGGTCTAAATAATTTCTTATATATAGAATAATTTATTTAACAATGTATCTTATCATAAAATATATATACTAAGTAAAGAATATGGATTTATCAATATTTACATAGTAAATCAAATAACATTAAAATTAAAACACCATATGTATAAATGAGTTAGTTTTTAAGAAATAATCATATCCAGGATAAATGATATGGATATTTAAGGGAATTTCAATGTCTAATTATCACAGGGGAGTGAATATTTCAAGGGAAATTTAATGATTACAAAATAAAATAAGGAAATTTCAATACTATCCTTGGTCAAAATAATCACAAAACATATAGTATAGAATAAGGATTATAATAATATATACCCATTGGATTAAGAATAATGGGTTTTTTCTTATTTATGAATATAAATTCTATAAAAAAATATCTTTAAAAAACATTCATGAGGAAAATATCATTTCATTATGAAAAACATTTTTAAAATAGTTTTATTTGAAAATAACTTTTTGAAGTGCACTGTGTTGCATTTGTTGTCAATAAGGTATGTTGTTGATCATAAGATGTCAAAGAATGAATGGATGTTAAGGAGAGTCAATATGTGAATGACAAAGGCTATGATGGTGTTGGTGATGAATGGAGAATGGCCATGGTACTAAGATGAATGTCACTTAGGAGATTCACTAAGTGGCATAGGAGGTAATGGTTGAAACATTCTCATATGATATCAGACGATTGCTGAACTGTTCTTAATGTTTCAATACTTGTATCAAGATGATACTAAGTTACACCACTTGAAGAATGGATGATGATGGAGCATCATCATTATATCTGATGATTGTTGAGCTGCTCTTTTAGTTCCAAGAACTTGTATCAAGTAGATACAATGTCACAACATTGTTTGAAGACCATGAATTGTACTGACAATGCATGAGGAGATTAAGAGAGCCATCCACAACTTCTAAGTGGATGAAGTGAGCTAAATAAGTCCATGCACTATCACTTAGTGCATGTGAATATGAAGAAGATCCAACTTGATCTCTAATTAGATCAATAAAGAACTTTGATGAATATGTTTGATTCAGGAGCTTCGGTTGATGAAGAACCTTCTACAAATGTCTCATAAGTCTATAATACATGATTGAAAGGAGTTTAGGAAGTTTGTGGAAGAAGAATGAAGAAGAAATGGAAAGAATGGCTTTGAAGAAGAAGAAGTGGCATTTGGCATTTGGTACTTAGTAACTTTCTTTTTAAACAAAGTCTAGGTTCTACAATTAAGCAAAAAATTAGCCACCAAGGGCCAGCCTTAAGGGTTCAACCCCAAGGCACTTGTGGGACTCGAGGTTGCCACGCCCAAGGGGGATCCCATGGGGCCAGCCCGAGAGGCCAGGGCTGTGTATAAGCCCCGGGCCACGCAGGGGAGTGTCAAGCCCTGCGTAGCGTGAGCGCAAAGCGCGCCCGAAGGAAGCATGGTGGGCACCGGTGGCGCGCCCGAGTGGCAGGGGTGGGCGCAAGAGTGTGCCCGCAAGAAGAACTCGGTGCGGGGCGGCACCGAGAGGGTTGGAAGTTCAATCGAGGGGTTGCGGCAGGAGATGGATGATAAGCCGCGGAAAAACCGGGAGCCGTTTCGATGTGGGATGCGGAAAAATCTCCAGGAGCGGATCCTGGCCGCACGATTGATCGCGCGCCAGATCTCGGCCGCACATCTCATCGTGCCGCTCCCGTTCAGATCCAGGTCATTGAAGACTATTTGATCGCCTGATCCGACGGCTCCGAGGCATCTCCTTCCTCGATCTTGAGTCGAGGACACCCCGTGCCACCCGACATCCCCCGCTGAACCAGTGGCTCCCCGAGCATGGATTTTGAGATTCCGGCCACCTCTGAAGTAGCCAAAGACACCAATGAGCTCGTATGACCCTACTGAACACAACCATGCAATAAAATATGCATGCACATGATGAATGGAGAAAATTGGAGTTCGGCCGAGGCAATAGAATGTGCCGAGGCCATGTGGAGTTCGTGTTTTGCATGGGATAGAAGAGAAGAGGTCATGCATGCGTTCTAAGTCGCATGCACGTAGAGAAAAATAAATAACCCGCATTGAAACAGAGAAGAAATCAAGATTTGAGGGAAATCTTGAATTCCCGAAATCTTCGGGAGATTAAAAATATCTCATGTGGATGAACCGCCTCTCCCTTGCCTATAAAAAGAGAGGTCGATCCCTCGGTGAAGTTTGCTGAAAACTTGAAAGAAGTCCCGTGAGAGTGCCTCTATGCCTCACGAAGTTTGGTGCCCCGCGTAACCCACTTGTGCGGCTAAAGTTCTCGGGGCCATCCGAGGTCCCGAAGGAGTCCCATGTGTGACTCCCTTGCACGACAGGAAGGAGCTCTCTCTGCCCGCATACTTGCGCGGCAGGAGTAGCTTGCACGCCCCACGGTGTTGCACCTTGCACACCCGAGTGCTTGCGCGGCAGTAGCACCTGCGCTCCAGCGGCCAGTGCATCTTGCGCGGCAGTGTTGAGGAAGATTGGCCGCACCCTTGCACGCCTCCTTTGATCTCAAGTGGAGACGACCACCTACGGACAGTGTGTGTGCTAAGTGCAAAGAAGGGCAGTAGGTGTTCGGGTGATGTGAATTACACACCTTGTGTGTGTGTGCTTAAGGATAATACACCCTAGCCATGTGAGTGCACACCTACGGGTTGTGTGCAAGAAGGAGTGGAAGGCCACCACATTTGTGTGTGTGCAAAACAAGAGGAATACCCGAGGCCATGTGTGTGCACAAAGAACAACACCAAGTGGTGTGTGCCAAGTGAAGTGGAAGACCACACTCTGTGTGTGTGTGTAAGAATTGAATAATCCATAGCCTTGGTTGTGCATTTTAACAAAGAAGAACACACTTTAAGTGTGTGCATTTGAAGAGGCTGAGGGTTGTGACTAGTGTGTGCAAAGTGTGTACACACTAAGAAGAAGAGGAGACACCCCACACCAAAGTAGAACTTACATTCAAGTGTGTGTATACAAATTGAATTAAGTGTGTGAAGGAAGTTGAGAAGTGGTGTGTGTGATAAAACGAATTACACCCTTTGTGGGTTTATTGCACCAAGAGAAGAAGAAGGGGAGTGCATGCATGCATGCATGCACATGCACACGTGAACAAAGCCAAATCTGGTTTTGTGCATTAGAGGAGTCCAAGACTAGGAGATCTTGAAGATATTGTGATGCCATGCATTCAGTGCATGAAGTTGATGTGAAGTGAGACTGGACTAGACTGAAGTTAAAGATATTAGTTGTCTGGGTATTCAGTAGTTGAAGAAAGAGGCCAGGACATCCTTAGAAGAAGAAGATAAATCCTGATCAAGACGAGAAGACCTGTTCACCACAAGTGATCAGAAGAAGAGCAAGGCCAACAGCCTTTATCCCAGGCTTCTGAGGATACTTGAAGAACTTAAAGTGAAGAAGAGCTACTCGTGTGACTCGAGGAGCCAGGAGAAGCCCCCTGTGAGACTCAGGGAGAAGAAGTCTTCAGTGGGATTCTGGAGCAGGCCAGTGGGACTCTGGTAACACTGTGGGACGCAGTATAAAGACCCTCCTGTGGGACTCAAGAGAGATACAGTGGGATGTTGTATCGACCATTGTAATTCTAACAAGTTATAATGGAGAAACCATGTTGGGGAATATAACCAACATGGAAAGGACATAGGCCTTTGGTGCCGAACCTTGTAAATCTTTGTGTCCTGTGCCTTTACATTTACTGCATCACTCGAGGAAAGGCTGAGAGATACAAGAAGAGTGGATCAAGGCTTTAACCATCCATAGAGGTTTAATTGATAAGGAATCAATTAGTAAAAAGTTTTAAGGGATCACTGATTCACCCCTCCCCCTCTCAGTGATTCACACTGATCTGGGCACTTCAATTGGTATCAGAGGGAAGGTTACCTCTAAAAGATCCAAGGGAGTCTTTATGAAGTGCATATTTGAGGAAGTGAGTGAATACCCTCAAATGGAGATATCTGCCAAGACTCAGAAAAACAGGATGAAGAAACAGGCCAAGAAGATGAAGAAGAAGATTGTTGCTGATAGAGAAACACCTGACAATTCTTTCTATCACCCTTCTGGTGAAGCCTGTCCTAGCTGTGATGATGATGGAAGAATCAATGATCTTCTAAATGAAATCGAATATCTTCTGAAGACAGTCCCTAGGGAAGTAGCAATGTGTATTGCTACAGGCATCCTTGATCTTCAAGAAGAAAAATTACAGCTAGAAGAAGAGGCCAATACAATGGAAGATCAGTTGGATAAAAGGTTTGGAATAACCAACACTCTCAGAAAGCTGGTGAAGGCTAAGGATGAAACAGTTTCTCTTTGCAATGATAGATATGAAGATACTTGTGAAGAATTGCAAAGAAGCCTTTCTGAGAAAGAAATATTTATGATAATGATCAAAGAAGTTTTCCATGCACTGGAAAAATTGCACATAGTTTCAATGGTTGTCAAAGATGCTCAACTAGAAGACAAAGTCAAAAGGGTGAAGGAGCTGGACAATTCATTGCTATAAATAAAAAAGGTGCATGAAGACCAGATAAAGCAGCTGGAAGAGAAATGGGAAGGAAGGCTAAGAACTATTTAGGATGAGAAGAACTCCCTCAATATGAAATGCTTAGAACTAGAGGTGATATTGAAAACTCAGCAATCACCCAAAGCCAAAGCCTCCCAGTCAGCTGAAAGGAGAAATTTTGCTACTCAAGTATGCATTGAGCAAGATGATTCTAAAAGAAAGACATCCTCTAATAAAAGGGCACCAACTTCTAAAAATAAGGTACCATCCATCCCATCTTGTACTCATGTTTCTAAATGTTTTTCCACAAAAAGTGAAGGATGGAATAATAATTCCAAACAAGTATGGATGAAGACAAAGAAAAAAGAGAGATCTCCTGAAACAACACAGCAAGTCAAGAAAAGTACCCAACAATCAAAAGGACTGAAGAGGTCAATATTTGTGGGTCAGTGTTGGTGTTGTAATAAGTATGGGCACTGTGCAAAGGATTATTGGTACAATCCACTGAATGTCAAAGCACAAAGGAAGCCCATGCCAAGGGGGAGAAAGCCAGAGGAAAAGAAGCAACATCCATAGGTCCAGAGACGTCTGTTTACTGCTAATAGATTTGGATTGCTTGATAACATCTGGGATATGTGAAAAAGTGGTCAAATAGATACATGTCAATCTCCAACTGTATCTAGAGCTCAAAAGAAGAAAAGATCACAGAACCTGGCTCAGAAAGAATCCTTGGGAAGCAATAAGAAAGTTGAAGATGCTCCCAAGAAGGTTTTGAAAAAGGAAAAGAAGTCGTTGGAGTCTAAATACAAGAAGGGTGATGCATCCAGAAGGACCACCAAGAAAACATGCTTCTACTGTGGAAAGAAAGGACACACCATGGATCTTTCTGAACAAGCCATGGAACTGAATAGAAGCAGACTGGACTCAAAAAGAAAATCAATCTAGAATAAGCAGAAGGGATTGATTGAAACTAAGTTGCCTAAGAAAGGTAGCTTAACAGCATCAAAAGAACCATGTGGAATATCCATAACCGAGGCCACACTTCCAAGTGACTTACTAGTCATATGGCCAAATCAGTTGCAACTTGCCAAAGATCTGCAAAGAGCTGAAGATGAAGATCTTGCAATTGCTAAGGCAAAAGGGAAGAAGAATATTTCACATGAAGATGTATTGAGATCCACACCAGCACCAACATCATTGAAGATCAAATGTGCAAGTGTGAAGAATGGTGAAAATGGGACATCTCAGTTGAGAGAATCTTCTCAACCTTGTTGTTCACATTGATGAACCAAGGAGGTTCCATCTTATTCCCTAATCACTTGTATTTACATGTGCTAACATTGCAGGGAATTGAAGATGATGATCATTCTCAACTGGAGGATGGTTTGGAAAGAATGGAGTGCACCCCTTGAGGGGGAGACAATCTGGAGAAGATGGTATTCTAAGATTTAATACCATCTTGAGAAAAGCTGAAGGTATTCCAATCATACTTTCATCCCTTGTTTCTTAATTGTATTCATCATGACAATTAAGGGGGAGTATTGATTGAAGGCAAATGGTTGAAAGGGGGAGCTTTATCTTTTCACCTGAACTTTCTAATGAGTTTTGTGAAGTTGTGCAGGATTTAGCAAATTCATTGTTATATCTGAAAAATTTCAAGCCCCTTGAAGCATGATCTTACATGTATAGTGAATGTTGGACAGCATTGAGTACCTTGGTTACATCACTCTTGTTTTCTACACTGGGTTAGCCCAAGTAGACATAGAGTTGATTTACTAAAGGTTCTTTGCTAAAGAGAACATGTGACATCATCCCTCTCTCAGTGTTTTTCAAGAAAATACTTTTCAAAGGGAGGAAGTGATATTTTGAAAAGGAACCACACCACACCTTTGCATTTGGTTGCCAATAAGGGGGAGAAAAGCTGACATATTGCCCCAGAAATGTGTGGCACACATTTCTGGGGCAATATTGACCCATTCATATGTGTTCTACTGATTGGATTGACAATATGTGCTCTAATGGTATTGACAACAAATACAAAGGGTGAGATTGAAGTGCACTGTGTTGCATTTGTTTTCAATAAGGTATGTTGTTGATCAGAAGATGTCAAAGAATGAATGGATGTCAAGGAGAGTCAATATGTGAATGACAAAGGCTATGATGGTGTTGGTGATGAATGGAGAATGGCCATGGTACTAAGATGAATGTCACTTAGGAGATTCACTAAGTGGCATAGGAGGTAATGGTTGAAACATTCTCATATGATATCAGACGATTGCTGAACTGTTCTTAATGTTTCAATACTTGTATCAAGATGATACTAAGTTACACCACTTGAAGAATGGATGATGATGGAGCATCATCATTATATCTGACGATTGTTGAGCTGCTCTTTTAGTTCCAAGAACTTGTATCAAGTAGATACAATGTCAGAACATTGTTTGAAGACCATGCATTGTACTGACAATGCATGAGGAGATTAAGAGAGCCATCCACAACTTCTAAGTGGATGAAGTGAGCTAAAGAAGTCCATGCACTATCACTTAGTGCATGTGAATATGAAGAAGATCCAACTTGATCTCTAATTAGATCAATAAAGAACTTTGATTAATATGTTTGATTCAGGAGCTTCGGTTGATGAAGAACCTTCTACAAATGTCTCATAAGTCTAGAATACATGATTGAAAGGAGTTGAGGAAGTTTGTGGAAGAAGAAATGGAAAGAATTGCTTTGAAGAAGAAGAAGTGGAATTTGTCATTTGGTACTTAGTAACTTTGTTTTTACACAAATTCTAGGTTCTACACTTAAGCAAAAAAATTAGCCACCAAGGGCCAGCCTTAAGGGTTCAACCCCAAGGCACTTGTGGGACTCGAGGTCGCCACGCCCAAGGGGGATCCTATGGGGCCAGCCCGAGAGGCCAGGGCTGTGTATAAGCCCCGGGCCACGCAGGGGAGTGTCAAGCCCTGCGTAGCGTGAGTGCAGAGCGCGCCCGAAGGAAGCATGGTGGGCGCCAGTGGCGCACCCGAGTGGCAGGGGTGGGCGCAAGAGCGCGCCCGCAAGAAGAACTCAGTGTGGGGCGGCACCGAGAGGGTTGCAAGTTCAATCGAGGGGTTGCGGCAGGAGCTGGGTGATAAGCCGCGGAAAAACCGGGAGCCGTTTCGATGTGGGACACGGAAAAATCTCTAGGAGCGGATCCTGGCCGCATGATTGATCGCGCGCCAGATCTCGGCCGCACATCTCAACGCGCCACTCCCGTTCAGATCCAGGCCGTTGAAGACTATTTGATCGCCTGATCCGACGGCTCCGAGGAATCTCCTTCCTCGAGCTTGAGCCGAGGACACCCCGTGCCACCCGACGTCCCCCGCTGAACCAGTGGCTCCCCGAGCATAGATTTTGAGATTCCGGCCACCTCTGAAGAAGCTGAAGACACCAATGAGATCGTATGGCCCTAATGAAAACAACCATGCAATAAAATATGCATGCACATGGTAAATGGAGAAAATTGGAGTTCGGCCGAGGCAATAGAATGTGCCAAGGCCATGTGGAGTTCGTGTTTTGCATGGGATAGAAGAGAAGAGGTCGTGCATGCGTTCTAAGTCACATGCACGTGGAGAAAAATAAAGAACCTGCATTGAAACAGAGAAGAAATCAAGATTTGAGGGAAATCTTGAATTCCCGAAATCTTCGGGAGATTAAAAATATCTAATTCGGATGAACCGCCTCTCCCTTGCCTATAAAAAGAGAGGTCGATCCCTCGGTGAAGTTTTCTGAAAACTTGAAAGAAGTCCCGTGAGAGTGCCTCTGTGCCTCACGAAGTTTGGTGCCCCGCGCAACCCACATGTGCGGCTAAAGTTCTCGAGGCCATCTGAGGTCCTGAAGGAGTCCCATGTGCGCCTCCCTTGCACGACAGGAAGGAGATCTCTCTGCCCGCATACTTGCACGGCAGGAGTAGCTTGCACGCCCCGCGGTGTTGCACCTTGCACACCCGAGTGCTTGCGCGGCAGTAGCACCTGCGCTCCTGCGGCCAGTGCATCTTGCGCGGCAGTGTTGAGGAAGATTGTCCGCACCCTTGCACGCCTCCTTTGAGCTCAAGTGGAGACTACCACCTACGGAAAGTGTGTGTGCTAAGTGCAAAGAAGGGCAGTAGGTGTTCGGGTGATGTGAATTACACACCTTGTGTGTGTGTGCTTAAGGATAATACACCCTAGCCAAGTGAGTGCACACCTACGGGTTGTGTGCAAGAAGAAGTGGAAGGCCACCACATTTGTGTGTGTGCAAAACAAGAGGAAGACCCGAGGCCATGTGTGTGCACAAAGAACAACACCAAGTGGTGTGTTCCAAGTGAAGTGGAATACCACACTCTGTGTGTGTGTGTATAAGAATTGAATAAGCCATAGCCTTGGTTGTTCATTTGAACAAAGAAGAAAACACTTTAAGTGTGTGCATTTGAAGAGGCTGAGGGTTGTGACTAGTGTGTGCAAAGTGTGTACACACTAATAAGAAGAGGAGACACCCCACACCAAAGTAGAACATACATTCAAGTGTGTGTATACAAATTGAATTAAGTGTGTGAAGGAAGTTGAGAAGTGGTGTGTTTGATAAAACGAATTACACCCTTTGTGGGTTTATTGCACCAAGAGAAGAAGAAGGGGAGTGCATGCATTCATGCATGCACATGCACACGTGAAGAAAGCCAAATCTGGTTGTGTGCATTAGAGGATTCCAAGACCCGGAGATCTTGAAGATATTGTGATGCCATGCATTCAGTTCATGAAGTTGATGTGAAGTGAGACTGGACCAGACTGAAGTTAAAGATATCAGTTGTCTGAGTATTCAGTAGTTGAAGAGAGAGGCTAGGTCATCCTTAGAAGAAGGAGATAAATCCTGAGCAAGACGAGAAGACCTGTTCACCACAAGTGATCAGATGAAGAGCAAGGCCAGCAGCCTTTATCCCAGGCTTCTGAGGATACTTGAAGAACTTAAAGTGAAGAAGAGCTACTCGCGTGACTCGAGGAGCCAGGAGAAGCCCCCTGTGAGACTCAGGGAGAAGAAGTCTTCAGTGGGATTCTGGAGCAAGCCAGTGGGACTCTGGTAACACTATGGGACGCAGTATAAAGACCCTCCTGTGGGACTCAGGAGAGATACAGTGGGATGCTGTATCAACCATTGTAATTCTAACAAGTTATAATGGAGAAACCATGTTGGGGCGTATAACCAACATGGCAAGGACGTAGGCCTTTGGTGCCGAACCTTGTAAATCCTAGTGTCTTGTGCCTTTACATTTACTGCATCACTCGAGGAAAGGCTGAGAGATACAAGAAGAGTGGATCGAGGCTTTAACCAGCCATAGAGGTTTAATTGATAAGGAATCAATTAGTAAAAAGTTTTAAGGGATCACTGATTCACCCCCTCCCCCTCTCAGTGATTCACACTGATCTAGGCACTTCACTTTTAAAAATATGAAAAAATAAAGGGATAAAATTCCTTTGATAGATAATTATTTAAAATTCTAAAAATAATTTTAGAAAATATGGTTTTAAAAGAAAATGGTTTTCTAACCAAAGAGAGAAATGATGTTGGATTTTCTTTAATGCATTTTATAAAACATTTTTAGTGCCAAAGAGTGCTAAAATGGTATTATTTCTCAAAATAAATCATGAATAATCTCACTAGAATAAAACTAAATAGTTTATCAAACAATTATAAAATAGTCTCCTTTAATTTAAATTCAAGGGTAAACAATCTCTAATAAAGTGAGATTCATAAGTAAACCTTTTAAAGATCATAATGTTGAAGTGAAAATAAACTAATGAATTGATTATGTTTATCAAATATAAATCCACATAAAACAATATTAAATACATAAAAATATAGTCAAAATTCATTACACACATGATATCAAAATATTAATGACAACAAGTAATAAAAACTAATGAAAATATATTTGGTTATCAAATTTTTTACAACTTGGTAACTCTTAACACAAATCCCCTTAAATAAAATAATTCAAATTTAAACTTAAAATATAATAAATAATGAATTATTAATTATATTACTTGTCAAATGAGATGTATGTGTGCCATATAATATAAATTAGGTGTATAACAATACAATATGTCTCAATGAAATAGAATTGAGATGAAATCTCATACCTTATGCCTTCTTTTGGTTGAATGATACTTAACCTCGTGTTTAATGGTTTTAAGAATTTTATTAACTTACACCAGAACCATATTAATATTTATAATATCATATATGATTATTTTATACCATCTTATCACCCATTCATTAATAATCTCTCATTATGTTCACTCTTTTGGGTCATAACTGCTTTATTTTTCAAATAATTTTTGACTTGTTATTTTTTGTTAATCTTAATTATATCATGATTTAATCATATCTAGAATGTAAAACAAGATATAAATGTCATATATATTTATTATATATTTATTTATAGTAATTCTTAAAATTTAGTGATTGGAAATGAAATACATTGTTCATGGTGATGGTAGGTCATACGTACGCAATATTATTGTTTTCGTTTTATTATCATATAAAAAGAAAGAAACATAAATAATATATATTATCATTTCCATATAATCTTTATATAATATATATCATATATTTTTATTAGAACCATTCTTAATACATTCCATGTAAAGTGTGAATAAATCATATCGCTTCGCAAGGCTGTAGTTAGCAGTACACACAAGTGTCATTATCATATTCCCATATAATAGAAAACATGAAGGTATGTATCGTGTACTAATTAAATAAGCTCAATAACATCATAAATATCACATATATTATATTTAAACTATAAATCCATCATTATTATCAACCTTGAAAGGTTTTAAGGGAAACATAAATGACATTGGTTCATCGGGTGGTAGTTTACCATACACATGAATGATGATTATATAACCCATTTAATGGAATTTTGTGTGGTTTTAGGTTATTCACATTATACCCATAACATAAAAATGTATTATTATATTTCATATAAATTGGTTATTATATAATAATGTTATAATAATAATTAAAGTATGTGGAGAAAAAATAAAATAAAAACTCATGTTGAAGAACATTACCTCTTCTTTGGGTATCCTCATTATGTTTGAACTAAATCCTTTGGTTATAAATGTCTTGGGAGTTGTTAATAAGTGGGGGGGAGTGAATTACATTTTATAGTTGATCAGGAGTTTCATTCTTGTAAATACTTAAAAGTTTTCATTATTGGGAGGTCTAACTTACCTCATGTGGTTACAAGATATATAATTAATGGGTTGGAAGGATGATATGGTTGATAAACGCCTCCAAAACACAACATAACACATGTTTTAAACATTTTTTTCCTTAAATCCTAAGTTTCCATATTTTACCATTTTAGTTTTTAATTATATTAACTAGTTTTATAATCAAAGTAATTTATCCTTTAATAATGAATTAGGGTGAGAAATATTATAAACTTTTGGCCCTACAATTATAAATATTATATCTAATTTATAAAATAAAAAGCTATGTGTTTTGTAAAATAATTTTGACATAAAGTTAAGTGACGTGCAAAAAAACCACTTAAACAGTAACCATTTTAACCACGTTTTTACTATTTAATGGTCAATATAGTCATTATAATAGACAAATTGGACTACTAATGTACCCTTATTTATATTTATTAATATTTAGAAATAAATTTATATAGGATAGTATTTTTTACTTTTAAATCATTTAAAAAAATATAATTTATCACAAAATAACATTAATGTGAATTTTGACATTATTCATTTAATTTGAATTTACAAATATCAAGATAATATTTAAATTTGATTATTTTAAGTCAAAATATTTTATTAACATTATATATTCATCTAAAGAATATGGTCACATAATAATTAATTAAATTATCTACACTTTTTATATTTTTATTATAGTTTATTTTATTTAGTGATTGACTAAATAATTACTACTTTGGCACTTCTTAATCATTTTAAGTAACTAATTCATCTCTAAAGTTTAAAGATAAATTATTATGATAATTAAAATTGATTTATATTTCAAAATAATATTTATAACAAAACATATTTAGTATTTTAATTTATCCAAAAGCTTCATAGATATTAAAATCAAGGACGGTACATTTTTTGTCTTTTTTTTTATTAACTTATTATATGGGTCGCTATCATGGAAATTTATCATAAAAAAGTCATACAATTAGATCAAAAAGTCATAAGGGACCATATATCTCCATATAATGGTTGTTAGAAAAGTTTTGGGTCATTCTTAAACATTATATTCTAAGTTTAACCACTAAGTAAACTCATTTTTACCTTAATCACTTTAATTAATTTCAACTATTTTCAATAATAATTTTGGTAAAAAAAATTACCTTATTAGAAATTATAAATTATTATTTTCAAAAATTTATAATAAATTTTTATAAATTAAATCCACATAATTAGAATAAAAAATAATTTAAATTTAATCCCACAAACATAACTAGAAAGTGGGTTTTTAAATTGAAAATGTTCAAAAGATTACAAAATTTTTATATCTAAATTAAGTGTTAAAATGATTCAAATGACCTTAATTGGATTAATAGATTTAAAATTGAAATATTTTGACTTTAAACCAAATTTAAAATATAACTTAATATTACATATTATTCAAACGAAAATGAAGTTTATGAAACTTCTTAGAAAAATATCAACACTTCACCCTATGATAATTTTAATATTACATTTTATAAAATGAATTTTATTGTTTCATATTAATTTTCTAAAAGTGATAAATTTTAATTTTAAATTATTTTCACCAAGCACAATTAAACCATCTTTTATAAATAATACTTTTTTTAGAAAAAAATTCTTTTTATTTTAAATGATTATTAATTTATTTATAATCAGTATATAACTAATAAACATTTTTAAAATATATATTTCATAATTTATTTAATACAATTCATACCCATAATTATAATGGTAATGGGATAACTATCATATAAAATAATAATATTTCTAGTATATTATTATTTTCTAAAACTCGGTCTTGCATGTAACGCAAGATTTTAGAGAAAGTTTTCATTATGTGTAATGTAAGATAAACTTAGTGTTCGACATATATTATGAGAAACTTTTTTTCATTTAATGCAAGCTAATATTAGTGTTTCATGTAATATATGCTATTTAAGAGATTGAATTTACATAAATATAAATATATCATAAAATATCATGATGTTATATTCCCTTTTATAGTTATTGTTACATACCATACATGATATCAGATAAAATTTCACTATTTAAAAATTTTTGGGTGTTAAAATTGGTGAACTTGAAATTGGTTAGGGATTTCTAGGTTTATGTTATCTTTTCTAGATTTTATTACATGTTTTGATTTAGGGAATATACTCGATAAACTGAGATTATTATTTTTTGATATATGCACGTTTTTATTAAGGTTTTATAGTGATCTCGGTGTTCACATATTTGGAATATGACATTAACAGACACTTTATATAGTATGGGAAAAATAATGTTGATTTAGTGACCTTCCTTATAAAGTTTTGGATTGTGAATTTGGTCGTTTATATTTTAGATGAATCTTAAGGTTAATTATTTATGAAATGTATTATGTTGACTTTTGGGAGTTACTACTGATTCATTAGAGATTAATTTATTATTCGATAAATTTTGCCAACTTTATTGGTTTTGGAAAATATTTAGAGACAGATGGAAATACTTATCACTCTTTTGTGAATATTATGATCCATTAAAAGTTAATTTTTGTGATTCAGGCATAAAACATCATTTTTAGATTTTCATTTCTTTGAGTAAGAGATGAAGTGAATTTTATTGATGTATAACTAAAGGATAAAATTGTGCTTGTTAAATATAAAGATATCAACTAAGTATATTTCCTTTTCTTAAAAAGTAAAATAATTCCTCAACTTTAGGAAAAGGATTTTGAAACAAAATTGTTTTCATATTAACATTATATATGATGAAAAAAATGATCTTTTAAAAAATAAAAGATTTATGTTTTTTAGGTCCTTAAAATTTCTTTGATCATTCACTTTCATGTGATCTGTTATCTTTATCAATTTATATAATTATCTGCATTTTTCTTATATGTCCATATTTTCACTTCCCATAAATGTTATCCTACTTTGAAACCAAGTTATGTGTTATTCAATATGAACTTGTTACTTCACTTTCTCTCTTAAAAATAGGATTTTTTATTAACCCTTTTTAGGATGTGTTTTTCCAATAAATATATTTTTAAATTTCAAACCCTTACTTTCTAATGTCATGATTAAATTACATGGAACATTGTATTTAATGGGGGTAGAATGTGACACCCTAATATTTTAAAAGAGGAATATCATCTTCGATAGATTATATGACACCCAACACAAATACTATAAGATAATATAACACACCAATACTTTGAAATATATTTCTCTTAAACAAAATAAATATCTTTAATATCTTACTACGAACACAATGTTGGATTTAATGAAATGCAATACTCTTTTCAAATAATATTATTTAAACATGACCATTATAAACTATCCAATAAGTTTGTGAGTATTAATGTGACTAAATAAATAATTAAAATTCTATTTTTTACACTTTTATAAAATATATTAAATGGTTATCTATTGATTAAAAATAAAAGTATAACTATTTGAAAGAAAAATAAATTTTTTCTGAAAAACTGTATTTTTCATTAAAGGTGGTCTAGTCGTGCTTAACACAAATAATTTAAAATTAATTTTTAAAAATTTTATCAAATTTATTAGAAAAATTAAAATTCATATTTAAAATATACATGTCAAAATTATCCTTCGGTGAATTTTTGATAATTTTCTAAAAAAATTAATTTTTTTGATGAATATTGAAAATACTTATTTTTATTGAAACTTCCATTTAGTTTAAATTATTTAAAAATTAAAATTATATATTAAATTAGTTTTAAATTATTATTAAATAAATTATATTATATTTTAAATAATTTATGTCATTTTAATCAATTTTATCTTGAATTATAATATAAAAACTTTTGAACTTTTGAACGTTTTTCTTTAGAAAAACAGTTTTTTACTCGTCTACGGGTGTAATTTTCAATTGAATTCAGTAAATTCTATGAATTGAATTTTTAAAATATATTAATGATTTATAATAATAATAATTTATATTATTTAAATAATTTAAACTTATTTTTTACCATTATGAATAGTAAAATCAATAAGGATTCATTATTGTCGTTAAGATGAAAATTGCTTTACTAGGAGTTAAACTAAAATGATAATGAATAACAATTACCTAAAACTTGTAAAAAACCAATTTTATAGAGATATTTAGACCTTATAACTTATAAGGTTTGATAAAAACTTATGTTTTATGATTTTTTAATGATAAAAACATAGGTGTCGCTTTATCTTTTCAAAAATTTCTTGTATGACCTCTACCCCACTTATAAAAGGCCACCGCCTCTCCTCCTCACTTCAAACTTTAAAACTAATTTGGTTCAAAAAATACATTCAAAAATTATTTAATTAATTCCATCCCTAAATCCTATATAAATTATTTTGATAATTAAGTCCTAAAAAAATTCCTTAGGTATAAACGTAAAGAGGCTCTCTGAATAAGATGTAAAATTATTAAACATGCATATTTATTTTATTTCATCTTACATCTCCTTAAAATCATATTAAAATGTGATAATATAATAAAACCAGTATTAAATAAATAATGGTATTTTATTATGTCAATGTAATAACCCAGATCAATCTCAATTTCCATTAAATGGAAAATGAAACTATCGGTCATATATATGGCGGACAACCACCTCATGAATCGATGTAATTAATTTTCTATCACAACCTTTAAAGTATGAATATAATGAATATTTTTATTAAATTATAATACTTTTTTAATTATTATATCACATATAAATTCTTACTTTCTATTATGTGGGGGGTCTGATAACGCCACTCGTGTGTACGGCGGACGACGATCTTCCGAAGCTATGTGATTTTTTTTGTTTACGCTTTACATGGAAAGTAAATTTAATAAAGTTAATTAATATATATATATATTATATTCTTACCTAAACATACTTCTATAAATATATTATCACATATAACTTGTTACCTTCCAATCCATTGAAAACAATAATGTCACACGTGTGTACGTGTGGACTACCACCTCGATGAAGCGATGTTAAATGATTTTTACCTTATTTTTATATAGATGGTAATAAGTATAGATTTAATCAATATAAGTGATATATATAACATAATAAATATTCTTTAAAGGATAATTAATACTTTTTTCCCTTCATTCTATCCATTGAGGAAAATGGAAACAACATTCATATGTATATATGGCATACTGTCTCCATGAACGGTGTAATCCATTTTCTATCTATAACGTTTATAGATTACCCTAAATTCATATATAAAGAATATATATGATATTTATATCATTTTTAAAATTACATATATGATTTAATCATGATCAATGTAAAATTACAAAAGTTACCAAACCAAAACATACATTAAAAACGAAGCAGTTGTCACTCAAAATAGTGATTTTAACAAATAATTATTAATAAATGCGTGATAAAAGACCACAATTAAATCATATATGGTATGAGATATATGATTATTGTTATTTAATATATTTATAATAAAACTATATTTATTATACATGATATTTGGACACATACTAAAGAATTAGAACGTGAGTTAGGGGTTTCTCATCTAATTTTTACTTTCGTTAGACATATGTCATATTCACCAATTATTCCTTTTTGGGGTGTATATATTAGAATTTTTATGTGTTATATCATTAATATATTTCCATTCATTGAACTTAAAGTTTAATTTTATTTTATTCCTTTCATGTGGATTATGATTCAAACATTACTAAAATGGTAAGGGTGTATTTGAAAATCTCATAATTATTCGGGATTATTTATGTTTAAGTCTCCCTTGGGGGAATTATTTGATATTTACTAAAATAAAAATATATTATTATCCTATGGTAATTGATGAAATTTTTCAAGTAATATTACTAATTTTTATCTCTGTGGTACTTAAAATTATTGAGAAATTTTTTTTTACAATATCTAAAATTATTTCTCTCTTCGGTAGAAAATATTTTTTCTTCCAAAAACATGTTTTCTAAATAGGTCTTCAAAAATTTTAAAAAAATTATCCAAATGATTTATTAAAGACATTTTTACACATGTTTTTTATTTTTTTAAATAAATAAAAGAAATATTCATTTCATTTTATAGATAATTCTTGTTTGGATTTTACGAAAAATGTGAAAGGAATATTTGTTTTAATGTATATGATTTGAATGGAATTTTTTGAATTAATATCCACTCAATGTTTTAAATATTATTTTACAATTTTACAACATAATTTTTAAAGAAAATTATTTTCAAACTTTATTGTGAATTTTTAAAAGGTGATTTTCAAACTGAAATGTTATTTTCTTCAATATTGTTTCTAATGTCATTTTTATCATATTTATATTCATCAAATACATCAAAACTTTATTTTAATTATGATACCCTGGAGAGATGTTGTATTGATATCATAATTATTATTTTTTATGATCATTTTGACTATATATGTGCAGTTTTATAACCATTCTCCATATTTCTTTGAATGGTTTATAATTATGTTTATTGGTTGGTGTAATTATTAACATTTCTTATATTAGTTTTTAAAAATGAATTTTTATTTTGATTATGTTTCACCCATTTCATGTGAGGAATAAATTGGACCTAGTATGTTATGGGAAGGTCCCTATATATCACCTCAATGTATTAGTGGGTCTCATTAGGAAAACTAGCTTGGTTTTTTTGATTGAGGCCTTAGCCATTTTTGTAATATGTATTATCACGAGGCCTTGAAGGAATGGTTATGATATATAGAATTATGAATTCACTCATTATTTTATTATTCATTTATATCCATGGGATTATTCAATTATTTATAATATCCCTGAAAATTTTTCAAGATCATGTGATTATGTATATGAAATTATTTGATCATTATATATTTACAGTGACCCTAGATTTTTACATGTAACATTACATGATTTTAATCATAATTATAAATCAGAGTAAAAGCCAATGATCATGAAGTTTAGTGTCTTGGAAGACTAGGTACATAAAACTGAAAACATGGAACTAAATATGACATTTAGTTATTTAGTCTTCATAAAGATCCTCTAAATTCTATTGTGCTAATATATCTTCATAGGATAAACTGGGGATAACACAAACAAAGGGATTAGTTAAAATCCCAATAATGGAAAAAAATAAGAATAAATCTATAGCACATGGGTTAGGAAGATGAAATAAATAAATAAAAAGGCATGTAACATAATGGATCATAACATATAAACATGGATTCATATAAAATGGAATAATAGAAATGTGTAAGAAACTTAAAACATGACTTTAGTATGAGTCAAGGCTAACCACAAAGATTGTTTCCCATAGTAGCACAAGCTATGGCTAACTGCCAAGACCGTTGCACATAACATCTCATGAGACATAATTTTACCCAATGCATTGGAGTGATATCTAGGCGCACCCATATTAACATGTTCAATAATATTCTTTCCACATAAATAATCATACATAATCAATCATAGATAAACATAATGGAACCCATAGAGAGAAATGGGTATTACATTCATGGCATAAAGCATAATGAATGGGTGTATCATAAAAGTCTCCATGAGAGAAAGGAATTAAAAAATACATATAAATTAATAATTTAAAATAGTCATATAGAATGCTATGTAATTTAAAACATAAGTGAAAACATATAATAAGATTATTTAGTAAATTCTTAGTATTAAAAACTTTTAGTGCAGTTTTAAAGAAAACACTAAAGAGATTTTAAAATAGAAAAGGGAACAATAATTTATATAAAATAAAAAGTGAACCAATAATATTTTTCATACTAAAAATACTGATTTTTTAAATAAAATGGAGGCTTAAAATTTAAGAGAGAGTGAACTTAAAATTGGGTAATAATTCAATAAGTTCCCTTAAAATAGGTTTTTTTATCAAAAAGTAATAAGGAGGGAATCTTTTAAAAAACATGTATATCCCAGAAAGCGAGTGATGAAAGGGTCTTGATAAATTAATTTTTTAAAACTAAACAGAATTTAGAATATTCACATAAATATATAAGATAAATCCATTTTGATATAAAGAATGATAAGGCAACCCGAATGAACAAAGGAGGTTCAACTAAAATTCGTTAAGTATTATCAGCATGGTATCAGGTGCACCTAAGAGAGATTTATGAGAGAGAAAAGGGTTTCATCATAAATTATACATCATTAGGGAAGTATTGAGGAGGTTAGAAATCAAAATCCATAATTATGGATTACACATAAAAAGTCATAGCTTAGAGGAAATTCTTGAATAAAAATGAAATGAAGAGGATCCTTTACCATAAGTCTGGTGGTGTTGTACACTTGTTATTAATGACCTGAATAAAAAAATAGGTTTATTAATTAATAATTCTATAAACTCTTTTATATTTTATTGATTTAGTATAACCTTTTTTAGTTTATTCAAGACCTTTTTGATTGGTTATATGGTTCAATTTCATTGTTCAGGTCTGTTTTCTTGCATGGTTTTTAATGTTCATTTTATGTTTGGATAAACGTGTATAATGAAAGTGGTTGTCCATAATTGAAGTTATATGTTATTACTGAACATCCATGAGGTTAAATGGTTATAATAATTCATTTTTGTATTTTTAGTGAAGATTAATTATTATATAAAACCTTAGTGACAACTGTTTTGGTTAATCGGTGGGTTTTGATTACAACGAACTTGTTTTGCTTTATAACTTAATAACATTTGTAAAAAAGGGTTACATAAACTTAAATAGGATATATTAAATATATAATAATCTATTTCAACCATAACACACATGGTTTTTGGACCAGAATTAAAGATGATAATAAAAATTGATAAACTGTTGTCCTTGAATGTTCTAAATTAACACATCTCAAACGATGTTTTCATTTATTTCAAATAAAAGATGGGAAAAGGATAGAATATGATGAATTATCCCATTATAATAATATAATTCCAATAAATTTATGTTACTAGAGTTATCATACCATTTGGATGAAGGCAGTTAAGGAAAGAAATAAGAAAAGAAAACAACTTAAAAGAAATGAAATAATGGGAAATAGTAATTTACCTCTTGAGTTTAACTCCTTTGAGATCCCCTTAAGAGGAGAGGATTTGGTATTTTGAAGATTCTAGGGGATATTGGACATGGTGAAGGATCTTTGGAAGAGATTTTGGAAGAATATTGGCAAGTAACAAGGCTTGACAGGAGTGGAGAGAAGAGGGAGTGAGAGGGGGTTATAGTGGAGGAGAGGAGGGTTTTCATAATTTTTTAATCTTTATTAAAATACCTCAAGAATAGAAATAGTGATTATTCCAGGAAAACAATAGTAATATGTTCATGTCAGTTATAACCAATGTCCAGTTACATCATCCATGACTCAATCATGATGCATAAATTCCGATTTTACCATTTATTGTGAATTATCAGATTTTACCATTCCTAAAAAATTCAAGAATTTTAGAAAAATCCAAAAAAAATCACCCTAACAATTTTTCAATGTGTAGAATCCGAAAATTAAGTCCATTTTTCCAAAATAATTTTATAAATATTATTAATTTAATATTTAACTAAAATCATAATTTTCATGAAAAATATCGACTTTAAAACATTTATTTTCTTATTTCGAGATATAGTTATATCATACTTCCACTTGAATTTTATTTATATACTATCATCTATAGGGTTACTATTCATTTGGGTATATCATTATTTATAAGGGTAACATTACTATTCATAAGGGTATGTTACTATTCACCAAAAAATATGTTGGTCATGTTAGACTCCAAATAACTTATTGATCACAACTGTGTATGTCAGATTTTCAAAATTCAAATCACAAAAGTGAAAAACTTATGTTTATAGGTCACATAGCACTTAGTAGTTCATTTTTTTGTGATTCCATGTTATTTTTATATAATTATAAGAAGGAAATTTCCATTGAAAAAACATTGGGTCGTTACATTCTTCCCCCCTTAAGAAATTTTTCCCTCAAAATTATGTTTTACATTCTAGGCCATAAACAAGTGCGGGTAATTTTCCTTCATTGCCTCCTAGAGTTCTCATTTGTCCTCTTCGTACTTATGGTTCATCCATAGTACTTTGACCAGGTGAGTAGTCTTTTTATGTAGAACTTTATCTCTATGATCCAATATCTTCACTGGTTGATCTTCATAGGAAAGATCATCCTTCAACTGTACCACCTCTAAAGAGAGTACATGTGAAGGTTCTGGTATGTACTTCCATAAGAGGGTACATGAAAGACATCATGTAATTTGTCCATGGTAGGTGTAAGTGTTATTCGATAGGAAAGATCCCTGACATGATCATGAATTTTGAAGGCCCCAATGTACTTTGGACTTAGCTTCCCTTTCTTCCCAAACCTCAGGACCTTCTTCCATAGAGATATGCATAGAAACACCATGTCTCCAACTTAGGACTCAATGTCTCATCGATGATTGTCTTCATAACTCTTCTTTCGACTTTGGGATACATTGATATGCTGCTGAATGTTTTTCACCTTCTCCACCATTTCTTTGACCATTTAAAGTCCCATAAGATTATGCTCATTGAATTCATCCCAACATGCTGATGTTATGCACCTTTTCCCATAAAGGGTTTTATATGGTGCCATTCAGATGCTTGAGTAGAAACTGTTGTTGTAGGAGAATTCAACCATTGGAATATGTCGGTCCCATCCTTATTTGAATTCCATAGAACATGATCTCAACATGTCTTCCAATGTATGAATAGTCCCCTCAGATTAGCCATCAGTTTGAGAATGATATGTCATTCTAAAGTTCAGTTCAGTTCTTAGAGCATATTGGAGACTTTTCCATAACTTCGACGTGAATCTAGGATCATAACCGCATAAAATATATAGTGTTACTCCATTTATCCTTACCACTTCGTTGATGTAAATCCGTGAAATTTGTTCTAATGAGAAGTCATATCGAATTACGATAAAGTGAGCTGTCTTTGTAAGACAGCCCACAATGACACATATAGCATTGTTTCCTCTGAATGTCCTTACAATTTTAGAGAAAAATTCCATGGTAATGTTATCGCACTTCCATGTTGGTATAGATAGTTCTTTCATCATCCCCTTATAATTTTTCTTATCATCCTTCACTTTCTGACATACCAGGCACTTTGATGTATATTCATAAATCTACCTTCTCATACTTTCCCACCAAAATTTTTCTGAAAGATCTTGATACATCTTTGTGCTCCCTGGGTGGATAGAGATAGTTTATATATGTGCATCATTCAAAATATCCTTCTTTATATTTGGATCAGATGTTATACATAATTTTGACTCAAATATTATAATTACTTCCTCATCAATCATGAACTCAGAGGATTTCCCACTTCTAATAGCTTCCACACTTTTCAGAAGTTCCACATATTTTCATTGAGCATCCTTTATTTTATCCATGAGGGATGGTTGATAAATAATTTGAGAAAGTATTGATGATGTTCCAACCTTAATGATTCTCATGTCCATCCTCTTCAAATCTAAGAAGATCGAATCCTTTTCAATTCTCATCATTGATAAAGATGCAGGATCCTTTCTACTTAGAGCATCTACCACATTATTTGCCTTACCGGGATGGTAGTGGATTGAGTAGTCATAATCCTTGATGAGATCTATCCATCTTCACTAGAATATATTAATCTCTTTTTGTGTGAATATATATTTTAGACTCTTGTGGTCAGTATATATCTCACACTTTTCCCCAGAGAGATAATGCTGCCATATTTTGAACGCAAAGATCACAGCTACCAAGTTCAGATCATGCGTGGGATAGTTTTGCTCAAGTATTTTTAGCTGCCTTGAGGCGTAAATTATCACTTTATCATTTTTCATCAGCACATATCCTAATAACTTTTTTGAATAATCATTGTACACCATAAATAGTTCCTTACTTATTGGGAGTGTGAGTGTTGGCACAGTGATAAGCCTCTTTTTCAACTCCTTGAAACAGTCTTCACATTCTCGAGTCCAGAAAAACTTTACTCCCTTCCATTTCATATTGGTCATTGGGTTTGAAAATCATGAAAATTTCTTCACAAATCATCGATAATACCCAACTAGACCCAGAAAGCTGCAGATCTTTGTTAAAGAAGTTGGCATGGGACACTCTTTAATCTCCATTATCTTAGAAGGGTCCATAGATATCCCTTTGCTCGTGATAACATTCCCTAAGAATTATGCTTCCTCTATCAAGAACTCACATTTTCTGTACTTTTCATATATCTTATCCCTTCATAAATTCTTTAACATAGTATTCAAATTCTTCTCATGTTTCCACTTACTCTTGGAGTATATCAGAATATTTTCAATAAAGGCTACCACAAATTATTTGAGGTAATCTCTAAAGACTCTATTCATTAAATCCATGAAACTTTCTGGTGAATTATTTAGTATGAAAGGAATAACTATGAACTCATATTGTCTAAACCTCATTTGATAGTTATTCTTAAGAATATCTTCCCTCCACACCTTTAATTAATGATATCTTGACCGAAGGTCCACCTTAGAGAAATAACTGGCCCCACTAAGCTGATCAAACAAGTCATCTATCTGTGTAAGGGAATACTTGATATTTATCATGATTTTATTGATCTCATGATAATCAATGAATAGGATCATTGATCCATCCTTTTTCTTGAAAAAGAGGATTGGCGCACCCCATGGTGAAGCACTCGGGTGTATAAAACCGTTCTCCGGATTCTCCTGTAACTGCTTCTTTAACTCTTCTAGCTCTATGGTGGCCATTTTGTAAGGTGTATTTGATATGGGAAGAGATCCAGAAATAAGATCAATTGAGAACTCAACCCCTTGATCAGGAGGAAGACTAGGAAACTCTTCAGGTAATACATCAATTTAATCCCTTACGAAGGGCATGTCTTCAAGCATGATTCTATCCTTTATCTCAATCATTTGAGCTAGATATGTTTTCTCACACGACAGCAATATCCACACTTGAGATGATGATTCTAAAAGAGATTATTTTTCCACTATACACTTGTAAAGAATCATAGGATGCTTAGGGATATAAAGAGTGATCTACCTTTCCCAACAGTTGATGCTGGATTTGTATAAAGATAACCAATCCATGCCCAAGATAGCATTGAACTCCACTAAAGGAAGTATGACGAGATTTTATGGGAGGTTCAATCCAAAAACATTAACTGGGGAGGATTTATAAACTATGGAAATAATGATTTCCCCATTCATTATTCTCATAGATAACTTGTCCACAAAATATTGAGGTGGTATTTGAATAGTTCTACTAAACTTGAAAGATATGAAAGAATGCGAAGAACAAGAATCAAATAGTATGTTCAATATTATTGAATGAATAACTAGAATACCCATTACTGAATTATTGTTCAGATCATCCTTAGTAGTATTTCTAGAATAAGGCCTTACTTGTTTCCTTGGAGGTTGTTTTTGATTGCCTCTAACAACCCTTGTATTAGGGAAATTGTTCACATAATTCCCATGATCCTTGCAATTGTAACACTGCACCACTGGCTGAGCGTTGATCTGAACCTTCCTTTATTCTTCAACATTAGTAAGATTTTTTATATACCTTCGACAGTTCTTGGATATATTTCCCATATTTCCACATTTGAAGCAATTCTTGGTTCCCTTTAGATAGTTCAAAGGATGCTTCTTCCCACAACTTTTAAAAGTGGGATATTTGGGCTTCTTTCCATCATGGGATAAGTTTGTTTTACCACCCATGTTGATCTCTATTTTCCTCTTCTTTCCACTAGGTCCATGATACCACTAAGAGTCTCCAATATACATTTCCACCTTGAGGGAACAACAGACAATATCTTAATAACTGTCGAAGTCTCAGATCACCAACACATTCCGTAGACTCGGCTTTAGCCTGCTAAAAAAGTGATCCACCTTGCTTTCAGTGTGCATGAAAAATCCAGAGGCATACCTTGAAATCCATGTAAATTTTACATCATACACCCTGAAGTAATCATCTTCCTTCTACTTGAGAAAGAGAAACTCTCTTTCCATCTTGAGATGGAGGGTTTGAGAAAAATATTTTTTGAAAAACAACCGCTTAAATTCCTCTCAATACATGGAATCAATTTCTTCATAGGGCTTCATATTATTGATTAGTGTCCACCACTGATCAGCTTCCCCCTCAAAATTATAGTTCACTAGTACAAATTTCTATTCTTCCAAGCACTATAGGATGGAGAATATCTTTTCATTGGAGTTAATCCACTGTTTCGCAAGGAGGGGATCAAAATATCCACAAAACATGGGTGACCTTTTCCTCATGAAGGATTCTATAGAAACTTTCTGTTTCCTTAGATGAGGGGGGTGTTGCACATGATTCAAGTTATTATTCATAACTTGATCCAGCTGAGAAAGTATTGTCATGAAGTTTTTAGCACATGTTCTTATTATATCAGGCATATCATTAGGGTAGTCTTTACATGGCCTATCACATTGGCTGTTGGAACTCGTTCTTCTATTTTCGACCATTAACTAAGAAAAAGAACGTAAAATTAGAGGGATTTAATAATTATTTATCTAACAAAAAAAATTAAACTTTTGAAAATAAAATGATAAACTTATAAAGGATAAGTATATCCAAACTTGTGATTCCTTATGTTTAAATCTAGGTTATCCTTGATATATTTCATATATTATATTCTTATGGGATTTTTTTATTCCCTTAATAATGGTTTTTAATAAGCTTATGAATTTATCAAAGCATATCCCCTGGGAGTGTCGATAACAAGAGTGTAGAAAGGCCCATTATCATGTACCAAGATTCCATAGCTCAAGTCTGAAACTCCTTGTCGAAGTTTTCACTCCTAGGTACATCTGTTCTAGAGCTTCCTCTATATGTTTTTGTCCAGACAGTGACGTATTTTCTTGATAAACCACTTACTCTATACTTACCAAAACTTAGGGGTGATTTATTATAATTTGTCTCATCCTTAAGGTTATCAATAAGGTGTTATATTCATAATCTCCAAAAATAATTAGACCATCCTCTAATACCAACTATAGAGACCCTAGCATTGTATATATAACATTACATGATTTCAAGCATAATTATTTATCAGAGTACAAGCTAAGGATCGTGAAATCTAGTAACTTGGAATAATAGGTACATAAAACTGAAAACATGGAACTAAATATAATATTTCTCTATTTAGTCTTTATGAAGAGCCTCTAACCTCTATTGTTCTCATACATCTTCATAGGATAACTTGGGGATAACATAAACAAAGGGATGAGCTAAAATCCCAGTAAAGTAATAGGAATAAGAATAAATCCATAACACATGGGTTAAGAACATGAAAAAAATAAATAAAAAGGCATATAACATAAGGGATAATAATATATAAACATAGAGTCTTATAAACATGGAATCATATAAATGTGGAAGAAACTTAAAACATGACTTTAGTATGATTCAAGGCTAACTGCCAATATCGTTTCACATAGTACCATAAGCTAAGGCTAACTTCCAAGACCGTCGCACATAATGTCTCATGAGACTTAACTGTACCCAATGAATTGGAGCACTATATGGGTGAACCTATATTAACATTTTCATGAATATTATTTACACATAAATAATCAATCATATATAAATATAAGGTAACCCATGGAGGGAAATGGGTATCATATTCATGACATAAATCATAATGAATGGGTGTATCATAAAAGTGTCCATGAGAGAAAGGAATTAAAAAATACATAGAAATTAATAAGTTAAAATAGTCATATATCATGGTATGTGATGTAAAACAGAAGTTACAACATGTAAGAATAGTATTTAGGAAATTTTTAGCATTAAAACCTTTAATATAGTTTTAAGGAAAACACTAAAGATATTTTAAAATAAAAAAGGGAACAATATTTTATATATATATAAAATAAAGTGAACCAAGAAGTTTTTCATAATAAAAATACTAATTTTATAAATACAATTGAGGCTTAAAACATAATATAGAGTTCACTTGAAATTAGGTAAGAATTTGGGAAGTTCCCTTCAAAATGGTTTGCTTATCAGAAAGTACTATGGAGGGAATCTTTTAAAAACATGTATATCCTCGAAAGATAGTGATTAAAGGGTCCTGATAAATGAATTTTGTATAAATAAAAATCATTTATAATATTCATATAAATATATAATATAACTCTATTTTTATATAAAGAAAGATAAGGCAACCCGAATGAACAAAGGAGGTTCGGGTAGAATTCATTACCCATTATTGGCATGGTATCGGGTGTACCTAAGAAGAATTGATTATAGAGAAAAGGGATTTATCATCAATTTTATATCATTAGGGAATTATGGGGAGGTGAAAAATAATACCCCATAATTATGTATTACACATAAAAATTCATATATTAGAGGACATTCTGGAATAAAAGTTAAATGGAGAGGATCCCTTACCTTAAGTCTGGTGGTCTTATCTGCTTTTTATTAATAACCTGAATAAAAAAATTAGGTTTATTAATTAATAATTATAGAAAATATTATATATCTAATTGATTTATTATAACCTTTTTAGTTCATTCATGACATTTTTGATTGGTTATAAGGTTCAATTGCATTTTTCGGGTCTATTTTCTTGCTTGGTTTTTAATGATAAGTTCATGGTCGGATAAACATGTATAATGAAGGTGGTTGTACAAAATTGAAGTTTTATGTTATTAGTGAACATAAATGAGATTAAATGGTTATAATAATTCATTTGGTTATTGGGATTTAATATGAATTATTATATAAAACCTTAGTGACAACCGTTTTGGTTAATCAGTGGGTTTTGATTAAAACGAACATGTTCTGTTTTATAATTTAAGACCATTTGTACAAAAGGGTTACATAAACTTAACTAGGGTATATTACATATATAATAATTTGGTTAAACCATAACACAAATTTTTTCATGAGCATAATTAAAGATGATAGTAGAAATTGATAAATCGTTGTCCTTGAATGTGCTAAATTAACACATCTCAAACGGTGTTTTCATTTCTTTCAAATAAATAATGGGGAAAAGAGAGAAGATAATGAATTATCCCATTAGAATAATATCATTCCATTACATGTATTTTAATGGAGTTATCATACCATTTAGGTGAATGTAGTTGAGGAAATAAACAAGAAAATAAATGAACTTAAAGGAAATAAAATAATTGGAAAGAGAAATTCACTTATTCAGTTTAACTCCTTTGAGAGCCTCTTAATAGGAGAGGGTTTGGTATTTTTAAGAGAATAGGAGATTCTGTAAGTGGGGAATGATCTAGGGAAGATATTTTTGAGGAATATTGGAAAATAACAAGGCTTGAGAGGAGTGGAGAGAAGAGGGAGTGAGGGGGGCTTATAGTGGAGGAGAGGAGGGTTTTCATAATTTTTTAATCATTAGTTTATTAATTTCCCTCAATACCAAAAATAGTGATGATTCCAGGACCAAAAACATTAATATGTGCATTTTATTTCAAACCAATGGCTCTTTACATCATCTGTAACTCAAGCATGATGCAAAAATTTAGGTTTTATCATTTATTATGAATTATTGGATTTCACTATTCATAAAAAAATTCAAGTATTTTAGAAAAATCCAAAAAAATTCACCCTAACTATTTTTCGATGTTTAGAATCCAAAATTGAAGTAAATTTTTCAAAAATAATTTTCTAAATATTATTAATTTAATATTTAATTAAAATCATAATTTGGTTGAAAATATATAGATTTTAAAACGTTTATTTTCTTATTCCCAGATATATATATATCATACTTCCACTTGAATCTTATTTATATACTATCATAGGTAAGTTTACTGTTAATTATGGTATATCACTATTCATAAGGGTAAAATTATTGTTCATAAGGGTATGTTATTATTCACTAAAAATTAATTTGGTCATATTAGACTCTAAATAACTTACTGATCGCAACCATGTATGTCATATTTTTAAAATTCAAATCACAGAAGTGAAAATTTTTTGTTTAGATGTCACATAGCCCTTAGTAGTTCATTATGTTGTGATTTCATGTTATTTTTACATAATTATAAGAAGGAATTGTTCATTGAAAAAATATTGGGACCTTACAATATTCCTACCATATTATGATTAATTTATTCATTAAATGGTAAGTTTTTTAGTTATTTACCTTTCCATATTGATTATTATTTTTTATTTATATATTTCATTGTATTCACACCCTTTCTAAGAATTTTAACTCACCCCTTTCTTATGTTTCTTTCCTCGAGATTCCAAGATGAGTATTATGATTCATATTAAGTGTTATTCTAGAGGAAATAAGGACGCACCTAAAGAAAACACTTTTTTATACCTTATATTACTATTTGAAAAATGATATTCAAGTATGTATCTATTTACCAAGACTAATAATATATTTGGTTCTTCCTAATTTGATTCCTTTTATCTTATGCCTATGTGATAAAGTAACCACTGACAATGGGCTACATGGGGCAGGGTCATTACACATGAACTTCACTCAAATATTTATATCTGATGAATTCGTATAGAGACTTATGTTTGATACACATTTATTCAGAAACATATATCTGATGATACTTTTAAGAAACCTATGTCTAATGCCTTCTATAAGAAACATCTATATGATGCCTTTTCTCTACAACCATGGCCCTATGATCTTCACTTGTTTCCTCTTTATTTTTACATTTTTACAAAAATTGTATCTTATCATTCATAAAAATGTTTCTAATATCTTGAAAGCCTCATTTCAATAAAATCGCTTCACTAAAACTTCATTGATTCACATATTGATATTTTTACAAGTACATACAATAGACTTCATATATATCTTTTTCTGACACAACTTCAATAGTACTTATTTTTGTTCAAGAACAATAGTTTCTCAAAGTTAATCCATTGAAAAACATAGTAAGAATAAAATCCATGATGCATTTTGAAGTTAAATTAATGAGGAATACATCACTAAACATTAACTTATATGTATTTATAATCATTCTTTGTCTGATGTAAGTATGAATAAAATTAGTCATACATTTAGTTCTACCCTCATCCCATTCATCTCAATATACCAAAATCATATTTCTTATCCTAATCAAATTTGTTTGTTGGACTCAATATACTCATCTCATCCATCTACATCTGTTTGGATCTACCTTCTCTAGGTGGTAACATTCTATCCAGAAACATCATAAGGAAACTCCTTAATAAAACATCATATTATAGATAATAAAATTGCTTCTCATTAAATAATATCACATTTTGTAGTCATTAATACCATCTCATCAATTATCATAAGTTAAACTCAAAGTATTCAAAGAAATTTTACCTTAAAGTAGTAATATCGTACTTCATAGAATTAAATAACACTGTTTATATGTTTCTTAAGATAAAATGACTTGGGAACTTCATTTCTTCTTCATTAAATCATCCAAACTGCACTTACTTTATTACGAAGCTTAGATACTACAATAAAACTTTCTAGAATCATCATCTTTATAATCTCTTCAATATATTAAAATCAATTAAATATTTATCTTTCATTGAAAACCATTGAAAAAAATACAACTCACACACGAATTGGGATCTTCAATCTCCCCCTTTGTATTTTTTGGAAATACCTTCAATGTAAATTCAAAATTAATATGTTAATATATAAATCTTTATATTCTTTCTTTATTTTTATTCTCAAAAATTAACTTCACCTTCTAACACCCTTATTGAAAATAAATACAAAGTTCATGAGAAAATGGTATCATATCATTCTTAATAAATTTTCCATCAATAATTTCACTCTAATTATATGTGAGAAATAATTGGTGTAGAAAACAATATGATTTTATTTCAACAATAAATTTTTCCTTTACCAACTGGTCTTGATATGATAATAAATGATAACTAAAAATATTGTCTTCAAGCATATTCCACTTGTTTTTCAAGATAAATATTCCAATGGTTATATAAAAATTTTGTATAATAAATCAACCTGAAACTCATACACTTAATTCAATAAACAAGTTAAAAACATTCAATTAAATCATATGAATATGAATCCTTGGTACACTTTCATTATTCCACATTTCTTAAGTCACTAATTTATTCAATTTATACCCCCTTTGTGCTAATATTTTTATTTTTGTAACCAGGGATGAAAGATTAAGTAATATGTACTACTTACAATGACACTCATTTAATAACATTCCACGAATAATTAGATTTATATTAAATAATGATTCTGATAGTTTCTTCTGTATACTATACTTGTCTCCCACTCAAGGAAACATTTCTTATGATCTTTATAATGATGAAACTTTTCAGTTGATATGATTTAAGAACTTCATTTTAAAAATTCACCAAAATAAATCTTCCTTATATGTTTGTCCATATTTGAAAATTTTCTTATATTTACTAATGATAATATTCTTTAATATATTACATTGGAATTAAAAATGTAAGGTAAAATCAAGAAGGTATAATTTTAAAAATTTTATCCTACATTGATATCAAAAATTTATACTTCTTCAAGGATGATTCATTAATAATATGTTTCTACTATACTAGCTTAAGAAACATTCTATGATGGAATCTTATTTAAGTAATTATATCCAACATTGATAGTATATCCACTATCTCAGGTTCTCTCTATGATATTATGATTTACCTTTAATTCATTGTATTGAAATTACAAATACAAAACACAAATATTAATTGAATAAGATTCGTATTTATTTCTTCTTAATGTAAATAGAAAGTTTGAGATTATTTTCTCAATGAAGTTGCTCTATTTCCTCCACATTTTATGCTTCCACATATGAAATTCAATTTTGATTGAGGAATCATAGATATTATCACTTCTTCTTACACTTTTAATGGAGAATTTTTCTTCTCACCAGCCTTCATAGATAATTCGTTCTTAATTATTTTAAGGACTACTTCTTATTCTGGAAAAAAATTTAGATAATCCTTAGTATTGTGACAAGCTTCTTTACATCTCTCACATTGAACATTCTTAATAAAAGTGTTTTTATTTTTTGAAAACCTCTTATGAATTTCAGCTTCTTCATATGGAATTTTATCTTTTTATTGTGCACTATCCTTTTATTTTTCTCCTTCTATATACCTTACTCTCTCTAAATATTATGGCCAAATTACTTATATATCATTGGGTACATTAGTATCAAGTTTGGTTTGTTCACATGGATTCATCTAAATTCCTTTTATAGACTCTTCTTCAAATACCCAGATTCAAAATTCAAGGACTTATCATCTTTACTTCTTCATATCTTACGGGGATAATTATTGTTTGTAATATCATTATTTTTACATCCCAAGGTTTCTTATTATTTCTTCATTATCTTCTATGTTCTTCTTTTCTTATCATATTTTGATACATTTCAAGATGATAATGTAGCAGTATTATGAATGCCATTATTTTATACATGATAAATATTTTCAAGTTTTCCAAATATATTAGAAATATAAAAAATTTATTAATATTTGGATGTTACAACATTATCTTTTTCCTTCTACCCCTTGGAATAGGCTTCCTTTATTCTATAACATTTAAAATATAATACCAATAACCCAATTTATAGTGCTTAAAAATTGCATCACCATCATTGACCCACAAACCTCGATCTTAATATATCTAAGGCATATGATCCAGAATCATGTCGTTTTTTGGTTTTAATCACAATTTTTTGGGATATTGATGGGGAACAAAATTCCACATTTATTATCTTATCCTCCATGAATATTTTGGTAGACTTATTATTACTTTTATTCATTGATAATTGTGCATATATTTTTTTTGAATCCTACATTGTTCAAAAAATAGTACTTATATAAAAAATTATAATAAGGTATGGATGGTAACTATTTCTTCCCAGATACTTCATATAGATCATTAAATGATGGTACTATATTCTTATCACAGTATTGAGGTCTTTTACAATTATAATCCCTTATTGAGCATTGAATAGTAGTATAAATTTCCCCCTTCTTTAGTGAAAAATACATTTGTGTATTCTTAATATTAACTAATTTTAATTCCAATTCTAGACATCTCATATTGAGTGTGTTCTTATAATATTAAATCAAGAAAACCTTCTCTTCAAAATCGATTATAATTTTTTCAATCTCTTCATCATGCGTGTTAACTTTGTTTTGTAATAATGAGTTAAGATCCTTTATCTTCTTAGATTTCACTTCCAATTGTAAATCCTTATCCTAAATGATGTTTTTAAATTTTTATTTTAAGTGTGTAGATATTCTCCTCAAGATCATTATTTAATCCATATTTTTGGTCAAATTATTTAATCTATTTACCTTCTAATTTTTAGGAACTTATTTCAAGCTCCACTTTTCTTATCTCAAAGGTTCCAACTTAATTATATATTTTTATAAATTTTATAACCTTTTCATGTAAATCCTTCTCCAAGTTATCTATTTCTTCTTCTAGAAGGGTGATTTATTCCTGAAAAAATTCAAAGACGCCACATTCAACAGAGACTATCTTTCTTGGAATTAAGTATATAATATCTTTGAATTTATAAACTAATATATTTTGAGAATTAATAGATATATTATCATCATCACTTATGATAGTACTTTTTTCTTAAGGATAGTTTTTTTAATAGTTTTCACATACATCATAATCACTTAAATTCCATGGTTCACATGATGTAAGAATTTTTTCATTTTACTTAGTTGTGATTTGAACAACTTTTTCTTCACTTTACAAGATAGTTCTGTATTATTTATTATCATGTCATATAGATATTGAGCTTCGTTATTCCTCTTTGTTTAAGAGTGAAATTTTCTACAAATTTATTTTCTCTTTCTTTCTATTATTCATTATTGTCTCATTAATAATATAATTATCCAATGAGATAACTAAATCTTCACCAAAACTACACTTCATTGTGAATAATGGAAAAAACTTTAACCTTTAAAAGAGAATAACTTTAATGTATAGAATCTAATAAAGATAAAACTTATCTCTAATACATCTTCTTCAGACCAAATTTGGATATGGTGAACACTGAGAGTGGCGAAAATAAATGTTGGGGAATTTTTAAACCAATCAATACTTTTTATCCCTTTACCTATTTAAGATTTTATAATCTTGGTTCCCCTATTATCTTATTCATTATCATATAAAATTATATAAAATAATTTAAAGAATGGTGGATGAAATTTTTTAAAAGTTCACTACTCAATAAGAGTAGCTATTCTTGTTCATGTATGGTGATGATCAGTAGATAGATTATCCACTTTAATTAAATACCAAATTATACTTTTTTGGATAGAAAACAATCATACACCCAAGTTTGGTTCCATATACTTTCGGTGAGGGGATAAGAAAATATTATTCTTCACTGTACTAGTGATGATATCATCCAACTAAAACCCCTTAGTAATTATTTATATTTCCTATGAAGACATTATTTAACTTATTTAGTTACTTTTAAACATAAATTATGTGTTATAATAATATAAAATATTTTCAATGTTGTATTGATGCATTGTTCTTCTCTACCTTCTTCTCTTTCACATTAGTGTATAAGAAACTCTTCTTCTTCACAACAGGAAATTGAAAGCTTCCATTTACTTCTATTCTTCCATATTTTGTAACTTATCCATATGATTCTTCTATTTCATAATGTATATTTGATATAAGGTTTTCATGTGATAGTTCATCTAGTATCTTCTACCCATATTTATCTATTACTTATTAATCTAGTAATTCACATATTCATCTGATTCTTATTCAAATATATTTTTTCTGTATGACATTGTTCATATGATCCCATATTATTCTCCCTAAACCTTCACTTATTCATTTGGTTTTTTACTGATCTATTTGGTGCTTCTACTCCATATTTTACCCCTATGTATGATACTCCAAACCATAGGATAATTACTTTCATGCTTTTTTTCATCATTTTACAATGAAACTTCACTTATTCAATAATAAGAATAGCCAAAAAAACTTGATCAACCAAAATAACGATCAAGAAACAACCAACATCACACACCTACTCACCTTTGTATAGGAATAGTTTCTATAGAATCTTAGTAGAGGCATGAACTCAAATTTAAATTTCCAAATTATAAATTTTAATATCTTGATTAAATTATTTTTCACTTGACAATTATCAAACCACCTAAAAAATAAGAGTCAATAAGAATCATAGGAACTTTCCTTAAATATTGAAATTAATAATCTTCTTAAAACCACCTAAAATATGAGATCAAATAATAATACTTCCTTAATGATTATTGGATTATAGAACATCTATCTTAGTATCATCACATTGATTAACTTTGTAAAACTTATGTAATGTTCCTAAAACTCTATATGCTACATATTTATAGGAACTCTGTCATTTAGTTATTATTCATAGGATCTTATATATCTTGTGATTTTACATCTAGTGTTCCTTGAAAATGACCTTCAAACCTTAATATGGTACTTCTTTTTCTGAAAATTTTTTCTAATGTAACCTTGAAAGTTTGTCTGGTATACTTTCACAAGGATCTTCCTCCATTTGATGGGTTCTCAGATGTTTTTTTTCCGCCATTTAATGAACCCTCATAGATCTGATCTACTCATTTTATCTAATTAATTAATAGAAATTCATCTGATGAATTTTTAATTCTCTAATAGATTTCATTATAAAATTTTGGGTAATTAAGATACTCTAAGACTTTTTTTAATATCTTTTCTTGGAAACTTATATCTGATTAAATTCACTCAAATATCTTTATCTGATGACTTCATATGGATACTTTTGTCTGATGTATATTCATTTGGGAACATCCCTCTAATGTTGAAACTTATTAAACTTTTCTAATTCGTTATCTTGGTAGCTTCTATCAGATGCCTTTACTTTGAAACATGTGTATGATGACATTTACATGTTCCTATATCTTTTAAATTTGTTAGGAAACTTCTTTCTGATCATTTGGAATCATTTTTATGTTATCTTGGAAGCCTCATTTGGATAACCTTGTTTTACCAAAATTTATTTGATTCATATCATGATCTTTAGACAAGTATATACAATAGAAAGAATATAACTTTTCATTCGACAAAACCTAAATAAAACTTATTTTTGTCTAGGGACAATAGTTCCTCCATGTTTTTCTTTTAACCAAAAAAGTGTGAATCACAACCATAAATAATTATTCTATTTAATAAATGAGAAATACATCACTTATAATCAAATTATATGTATTTATGATCATTATTTTATGATGTAAGTGTGAATAAAATTTGTCAAAAAATTGATTCCACAAATTATTCATTTCTCTCAGCCCATTTAACTCATACTTATTTTTTTATCACCTTAGGCCATTGAACTTGGTCCTCTCATCTCAACCATCTTCATCTATTCGGATCCACCATCTTTTTTTGATAACATTCTATATGGAAACCTTATAAGGGAACTCCTTAAGAAAACATCATAATGTTGATAACAAATGTGATTCTCCATCAATAATAGTATATGTTTTATACATTAATATCATCTCATAAATCATAATAACATAAAAACAAATTCATTTAATAAATTTCACCGTCAATTACTAATCTATAACTTTGCATAAGGAAATGACACCATTTATATGTTTATTAAGAGAATAATACAAGATCACTTCCTTTCTTCTTCAATAAATAATCCAAGCTATTTCTATTTTATTAATAATATTCTATAATTTAACCAAAAATTCTAGAAACTTCTTATTTATAACCACTTAAACATACTAACATCAATAAAATCATTATATTTCATTGAAAAAAACTAAAAACATTGAAAAAAAATAAAACTCACACATAAAGTGGGATTTTCACTTTGGAAGTTGTGATACTTGAATACTTGAAAATCAATATAAGGTGTCATTCAATTTGAATATAAGGACACCAAAGAGATTGAAGTTATAATTATTATAGTTGGATGTTTAGGGTCATGCCCAGTTTAATCTCATCATGGGTCATAATATTTTTTGAAATTCATTTATTAATATATAAGAAAAATATGGGTTTATATTTTGAAGAAAAAATCTTGAAGTTTTTTAAGTATTTTTTTCAATGTAAATCCATAATAAAAATAGAGATAGGATGTAAGATGAAATACATAAGATCTAAAAATGGTGGTCAGTATAGTAGAAATATCTCTAGGAACTACTGTAGGAATAGAGGGATTATACTAGAGAAAACTACACATGGGAATCCATAATAGAATTTTTTAGTTGAATGGATGAACCAGATGTTAATAGAGAAGGAATATAGAAAGTGATTTAATTTTGGAATGACTAAGAAAATTTGGACACAATAGGTCATATTTATAGTGTACTTAGTTATCATAAGACCTACATCACTAAAGGGGAATGAAATTATGGATGTGGTATATTCTAAAAAAGTCATAAAAAATTAACCACCTTAAATTTTTTGATAGCATCACCAATGTTCATTTGGATGAAAAATACCAATACAAACTCAAATAAAAGTCTTGAGAATGTTTCTTTATGATATATAATGACAAAAACATTAGTTTTTTACATGGGGATGTTGACAAGTGATAAGTTATCACAGTATGGAATGTTCTATTTAATGATTAGTTCTTGTGGACAGGTTGCAACATGGTAAAATAAGAAGTTGATAGAAAATATTCAACAAAAAGTATTTTTTGATCTAAATGGTAATACCAAAAATACATAAGTTTCATAGATTTATAAGGGGACTATAATTTTGGAACTTAAACCAATATAATATGTACAAGAAAGATCAGAAATCAATAAAGATAAGAACAAAGTACCAAAATTTGATATTAGGGAAGTTATAGTTGCAAAATGAGTGGATTCATAAGAATAACTATAAAGGTAAACTATGAAAATAAGCATGTACCATAGTGGTACATGCTCCTAATTGGCATCCAAAAGACCTAGGATCAAATATGGGCAAGGGGGGAATTTCTGGGTACTATAGAAATACTATAGCAGGGGCACTATAATAGTACTGTAGCAGTGGTGGTACTGTAGCAGCGACATCACTGTAGTGGCGGAGGGATTGTAGTAGGTACTGTAGCGGCAGCAATATTGTAGCAGGTAATGTAGCAGCGTGGGTACTGTAGCAGTACTGTTCACTGAGGGGTCATTTGGGCCAAATGATGGGCTTTCAAGCCTTATATTCAGGACACTTGGTCTTCGGCCTTAGGGCAATGTAATGGGTCTCCCTCTACCCAATCTAAAGAGGTATTTGCTTTAAATAATAAATTGAGGCTTCAGCCCCAACCTTTTAAAAAAAAATAAAGGTACACCATAGTTAGATAACTGGTTTAGAGGTATAGAGTTGACTTTCATTTATTACCTCTTACTGGAAGAGGGGAAATCTAGTTACTAGAAGTGTCTAGACTTTGTGATTTAGATAAGTGGTAATTACACATAAAGTATTAATTAGATTAAATGCATATAAATGATACTTGATAGATAATTTAATCACCACATGGAATGAATAAAATTTAGAATAAATGGGTATTCTGATTAAAAAAATTTAATGGAAGGAAAAGGTTCAAAGAAATGCTAGTGAAGAAGGGGTTTATTTAGAAATAAGGGGATGACTTATTTGACATATTTTCCCATGTAGGTATGAAAAATACCATCTAGATGGTTCTTATCTTTGTTTATAGTGACCTAATCATTTTATTCATATTATTACATTAATTTTTAACATAAATGTCTAGTGAGTACAACACAAATATCATGAGGCCTAGTGTCTATTACCCTTATTTGAGTTTTGGTTTTATTTCATGTCAATAGATGATATATTATTAAAGTTGAGAATAGTTGGAGTTATGGATTCTGGGAAAACCCCATTGGACTAACAAGGAAGATGGACCAGACACAAAAAAATTAGATGAACAAAACAAAATAATGGGAATAAATTCAGAACAAAACCATCAAAATGAGCCATAAGACCCAGATTAGGGGCATGAGAATCAGACCCAACCCATCTGCATGATTCAACGGATCTAGACCATCGAAATAAGTCCTAGTTGGAAAAAAATGTGTCTTAAGGCATGGTAAGTCATAGAAATTTCCAATGTGAATATAATGATGCTTTTCTTATCATGGAGTTTTCATATATCTTGGAGTTTTTATAGATCGTGAAGAAGTGATGATAAAATATAGAGTTCATGGTAAAGAGTAGAATATGATATGAAGTATTCTAATTGTTTCTCATTAGTGTGAGGAACAAAATACATAGAAGTATGTAGATCATCGGTATGAGAATCATCGGTGTGACAATATCATAAGGCTGGAAGATTTATCTTATTAAAGTATAGAAGTCACTGTCAACATCAATCCATAATAATGGATTCTAAAACTGATTCATTTTATATTTTTAGTATTCTTTGTTTATTGGATGCATAATTTTATTAAATAAATAATGTTTATGAATTTTTTGAATTTTTGAAAATGATAATCTATTAGAATGAAGCATGCATATTGAAGCTGATAAATTCATTTGATGTTGAAGTTCACTGAGCATGGGATCATCTATCTAAGGAATTAAATAAAAGGATAAATACTTTGAATATATTTTAGAAATGTTCTTGCTGCCAAAGTGTTGTCAAATGAGGTTTTGAATGTTACATAATGTTCTCGATATTTTAAAAAGTGTTTTTTAATTGGTATTGATCATCTATATGAGAAGACTTTCATTTCTTATAAGAGGTCGTGAAAATGATAATATATCATTTTTTATATGTTTTCATCATAATAAATAATCATGATGAAGAATTGGATAAAAGAAATGTTTAAAAACTTGAAGAAGTCTAAAATTTTTAGAATATTTGAGAAGCTCCCAGAAGTACTGAGAAGAGTTGAAGAAATCAAAGTTGAAGATATAAATAAACATTAAATTTGTAATTTTGAATTTATTTGAGTGGGAAAAGGAATTCATTTTCCTGAATTTTCCATTCTAGGGTGCCTATAAAGGGAGAGAACAATACATTTGTACTTTAATAGAATTTAATTGTTCATGTAAGCCAAAGATTTGACTTTATGGGATAGGTATTGAGTATCCAAATGGAGTTTGGTTTTCTGGTTAAAGTTGAGTAAGATTCATTGGATCAAGTCCATCATACTAAGTCCATCAGAACAAGCCCATTAGATTAAGTTCCATTAGAATGATTACATCAGAGTGAGATCCATTGGAGTGATCCCCATCAGATAGGGTTCCATCGGATAGAGGAATTGTGAGCTTCCAATTGAGTTTCTACTGAATTGAATATGGAATAGAATAAGGAGAATTAGACCAAGGCCAACTAGAAGGATCCCATCAGATGGAGGTTATCTAACTGAGGCAGATCAGAATGAATTTTGCTAAGGAAGTTTTCTGAATATATTTTCTAGAGAATGATTCAAGTCCAACAAGTTCCTTAGAAAAATTTTGACGTTCTTGAATATTGTACATATTTAAATTTTTATTAATCTTACTTGTGGATGAATTGAAGAACAATCTAAAGTGGATTAGAAAATAAGAAGGAAAGTGAATCTTGTAACTATCGATACTTACCAATTACTAAAAAAGGGATGTGTTCTTAGGAAGGGGATATGAAAAGGATAGTTTGGGGGTATAACCAACTATAGAAAGAATATTTCTACTAGGATAGTATAATTGTTCAATTCTTGTATCTTTGTATTCCAAAAATAAGATAGTGAAATAATCCATGTTGGTGGGACTATCAAACATGTCAAGGAGTGGGTATTTGTAATGAACCTTGTAAATATCATTTGTTTCCTTCCCTTTATATTTTTTACATATGAAAGGTAAGGTTAAGAAGTTATATTTGAGTGGATTGTAATTTTAAAAAGTTTTAGAGGTTAAGAAAGTTTAAAAATGAATTTAATAAACTTTATTATAAAAAGAAAAATGAACCATTGATTCACCCCCCCCCCCATTGGTCTCGATCCAATTTGAGAACAATAATTGGTATCAGAGGGTAGGTTCCCTATAAAATATTCATATCTGAGAATATATAATTTCAATTTAGTTAACTATAGATTTTTTCTTATTTTTTATGGTAAGAACTATCATAATTGGAATAATATGATGTTACCCTATATTCTTTCACTTGTCCTTGAATCTAAAGATTCAACAATAGTGGGATTTCCTCCCATCAATAAAGATGCTATAAAATTTGTTGATAAGAGAAGTATTTAAGCTAATTGAAAATATTAGAATGATTTTTTGGTGTCTCTTATAGATAATGTTTATTCAAAGATTATGGGGTTTCTAATAGCTAATAAAATGTGGGATATGTTGAGAAGTAGCTATGAAGGGAATGAGAAAGTTAAGGAATACAAGTTAAAAATATAGAGAAGTATATTTTAGAATCTTAAAATGGCTGATGAAAAAAGTTTTGATAGTTAATTTACAAAGGTAAATTAGATTTTGAATAACATCATAAGTTTCAATGAGAATCTAGAAGATTTTAAAATTGTTAAGAAACTTATGTGAAACTTTACAAATAGAGTTGATTCCAAAGTTTCAACTTTAGAAGTTCATAAATATTTGTATTTGGATGAACTTTAGAATATTTTGGTGGAATATGAGATGATAAAATCCCCTATATTTAAGAAAAATGATGATATATAAATGGATTTAAAAGCTTTATTAAAAGGTTAAAACAAAGGTAAAGAAAATTAAGAATAATCAAGTGATTCAGAGGTAGTAGAAGAAGCTTAATATTTCAATATAATTACTTCCATCCTCTTTATGAAATACAAAACGAGTAAATGTAAAAGTAAAACTCTCAAATGTTATAACTTTTAAGGTAAAGGACATTTTTTATAGAATATTACAACAAGGAAAGTTGAAGAGTATGAGTTTGAAGTAGATATTAAGAAATATTAGAAACAAAATTGGAAGAAACATAAGGAAATATTTCCTTATGATAAGAAAAATAAAATATATCTGAGTATAAGAAGGAGGTATGACCTCTCTTCCAGTGATGAATATAATACCCAACTCAGATATATTACTCAAGTTATAAATGGAAGTAATTTTTCAAATAGTGATGATGGTCAAGAGATTATAGAAATTGAGTAGATTCTTAAAACAAATTTGGAAAAATAAATTTAGCATAATTCACAACTCAAGAAAAAAAATTAGGAAGTTAGAGAAAATGTTAATGATATTTATTTTAAGATGGATAATCTAATAATGAAATATAATGAAAATATCAATTTTATTAGATATCATAATTTAAATATTTCTGATATTGAAATAAAACTGAAAATATATGAATAAATATTAGGTATCAATGGGAACCTCCACAAGAAATTATATAAAATTTTTGAAGAAAATAAATAGAAAATGTTGAAGATATATAAATCTGAAAAGATGATAGATGTTCTGAAAGTTATTATGGATGATAAAGAATAGGATTTTTTAAAACACAGTCAATTATTCTTTTTGAAAAAATTTAGATAAGAAATATGAGAGAAAACTTCACCAAGATAGTTGATGTTAAAGGTGATACTTATAAAGAAGGTGAAAGGAAAGGTTTAAAAAATAGGTTTATGAGAAAAATATATTTCTCTAATATAGAAATTAATTCATTAAGAAAGTATCCTCTAAAGAAAAGTGTTTTATGATTTATGTAGAAACAAAAAAACAATGTTCTGAATAAGTTCCCTCTCAGTATGAAAAATCAAGATTCATAGGTCGTTGTTAGTGTTATGGAGTTTTTGAACATAGAGCTTATTCATGTGGGTATAACATGCCTCTACCAATAAACAGGTATAAATCAAAGGGGAGATATAACGATCAAATAAGATAAAATTTTCCTAAAAATTATATGGAATAAAAAAAGGAAAACTCACAAGATGAATATAGATGAGTATGTTAATAAATCTGAGAAATGTAAATAGGCTGAGTAAGAAATGGAATAATTCTTACTTATCTGTCCAAAAAAAAGTTTCCATGGAGTGAAATTAAGAAAAGGATTAGATATCAATTAAAGAAAAGGGGAAGAATTTTTTTTTTGAAGTTGAGAACAAAGTTGATAAAAAGTTATCAATATATGGTGATTTAAAAATTCTAAAAAGGTGTAAAAGGTGTCAGTAATAAAGGTATGTTACTAAAAGTTGTATGACTGTCTTAATAGAGCAAGAGGAAGACATTAAATATTAGTTACAAAATCATTGTAACATAAAGGTTACTAAATCAAAAAACTAAGTTGAAATTTGTATCGTAATAATCTTCAGATAAAAAAGAACCTTTTTATAAAATCTGAGAAGGATGATAAAAATGAAAAAAAATGCATCAAATGAAATATCCAAGAAGAAGAGGAAAAATTAAAAACTAAAATAGGAATCTCAGTCCAAAATATACTTCTAAGGAACTACTAAGGCTCCTCATTATTCCAAAAACATTTTTGTATTTTCACAAACTTGTAGAGAATTGAAGTGAATTTAAATAAGGAAGATTATATGTGATTCTCTTGATTCTCCTACAAAAGAGAGTAATGAGGTTTCAAAATATGTGTTTTTGGAAATTTGTGTTTATATACCTAAACTTTATGATATGTTTGTTGAGATTGGTTCAAGTTATTCTTATACTAAAATATATTCTCAATAATTTCCCTAAAAATGAGAATGTTGAAAGAAGCATGTTAATGTGTTAAATGAATGTTTTTTATATAAAACTTTGATAATGTTGATTTTAAACTCATTTTTCTACACAGAGATCACCCACATAGACTTATTGTTGTTTAGTTAAAGGATCATTGATAAGAAACTCATGTGATACTTATGTTATATTAAAGGAGAATTTCAATATTATGAGATGAAGAGTTCCAACCTTTAGAAATGAAACAATTTTTCAACAAAGGGGGAAACCTATCATGATGACCCCTTTGAATTTTATTGTCAATAATAGAGAGATAAAAGAAACATGATAGAGATAATGAATATGGGGAATAATAAAATAATGGTAAGAATACATGGAGAATACATATATGTAAAGGGAGAAGAAAATTTAAGAAAAGAAAACAGCAAGTGGTATTTTTTTGAAGTGGGTATTGATAAAAAATAAAAAGGGGAGATTATTAGGACTCATTTGAGTTTTGGTTGTTTTTTTAATATATGGTATATGGTTGAAGATGAGAAAAGGTGGAGTTTTGGTTTCTATACACACCCTATCGAATAGACAAGGAAGACATAGTGGACATAGAAAATTGGATGCACCACACAAAATAATGGGAAGAAATTCAAACCCAAACCATCAGAATGAGGCATAGGAGCTAGACTCGTGGAATGATAATCAAACCCAACACATCAGTATGAGTAAATGGATCCAAACCATTAGAATGGGGATTGGTTTGAAGGTGGTCTCTCTTGTCGTTGATTGAAGTTATATGCGTCCCAAATTAATTACATGTTCTTAGAACTTTAGTATGGCATAAGATTGGGGTCGATCCATAGGGAACTATGGAGTGCGTGAATTTAATTGAGTTAATACTTAATTAGGTGAAGTATGTAGAATTTAGAATCGATTGGGTTGATTTTGGGTTTTGATTGACACTAAATTATTTTAATTTGTAGAAATGAATAACAGTTTTAAAGAAAACAACGGGTAAATTTAAAGAGTTTTTAAAACGGGAAGAAAAGACGTGTCGGGGCTGTAGTGATTAAGGAGGTCTTATGCAGATTGTTTAAATGGTTGTGTTGTTTATAATAATTCAAGCATTCTGGATTTAATTTTAGTTACAAGATTTCCTTGGTCCGGTTCCTCTTGTTTGGAATTAGAGCAGTTGACTCCTTGTTCTGGTAGTCAGTGTTCTTAATTCTTTAGTAAGTTCAGTCCATTATTTGAATCGGTTAAATCCTTCCAATGGTCATGGATGTTTTCACCGTTACTTTTCTTTTGTATCGCTGAGAATTCTTCCCCTGATCCAGCTCAAAATTCTCAGTTATATTTAACAGTAGATTAAGAAGATTAAGATGAATTAAAAAGATGAAACACAACTATATAAAAAAACATTCAAATTATGATCCCTTCATCCATAGCCCCAACACGAGGAGTTTAGTTACACATAGAAAGTGGAGGACAAATGACACACGTGATACCTGATAGATTCATCGTGTAAGCGTTGAGGTAGGGTGTCGAAAGCTGGAATAGTGGAACTATGGCACCACGATGGCTCAGGAATAGTATCAACAGAGGTTCTTCTCTCCTCCAATGGTTTTGAACCCCCCCCCCCAAATCTGTAGGCCAAGGCCTCTTTTTATAGAAAAGTAAAGTGCACGGCGTGTATTGAAAGTACATGCCCTGTACTTTTCGTCAACGTGCTTTGGCACCAATTTCTCCACTGGAAGGTGGCCTAACATGCCGTCTTTGACTGTTGAACACGGCACCTCCTGGTGGTTGGGTGTACACGGTGTGTAGCGCCGCCATACACGGCGTGTAGTATCATAATCTTGGCCACCATCCCCTTCGAGAATAGCAGACACAGCATGTAGAAATTCAAACACGTTGTGTCTCCTTTAATGTCCACATGGGCGTGTGGAATTTTCTCAGCAACCACCGCTTCTAGAAAGTAGTACACAACGTATAAATCCACCTCACATGGCGTGTATCTTCTGCCTGGTGACATGGGCGTGTACTCCCTCCTTTGGTCCATGTCCCTGTCTGGATGTACACGGCATGTATAAAAGTACACTCCGTGTAGTTTCAAAATTTTTAGAGACTTCCCTTGATTCGTGTATTTAGCCAGAAAGCTCCTGAAAGTAAACAGAATCACCAAAGTCAAAGAATTTGTTCATAAAACAACAGATATTTGTTCAAAACATGTTTTTATCTTCAATTATATATATGTAAATGTATACACAAATTGGGTGCATCAAATTCCCCCACACTTAGTCATTTTCTTGCCCTTAAGAAAAATCTCAACAGCAAATTAAGAGATCCTATAATTTAAAAGGAAGGCATTTAATTAATCAAACTTATAACTGATAAATTTACTGAGGAAAAATTCTAAAAGTAACAAACAAATTAAATTCATAAGATATTAAAATCATGCCTCATATATAATGCAATTAACTACTCTCATCCTCTTTCAACACATTTTTCAACCTTTCAAAAATAAGCATACCACTTGATGATTTACCTTACCAGTTAAAATCACACTCCACACTCAAGATGTTTTTAAACAAATTTATGCTCAATCTAAGGTATATACACTCTATCCATAGGTTTTCAAGATATCTTGTTCTCTACTTCAGAAAAATTGAATTACAAAAATCATGAGGTATTTATCAATAAGTTTCAGATGTCTCTATGTCTAAGGGTTAGTAGGTTCAGATGTGAAAATAAATTATGAGGCTTGAAAAATGAAGGATAATTCCTTTAAACAACATTGCATGATATTCAAAGTAAAACTCACTGAAAATGCATCATTCACAAGCTCAGTCAAATGCTTTTGTAATTGTCACCATCTTCCTTAGGCAAGTAGGGTTCATGGGCAAATAAGCATAAGGTCCCCTTGTTGTTTGTTTGTTTTTTTATATATATAACAAAACACAAGGGAAACACTTATGAATACAATTAGTAGATGTTTGGAACCCATTCTGCCCCAAATAATCAAGAGGCACTCCCCCATACTTTATTTCATGGCTGTACACAAAAATATACCATGTATTGCCAACTCCCTCTTTAAAGCTCAAATGAATAATCATGCAAAGTTTAAAAAGAAATAGGGTAGGAAGGGAAATAGGCTTGTAATGTGGCTTCCTATAAAGGTTGTTCATGGATTCTATGGGCTTAACGAAGATTAAATGTAGGGTAGGTCTCAAGATAAAGGGGTTGAAACAATCCAACACCTCAATCATTTTAATGTAATTTAAAAAATTCTTCATGTTTTGAAAAGAAATATTGAAAATCCGGGTAGTGATGCATATCCTAAGAATCTCTCAAGAAAGAGGGTATCAGAAAAGAAATACGAAAATGGGTTTATAATACCTCTCAGAAGTGGAAAAATAATAAAGGGACAATCAGGTCATGACATGCATATAAATGATTAGCCTAATCAATGTAATTTAATCAAGTATGAAATGTTGCAATTGAAACTATATCCACAATCATTTTAAATAATTAAAAACTAAAATAATCATGCAACCTTTCCAAAAGTTTCTACTGATAACTCTAGCATTTATAAGAATGATTAACCAAAATTGCTTTATATTTTCAAATATAGAATCTAATAATGATGTATCCTAGAGTAGTTAAAGGGCAAAGATGAAGGTGAAAAAGATAGATGCTCCCCCACACTAAAGAAGGCACATGGCCCACCAAGTGAAATACTAAGGTAAAGGGTGGGAAAGGGGGTTAAATGGGGGAAAATGAGAGAAAGTAGTGGAAGAAGTAAATCCAAAAAGAAATAAAATAAAAATGGAAAAATACTCCCCTCATGAAAAGTGATGCCCAAGGCGCTCCATGACTGTACCTGTGACTGTCGAGAAAAAGGAAAACTACAAACATGCATAACATCACAGCACTGAAAATGACAAAAGAGATATATAAGATAAAGAAAAATGTCACTCTAATGGGGTCGCCTCAGGGGAGGCATCATCCTGTACAGAATCAGCCGGTAGAGACGGCGCAAGAGGCGTGGAAGTGGGAGGCTTTGACTCCGCATCGGGAAGGGGAGCTGAAGAATTAGGAGCTGCAAGTGCGAGACTTGGCGAAAGAAGATCAGTATCAGGCCTTGGCCCAGCAGAATTGGTAGTAGCAGGGCTCACCATAGTCATCAGAACTGAATTTGTGGCCTGCGCAGGAGAGGGCGGTGGAGCAGCAGTAGAAGGGCTAGGAACGGAGGCAAAGGCTGCTGGCTGAGGTAGTGGAACACCAAGATGCTGAGCAATATGCACCAACAGATTCTCTATCCGGTTCTGGTGGCCATCCAGATGAACCAAATGGCGTGTAATAGTGTCCTGGCGGCTGATGATATGAACTAATTTCTTCTCCATCATGGCTAATCGGAGGGAAAGGGTCGGATCGACCGAGGGTGCGGGGGTAGGTGGGATGGGGGATGGGATAGAAGAAGGATGGTCAGAAGAAGTGGGGTCAGTATGAGGTGGGTGACGAGGAGAATCTGGATGGGGTGGGGAAGGAGGAGCAGGGTCAGCAGCTGGGGCAGGGGGGGTCAGCAGGTGGCGGAGCTCAAGCCTGAGCAAGGATGTAGGCACCCCCTGCTTCCGGACCAATCCCATGCGAATGATCATGAGAAAGTCCATCTGTTGGGGTGAACCTAACAAGTCATGAGGTAAAGAGGGGTCAAATACCCCCAAGTGGTGGGCAAGACGGGTGGTGTAAAACACACCGTTCAGGTTTCCCTGACGGCCGGTAAACATGGAGTGGAAATAGGAGGCGTCAAGATTGAGGAGGTCCGGGTAGTCGTGCTGGATGACACAGGTAAGAAGCTACATGTCACGGCTAGTCACGACACCCATATCCTCATGGAGGGGGAAAAGGATGGCGCTGAAGCACCGATGGGTGAAGAGAAGGACGGGGTCGGCTATAAGAGTTCTCTTCTGGGAAGTGGGGGAGTACCGGTGGTCAGGCCCAGCGATCTCCCACCACATGGCAACGAGGTCAGAGCGCTCGGGCTGGGTTAAGTCATAAATGGGGGGTGGGGTGATAGGATGGGGTTAAAAGCTGCACCCTCGGTCAAACTCTGTCATCGTAAGAGAAAAATGTCGGCCTCCTATTCGGAATCGAACTACGGGCACCGCATCGCCAGGTGTCTCTCGGTAATCCGCTCCATCGAACTCAAATGAGGCCGCAAAATCCAAAAATAAATCACGGAACACAGGAGTGTTGACCTGGAAAATATCGAGGAGTGTGGTGTGCCCGAGAAACACCTCCAACTCCTCCCAAATGCCGAGCAGCTGCGGAATTCTGCTGTTGAGGTACCGGCCACTCAATGGTATCGGCCGACGAGAGAAGCATTGGAACCTGCCTTATGTGAGGTCGGTGATCGGGAATACCGTGCAGGGATAGGGAGCACCTGCAGGTCCCGGCCCAGGTGCCGGTGCAGCAGCAACATCTAGCTCTGGAGTTGGATCTTCCGATGTAGAAGGTGGCTCGGTGGAAGGTGTGCTCGAAGAGGGACCAGCTGCTGAGCATGATAGTACAGGGAAAGTTGCATCTGGTGCAGCAGAAGTAGGCCCGGCCTCATCTGAGGGAGTGAGTGGCGGCAGAATGTTCAATGGAGGGAGATCAAAGATTGGAGTGTCGGGGTCCGGCTACATAGGTGGTCGGAGTCGGATCCAACGATAGCTGGGCCTATCGCCCTCAGTGGCGGAGGTTGGACGCTTCCCTTGGGAAGGATCATGATCTGCCATATCCTGAAATAGAAAGAAAAAGAAAACAAAAGAAAAGAAAAAGAAAACATAAAAAATAAAACAAAGAAAATGTGAGAAAACTGGAAAATAAAAGTACACGGTGTGTACTCCAGAGTACACGGCGTGTAGTCAGAATATAGAGTATCATGTATTCTCTGGATATACACGCCGAGGGTGGAAATAGACCATGTAACAGTACACGGCGTGTACCAAACATACACGTCGTGTTCACTCAAAGTGCAGGTGGTTGTGTAATATAAATGACACAGCCAAGTTGTTATCAGTTCAAAGAAAACAATACACGCCGTGTAGGTACAGGACACAGAGTGTACTGCACACGAAGAACATGGTCGTGTAGAGGGTGAGACATGGGCTGGCTAAACATCTCACAGACACGACGTGTACCTAACACACACGTCGTGTAGTGGAACATGGGGTGAGAGTTCGTGTTATATGCCACACACGGAGGGGCCAAGGGAAATGGTCTACATGGTGTGTACCGAACATACACGATTTTTTCATGAAGATGGTGTGTGTGGCCATGTGAAAAGGTGTACTTGGTCATGATGAAAAAGGACACGGTGTGTACTGAACATACACACCGTGTATATTCAAAGTTCAAAATATTTTTTGTGTGGTCGTGTACAGAAGTACACAACGTGTGTTCTTCATTTTGTGGTCATGTACTGTCGGAATCTGAATGGTCAGACGATCTGATAAACACCCTAAACAAGTCTAAAAATTTAAAATAGAGGGTTTAGAACGGCTTACCTTGACCGAGGATCACAATGTGAGAAGAATCAGAACTTGAAACGCCCCAAATTGATGGATCTGGCAAAAGGGGGTTCAGGTGGCATTCGGGAGAAGAAACAGGAAGAAAGGAGAAGAATGGGGTGGTCGTGCGACACGGCCTCAAGCTGGGTGGCCCGCGGCTTATATAGCCGCGGTGCACGACGTGTATGTTTGGTACACGCCGTGTATCCCGATTTTTTTTAAATTATATAAAAAAATATAATTATTATAGTAAACTATATAATAATTATTATTAATAATTAAAATAAAATAGATATATCTACAAATTCTATTATACATAAACCTACACATGACGTATATCGGGAAATACACGCCGTGTATTTTAAAATTAGAAAAAGAGTAGTACAACCTTTGGTTCGGTGCGTGGGGCGGGATTCGAACCGGCGATCGGCCGATTCGAACAAACGCCCTCACCCACTGGAGCAAAGGTTGTTCTGCTATCCATATTTATTTTATATATATATTTATTCTATATGGCCTATACACACGGAAATAAAGAAAATCACGGCGTGTGGTTTTTATTTAGGAAAGGATGGGGGTAAAGCGGGGACATTAGCGCGATTCAAAACTGGGTCTTTTGAACCTGGTGTCGAGACTTTGCCAATCTGCCAACTTCACCCGTATGTAATTTCTTATTTTAAAAATGTGTTAATTTATATTTGAAAAATCATGGCGTACACGGAATATATCGGAGTACATGTCGTGTGGTTTTATTAAAAGAACAAATGATGGAAATGGGACGGTTGTCTGGATTCGAACCCGGGTCTTTTGAAACTGGATTACAATTCTAGAAAACCGGTCCATCCCCACCATGGGTTTTATTAAACACATTTATATATATATATATATATGGAAAATACCACACACGTCGTGTAAATAAAAGGAGGATCCCTGTGCCGAAGGTAGGTCAGGAGGATTCGAACCGAGGACGGCTCGAATAAACTCCAGTGACTTTACCATCGACACTGGCATCATCCCTGGTTATTTATTTTTTATTCTAGAGATTTATACTATTACGATTATAAATTTAAAAGATTAGTACATGCCGTGTATATAAGTTGGACACGGCGTGTAACCTTTGGGTTGCCTCCCAGGAAGCACCTTTGTTTTAGGTCGTTGGCCCGACCTACTTACATTGCTTACCTAAGTTATATGGTGGACAACGTTCCCACCATATTGTCTGTAGGATGGTAAGCTTTCAACTGTTGCCCGTTTACCTTGAATGGTTGACCATATTCTCCAGAAATTTCTACCACTCCATGATGAAATACGCAGACAACGTGGAATGGTCCCGACCAGCGTGACTTTAACTTCCCTGGAAATAAGCGAAGACGAGAATTAAAGAGAAGTACCTGATCACCGGGTTGGAAAGATTTTCATGATATCATCCGGTCGTGAATGGCTCTTGTCTTCTCCTTGTACAACTTGGCATTCTCTTATTCCTCTAATTGGATCTCATCTAGTTCCGACAGTTGGAACTTCCATTTCTCTTCAGCTGCCTTCAGATCAAAATTTAGGGCTTTGACGGCCCGGTAGGCTTTGTGTTCCAATTCTACTGGAAAATGGCAGGGTTTTCCATAGACGAGGCAGAATGGGGACATTCCCAGTGGTGTTTTGAAAGCAGTCTGATATGAACACAAGGCATCATCTAACTTCTTGGACCAGTCCTTCCACGAAGTATTCACTGTTTTCTCTAGGATTTTCTTAAGCTCACGGTTGGAGAGCTCTACCTGTCCACTGGACTGGGGATGATATGGTGTCCCCATCTGATGCTTTACTCCATACTTTGACAGTATTCCTCTCATCAGTGTGTTGTCGAAGTGGGTCCCTCTATCGCTGATCAGTACTCGTGGAACTCCAAACCTACTAAAAAAATTTTTCTTTAAGAAATTTATGACTACCTTGGTTGTGTCGTGAGCTGTATCAGTGGCTTCCACCCATTTGGAGACGTAGTCGACGCAGACCAGGATGTAAGTGTTCCCAACAGATGGGGGAAATGGACCCATGAAATTTATGCCCCAGACATCGAAAATCTCAACCTCCAGGATGGGGTGATGGGGAATCTCGGCTCTACGTCCCATATTACCAGTCCTCTGACACCGATCGCAACAGGAAACAAAGGCCCGAGCATCTCTATGCATGGTGGGCCAGAAAAATCCAGACTGTATGATCTTAGATATGGTACGGTCCAGCCCATGATGTCCTCCTACTGGTGAGGCGTGACAGAACTCCAGGACACCATGAACTTCATTCTCCGGGATGCAATGGCGGATCACTCCATCTGAACTGGATTGTAATAGCAGAGGATCCTCCCAGAAGTACCTTTTCACATCAGAGAAAAATCTTTTCCTTTGCTGGAAGGAGAGTTCGGGGTGAGCGACACCTGTAACCAGAAAATTAGAGATATCAGCACACCATGGTTGAGGTGTTTCATTGATTGAAAAGAGGTGCTCGTCAGGAAAATCCTCCCTGATCTCCTGATCTTCTTCCTTCTCCAAGTGAGGCAGCTCGAGGTGGGAGATATAGTCAGCAATGAAGTTCTCACTCACTTTCTTATCTCGGATCTCAAGATCGAATTCTTTTAGGAGGAGTACCCAGTAGATCAATCAGGGCTTCACGTCTTTCTTTTTGAGTAGGTACTTTAGTGCTACATGGTCAGTATAAACAATAACTTTAGACAACTCTAAGTAAGAACGAAACCTGTCAAATGCGAAAACCACTGCAAGCATCTCCTTTTATGTGGTGGTGTAGTTGATCTGTGCCTCATTGAGCATCATGCTGGAATAATAGATAGGTCAGAAAATCCGGTCAAGTCACTGGCCCAAGACTGCTCCCACTGCGTAGTCTCTCGCATCTCACATCACCTCAAATTGTTCCTCCCAGTTGGGAGAAATCATAACTAGAGCTTCCACTAGTCGATGCTTTAGATGCTCAAAAGATATGACACATGTCTCATCAAACTCAAATATGGCATCCTTGGTTAGAATATTGGTGAGGGGCTGGGCTATTTTTGATAAGTTGCGGACAAACCGCCTATAAAAACCTGTATGCCCCAGGAAGCTGCGGATGGCGCGGATGGAAGTCGGTATAGGTAGTCGTGAAATGACTTCGATATTCATCGGGTCCACCTCTATCCCCTTTGCTGAAATTCTGTGGCAAAGGACTATGCCACTTTGCACCATGAAATGACACTTTTCCCAGTTCAAGACTAGGTTAGTGTGCTCACATCATTCCAAAACTAGCTCTAGGTGTCATAAACAAATGGTGAATGATTTCCCGTAAACAGAAAAATCATCCATGAATACCTCCAGGATTCGTTCCACCATGTCATGGAAGATGGCCAGCATACAGCGCTGGAAGGTGGCGGGGGCATTGCACATGCCGAAAGACATCCTTTGATAAGAAAATGTGTCATAGAGGCAAGTGAATGTGCTCTTTTCCTGATCATCTGGAGCAATGGAGATTTGGTTATAGACAAAAAAACCATTGAGGAAGCAATAGAAGTTGTGCCCTGCTAGCCTCTCTAGCATTTGATCCATGAATGGCAAGGTAAAGTGATCCTTTCTTGTGGCATCATTTAGCTTTCGGTAATCCACACAGACTCGCCAGCCCGTGATAGTGCGTGTAGGGATGAGCTCGTTCTTTTCATTTGAAATCACAGTGATACCCCCCTTTTTGGGTACCACTTGGAGAGGACTCACCCACGGACGATCCGAGATGGGATAGATGATGCCTGCATCCAATAATTTGATCACCTCTTTTTTTACAACTTCCTTCATGGGAGGATTCAAGCGTCGTTGTGGTTGTCGAGATTGCTTGGAACCTTCTTCAAGTAGCACCTTGTGAGTGCAAATGGTAGGCCTGATGCCCTTGAGATCAGTTATTGTCCAGCCAATAGCATGCTTCCGCTGTTTGAGAACCTGCAGAAGTGCATCTTCCTTCTCCTGTGATAGTTCGACATTAATTATAACAGGAAAAGTTTGATTGGGTCCTAAATACCTATACTTGAGAGAAGATAGAAGTGGATTCAGTTCGAGTTCAGGCGCCTTTAAAATTGAAGGCACAAGTGGCTGCACCTTGTCCCATTCCAAACTATCAGGAACAACTGCACGCTGCCAATAGTGGCCACCCTGGCCTTCTATGAATTGCAATTCTTCTGGCGCTTCTTCTAATAGAATATCTGGAATAGTTAAATTATTAGAAATAAAAGAACATACCAGATCATCCCCTTTTTCTCTAAAATGATTAACCATGGTGGACACTACATAACAGTCCTCATGCTCTGATAAGGAAGCATGTTTGATGGCCTTGAGGACGTTGTAGGAAACTCTTTCATCACCTACCTGAAAAATAATCTCTCCTTGGTGCACATCGATCAGTATAACAACCCATAATTTACATACATTGTTAATACTTAAAAATTGAATCACACTTATTACAACATATAACAAAACCAAGAAAGGACCGTATAGGTATAGTGTCTTTAGAAACTGGGAAACATAAACAACTGGTTCATAAAGCATCTACATTGTCTCCCATTTATTTCATCATATCTCGAGTCCCTTTTGGAATATCCTACTTAATAACCTTCTTCCTGGCCTGGGGAAAGAAAAAATACAAAAGGGTGAGCTCAAATTCTCATTAAGGGTATAAAAACTAAATATCAATCACATCATATTCATAAGAACATAACATTTTGGAAATCTTAACTTGCAAAAGAGATCACAATTTCATAACATGGGATAAATCATAGTAGTGAAATGTAATCCCAATAATCATAACTTAAAACATGAAACTTTGTGTCATACACACATAATCATAGAAAATAATTTCTTAGTAGTCAAGACTCATTTCCAAGACTATCTTAGTGGACAAAGTCCATTTCTGAACCGAGTTCACTCCTCGTTTCAGTCTTGTTTCACTGAACCGGTTTAACCTTCCATTCCAGCCATGTCTATCTCATGAGATATAAATCTTTACCCAATGAATTGGAGGAAGATATAGGTACCACCCATCTCATAATGATACCATTATTATGTGTGGCACAAAATCATAAACCATACATCATTGCATAACCCATGTAATAAAAATGGGATTCTTAAACATCGTGACATCATAAAACAATTCATATAAGATAAATGAATTCATAAAAATAATTCCATCACAACATAATCAAATCAATGTAATAATAGTGATAGAAATAGAACCCTGCATTATCTTAGATGGAAAATAATTTTGATAAAACACTTGAACTCCATTCTTGAGGAAAATATCCTTTCTACTTCAAAAACATTTTCCTTTCTTAACATGTCATATAATTTTAAACTAAAAGAATTTGATTAAAAATAAACTTGAAAACTTGTAAATGAAGCTTCTTGGAAATAATGTTTTAAAATCCATTCATGTCGTATAAGTTAAAAAAAACATTCTTCCTACTTTGGCCGGAAAAGTCAAAAAGTACCTCATACGAAAAACGACAAAAGATTCCTTTCATATATTTTACTAAAAACTCACCGAAGGCTAAAATTGGATTTAAATAATTGTATTTGGATGGAAATAATATTATATATTGTGGAAACATTGATGTGGAGGATAAATATTCCCCAGTAAATTCTGAAGTATAAACATTCTCGGATAAAAATGAGATTGTGATATTTTCCCTTACCTTAGGTCTAATTTTCTTCGTAAGTGTCTGAACCTCATGTATAATTATTTAAATAATGTCATTGACTTATTCCAGAATCATAATTATTTTTATGATATCATATATGGTCAAATTCTTAGCTTCTTATTAGTAATATTTCATTGCTACTTGTTATTCAGGTGTTTATTACTTTTTGTTCTTATGCGTGTTTTGTCGAATAAATTCTTATTCTTCTCTTTAGGTTATAGATACCTCATTTCTAGAATCACTACCACAAGAACAGTTTTTCGCAGTGCCCCCCCTTTATCAGCACTAATGAAAAAGCGCTGATAAAGGGGGTTGCCTTTATCAGTGCTCAAAAAAGCGCTGATAAAGTCACCCCTTTATCAGCGCTTGTTTAGTAGCGCTGATAAAGGGGGGGTCTTTATCAGCGCTTTTTTTAAAAGCGCTGATAAAAGGTCGGCTTCAATTTTTTTTTTAAAAATATATATATATTAATATATTAATATATAAATATAGTTATATTGATATATAAATATAATATATAATTTTTAAATATATTTTAGATAACTATAAATGTACATTTACACTTATTATACATAATATATAAGATATTTAGTGAAAATGGATTCTTAAAAAATTAAAAAAATATTTTTAATTAATAAATTTCTATTCATTATGGAGTAATAGTCATTTAATAACAATTTGAAGACTAAAAAAATAAAAAAATTTAAAAAAAGTCCAAAATATGTTGAAAACGCAACTCAAACTTCAAACGGCCATAACTTTTGATCCGGGTGTCCGTTTGAGCTCTACCACATATCAAATCAAAGCCTGCGACGAGATCTACGTCCCTATGACCAGGAAAAACCCCGGTCAAGGGATTTTCGAGGTCAAAAGAGGCCCAGAATGCCTCCAAAACTGAGTTTTTAGTCGGGGTACTCCGATTTTTTAACATTTTGTGGATTTTCACCCTCGTTTAAGGGGGTATTATTGGATTTTTTTGGTGGGGTCTCAATTTATTCCAAGGTATTACATTCATATTGATATTATGTCTTTGAAATTTCATCATTTTTTATAATTCACTGCTATTTATAATCAAATATATAACAATATATTCATATTTTATAAATATTCACACCTAAAAATTTAATTATAAATATAAATAATAAAATATATTTACATATAAAATATATTAGCTTTATCTAAATAATAACTAACATCCATTTTATTTAAAATACAATGAATATTTATATACCTATATATAAATCTAACTATATATATATTAATCTAACTATATATATATTAATCTAACTATATATATATATTAATCTAATAACTATATATATATTAATATAACTACATATATATATATATTAGTATTACTATAAATATATATATTAATATCACCATAAATATATATATTAACATCACTATATATATATTAATATAACTATATAAATATATATTCATATAACTATATAAATATATATTCATATAACTATATATATGTTAATATAACTATATATATGTTAATATAACTATATATATGTTAATATAACTATATATAAGTTAATATAACTATATATATGTTAATATAACTATATATATGTTAATATAACTATATATATATATATATATTAATATAAATATATATTACTATACGAATAAATATAAATATAAATATATATATATATATAGATATATATTAATACCACTATATATATATATTAATATTACTATATATATTATAATATAACTATATATATATATATTATAATATAACTATATATATATATTAATATAAATATATATTACTATACGAATAAATATAACTAAATATATAAAAATATATATATATAGATATCATGAATTGGAAAGCAAATCAAAATAGAGTAGTGGTAAGGGCTTAGGCGTGCAGGGGGGGAGGTCTCGAGTTCAAATCCTGGTAGAGGCAGGGGTGCACACGCATGGGGAATATTGGAGCAAGTGTTGTTAAAGGGTGGAGGGGGGTGCGTGGGGTGCGTGGGGTGCTGTATAGGGGCCAAAAAGCACTGTAAAAGGGGGGGTTCAAGCGCTATAAAATCCCCCCCCCCCCCGATTGGCAGTATTTTTTAATTTTTTTTAAATTTTTTTAATTTTTTTAAATTTTTTTAACTTTTTTAACTTTTATCAGCGCTTTTTTAAAAGAGCTGATAAAAGGGTCCTTTATCAGCGCTAAAACGAAAGCGCTGATAAAGGGGTACTTTTATCAGCGCTTTTTTTTAGCGCTGATAAAGGGGACCCCCCTTTATCTACGTCGGCTTTATCAGCGCTTTTTCTAGCACTGATAAAGGCAATTTTTAGCGCTGATAAAGGCTGTATTTGTAGTAGTGAATTGTATTAGTTTAATATATATCATATTCATTCATTCAATTTATTTATATAATCATTATTCAATGAAGATCATGTAGAACGAGTTGCATCACATCGTGGAGACGGTATTCCGTACGTACGCATGAGCGATGATATCGTTCTCATGATCATGGAATTGTATTGAATTGTATGTATACTATTTCAGAATCAATATAACTTTACAATAATCATATATAGTTATTATTTATACCATTATACCCATCCAAGTAAGGTGGTGGTGGAAAATAGATTACACCACGGCGTGGAGACGGTATTCCGTACGTACGCACGCGCGGTGATTTCATTTTCCGTAGGATGGATAGATGGTGAAATAGGGTTGTTTCATAATTATAATAACATATCAGTATATGAGTAATAATGATTTTATTACTTCATAATGAAACAACTAAAGAAGAAGAAGTGGAAGAAGAAATAAAGTTGAAAGAATCGGTAATGGACATTACCTCTTCTTTGAAGTGCCTCTTTGAGACCTCATTTTAGGGTACTAAAATTGGTCTTTGAATAAGACCAGGACCTCTAGGATGTTTCTAGGGAAGTGGAGAAGAGAATTTGGCAGGGTTTGGACGAGCTTGAAGGCTCAAAGTGGTGTGAGGAAGAGAGGGAGGAGGTGCCCTTTTGTAAGGGAGGAGAGGGGCACCTTTGGAAAAACTAAAAATATTATTTTATTATAAAGTCACATTCGGTTTTAAATAGCTCCAAATTGATTTATTTAGAATATAAAATGGGTATCGGTCAAAATAATCTCATCCAATAGAATTTGGACAAGTTTAGGTTACTATTTTAACCTTATCATTTAGATTTAACTTTAAGTTAGATAATTTTACTTTTACCGTGTCTTTTTGTTTTCTTACACTATAAGGTTAATAAACTTAATATAAAAAAGCCAAACTAACCCCAAGTTGTTTATTATTAATATATATAACTTTATATAAGTCATTTTGTCGGACCTTAGATTTTTAGGAATAAAATAACAATTAATAATATAATATTTGTTTTAAAAACTATTTTATGTCAATTTTGACACTATTTGGTAATTGATTTTTGTGAAAATCATAACAGAAATATTAGTTCTCAAAAAGTTAATTAAATCAATAATAACATGTCATATTAACCTTGAAAATTAGTTTAATTCATAAAAAGTCTCAAATTAAATTTATTTGGGTATTTATAACATCAATTATGTCAATATGTTATTAATAAGATAATTAATGCATCATCATTGTGTCATAAATAAATTAAATTATTTAATGTCTAAAAATTATAAATAAAATAAAATTATGTAGGAAATCGTTTTATCTTTCTAATGAATATTTATAGTCTAATTTATCTTATGTATAACCATATATTAAAAATGATTTACTTATTAAACTTTGATTTTAACTATTTTAACCCTTCTTTAAATAAATTAATAATAAATGTCCTAATCTAATCCAAGTGGGCCTAAATGGTCATATTTTATTCCTAAAGTTGTTTTTGGTCGAATTACACTTATCCAATAGAATTAGGACAGGTGTTAAGGTAATAATAATAACATTTTTACCCTTAATTACCCTATTTACTTTTAACCGTGGTAAAAAAAAGTAAAAAGTTACTATTCACCAAAAAATATTTTCATCTCATTGAACCACATTTTACTTACTGACATCAACCATGTCTCTGGGATTTTTGAAATTCCATTCACAAAAGTGGTAAAATTATGTTTTATGTAAATTTTCAAATTCTCCTAGGAGGTGGGTAAAAGACGGTGAAAAGTTCAATAAAATTTTTATATATCTAAAATTATTATAAAATGACTCCAATGAATTGCATTGAACTTATATAGGTATTATGTATCAATTTTGACCTAAAATAAATTTAAATAAAATAAATAATTATTTAAATAAAAAGTTGGTTTTTAAATAGTAACCAAGTGTTTTCACTATTCATCAAAAATTGAAAGTTTTCATAAAAATACAAAAATTTCACCCTAGGATAATTTCATTATTCTGAATCCAAAAATGAAGTCTATTTTGAAAAATAAAATTTACAAAATTTCAAAAGTTGGTATTACTATTCATAACAGCTAGTCTTAATAATATTTTAATAGCATATCATTGTTTAGTGAAACTTGGTATTACGTACAACGCAAGCTATCAAGGAAGGCTGCAGTTGCATGTAAAGCAAGACAAGCTAGTGTTGTGTGTAGTGAAAGATTTCTTTGATGATTTATATAACATAAAAACAAAATATTTCTCATAAAAGTCTCGGGTGTTACATTCTACCCCCCTTAAAATGAATTTCGCCCTCGAAATTCATCACTTTGTAACAAATAGATGAGGATACCTCTCCCTCATCATATCCTCAAGCTCCCATGTAGCTTCTTCTAATTGGTTGTTCCTCCATAAAACTTTCACCAAGCGATTGGTCTTGTTCTGTAGGAATTTTTCACTACGATCCAGAATCTCTATCGGCTGTTCTTCATAAGAAACATCTTGCTCCAACGGTACAACTTCTGAGCTGAGTACATGTGAAGGATCAGGTATGTACTTTCTCAGGAGAGATACATGGAAAACATCGTGAACTTGAGAGAGATTCAGTGGAAGCGCCAATCGGTAAGCTACCTTCCCAACATGATCCAGTATTTCGAAAGGACCGATATACCTAGGGCTCAGCTTTCCCTTCTTTCCAAATCTCATTACTCTCTTCCAAGGAGATATTCGTAAGAACACTTTATCACCCACTTCAAACTCTATGTCTTTTCTTCAGTTGTCGGCATAACTTTTTTGTCGACTCTAATCTGCTCTTATGTGTTGTTGAATAGATCTGACCTTTTCTTCCATCTCATCAACAAGATAATGTCCTAATAGCTTTCTTTCCCCAACGTCATCCCAGCAAGTTAGACTCCTGCATTTCTTTCCATAGAGAGCTTCATAAGGAGCCATCTGAATACTAGAGTGAAAGATATTATTATAAGAAAATTCCACAAAAGGTAGGTGTTGATCCCAACCACCTTTGAAATCCATAGAGCAAGCTCTCAACATATCTTCTAGAGTTTGAATTTTCCTCTCAGACTGACCGTCTGTCTGAGGATGATAAGCAGTGTTGAAACTCAACTCTGTATCCAGAGTATGCTGAAGACTTCGGCAAAACTTTGAGGTAAACCTTGGATCTCGATCAGATATAATGGAAAGTGGTACTCCATGCAATCTTACCACTTCCTTCACGTATATCCTGGAAAGCTTATCCAGAGAAAATCCTCTCTAATAGCAATGAAGTGTGCAGACTTTGTAAGACGATCAACTATGACCCAGATAACATTATTGCCTTTGGATGTTTTAGGAAGTCCAGTGACAAAGTCCATAGTGATGTTTTCTCATTTCCATTTTGGTATGGGTAATGGTTGTAACATCCCCTTAGACTTCTGTCTCTCAGCTTTAACTTGCTGACAAACCAAGCATCGAGAGACATATTCAGCAACATCGCTTTTCATGCCATCCCACCAGAAGTACTCTTTCAGGTCTCTATACATCTTCGTGCTTCCAGGATAAATAGAGGATGAAGAACTATGAGCCTCATTCAGCAACTCCTTCTTTAGTTCTGGTATGGGAGGAACACAAACCCGATTCCTGAACTTTATTATCTCATTACAATCAAGGTTGAATTCAGGAACATTTCTCACCTTCTTTTGTAAATCTACATCTTATTTTTGTGCCTCTTTAATCTTCACATGCATAGATGGTTGAACATTCATTTGAGAAAGATAAAATTTTTCCTCTTCCATTATAATTCCAAGATCCATCCTTTGTAAATCCATAAATATTGGATCTTTTGTGATCCTCGTCGTGGATAAACTGGCATGGTCTTGTCAACTTAATGCATCTGCCACCTTGTTTGCTTTCCCAGGGTGGTAATGAATTGAGTAGTCGTAATCTTTAATCAGCTCCAACCATCTTCTTTGGCGCATATTCATCTCCTTTTGTGTGAAAATATACTTTAAACTTTTATGATCATTATAAATATCACACCTTTCTCTATAAAGATAATGCCTCCAAATCTTTAATACAAAGATTACCGCAGCTAACTCCAAATCCTGAGTTGGGTAATTTTGCTCATGGATTTTCAACTGTCGTGAGGCATAAGCTATCACCATATCGTTTTTCATGAGAACACACCTCAATCCCTTCTTGGATGCATCACTGTAGATCACAAACCTTTCTCCACTACAAGGAAGTGTCAGTACAGGTGCACTGGATAACCTTATTTTCAACTCCTTGAAATTATCTTCACATTCCTCCATCCACACGAACTTAACTCCTTTTAGAGTCAACATGGTGAGTGGATTAGATAATAGTGAAAAATATTTCACAAAACATCGATAATATCCATCCAAACCAAGAAAACTTCGGATCTCAGTTACTGTTGTTAGTCTCGACCATCTTCCGATAACCTCTGTTTTTGCTGGATCCACAGATATCCCCTCTTTTGAGATTATGTGACCCAAGAATGCAACTTTTTGAATCCAAAATTCACACTTGGTAAATTTGTCATATAGATTATCCATTCTTAGGGTCTTTAATACAATTCTCAAGTGATCTTCATGTTCTTCCTTGCTCTTCGAATAGACAAGAATATCATCTATAAAGACTACCACAAACTGATCAAGATAGTCTCTAAAGACTCTATTCATCAGATCCATGAATATAGTAGGGGAATTAGTAAGACCAAATGGAATTACTATAAATTCATAGTGTCCATACCTTATACAGAAATCCGTCTTTGGTATATCCTCCCTTTTGACCCTTAATTGATGATACCCTGAATGAAGATCAATCTTGGAAAAGTATTGATCTCCGCGTAGTTGGTCAAATAAGTCATCAATGTGCGGGAGAGGATATTTGTTCTTGACAGTGATCTTGTTAAGTTCTCGATAATCAATGTAGAGTCTCATTCATCCATCTTTCTTCTTAACAAACATAACAGGTGCTCCCCAAGGTGACACACTAGGTCATATGAATCCCTTATCAATATTCTCTTGGAGTTTCTTCTTCAATTCCTGCAACTCAATTGGGGTCATTCTATAAGGTGTCTTTGAAATAGGCAAAGCACCCGGTACGAGTTCTATTGAAAACTCGACTTCACGATTTGGGGGAAGACCCGGCAATTCCTCCGGAAAAACATCATCTAACTCCCGTACAATGGGAATATTATCAATCGTGAGTTTCTCACCAACCATTTGAGATAAATAACCTTCATTTAGTGGAATCAAGACCCATAAGATGGAAGAAATTTCCATTGGAAGGTTATGTTCATCCTTGCATCGATAGACGATCATAGATTGATCTAGAATATGAAATGTGACTTACCTTCTTTGGCAATTGATATGAGCTCCATATAAATAAAGTCAATCCATGCCAAGAATCACATCAAATTCCACTATAGGAAGGATCACAAGATTTGCAGGAATAAATTTCCCACAAACATCAATCGGAGAAGAATTATAAACTTTTGATGTGACTGTTGTTCCATTAGGGGTTGTCACAGCTAACTCAATATCTAATTGTTGAGGTAATACGGTGATACCCTTAGAAAATTCTTCAGAAATAAAAGATTGGGTGGATCCAGAATCAAATAAAACATTTTCTACTGTAGAGTGGATGGTAAGTGTACCTTTCACCACTTTGTTATCATACTCCACATCGCTGATAGAAATTGCATGTGACTTTCCTTTGTCTTTAGCCTTAAGAGTTTGTTGGAGTTGATCATCATCATCAACCCTTGGATTAGGGTATTGATTGGCATAATGACCCATCTCCTTGCACTTGAAACATTGAAGGGTAGTGGGTTCATTCTGCGTATCCCTTCCTTTGTTTGCATCATTAGACATCTTCTTCCCATTATTTCGACATTCAATTGCCCGATGACCTTCTTTTCTACACTTATAACATTTGCTTGTTCCCTTAAGACAATTTCATCCATGTTTCTTTCTGCACTTTGAGCATAAGGTAAAACTCATCTTCATTTCAGTGTGCTCTTTATATTTTCCTTTGAATTCCATTTTCCTCTACTTATCAAACCCATATGACTAATGGGTTACTCCAATCTCCATCTCAACTTTAAGAGCACATCGACCGATTTCCTCATAGCTATTGAAGTCCCTTATGGATAACTCCATTTGAAGACTTGGTTTTAAGCCACTAAAGAATCGATTGATCTTACTCTCAGGTTGGATAATAATACAAGAAGCATACCTTGCAAGTTTTGTAAAATTTTCTTCGTAGGCACCAACAGATTCATCATCCTTTTGCTTTAATTCAAGAAACTCCTTCTCCATCTTTCTTCGGAGAATACGAGGGAAGTACTTATTGAAAAATAAGTTCATGAACTCATCCCATTCCATGGACTCAATTTCATCTCTTTGCCTCGTATTATTGATAAGATTCCACCATTGATCAGCATCTCCTTCCAAATGATATACTGCTAAGATGACCTTATCATGTTCAGAACATTGAAGAACTGAAAATATCTTTTCATTGGTACTGATCCATTGTTCATCCACTAATGGATCAGAAGACCCAATGAATGAAGGTGGACACTGCCTCATGAAGGATTCAACAGAATGTTGCTCCTTCCTTTTCTAGTTTGGAAGTCCTGCATGATTCATAGCTTGAGAAAGTTGTGTGAGCATGGCTACAAGAATTTTCATTCCATCTCCCATAACGTTTGGTTGCTCAGGGGGGCAATCATTGCATTGCCCGTCGCACTCCGCATTAACACGGTTCCTTCGGGTTCCATCCATTGACTAAAACCAAGAAGAATAGTTTGAGAAACACTAATTATAATTGGAAAACCACATAATTGAGAATAAAATTTCACACTTAAGGTCTTATCATAGGTTTTTCATGGCCATTTATAAAACACTAATATTGTGTTCTATGCTTAGACTTATCCTAAGGGTTCTTACTGAGGCTTTCACATCCTAGTTTCCAAAGGTTGACTATACCTTTCCTTTGATACCAACAACAACGACCCATACTTTACATACATTGCTAATACATCAAAATTGAAGCACACTTATTACAACATATAACAAAACCAGGAAAGGATCGTATAGGTATAGTGTATTTAGAAACTGGGAAACATAAACAACTGGTTCATAAATCATCTACATTGTCTCCCATTTATTTCATCATATCTAGAGTCCCTTTTGGCATATCCTACTTAATAACCTTCTTCCTGACCTGGGGAAAGAAAACATACAAAAGGGTGAGGTCAAATGCTCAGTATGGGTATACAAAATAAATATCAATCACATCATATTCATAAGAACATAACATTTTGGAAATCTTAACCTGCAAAAGAGATCATAATTTCATAACATGGGATAAATCATAGTAGTAAAATATAATCCCAATAATCATAACTTAAAACATGAAACTTTTTGGCATACACACATAATCATAGAAAATCATTTCTTAGTAGTCAAGACTCATTTCCAAGACTATCTTAGTGGACAAAGTCCATTTCTGAACCGAGTTCACTCCTCGTTTCAGTCTTGTTTCACTGAACTGGTTTAACCTACCATTCCAGCCATGTCTATCTCATGAGATATAAATCTTTACCCAATGCATTTGAGGGAGATATAGGTCCCACCCATATCATAATGATACCATTCTTATGTGTTTCACAAAATCATAAACCATACATCATTGCATAACCCATGTAATAAAAATGGGATTCTTAAACATCGTGACATCATAATACAATTCATATAAGATAAATGAATTCATAAAAATAATTCCTTCACAACATAATCAAATCAATGTAATAATAGGGATAGAAACAGAACCCTACATTATCTTAGATGGAAAATAATTTTGATAAAACACTTGAACTCCATTCTTCAGGAAAATATCCTTTCTACTTTAAAAACATTTTCCTTTATTAACATGTCATATAATTTTAAACTAAAAGAAGTTGATTAAAAATAAACTTGAAAACTTCTAAAGGAAGATTCTTGGAAATAATTTTTTAAAAATACATTCATTCCATATAAGTTAAAAAAAACATTCTTCCCGTACTTTGTCCAGAAAAGTCAAAAAGTACCTCATATGAAAAACGAAAAAAGATTCCTTTCATATATTTTACTAAAAACTCACCGAAGGGTAAAATTGGATTTAAAAAATTGTATTTGGATGGAAATTATATTAAATATTGAGGAAAAATGGATGTGGATGATAAATATTCCCCAGTAAATTCTGAAGTATAAACAATCTCGGATAAAAATGAGATTGTGAGATTTTCCCTTACCTTAGGTCTGATTTGCTTCGTAAGTGTCTGAAACTCCTGTATAATGATTTAAATAATGTAATTGACTTATTCCAGAATCATACTTATTTTTATTATATCATATATGGTCATATTCTTAGCTTCTTATTAGTAATATTTCATTTCTACTTGTTATTCGGGTGTTTATTACTTTTTGTTCTTATGCGTGTTTTGTCGAATAAATTCTTATTATTCTCTTTAGGTTATATATACCTCATTTAGAGAATGATATTAGTGTAATATATATCATATTAATTCATTCAATTCATTTATATAATCATTATGAAACGAAGATCATGTGGAACAAGTCACATCACATCGTGGAGACGGTATTCCGTACGTATGCACGAGCGATGATATCGTTCCCATGATCATGAAATTGTATTGGAGTGTATGTATACTATTTCATAATCAATATAACTTTACAATAATCATATATAGTTGTTATTTACACCATTATACCCACCCAAGTAAGGTGGTGGTGGAAAATAGATTACACCATGGCGTGGAGACGGTATTCCGTACGTACGCACGCGCGGTGATTTCATTTTCCATAGGATGGATAGACGGTGAAATAGGGTTGTTTAATACTTATAATAACATATTAGTATATGATTAATACTGATGTTATTACTTCATAATAAAACAACTAAATAATAAGAAGTGGAAGAAGAAATAAAGTTGAAAGAATCGGTAACGGACATTACCTCTTCTTTGAAACGCCTCTTTGAGACCTCCTTTTAGGGCACTAAAATTGGTCTTTGAAGAAAAACAGGACCTCTAGGATGTTTATAGGGAAGTGTAGAAGATAATTTGGCAGGTTTTGGCCAAGCTTGAAGTCCCAAAGTGGTGTGAGGAAGAGAGGGAGGAGGTTCCCTTTTATAAGGGAGGAGAGGGGCACCTTTGGAAAAACTAAAAATATTATTTTATTATAAAATCACATTCAGTTTTAAATAGCTCCAAATTGATTTATTTCAAAGCTAAGGTGGATATGGGTCTAAATAATCTCATACAATAGAATTTGGACAAGTTTAGGTTACTATTTTAACCTTATCATTTAGATTTAACTTTAATTTAGGTAATTTTACTTTTACCGTGTCTTTTTGTTTTTCTTACACTATAAGGTTAATAAACTTACTATAACAAGCCAAACGAACCCCAAGTTGTTTATTATTAATATATATAACCTTATCTAAGTCATTTGGCCGAACCTTATATTTTTTGTAATAAAATAAAAATTAATAATATAATATTTTTTTTTAAAACTATTTTATGTCAATTTTGACACTATTTGGTAATTGATTTTTGTGAAAATCATAACAGAAATATTAGTTCGAAAAAAGTTAATTAAATAAATACTAACATGTCATATTAACCTATAAAATTAGTGTAATTCATAAAAAGTCTCAAATTACATTTATTTGAGTATTTATAACATCAATTATGTCAATATTTTATTAATAAGATAATTACTTCATAATCATTGTGTCATAAATAAATTAAATTATTTAATGTCTAAAAATTATAAATAAAATACCATTATTTAGGAAATAGTTTTATCTTTCTAATTAATATTTATAGTATAATTTATCTTATGTATAACCATATATTAAAAATGATTTACTTATTAAACTTTGATTTTAACTATTTTAACCCTTCTTTAAATAAATTAATAATAAATGTCCTAATCTAATCCAAGTGGGTCTAAATGGTCATATTTTATTCCTAAGGTTGCTTTTGGTCTAATTAAACTTATCCAATAGAATTAGAACATGTTTTAGGGTAATAATAAGAACATTTTTACCCTTAATTACCCTATTTACTTTTAACCGTGCTAAAAAAAAGTAAAAAGTTACTATTCACCAAAAATTATTTTCATCTCATTGAACAACATTTTACTTACTGACATCAACCGTATCTCTTGGATTTTTGAAATTCCATTCACAAAAGCGGTAAAATTATATTTTATGTAAATTTGCAAATTCTACTAGGAGGTGGGTAAAAGACGGTGAAAAGTTCAATAAAATTTTTATATATCTAAAATTATTATAAAATGACTCCAATGAATTGAATTGAACTTATATAGGTATTATGTATCAATTTTTACCTAAAATAAATTTAAATAAAATAAATAATTATTTAAATAAAAAGTCGGTTTTTAAATAGTAACACAGTGTTTTCACTATTCATCAAAAATAGAAAGTTTTCAGAAAAATACAAAAATTTCACCCTAGGATAATTTCATTATTCAGAATCCAAAAATGAAGTCCATTTTGAAAAATAAAATTTCAAAAATTTTAAAAAGTGGGTATTACTATTCATAACGGCTAGTTTTAATAATATTTTAATAGCATATCGTTGTTTAGTGAAACTCGGTATTGCGTACAACGCAAGCTATCGAGGAAGGCCGCAGTTGTGTGTAAAGAAAGACAAGCTAGTGTTGTGTGTAGTGAAATATTTCTTTGATGATTTATATAACATAAAAACAAAATATTTCTCATAAAAGTCTTGGGTGTTACAATCAGTACCTTCCCAGTTGCCAAGAAAGGTCTTCCAAGAATAAGAGGTGCTTCCTGGTCATCCCCCATGTCGAGGATGATGAAATCAGTGGGAAGGACCAGCCTACCCACCTTGACCAGTACATCCTCCATTATTCCCTTCGGGTGTTTGATGGATTGATCAGTAAGTTGAAGGGATACGTGGGTAGGCTTGAGCTTGTTGAGTCTCAGCTTCTTGAAAAATCCGAGGGGCATGAGGTTCACGCTGGCCCCTAAGTCGCAGAGGGCCTTCCCAAACTCACAGGATCCAATAGTACAAGGAATGGTGAAACTACTTGGATCTTGGAGTTTGGGAGGAATGGAATTTTGAACCACTGCGGAGCACTCCTTTGTTAATGCAATAACGCCCAAATCTTCCATCTTCCTCTTATTCGTGAGGATTTCCTTCATGAATTTGGCGTATGTTGGAAATTGTGTCAGGGCCTCCGCAAATGGTATATTGATGTGGAGCTTCCTGAACACATCCATGAATTTGCTGAACTGGTGGTCCAGCTTCCTCTGCTTCAATATTTCTGGAAAGGGTAACACAGGTTTGAATGGTTGGACTACCTCCTTTTCATTATTTTGTAAAGCCTCCTTTTGCGGGCTTTTGGATGAGGAGGGGTCGGTATTTGTAACTTTTTCATCAACAGTGGGTGTGGATGCACCTTTCTGTGCTGATTGGTTCTGTTGGAGCTCTTTTCCACTCCGGAGCATGATAGCATTGGCCTCCTCCCTTGGGTTCTTTTCGGTGTTCCCCGGTAGTGTACCGGGCTGCCTCCCTGAGAGTTGGTTTTCCATCTGGCCAATCTAATTCTCCAAGCCTCGAATCGAATATTCCTAATTCTGGAACCGATTATCAGCAGTAAATATGAATTTAGTCATCAGATCCTCTAACCTTGAAGTGTTCTCCTGCTGAGGTGGTTGTTGAGCCGGTGGAGGTGGTGGCTGTCGTGGCTGCTGTGGATGAGGGTTTTGATACCCTTGTTGCTGATAAGGACCTTGTTGGGGTTGTTGCGGGCTTTGGTATTGGTTCTGGTATGGAGGTCGGTTGTAGTTGGGCGATCGCTGGGGTAAAGGATTCTGTTGTTGTTGGCCCCAGCCTGTGTTCTGTTGATCTTTCCATGTCGGGTTCTGGTACTGCTGGTACTGGTTGGGCCCTCGATTTTGGGCAACATAACTCACCTCGCTCGTCGAAGGGCCTCCAGTCAAACTCGGGCATTCTCCCATGATGTGGTTATCACCACAGTCGCCACATGCCGGATGGTTCGCCGCATGAACTTGAGATGCTCCTTTGAGATTCAATGCATCGATTTTCTTGGACACTGTATCCAACTGAGCAGCTAACATAGTGGTAGCGTCAATGTTGTTCATACCTCGCTTTTGAGTCCCTCACTTGAAGTTCCATTGGAAGTTGTTGGCTGACATGTCTTCCAGTAGTTTGAATATTTCTTTGGGGGATTTCCGCATCATCATGCCTCCAGCAGCAGCATCCACCACAGACATGGTATTTGTGGTAAGTCCTCCATAGAAGGTCTGGACTTGTATCCAGAGTGGAAGTTCGTGGTGGGGGAATTTTCGTAGCATTTCTTTCAAGCATTCCCAGGACTCATACAACGACTCGGAGTCGTGCTGCTGGAAATTATGGATCTCATTCTGGAGTGTCACCATCTTTGATGGTGGAAAGTACTTGGATAGGAATGCATGGGCTAGATCATCCCAGGTGAGGATAAATCATTGTGGTATCCCCTTGATCCAGTATTTTTCCTTGTCCCATAGAGAAAAGGGGAATAGGAAAAGTCGGATGGCATCTTCGGACACACCGGTGTACCGAAAGGTGTCACAGATCTCTAGAAAGTTGGAGAGATGAGCATTTGGGTCCTCGCTAGCCAGGCCTCCAAATTGAACTGTGTTCTAGATCAGCTGCATTATAGCAAGCTTGATCTCTAAGTGTGGAGCCTAGATTGGGGGACGGACCATGCCCATATCATCTCCATGAATCGATGGAAGTTAGTACTCCATAAGGATACGTCTTGGAGGTTGTTGCTGAAGGGGTGGAGCTTGCCTGAACTGCTCCTGAGGGGCGAAGTATGGCTGTGGAAAGAGTTTTTGTGGCATCCGTTGGTAATCCCTTGGGAGGAATTCCATGAATGCTCTAGGAGGTTTCTCCGGTAGACCAGCAGCGGGAGGATGATGATCCGGGTACTGATGCCCAGTCACAGCATCTATGGCTGGTGCTCCCTCTTACTTGTTCGACATGGGTTGTGGTTGATGGTTGTGAGTTTTTGTCTATGTACGCTGACGATGAAGCAAGGTCCGTTCGATTTCCGGGTCAAGCGGAACTAATTCTGAAGACTCAGCGCTTCTGGATCGTGTAAGACGTCTAAACATACACTTTAAGGTCTGTACAACACAAAAATGAAAACCAGGCGTAAAAGGGAAAAAAGAGAAAATTTGAAATGGGATTGGAAAAGAGATTTTTGATAATTTTTTATTTTTATTTTCACTTAAATCAATTATTAACACAATTTAAATCTTATCAATAAACCAAATGTGTTCCCAGGAAACGGTGCCAAAATTTGGTCTCACTTGTCATTGATTGAAGTTATATGTGTCCCAAATTAATTACTCGTTCTTAGAACTTTAGTATAGGATAAGATCAGGGTCGATCCATAGGGAACTATGGCGTGCATGAATTTAATTGAGTTAATACTTAATTAGGTTAAGTATTCAGAATTTAGAATCGATTGGGTTGATTTTAGGTTTTGATTGACACTAAATTGTTTTACTTTGAAGAAATGAATAATAGTTTTAAAGAAAACAATGGGTAAATTTAAAGATTTTTTAAAATGGGAAGAAAAGACGTGTTGGGGTTGTGGTGATTAAGGAGGTATTATGCAGATTGTTTAAATGGTTGTGTTTTTCATAATAATTCAATCATTCTGGATTTCATTTTAGTTACAAGATTTCCTTGGTCCGGTTCCTCTTGTTTGTAATTAGAGCAGTTGACTCCTTGGTCCGGTAGTCAGTGTTCTTAATTCCTTAGTAAGTTCAGTCCATTATTTGAATAGGTGAAATCCTTCCAATGGTCATGGATGTTTTCACTGTTACTTTTCTTTTGTATCACTGAGAATTCTTCCCTTGTTCCGGCTCAGAATTCTCAATTATATTTAACAGTAGATTAAGAAAATTAAGATGAATTACAACGATGAAACACAACTATATAAAACAACATTCAAATTGTGATCCTTTTATCCACATCCCCAACACAAGGAGTTTAGTTACACATAGAAAGTGGAGGAGAAACGACACACGTGATACCTAACAGATTCATCGTGTAAGCGTTGAGGTAGGGTGTCGGAAGGTCGAATAGTGGAACTATAGCACCACGGTGGCTCGAGAATAGTCGCAACAGAGCTTCTTCTCTTTTATAATGGTTTCGAACCCCCCCCCCCCCAAAATCTATAGTCCAAGGCCTATTTTTATAGAAAAGTAAAGTACACGGCGTGTATAGAAAGTACATGTTGTGTACTTTTCATCAACGCGCTTTGGCACCAATTTCTCCGCTGGCAGGTGGCCTAACACGCCATCTTTGACTGTTGAACATGGCGTTGCCTGGTGGTTGGGTGTACATGGTGTGTAGTGTCTCTATATACGGCATGCAGTATCATAAGTTTGGCTGCCAGCCCCTTTGAGAATAGCAGACACGGCGTGTAGAAATTCAAACACGTTGTGTCTCCTTCAACGGCCACATGGGCGTGTGGACTTTTCTCAGCAACCACCGCTTCTAGAAAGTAGTACACGGCGTGTAACGGTGCCTCACATGGAGTGTATCTTCTACCTGGTGACATGGGTGTCTACTCCCTCCTTTGGTTCGTGTCCCTGTCTGGATGTACACGGCATGTATAAAAGTACACGCCGTGTAGTTTCACAATTTTTAAAGACTTCCCTTGATTCGTGTATTTAGCCAGAAAGCTTCTGAAAGTAAACAGAATCACCAAAGTCAAAGAATATGTTCATAAAACAACATATATTTTTTGAAAACATGTTTTTATCTTCAATTATATATATGGAAATGTATACACAAATCGGGTGCATCAGAAGGATATAAGGTACTGAAATACATGGTAATTCATAGAACATTCCAATGTGAATCTGATAATGATTTTTTGATCATGGGGTTATCATAGATCATGAAGAAGTTATGATACATAATGGTGTTTCTAGAAGAGAGAATAATATGATGTGATGTATTCAAGTTTTTTCTTATCATTGTGAGGAACAATAGACATAGAATGATGTAGATCATTGGTATAAGAATCATCGGTGTGACAATGTCATAAAGATGGAAGATTGATCTGGTTGAAGTAAAGAATTCACTATTGACACCAATAAATCATAATGGATTCTGAAATTGATTCATTTTATATTATTGGTATCTATTATGTATTATATTTAGAGACTTATCAAAGTAATAATGTTTAATAAAGTTTTAATTTTTGAAAATGGTAATCCATCAGAGTGAATAATAGATAGATCTATCAAACACATGATGGCACTGATAAATTCATCGAATGTTGAACTTCATTATATGTGGGATCATCAATCCGAGGAATTGAAGAAAATGTTTAATAAATTAATGATATTTCAGATATTTTCTTGAGCCTAAATTATTATTGAAGGAGGTTTTGAAATTTATATAATGTTATCAATGTTTTAACAAGTGTTTTCCAGTTGGTAATGAGCATCTGTATGAGAAAACTTTCAGTGTTACAAGAGGTAATCATAATGATCAGTCTTTAGTTTTTCATATGTTTTCATCATAATGAAGAATCAGACTGAAGAAATTTTTGTAAACATGAATAATTCAAAAAAAAATTGAGAGGATTCCAAAAAATTTGAGAATCTCCCATAGGTATTGAGAAGAGTTTAGGAAATCAGAAATGAATACATAAATGGATTTGAAATTTTGAATTTTGAATTTCATTGAGAGGGAAAAGTAATTTTTTCTCTCCTTTTCTATTCTGGGGTTCTAATAAAAGGAGATAACGGTACATTCATTCTTTGAGAGATTTTAACTATTCACGTGCACCAGATCTCTGACATTTTGGGATAGGTATTGAGTTTCCAATTGGATTTTGTTTTTCATGTTGAATATGAGGAAGATCCATTGGAGTAAATCCATTAAAGCAAGTACATTAGGACAAGACCATCAGAATCAGTTCCATAGAAACAAGTCCATAAGAGTGAGATCCATCAATGTGAGCCACATCAAAACAAGTTCCATCATATGGAGCAATTGTGAGATGTCAATTGATTTTCTACTCAATTGAAGAAGGAACAAAAGAAATATAATTGGACCAAGGACAGCCAGATGGATCCCATCAGATGGAGGTTACCAAACTATGGTAGATTGGACTGAATTTTGTTGAGGAAGTTTAGTTTTTACATAATGTTTCAATACCAACAAGTTCCTTACTGAATTTTTCATGTTCTTAAAGATTATACGTAGGTAATGTTTGATTAAGCTTACTTATGGAGGAAGTGAAGAACATAATAAAGTTCATCAAAAAAGAAAAGGTAATTTAAATCTTGTAACTATGGATACCTATGAGTTACTGAAAAGTCTTGTGTTTTTACTAGGGTGTATAAATAGTTGTGGGGAAGGGGATAGAAAAATGATATTTTGGGGTTATAACCAACTATAATAGGAAATTTGATAAAAAAAATTTGAATTTTTCACTATTTGTTACTTTTTATTTTGTAAATAAGATTGTGAAATAATCCATGTTTTTTGGACTATACAACATGGAAGGGAGTATGTATTTGTACTAAACCTTGTAAATATATAGTTTTTTCTTCTCTTTATATTTTTTTGACATAAAATGTAAGTTTTAAAAGTTATATTTGAGTGGATCGTAACTTTAACAAATTTCATAGGTTATGAAATTTTACTAAAGAAGTTAAGAAACATTCTTATAAAAGAAAAAAAGGAACCACTGATTCGCATACCCTCCCCCCAGTGGTCTTGGTCATATTTGTGGAAAAAATGTATTTGGATGACTAGGTTCATAATACATTAAATATAAACAAAAAAATAACATTTTTTATCCTCTTTAATGAGATCACAAACTCATTTGAGCTCTTAAAACTATATTGGATAACTTAGGGAATACATAAAAAAAAGGGGTAAGCTATAAATCCTAGTAAGGGTATAAACATGATAACAATGCATAAAATGTGATTCAAATGGAATAACATGATATCATAAAAGAAGAGCCTCATGAATACTCACATGGGAGAATAAAATAATTAAAATGGTAGTATAAGATCATATAAATATTGGAAAGATGTAGAAAAATATAACATGACATAAGTATAAGTCAAGGATAACTTCTAAGACAACATCACATAGTGGATAGAGTCATGTAATAAATTAAGTTCACCCCATAACCACATACATGATGTATCAAGAGAAAAAAATACCCAATTCATTGGAGAGATATCTGGGCACACCCATCATAAAATATACATTCTTCTGTGTGCCATAAAAGGAAATTAATCATAATTAATAAACAAAATATTTTCCCATGGAAATTAATGGGTTATATAATAATTCCTGATATCATAATCAAATGATATTTCATAAATATTTCAAATAGATAAAGGAATTAAAAAATATGGATTTATATATTATATTACATAAGAATATGTCTTAATATATGGTTTTTATTTTTTAAAAACATCATGATTAAGGTATATACTTCCCCTTAATTGATTTGGATTTTAAAGAATACTTTTTGAAAAATGGACTTAAGGAATGTATTTCCCCCACAAAATAATGAAAAATAAATAAATATATATATATATATATATGTAATAGACATATATAAAAAACAAAATTAACTCCATAGCATCAAAGAGATATAGAAAGTTAGTTAGAGAATGAAAGTTCACAACACAAAGGGAAAGGGTGGTTTAGAGATATCCCTTACCTTCAGTTCCAAAATAATTTTTCACTTGCACTTAATATCCTATAAAATAAAATAAAATAAAATAATTACTTAATATATAACCCTTAACATCTATATTTTATTTATTATAATTTTATTATGTTCATTTATAACCATTTAATCGATATGTAAATACTAATTTTATTGTTTTGAGAGTGTTGGTTTCATAGTTCCAAGGTCGGATCACTTGTGGATAATTATTGAAGTTCACGTAAAATGTGACTAGAACTCCAGAAGTGACATGAAATTATATTAATGTACCTCCATAAATTTAACTTCTTCAAAATACCCATATGTGTTTTTATATTGGGATAATTAACTTGTTAAAAATGTTAACATTATTTGTTTTTTTCATTTAGGTCATTTAACCAACCTTTATGAACTAGATTTATTTTATTTAATGAAATTATTATAAAAAAATTCAATAACATTAAATATGTTATAATATACTTATCATAATCATATTTAACTGTAATATTATTTCTATAACTATCCTTGAAGGTGGTAGAGAAAAATAAAGTATGTTGTTCCTAGAGGCGGTAAACTAACCATATTGTAAACATTATTTTTGTTTTACAATATAAAGGAGAGAATAATATAGATATTACATTATTATAATAAAATATCATTATATTTAAGATATTTATGTTACCATGTCTATATGGATGTAGATTATATGGGGTGTAGGAGAGTAAAAAAATTAAAATAGATCTAGTTTAGTGTTTACATATCTCTTTGGTCGTCTCCTTTTAAGCTACCCCTTCTGGTTCCTTGGAATGGTATTTGGATGAGAACATAAGTAATAGGAAATGGGCTAGATGAATGGTTAGTTAATTAGGATGAAATTTGGAAATCTCCAAGTCTTAGAAATTTTTAAGATATGGGGTGGTGAGAGGTAGTATTTATAAGAAGGGGTGTTTTTGAATATTATAATCATTTGTTTATTATTTTGGATCAAGAATGCCAATAGTATTAATTATTGTGACTAAATATAGTAAATATTTAATGTTAGTTCTAACTAATGGGTTCTTACATCATCCATGACTCAAAATTTCATATATTTATCTTATAATGTTAAATATCATATTTTTTCGCATTTCACTATTCCTATAAAATTCATATATTTTAAAAGAATACCAAATATTTCCCCTCACCATTTTTTGATGTGTATATTTAAAAAATGAAATACATTTTATGAAAATAATTTTATAAATGTGATAAATTTAATTTTTTTGAAAATCCACATTTATTTGAAAAATATAAATTTTAATATTATGATCAATTTTTGGAAACTTTGAAAAAATATTTATGGTACCATAAAATTATCTTATCATTATAATAAAACATAATATTAACTTATAAATATATTTTATGAAAATAAAATTTATTATCAATCATTATATTTATTATAAAAGTGAAACTAAAACATTTGTGTTTTATAAAAATATCAACACTTAATTTATCATTTTTAAAACATTTATTTACTTGTAATGTGGTATAAATATATCATATTTTCATTTTATAATATTAATAATTATTATTTCACACTTCCATAAGTGAGGATACTATTCTAATAGTCATGTTATTATTCCTAATGGCCAGGTTACTATTCCAATGATTAGATTTGTAACGGTCATATGGGATCCATAATTTCTATAAATACCTCATATTTCACTCATTCTTAATTAACTTATATTATCTATCAAAGATATATATATACATATAATTTAATTGTCAAAATACATATTAAAATACTAAAATTTTACTTCATTTTTGCAGTGTTGTTCATGAGTCTGATTATTCTGAGGGACTGAGAATATACAAATTTTCTTATTATTGATATCATATTTTATATTTTTTTGTCCCATTGTAATTATTTCAATTATTATAGACTATTTTATACTCTAAATTTAATTATTACATTAATATAATAATAAATTGGTTTTATCATGAGGAGTATGTACTTTAGTAGATATGACATAGTTATATAATTAGAAGGTGAATTCCATTGGAAATATTTTGGGCCATTACATCCCACCCCCCATTATGAATTTCACCCTCTAAATTTTGTTTTACAAACTATGGTGAAAACAAGTGAGGGTGCTTCTACTTCATGGCTTCATTCAGTCTCCACATCACCTACCACCTTGTACTTATAGTTTTTCTATAGTACTATGACTAGGTGATTTTTTATATTGCGTAGAACTTTATCACTATGGTCCAAAATATTCACCATCTTCTCTTCATAAGAGAGATCATTTTATAACTATACGACCTTTGAATTTAGAACAAGTGAGTTATTTGGTTTTTTACTTTCTTAAGAGGGATATATCGAACACATCAAGTACTTGAGACAGGGTTGGTGGGAGTTATAGTCGATATTCCAAAGTTATGATATGATCAAGAATATCAAAGGGGCATGTGTACCTATGACATAGTTTTATATTCTTTCCAAATATCATGACTCTCTTCATTGGGGACATGTGAAGGAACACACTACTATAATTTGGACCTATATCCATGGATATATTCCCATAGACAATAAAAATTGTGGCTATAGATCACTTATACCCACACTCGTTTTGTTGTCTGTGGCATTAGCACCCCACGTGACCCCTTTCCTCCCCCTGCCCTCATGAGTTTCCCATCCCCACTACCTCGTGATCCTCCTCCCTCCCACGATCCTCCTCCTCTCCTGATGTCTCCGACATGGCCACCCCACCTCCCTGCGACCCTCCTTCTCCGACGTGTCTCTGGCACGGTTACAAAGAGGACACCTCCCCCCCCCCCCCCGTGTGATCCTCCTCCTCTCCTGAAGTCCCTACGGCCACCCCACCTACCCACAACCCTCCTTCTCCAATGCGACTCTGGTACGGTTCTAATGTGGATCTGGCACGGTTCTGACGCGGACACCCAACCTCCCAGGATCCTCCTCCTTTAACATGGCCACCCAAACTCCTAGGATCCTCATCATACACAGGGCCAGCCCAAGAAACGTCATTGCCCAAGGCAGGTCATGAAATTGTTTCCCTTTTATGTAGATATAAAATTATCACAAATAATCTAGATTTGAAATGAATCAAATTGGTTTTACATGGTCATCTTGATAATCAAGAACAGGTGATGATCCCCTTCAATAGCAGCAATTTCCTGGACTGGAAACCTCATAGTCATGCCCTTCATTTATGGGTATCCCCATCTAATATTGTGTGTTCCATCCTCTATAATTAGGTTCTTCAACCAAAAAAACTAAATAAATACATAAATAAATTGGTCCAGGAGAAACCAGTGAAGAATCACACAAGTAAAAAGTGGTGGCAGTGACAATGGACGTGATGTAGATGATGGTCGCAGCAAGGGAGGTGGGTGAGGAAAAGGTGATTCATGGGCCAAACAGGTTACAGGAAGTAACCTGGATGAACATCATATTGCTCACAGACGCAATCCTGGAATTGACTATGTCTATGGTGGTGAGGTTGGAGACGTCGGGATCATAGGGAGGATGGGTGGCGCACAAATATTGAGATGAATCAGTCAAAGAAAAGGAGTAGATGGTTTCCCCTAGCCTACTTGTTTCCCTATCCATGGGGCTTGAGTGGCTTTCCCTAGGGTCATCCCTGATCATACATGTGATGGATCCATGAATAAGGTACATTTATCTAGTGTTGATTTCATTGGTACCCTATCTAGGTTTGATCCCACACTTAGAAAAGTTTCTAGGTACAGTTGACCATGGGGATTAAAATGTGGAATACCCAGAAATTGAAATAGACATCCTAAAATCAATTCCCATCCCTGCTATTCAAAAAAATTGCGGAGAGGATCCCACACTTGGTGTGTTGATTTGAGGGTGGGGTGACATCAATTACTAGAAATAAAACTTGTTAGTTCATTTTCAATTCATCCCTAGATTCCCAATCCCTCACATTTACTTTAGGAATGTGAGAATAAACCTTGGGTTTATATCAACATCCCTCGATGAGGATCATAAGATTTTTTATTATAGGATTTATATGCTTGATGAACCGAATATGTGCATATTCACAAAGTTTACCTTAGGATAGTTTTATTCTTTGTAGTTTCACTTGTTATTAAGATCCAACCAGGAGCATGATGAGTGGGTGAGAAAATTCTTGTCTAAATAAATCCCAATTAAGTTGAACATACATTTCTGGAGGTTCGGAAATAAGGTCATACCAACTGAAATTAATATCCATATAAAAGTAATTTATATACCCTCACCATGTATGTGTTGTGATAGGCTAAAATATGAGTTAGTCTAGAACTTATTTTTTTATGTAGAATGGGCCCTTATTGGTAAACTTATGGGATTTCAATTTTAGGGGGGAAACAACTCTTACTTTTTGTGTACATTATTTCAAAGTTTTGAGAAACATTCATATATGGTTAATCTTCATTTAATAGTGTTTCATTGGTGTGTTTGGTGATTTAGGAGACAATAAACAAGGGTCGTGAAGGCAAGAATAGCTCCCTCTATTCATTCAAGTTCTTGTTCTCTCTCTCATGGACAAACTAGGTTCCCTTCTTTTTATTGAAAAGAGAATGGCTACTAGTAAGGGGATCCTCCCTAGAGATGTGATTACAAATGATAGAGCTCCTCTAGGGTGGTGGATCAAGTGGATACCTCCCAATGTTGGACTAAAACATAATGTGAATGGGTCCTGTAAATAGGCAGTTATGAGGAAGGATTTTGCATGATTCTAGGGGATATATGGTTATCGAATATAGTTTCTTTTATGGTTTAAGTAATTCTATCTGGGTAGAGAAAATATCTTTACTCAGTGGCCTTTAAATTTAGAGGATATATAACCTCAATATCTGTATGGTTGATTATAACTCCAATATTCTTTTAAGATTCCTACATAATGATGAAAGTGCTCCTTTGTATTCAGTTTATAATATTAGGAAGTGTAGGTCCCCCATCGATCAAGGCACAAATATCATTCATACTTGGAGGGAGGGGAACTTTTTTTCATAAAATATATCTAGTAAAGAGATACCTTATGAGATTCTTGTTATCTATCACATTACAAGGGATCTTCCACATTACTATGAAATTATTGTTAGTGGTGAAACCCTCAGTATTCACCACTTTAGACTCCCAAAGTGCAAGATTTTCCAATAAAAGATTCTTTTTGAGTGATCAATAATTTCCCAACTTTTATATCAATCAAATAAGTTATTCTAGGGATACCATTAATGGAGGAAAATGATCTGAATACTCAAGAGATTTATGAATAAAATATTTTTCATCCCATGTAAAATGAAAATACAAAATTCAATTGCTTGGATAATAAATTACCCAATCAACTACATGGTCTAAATCCTAATGTCACGATGTGCCTTCACCAAGATGAGAGAAGGGACAGCTGATTTCCAGACCCTTCCTTCTTCAAGTTGAAGGAGAGATAATGACCCCCGAGACTTGCCTTCAATAGGTCCCAGAGTGGCGACTAGCACCAAGGGTATAGAATCACACATAAGAAGGAAGGGATTACCCTTTTTATTTAGTAGTATCAGGAGATAAGATAATAATTCCCAACAACACCAAATGTGGAAGTACAAGTAAATCCAAAACAAACCATTCTCATATTCATGTTCCAAAAGTAATGCTACAAAAGTACAAGTAACCCCAAAAGAAAGTACCAAAGAAAAGAAAACATCAACAGCAACTGTCCCAATGTATGAACTAGTATGATCCTACATGATCCCTGAAGTCCTCCTGGAAACCTGAAAGAAGTTTTATATACATAGGGTGAGCATACAAGTATACTTAGTAGGGAAAACCAAAAGCTCTCGTGCACAATTGGGGAGACATTCTAATGCCCCGTGAGAAAAGAGATAACTGAAACACCTAGAAATCAAAACTGCCCACCCAAACCTTACCAAGGAACACTCCCCAAATAACCCAAGTCAAGTAATATAATAGTAATAACACATCAATGTTTGGGTACCCCACGCCACTTCCCCACTGGTTATTGAAGAAATCCTATACATCAAAACTCTCCTTCCATTCTCACTGCAATCCCACTGCCATACCCTGCCCGCACACACCTGGGCCATCACCGCACATCCCGCCCGCAAACACCTGGGATATATCAACCACACGTAGCCACACCCATAAACACCTAGTCCATAACAATCGTTGCCACGCCTGAAGACACCTGGGCCTCATCCTGAAGACACTTGGGAGACAACCTGCCCGTACACACCTGGGCCAACCACCAAAACTACCCTACCCGAAGAATCTTGGGCTATAATGGACCTCATTCCATCACATCCTTCCCGATGAGTCTTGGGATATTCAGGAAAGGGAGCATAAAAGGAGCTAAGAACCAGCCTCTCATAGGAGTGTTGTGAAAAACACCCCCCCCCCATGAAATGGGGGTGTTCGACATGAAGTGCTTAACATGGTTAGGGTGTGAATAAGAAACATAAAAACTACAATTATATGTGTAGGTAACAAGCACTCATCCCAACCTAGGGGTTCCAAAACCAACCTAAGCACAAACACCCTCGTTACTATTCATTCATAAAAGGGCACACCACTCACAACCAAGTCACAACTCATTCCTACAACAAATTCCCCATTGAACCCATTCTTGATTTCATGTTCAAGTGATTCCATTTAAGTAAATTTTTCACTACTGGGAAACTAACAGGCATAACCACAAGCTGTAGAAAGGAAAATAGCCAAAACAGCACTTAAGCATTCAAACCCAGTCCTCTATTAAAGTTACAAAAAAGGGATCTATAAGATCCCTCAAAGTACTGGAACCAAACCAAGCTCCAAGATATAGCCTCACATGGCCTCAGATTCACAACCAACAACCGTACAACAATAGAGGATCCCATCCCCATCCATATCACCCCATAAGCATCAAGTAGAACAAACAGACATACCACCAAGACAGAGCAAGGAAGTTTCTGGACTCAAGTACATCATTCATTAAGTTTCTCCTTTTTGTTTGGTTAACCGGGTTGATCACACAAGGATTATTCTTTACTTGGCATCCATTTAATCGGTCGAGTTTACGAGATTAACTGATTTTCATATTACATTCATTTAATCACATGAATATCCAGAAAAAATATAGGTTCATTAGTGTGTAAGAAAAGACCCCCAACGACCATGATTTTCAATAGATGTAAACCCGTACAATTCACAACACATAATCTAGGATAAAGAGTATAGTAGAAATCGATCACACCCCCTTCATTCTTTAAGGGTCCCTTTATTATCTTCATTAAGGTTTCGTTCCATCCATACCCATAGAAACAATAGCATAACCACCCCACATGATACACATTAAAGAAAGGAAAAGGAAAAAACCCTACTTGGATTGATCAAGGATCGACGTTTCAACTCTGCGCGCCAAGAACTGGGGATGCGTGACTTGTAGGGGAGGAACTCTGGGGACTCCAAGGATGAGTAGGGAAGCTCTAGCACAGGTTCACCACTTGCCTCAATAAGGGGGTGGAATCCAAACGTACAAGGAAGAAGATCATCCAAGAAGAAGAAGGAATAAATTCTAGCGTGATATAAATATGATATCCCATTGTTATGGGATATAGAGTTTTGAACGGCTTTAAAGTCGGATTGTGGTTTTCCATGCGGTTGGGTGGTTACGCATAGTGGAATATATTGTAATTTAATAATTCTCATCATCAAGGTGGCCATAACATCTGTTCATTTAAACGGTTTCCCTTAAATCATGCAACAGGGGCAGAACTGGAAGTATGGGAAAAGGGTGTGACACCGAGGAAAATCCACGCGTTTTGGTAAGTTAAGGGTCACCCGGCTCTTGGAGGATTTTAGATATTATTTATGGGCTTTAAATGGATTTAAAAGGGGGTATTAAATCATTTTTACATCCAAATATACTTTGTGGGAGTGGGAAAATTCAAAAACTAGAAAAAAAAAAAGGAACGAAGACTGCTCAGTGAGGACACGGTGCCATCGTCATGGTGCCACCATCACGGTGTCACCCTCACGGTGCCACCGTCACGGTGTCACCCACACGGTGACACTGTCACGGTGTTGCCCACACGATGCCACCTTCATGGCGCCACCATCACGGTGTCACCCTCATAGCGCCACCATCACGGTGTCACCCTCACAGTGCCACCATCATGGTGTCACCCTCACGGTGCCATCGTTTCGGTGTCCCCCTCATGGTGCCACCATTTCGGTGTGAGACCGTAACCGGTGCAACCGTTTTGGTGGGACTGTTTGATGGAACCGTGTTTTGGAAAAGCACTAGACGATGAGGGTCTGGTCCGTTACATCATATACCTCTCAAACCATTCTCATCCTCGAGAATCGAAACTAAACCAAGGAGAAAAGAGGGGGGGTCCGAACAACCATCTCGAATGATACCTCTTAGGAGTAAACCTCATCCATATTTTGAACGACTATGGATAAAATACCACTCCTTTTCCCCCAAGTAAGAACACAAACATTCAAGGGTCAAACCATCCAGTCATATGGATTACGGAGTTTTCTTCCTCCATGTCAAGATATTATCCGCTTTGGGAGGCACTGACTCGCCCGCGCGGGTTTAATCACATTCACCTTAATGCGTCTTGATTAGGGATTAGGTCCTCCCCTCCCCACAGTTAGGACTCTTCACACACATTCAGAGAATAAGGAAAAAAACACATTCCATAGTTAACATGGTAAAAATGCTTCATCGCAAACAAGTATATAAAATAAAACAGAACAAGACTCAGAACAACTCTGGGTACTGGGCGCGCACTTGTGCCTCCCGCTCCCAGGTACTCTCTTCGAGCCCACCATGCCTACATAACACATGAACCAAAGGGATGGTTCATCCACAGAGCACCTTCTTCTCGCAATCCTCGATCCTCACCGGTCTTTCTATAAACGTTATGTCGGCCTTTATATCCAGATTTCCCCAGTCGAGGATGTGTGAATCACTTTGCAGATACCATCGGAGCTGAGACACATGGAATACATCGTGCAGTCTCAGTAGCGGCGGTGGTAGAGCTAGCTGATAAGCCACTTCACCGACCCACCGTAGCACTTCGAACAGTCCGACAAACTGGGGAGAAAGCTTACTCCCCCTGCCAAACCTCCATTGCCCATACCGAGGGGAGACCTTCAAGAACACGTGGTCCCTGACCTCAAACTCCAAGGGTCTCCTACTATCATCAGCATATGACATTTCCCGGTCCTGGTCCACCTTCATCCTCTCTTGTATAATCTAAACCTTCTCTTTCATGCTCTGCACCACCTCTGGGCCAAGAACACCTTCCTCCTTGACCTCTGTCCAGCACACGAGTGAGCGACACAGCCTCCCATACAAAGATTCGAACGGAGCCATGCCAATGGTAGATTAATAGCTATTATTGTAGGAAAACTCTACCAGAGGCAAGTGTCGTACCCATGATCCCCCAAAGTCCAACACACATGGTAGTAGCATATTTTCCATCATCTGGATGGTGCGTTCTGTTTGAGAATCCATCTGGGGGTGGAAAGTAGTGTTGAGGCATAGCTGGGTGCCGAAAGCATGTTGCAGTCCCTTCCAGACCCGTGAGGTAAACTGGGTATCCCGAACTGAGACTATGGACCTCGGAACCCCGTGTAACCACACCACCTCATCCACATACCTCTGTGCTAGGTCATCCACCATACCCAACTCCTTGATCGTCAAGAAGTGATCTAATTTCGTCAGTTGGTCCACCACTACCCAGATAGCATCGCAACCCCCTTGGACTCTGGGTAGTCCCGTGATGAAATCCATCGAGATGTCATCCCACTTCCACTCAGGGACATTTAAAGGTTGAAATAGACCTCCTGGGACGCGATGTTCAGCCATCACATGCTGACACACAAGGCACTTTGTTATGAACTCTACCACTGCCCACTTTTCCCTGGGCCACCAAAACTGACCCCTCAGACCCCAGTACATCTTGGAGACTCCGGGGTGCACCGCTAGGGGTGATTTGTGGAACTCTCCAAGAACTCTCTCACGCATTTCCACGGGGATGAACAACTTTCCATGAAACAGCATTTGATTCTTCCCATCTTCCAACCACTCTTCTGGAGCATCTCCTTAGTTAACTCGATCACGCATCACTTCAGTATCTGAGTCTCCCCATTGAGACTCCTCTACCTGTCGTGACAGATAGGACTGCACCGTCATCTGAAATCGGAAACCTCTACCACCATCCATCCTTGCATTCAGCTGTAGGGAAGCCAACTCCTCCATCACCTTCCAAGCATCTGCCGACTCTTGAACCACATCCTTCCGTGACTTCCTGCTCAAGGCATCGACCACCACATTCACCTTTCATGAGGTGTATGAGATTTATAAGTTGTAGTCTTGGAAGAAATCCATCCACCTTTATTACTATAAATTCAGGTCCCTCTGGGAGAAGATATACTTCAAGCTCTTATGATCAGTGAATACCATGAAGCACTCCCTGACAAGGTAATACCGCCACAACTTTAGTTAAAACACGTCCACCACAAGCTCCAGATAATGGGTGGAATAGTTACACTCATGGGGACGTAACTAACTAGACTCATAAGAGATCACCCCTTGCTATTGCATCAACACACACTCGAGGAATTGTCCTGAAGCATCACAGAACACCTCATATAATACCCATTCTTCTGGAAACCTCAACATTGGGGTACTAACCAACTTCCCCTTTAGATAGTTGAAGGCTTCCTCACAGTTCCCATTCCACACGAAAGCCTGGTCCTTCTTGGTCAATGCTATCAAAGGTGCTGCAACTCGGGAGAAGTTGGGTATGAACCTATAGTAGTAACCTACCAAACCTAGGAAACTACAAACTTCTGCCACGTTCTTGGGTGTTTCCCAAGAAACAACCGCCTCGACCTTCGATGAGTCCACCGCTATTCCCTGCTGAAACACCACGTGTCCAAGGAAGTGAACTTCTCACGTCTAGAACTTTCACTTGGACAATTTCCCATAAAGTTGGTGATGTCAGAGCACCTCTAAAACTATTCTTAGATGCTCAGCGTGATCCTCTTCTGATCTCGAGTAGATCAGGATTTCATCAATAAACACGACTACAAACTGGTCCAAGTATTCCCAGAAAATGGAGTTCATGAATCCCATGAACACAGCTGGAGCGTTCGTAATGCCGGACAGCATGACCACAAACTCAAAGTGCCCATATCTATACCTGAAGGCATTCTTCAAGATTTCATTCTCCTTCACCCTCAACTGGTGATATCCTGACCGCAGGTCGATCTTAGAGAACCATCCTGCCTCTTTTAACTGGTCGAAAAGGTTGTCTATTCTTGTGAGAGGGTAACAGTTCTTGATCGTTACCTGGTTCAGTCTCTGGTAGTCTATGAACAACCTAAGACAACCATCTTCTTTCTTTGAGAATAAGACTGGAGCACCCCATGGGGACTCACTTGGTCGAACAAAACCCTTCTTCGTCAGATCGTCAATCTGAATTCGCAAATCCCGCAACTCAGAAGGCACCATCCGATAGGGAGCCATTGAAATAGGACAGGCACCAGGTTGCAATTCTATCCCGAACTCAACATCACGTCAAGGGGGTAGAGTTGCCACCTCTTTAGGGAAGACATCTATGAACTCATTGATGATCTCTATGACTTCCACCATCTCTATATCTGCCAACTCCACTGATAGTTCAGATAACAAGGAAAGGAGGGGCTCCACTCGCCGGTTACCTTCCTGGTAACCCCGCTCGCTGATGAAAGTCACACGTCGGCCACCCAAGTCTGAAAACATGATCCATCCTCAGAAGAAGTCGATAATGGCACATACAGAGAACAACCATTAAATTACTAGGATTGAAATATATGGATGTATCTACAATAGTAGAAGATCCCTAATTGACTGATGTGGCCCTGTCATCAGTCTATATCCTCGAAAAACATAAAACAAGTTGTTCTGACCTCCGACTAGTGTACTTAACACTAGGGGCACTGGAAGTCTCTCAGCATCTAGACCCAGAGAATGGGCCAGATTGGGCGTAACAAAGGAGTGAAAATCTCCTGTATCAAACAAGGTATAGGCAATAGTACTAAACAAGTTGATCGTACCTCGAACGACTTCCGTCCCTAGTGGAACTGCTGCCTCTGTGGAATGTAACTGTCCATGCTCAGCTCCCCTGCCCCTCGGCTATCGGCTGCCTCCCAAACTACACCTTGGTCGAGGTCCCTGAGGAGCGCCCTGAGGTCGGCCTCCTCCGACGATGTCTACCCTCGGAGGAGCGGGAGCTCGCTGTCCCTACTGCTACTGAGGTAGGTGTTGCACCGGCCCACTCTCACTGTACTGCACTCGGTCTGGGCACTGGTTCCAAAGGTTCCCACGACTACCACAGATGAAGTATCTCAGTCCTGATCCTGAAAGGAAATGGCGAGGACCGGGAGATCAGAATTGGAATGGCTGAGGCCTTCTCCCTACTGGTCGAAACCTAGAGGGCCCTGATACTAGAGGTCTTCTGTTGACAACCTTCCCCTTCGACAAGCCCCACTAGATTCCCTCTCATGATACACCTCCCAGTGTGTTCATCTTTTCCACCACTTCAGCCTTCTTCTGGACCTCCAAGTATGTCGTTAGGGTGAAGGGGGTAACCGCATACTGAAGGGAAGGTCGGAGTGCCTCCTCTAAATGGCTCTCCCAAGACTCCTCACCCAGAAAAAGGTCCGGAGTGAAGCGAAGGAGATTATTTAACTTGATCCACAAATCCCTCACTAACATACCCCTGTTGGAGGGAGAGTAATTCCTGCCTCTTCTCATCCTTCATCATGGAAGAGAGGAATTCTGCCTTGAACTCCCTCTAGAAGTCAGTCCACATCACTTCAGCCTCCCTCTTCTCCCCAAGATAAAGCATCCACCACTGACGCGTTGCTCCACGCATCTGGCTCACAGCCAGAGGAACCCAGTACTTTGTCAGAGCCCGGATCAAGATGAAAGCTATCACCAGCTCCTCTAGCTAGCTCTCTGTATCTACATTAGAGATGTTTCCCTCGTACTTCCCGAGGGTATGCCGCTGAAAGGCACGAAGCGTCCTCTACCACTGATCGTCCTACTCCTCTTGGTCAGCCCTCTGTCGATCATCCAAATCAACCTCCTGGGCCTCGATCATCTGCATTACCCTTGGTCACCATTTGGGTGCCATAGATGCAAGGTAAACAAGGAATTCCAAATACAAAGTAGTGTAGAATATTGCTTTTAAATTTTCTTAGACTTCTTAATCGTTTTAAATCCCCAAAATACCCAAGAAACACAAGAACACAAGTCATTATGATGCATGAACCTTTCCTAGGGTATCTACCCTGCAATCAGTATAGCCTCACTTGGTCATTCGGTAGGCTCAGAGTCCTTTCATTGGATTATGGGGGGCCCTAAAATCCCATGTCCTAGCCAGTCTTACCTGGCCTATTTCATGCACCAAGATTGTCCAACATTGTTTTCCTTCCATCCCATGCAATCCTCACTATGCCTAACTCTGAACTCCATTCTATCTCCCAACCTCCCTCTGATACCATTCTTTCACGACCCGCCTTCACCAAGATGAGAGAAAGGACAGATGATTGCCAGACCCTACCTTCTTCAAGTTGAAGGTGAGATAATGACCCCCGAGACCCACCTTCAATAGGTCCCGGAGTGGCGACTAGAACCAAGGGTATATAATCACACCTAAGATGGAAGGAATTACCCTTTTTATTTACTTAGATCGGGAGATAATATAGTAATTCCCAACAACACCAAAGGTGTAAGTACAAGTAAATACAAAACAAACCATTCTCATATGCATGTTCCAAAAGTAAGGCTACAAAAGTACAAGTAACCCCAAAAGAAAGTACCAAAGAAAAGAAAATAGCAACAGAAACCATCCCAACATATGAACTAGTACGATCCTTCACGATCCCTGAAGTCCTCATGGAAACCTTAAAGTAGTTTTATATATGTATCATGAGCATACAAGTATACTCAGTAGGGAAAACAAAAATCTCTCATGCACAAGTGGGGAGGCATTCTAATGCCCTGTGAGAAAAGAGATAACTGAAACACCTAGAAAAGAAAACTGCCCACCCAAGCCTCATCAAGGCACACTCCCCAAATAACACAAGTGAAGTAATATAATAGTAATAACACATCGAAGTTTGGGTACCCCACGCCACTTTCCCACTGGTTATTTGAAGACATCCTACGCATCGAACCTCTCTCGCCATTCTCACTGCAGTCCCGCTACCATACCCCACCCACACACACCTGGGCCATCACCACACATCCCTCCCACAAACACCTGGGATATATCAACCACAAGTAACCATACCAATAAACACCTGGTCCAGAACAACCACTGCCATGCCTGAAGACACCTAGGCCTCATCCTGAAGAAACTTGGGAGACAACCTGCCCACACACACCTGGGCCAACCACCATAACTACCATGCCCAAAGAATCTTGGGATATAATGGAACTTAGGCCATCACATCCTTCCCGATGAGTCTTGGGATATTCGGTAAAGGGAGCATAAAAGGATCTAATAACCAGCCACTCATAACAGTGTTGGAAAAAACACCCTCCCCCATGAAATGGGGGTGTTCGGCACGAAGTGCTCAACATGGGTGGGGTGCGAATAAGAAACAAAAACACTACAATTATATGTATAGGTAACAAGTACTCATCCCAACCAAGGGGTTACAAAACCATCCAAAGCACAAACACCCTCATTACTATTCATTCATAAAAGGTCACACCACTCGCAGCCAAGTTACAACTCATTCCTAGAACAAATTCCCCATTGAACCCATTCTTGGTTTCATGTTCAAGTGATTCCATTTAAGTAAATTCTGCACTACTGGGAAACTAACTGGCATAACCACAATATGTGGAAAGGAAAATAGCCAAACAACACTTAAGCATTCACACCTGGTCCTCTTATAAAGTTACAACAAAGGGATCTGTGAGATCCCTCAAATTACTGGAACCAAACCAATCCCCAAGATACAGCCCCATATGGCCTTAGATCCACAACCAACAACCATACAACAATAGAGGATCCCATCCCCATCCATATCACCCCATAAGCATCAAGAAGAATAAATAGACATACCACCAAGATAGAGCAGGGAAGTTTCCAGACTCAAGTACATCATTCATTAAGTTTCTTCTTTCTGTTTGGTTAACCGAGGTGATCACACAAGGATTGTTGTTTACTGGGCTTCCATTTAATCAGTCGAGTTTACGTGATTAACCAATTTTCATGTTACAGTCATTCAATCACATGAATAACTAGAAAAATAGAGGTTCATTAGTGCATAAGAAAATACCCCCAATGGCCATGATTTTCAATGGATGTAATCACGTACAATTCACAACACATAATAAAGGATAAAGAGTACAGTAGAAATCAAGAACACCCCCTTCATTCTTTAAGTGTCCCTTTATTATCTTAATTAAGGTTTGGTTTCATCTATCCCCACAGAAACAATAGAATAACCACCCCAAATGATACACAGTAAAGAGAGGTGAAGGAAAAAACCCTACTTGGATTGATCAAGGATCAACATTTTAACTCTGCATGCCAAGAACTGGGGACGCGCGACTTGTATGGGAGGAACTCCGGGGACTCCAAGGATGAGTAGGGAAGCTCCATCACAAGTTCACCACTTTCCTTGGGAAGGGGGTGGACTCCAAACGTACAAGGAAAGAGACTAGCCAAGAAGAAGAAAGAAGAAATTCTAGCGTGATATAAAGATGAGATCTCGTTGTTACATGATATAAAGTTTTGAACAGCTTTAAAGTCGGATCATGGTTTTCTACGTGGTTGGGAGGTTATGCATGGTGGAATAGATTGTAATTTAAAAATTCTCATCGGAGAGGTGGCCATAATAGCTGTTCATTTAAACGGTTTCCCTTAAATCACGCAATAGGGGCAGAACTGGAAGTATGGGAAAAGGGTGTGACACTGAGGAAAATCCATGCGTTTTGGTAAGTTAAGGGTCGCTCGGCTCTTGGGGGATTTTAGATATTATTTATGGGATTTAAATGGATTTTAAAGGGGGTATTAAATCATTTTTACATCCAAAGATACGTTATGGGAGAGAAAAAAGTCAGAAACTAGAAAAAAAAGGAGCGAAGACCGCTCAGTGAGGACATGGTACCATCATCACGGTGCCACCATCACGGTGTCGCCCACACGGTGCCACAATCACAATGCCACCATCATGGTGCCACCACCACGGTGTCACCCTCACGGTGCCACCGTCATGGTGTCGCCCACACGGTGCCACCGTCATTGTGCCACCATCACGGTGTCACCCTCACGGTGCCACCGTCACGGTGTAACCCTCACGGTGCCACTGTCACGGTGTCCCCCTCACGGTGTCACTGTTTTCGTGTGAGACCATGACCGGTGCCACTGTTTTGGTGGGACCGTTTGATGGAACCGTGTTTTGGAAAATCATTAGACCAGGAGGGTTCGGGCCATTACACCTTACCATCTGGAAAATTTTCCAACCCATAACCAATTTTAGTCCCAACCATCTCAACATCGAATCCAATATTTTCCATATAAATTATTAGAATAATTTTTTAAAAAAATATTGAAAATGAATTATCAATTTTCATCATTGAGATTAGATATATAAAACATTGAATTGGTTATGGAACTCATTCCTACTCAGGTTTACCCTTCCTCAATATATTAGAAGAATCTTGTTACACACAAACCTCTCATGAATAACTCAAAGTTGTGACTATTTCCAAGAGTGGGAAAACTATTATAAAACCTAAACCATTGATTCCTAAACCATTAGAGTCTTCAAAATCATAGGAAAAACTGAATAACAAACATTAGAAACTGAAAAATCAGATCAGGATAATGAGTGAATTGGTTAGGGAATGTTGAAATTCAACTAGAGGAATATGTGGAAATTGTTGATGGGTGTTAAAATATTGAGAAAAGCGATTTTATATATTCAAAAGAGAGAAATTTGAAATCTTGGAAATATTTTTCTAAATATTATTATATTATTTATGGGAGAGTGTTAGGAAAATATAGGAGATTCAAGAGTTTAGATAAATACATAACAACCTTCAAAGATAGACACATGTAACCCATCCAATAAATAATGATATTGATCTTTCTTATTGACACTGAAATAATAGGTGGAATACATCCTTGATGTGACAATTAGATAAATAACCTCATTCCCACTTATAAATAGATTGATCTTAAACAAAATTATAATATATCATAATGGTTTTTGATTAGTTAATTGTTTTATATGGTGATGGTGTTTAGACTACTGATCTCTTAATCATCGATGAAGTTGGTAAAATGGAGATGTGTAGTTCTCATTTCTTTCCAGCAGTATCAAGTGTTTGGAATTCAGATATCCCAGTATTGTTTTCTATCCCCATCTCTAAAAGTGGCAAAGATATTGATGGAGTTGCAGAATTAAGGAGACATCTAGAGGCATCCATTTTCACATTAAACAAGAATAACAGGGACGCCATTAAAGAATATATTTGATCATAGTTGGTAGATTTGATTTGTAAGAATTAGGTGGTGATGCAGTTGTGGAAATAATCCTCTTCAAGAGTTAGGTATGGTTGTAGTTTCAATCGAGAGTTATATGACTGGATTTATGTCAAATTTCATTTTCTTGATATATGTGAACCAAGTTTAGGGTAAGATGTAATACAACTTAAAATAATAATAAAATATAGCTTAGAATTATTTACTTTAAAAGGATACATTCCCCCATCAAAATCCATTGATTTAAATGAATTTTTATTTTCATTTCTCTAGTGTGATTTTCATGAAATCATATTGTTTCCATATGAGTAGTAGATTATTATCCATGTGCCTTTAAATTTTATCATGATTTTCTCTATTAATTTGGTTTACACATAATACTACCACAATTTTTATTCATTTCTAATATGATTTAGGGGAGCGAGGGGTGATAAATGAGTGATTAAGCATTTTAAATTACCATGGGTAGGTGAAATTAGTGTATCGAAAATCATTTTTTTCACTACCTAACCTAACACACTAAAGAGAGAGTGAATGGATTGATATCTTGGGTCATTCTAGGGTATTATTTAGGGGGTGAATTTATTTTGTAAGATATTATTATGTAATTAATGATAGAATTATATAATGGCACCCTTAATTATATTCATCATTCTTCACTTTTATTTTATTTTTTCCATGCACTTGTGGTTCCACTCCTTCATTATTTCATTATTTTAAAATTAATATTGTTATATTCGTGTAGGTGTGAGGATAATTACTGATTATATCCTTCCATTCACTTGTGCTTCCCTATCTCTTTTCACCATAAAATGTAGTTTTTTTAATTTTCTATTGTATTACATTTCCAGATTGGAGTTGAAAATTAGTGGCAATCATGTTTTGAGGTCTTAATCAGATCTACATATTGAATTAGAAATCACTGGTGTTTTACATGTTGTACTTTGATCATCCTTTTGGAATCATGATTTTGTTTAAGGACATTCTTATTTAAGACTATCTATTAATGCATATCTCATAGAATGATTTAAATTTCTGTTTCATATAATCATGCTCAGTTGAATCCGCATTTGATTAACTTGGACAGAGGTCTGAACAGTTCTTATTTACTTGATTTTCAGGTTGGTCCGAGAGGAATATGAAGACTTTTTGTTGATGAAGTGAATCGCTTCTAATTATATAAGAGATGAAAAAGTGGATGTTGCAACAAGATTTTATGTATGGAGTTTTGTTGTGATTTTTGGCTCATATGGTGACTCCTTTTTCTCATTATATGAAGTTTTATTATAAGTCATGTTTATATCCTCTTTCATTTTATTATAATACATTCTGGGATTGGTATTATTCAAGTATTCATGATTCTATATTATATTTATAGAATAATAACTGTTTTGAACTGTTGTTTTGAAAATTTTAGAAGAAAAATTAAGGACATGCCTATCCTTTAGTTATTGATTACATTATATAAATTGGTCACTTTATCAATTATAGACCTTTTAGGGATGGGGAGGTTAATGATAAATTATTGATTCACTACTATATAAATAAGGATAAAAAGAGATGAATATTATAACTCCTTTTAATTATGGGGTCTGGTGCAGGTTAGGGGCTGGTGTGGGGGGGTTTAGGGGATGGTTGTGGGGGAGGGGACTGGTTTGGGGGTGAGGGGCTGGTTTGGGGGGGAGGGGATGGTTTGGGGGGAGGCTAGTACAAGGGTGGGGTGGTGTAGGGGGGTTGGGGGGTGGTGCAGGCTAGGGGTTGGGGGGATGATGCAGGCTATGGGGCTAGGGTGGTATAGGGGGAAGGGGACTGGTTTTGGGGGTAGTCTAATACAGGGGAAGGGGTGGGGGTGGTGCAGGTGGGTTAGGGGGGCTAGTGTAGGGGTAGGGTTGGGGGCTGGTTCAGGCTAGGGGTGGGGGCTAATGAAGGCTAGGGGTTGGTGGTAGTTTTGGGGGGAGGGGACTAGTTTTGGGGGGAGAGGACTGGTTTGGGGGGAGGATAGTATAGGGGAAGGGGTGGGGGTGGTACATGAGGGTTAGGGGGGTGGTGCAGGGGTGGGGGTGGGGGGATGGTGTAGGCTAGGGGTGGGAGTGGTGCAGGCTAGGGGTTGGGGGTAGTGTAGGGGGGAGGGGGTTAGGGGATGGTTATGGGGGAGGGGACTGGTTTAGGGGGAAGGCTAGTATAGGGGGATGTGTGGGTAGGGGGCTGGTTCATGGGGGTTTAGGGGGCTAATATAGGGGTTAGGGGAAGGTCCATGCTTGGAAGAGGCTGCACGGCTACAGGAGGGGGTGAGGAGGAAGTGGTCACTAGGCTGGGTTGTGGCCTGGGAGGCAGAAATAATCTAATATGTGCGTGATTACAATAAAAAATAGCAATAACCTGAATTTATGTAGCTATATTCATCTACTATTGCTCCCCATTCTTTCATATCTGACTGAAGTGTTGAAGAAAAAGATAGGTCTTGGTGACTAGTCAGTTCAACAGGATCATGTGCTAGTTCAAACACCTCTTTTTCCTCCTTTCACTACATCTGTACAGGCTCTAAATTTCCCATAGCACCCATATTTTAAGTTTATTTGGTAGTTTTAATTTCTTCTTTTGTTTGACTAGTCATGGCCTCTAATTATTCCACCACCACACCTCCAAATCTCTTAATCGACACTACTTTGAATTGAATCCACGTAGGGCCATTATTTTTCAATTCAAAAAAGAAATAACAAGCCCAAGTAATTCCATGAATAATTAATTATTCCATCAATAACTTCATCATTTCCTGTTTTTTTCAGTTTGAGAAATTTTCCTCTGTTCTTCCAATCAAGTGTAACCACACACCAGACACCATTTTTGAATGGATTGTTTTTGTGTTGATTTCATCTATTGTGTGAGTAGATAACTAATCCAACTATTGTAGACATTATGCCACTATTAGTTATCTTCCAACACTATATGTATGAGAGCCTAAATCTACTAGGGGTAGGGGGTTCTATCCATAAGGGGGTGTAGTGGGGGTGTCCAGTAGGGTTGGTGCAAGGGGGGTCCAGCAAGGGTGGTGCAAGGGGGAGTGCAATGGGGTATGTGCAAGGGGACAGGTTGTGCAGTGGGGAAGGCTTACATGTGTATGAATAGGTAGGAATATACATATATAAGTTCTCCCTTTATATATATTCACTCATGGTAGTATTAATATATATATTGGGTCTAGGTGTGCTTATATATAGATATGAAAAATGCATACATGTTTAAGTGTAAATGGGTATATGCAAGTATAAACATATATCTAAGGACCCCATTGTGAATATTTGGCCATGAAAAATATGTACATAGGGGATAGGTTTCCTTATATATGTGAAGTTGTGTATGTGTGAAAGCAGAAAAAAGGAGGATTTGAGTTGTCATTATCAATATCAACACACCTTGAGGTTGAGGTAGGTTCTCTCTGCCTAAACTTTTAATTTTAATTCTATAATTGTATGATTGTTTTAAAAACTTGTTTCAATAATTTCTTTATTGTTTTAAAAAATGGTTTTCTAATAACCACTAGCTTTTTCAAGGAAGAATATGAATATATCCCTTGAACTTATTTATAGGCCTTATTCAAAGAGGTTACCAAATGCTACTAGTTTCTAGATACTAGAACAATATATCTAAAAAACATACATTGATCATACTTAGAGATCCAAGGATAATTGGATCCATTGACTGATGCTCTGCCTCCTGTTTATCTCTTCCTTATGTAGTTTAAACACTAGGCATAGTCACAATTGGCCTTTCTTCAGGAATAAGAATAGTTGTCTCAATAATTTTTTCTTCATGTTGAACTCATTCAGGGGGTGCATGGGGTGGGTAGTGGGGGTGGGTATGTAAATGGGGGGTAAGGGGCAGGGGGTGTGTTAGGGGTAGGGGGTGTGATGGGGGTAGGGGTGATATCCATGAAGGGGGGGTTTGTCCATAAAGGGGGGATGGGTGTCCAGGAGGGGGGTGGTGTCCATGAAGGGAGTGTCTAGTGTCTAGAGGGAGGGGTGTCTAGGGAGGGAGGGGTCTACAAGAGGGAGGGGGTTGTCTAGGAGGGGGGTTGTCCAGGGGGGCATGGAGGGGGCTGTCCAGGGGGGTGTCATCCAGGAAGGGGGGGTTGTCTAGGGAGAAGGGGGCTGCAGGGGGGTGGGCTACTGCAAGGGGAGTGGGGGGTCCATGAGGGGGTGCTGTAGGGGGGGTGGGGTACCAAATTAGATGATTTCTTTATTCTATTCAGAAAAACTTCTTAACTATACATATTGATTGTTTTAAAATTATGTTTGACTGAAATCATCATTATCTTCATTCAACATCAATCAGTTCATCACAATTTTTGGGAATCATAGTTCTATTGAGCTCCACTGTAACTTTAATATCATTATGACTTAAAATTTGTACAACCACTCGTTAATATCCCATGTTATCATAAGATTATTTAACTATCATTAAATGTGGGGGTTGCAAGAGGGAGGGGTTGTCTAGTGGGGGCTTTGTAGGGGGAGGGGGTTGTCCAGGGGAGGCTTTGCAGGGGGCTGCCCAGGGGGGATTTTCAGGGGGAGGGGGCTGTCTAGGGGAGGGGACTGCAGGGGGCACTACAGGGGGGCTGTGTAGGGGATAGGGTGGGGACTGGGGGCTGTCCAGGGGAATTTATAGGGGGGGGGATTTGAATGGGGTAGGTGGTGTACAAGGGGGATTTGTAGGGGGGGTATCTAGGGGAGATTTGTAGGGGGATGGGGGGTTTTCCAAGGGGGATTTGCTTGGGGAGGGGGCTGTAGGGGGGCTATGCAGGGGAGAGGGTGGGGGATAGGGGCTGTCCAGGGGGACTTTGTGGGGGGGGGGGGCTATCTAGGGGGATTTTCAGGGGGATCTCCATGGGGCTTTACAGGGGGCAAGGGGGATTTGCAGGGGAGGTAGGGCTATCCAGGGGGACTTTGAAGGGGGGGGGCTGTTCAGAGGGGATTTTCAGGGGGGGCTATCTAGGGAGGGCTTTGTATGGGGGAGGGGGCTTTCTAGGGGGGGATTTTTAGGGGGGTTGTCCAGGGGGCTTTGTAGGGGGAGGGGAGTTGCAGGGGGTGGTTCACTGTAGGGGGGCTGTGTAGGGGAGAGGGAGGGTGCTAGGGGCTGTCCAGGGTGTGGGATACTATAAGGGGGTGGGTGAGGGTATTTTTTATGGATATGAAGACCCTATAGCCGTGGTTTCTAAACCATGGTTATAGGTCTATTTCCACAGTTATTAACTGTGGCTATAATTCTAATTCCACTATTAGAAATTATGGTAAAAAAATTTGTTTGCCCTCTTGTATAGATAGGGTTTTAAATCGTGACTATAGTGATATTACAACGGTTTGGAACTGTGGTTGTATACCTATATCCACAGTTTGAACCATGGCTATAGACCTATAGCCATGGTTCCAAATTGTGGCTATAAGTATAGTCCTATAGCCATGCCATACTTAGCCATGGTTCCTCAAACCATGTCTATTACCTATAGCCACGATTTGAGGACCTATAGCCATGGTTTCAAACCGTGGATATAGCCTAAATTTCCAGTAGTGACACTTTATCTTCAAACTCATACTCTGGGTCTTCACGATGATTTTCAGCATACCACTTTTGTCAACTTTGAGTAGCCCTAATTTTATAATGAATGGTATTGACCATTTCTACTATTTCTTTAACAATTTTATTCCCCAGAAGTTTGTGTTCACCAACTTCATCCTATCACGTAGGTTTTCTACATCTCTTCCCATAAAGGGGGTCATATGGACCCATTTGGATTATTGAGTTAAATATATTATTATATTAGATCTTGACCAGAGGAATATATTGATCTCATTTTACCTTAAAGTCCATGGAGTATGCTCTCAACATATCCTCAAGTGTCTGGATAGTCTACTCAGAATGGACATCAATTTGGGGGTGATAATTCATATTCAAGTTCAACTCAGTATTTAGATAATGCTAGAGACTCTTCTAGAACATGGTGGTAAATCCTATATCTCGATGTAATATAATTGATAGTGGTGTTCCAAGTAGCCCTATCACTTATTTGATGTATATCCTTGCAAGTTTTTTGAGTGATAAATCCTATCAAATTTTATTTAAGTGATACTAGTTTCAAATACTAGTCCATGGTTACAAAGTCCATCTACCATTATTTCCTCTTGATGTATTTGTAAGACTAGTTACAAATTCCATGGTTATGTTTTCCCATTTCCATGTAGGTATGGGTAATGGTTGCATCATCCCTTTATACTTTTTCCTTTCATCTTTCACTTGCTAATATACCAGGAACATTAATGTATATTATAAAATCTAATTCTTAATATTATCCCTCCAATAGTTCTCTTAGAGATTTGAATTCATATTCATGTTCCCTGGGTGAATGGGGAAGGTCACACAATGTACATAATTCAGAATCTCCTTCTTTAACTTGGGATTTGATAGTACACATAGTCATTACTCAAATATTACAACTCATTCTTCATCAATTGTTAACTTTGATCATTTACCTTTTCTTATAGCTTCCACCTTCTTCTGTATTTCCACATAATCTCTTTTAGTATCCTTTATCTTATCTAGAAGGGATGGTTAAGAAATCATTTGATAAAGTAAAGATAAATTTATTTCCTTTATGATCCTCATGTACATCCTTTCAAAGTCTAAGAAGATTGGATCCCTCTCAATTCTCATTATTGAAAAGGCTGTCAAATCCTTTCTACTTAGAGAATTTTCCTCTTTATTTTCTTTTCCATTATAGTAGTGGATAGAGGAGTCATATTCTGTGATTCGATCTAACCATCTTCACTTATTCATATTAATATACTTCTATGTGAATATATGAATGAGGATATTATAATTCATATATATTTAAAACTTATCCCCATAGATATAATATCACTATATTTTAAAAGTAAATATCAATGAAACCAACTCCAAATCTTTAATTGGATAGTTCTTCTCATGAACATTCAATTTACTTGAGGTGTTGGATTTCACTTTGTCATTTTTCATCTGTACACAACATAGTCCCTTTTTGAAGCATCATTGTAAGCCATGAAAAGTTCCTCACATGAGGGAAGAATGAGTACTGGTGTAGTGATAAGGCTTGTTTTAACTCTTTGAATCTCTCTTCATGCTCATTGGTCCAGAAATACATCAATCTCTTCTGAGTAAGCTAGGTTATATGGTTTGATCATCATAAAAAAGTTTCTCACAAATCATCATTAATACCTAGATAGCCCAAGGAAACTAAGTTTCTCCATTATAGATACGGGTTTAGGCCCTCCTTAATTTCCTTTATCTTGTAAGGGTCTATAGATGTCCCTTTTCAAGTGATGACATACCCAAATAATGATACTTATTTTACTATAACTCACATTTACTATACTTTTTATATATATTCTCATTTTGAAAATTATTTAACACCATATTCCAATACTTTTCATTATCCTACTTTCCTTTAGAGTATATTAGAATATTATCTATAAATATTTCCACAAATTTTTCAAGGTAATTTCTAAAGACTCTATTCATTAAGTCCATAATGATTATTGTAAGATTAGTGAGTCTAAAGGGAATCACTATGAACTAATAGTGTTCATACCATATTCAAAAAATAAATATTCAAAATATGTTCCTCCTTTACCTTTATTAGTGATATCCTAACTACAGGTCCACCTTAGAGAAATAATGGGGCCCATGTAGTTGATAAAACAATCCACCTATTTTTGGAAGGGGATAAGTTTTCTTTATCTTGATTTTTTTGAGTTCACAATAGTAAATCTAGAGGTGAATTGACCCATCCTTCTTCCTGGAACACCCCATGGTGAAGCACTCTGGCATATAAAACCCTTGTCCAGATTCTCTTATAACTTCTTCTTCACCTATTCCAACTCAATAGTGGATATTCTATAGAGAATATTCAATGTGGGAAGAGATTCAGGTATAAGTTCAATTCATAACTCAACCTCTCTTTCAGGAGAAATACCATGTAACTCTTTAGGGAATAAATTATTATAATCCCTCACAATGGGCATATCTTTGAGCATGATTCTCTCCATTGACTCAATAATTTTGTATATATATGATTCCTTATAAGGTAATAATATCCATTATTGATAAGAAGATTCCAATTGAGATTCATTATCCCCCTTAAACTCATACAAAATCAAAGGATAAATCTGAATATGAATAGTGATCTCTCTCTCTAAATAGTTGATGTTGACTTTATATAAGGATGGCTAATATATTCCCAATATTGAATCAAACACCACTAAAATAAGTAATTCAATATTTACTATGATATTTAATCTAAAAAAAATTGACCAAGGAGGATTTATATACTTTTTATGCAATAATTTATCTATTTTTTTTTCTAATAGAATGTTTAACCCCTATGTTTTGAGGTGGTTCTTGAATAATCCTACTAAACATACAAGATACTAAAGAAAGTATATAACTAGAATAAAAAAATACATTTTCTGTTCTTGAATGAATAATAAGAATTATATAACATTAGAGAGACATATATTTCTATTACTCAGTGTCGAGGGAGGAGCACGCCACGCCATATATGTCTATTACTCAAAATATTCTATTCATTTAAAAAACATCATCATTAAGGGATAGAAAGGTTCCCCTTAATTGAGTTTGATATTAAAGAGTGCTTTTCGATAAATGAATTAAGGTGTGTATTACCCCATAAAAGGAAGGGATAATTATCTAGGTATATATATAATAGACATATATACATAATTAATAGGAATTATATAACATTAGAGAGAGAGAGAGATAAAGTGAGTAATAGAGTGAAAGTTCATAACCTAAAAGAAAACGGTCGTTCAGAGAGATCCCTTACCTTAAGATTCAAAATCATTATTCAGTTGAAATTAATGTCCTATATAATCAAATTAAATTAATTAATTACTTAATTAATATCATTTTATATCTTTATAAGATTTATTATAATTTTATTTTGTTCATTTATAACTATTTTATCAAGATATAAAGACTAATTTCATTGTTCTCTGAGAATTTGTTCCATGGTTCAGAGGTGAGATAACTTGTAGATAATTATTTAAGTTCATATCAAGTGGTACTAAAACTATAGAAGTGTAATGAAATGGTATTAATGTAATTATACAAATTAAAATGGTCCCAAATACACATATTCATTCCTACATAAGGATGATTAACTTAGAAAAAATGTTAACATTTTGCGTTTAGTTCAATTATAATGTTTACCGACCATCATAAACTAGATTCATTTTATTTAATTAAATTATTATTAAAACATTAAATAAATTTAAATAAGTTATAATGTAATTATTATAATCATATTTAACCATAATAATTTTTCTATAACTATCCTTGAAGGCGGTGGAGAAAAATGAAGAGTGTTTTTCATGGAGGTGGTGAACCAACCATATTGTAAACAACATTTTCATTTTAAAATATAAATAAAGGAGGGTAGAAGATGGATACTACACCATAATAATAATATATAATTATATCTAGTATTATTATGTTACTATTTCTATGTGTATGGAGATCATGTACGGGTGGTTTAAGAAGAATAAAATTAAAATAGATCTAGTTTAGTGTTTACCTTTCCCATTGGTTGTCTCCTTTTAAGATACCCCTTAAGGTTCATTGTAATGGTATTTGGATAAGACTAGAAGAAATAGGACATTGGGGACTATTAGGAAGGGAATCGGGAAGAAATATATCGAGATTAAAGGGTTAAAATTTGTGAGTAGAAGGGGTGGTGAGGGGTGGTATTTATAAGGGGATAAGAGGGGATTTTTAATATTATAATCATTATATTATTATTTTGGAACAATAATACCAATTATATTTATTCTTAAGAATATATAAATTAAATGGTTCATGTATGTTTTAACTAATGTGATTTAACATCATCCATGACTCAAAAATTCATGTATTTATCTTATCATATTAAATATTAAATTTTATTTAATACTATTGTTCATAAAAATTTTAAATATTTTAGAAAAATACCAAAAAATTACTCTAAGAGTTTTTTTAAGTTTATATTTAAAAAATTAAATCCATTAAAGGAAAAAAATTATAAATATAGGAAATTTAATTTTTTTAATAAAATCATCATTTATTTGAAAATATCAATTTTAATATTATGATCAAATTTCTAACCATTTGAAAAATTACTTTTGGTCCCATAAAATTTTATTATATTTATAATACAACTTAATAATAATTTTTAAATAAATTTTTTGAAAACAAACTTTTTTTAAATCATTATATTTATTATAAAAATTCAATTAAAGAATTTATGTTTTAAAAAAATATAAACACTTAATTTATCATTTTGAAACATTTATTTACCTGTACTATGGTCTAAATATATCATATTTAAATTTTATAAGATGTATAAAAATTATTTTACACCTAACTCGTTAAGGATATTATTCTAATGGTCAAGTTACTATTCTAAATAGTCATATTACTATTCCAACATTCAGGTTGCTATTCAAATGGTTATATATATTTTCCAAGGTCATGTTTGTAACAGTAATATGGGATAAATAATTTCTATAAATACCTCATATTTCAGTCATTCTATATTCACTTATATTCTCTCTCAAATATATCTATATATATAAATTCACTTTAAAAATTCATATTGCATTTCTAACATTAGGCTTCATTTCTATAATTTTGTTTGTAAGTGTGATTATTCTTTGGGATTGAGCATGTCCAAATGTTACAATTATTTTTATATTATTTTATATTTTTTATCCCATTGTAATAATTTCAATTATTATAACCATTTTTATTCTATAAATGTAATGTTTAAAGTAATATAAGAAAATGTTGTTGGTTTTATCATGTGGTGTATGTGCTTTACTAAATATAACATAGCTATATAATTATAAGTGAAATTATATTGATAAAATTATAGATCTTTTCATAGTTTCATTTAAAAAAATAACTTAGGGAGAATTCATTTAAAGATATAATTTTTCCCATGGATATTTTGAGGAGGAAATTTACATGAAGTAAGCTACTAGTTTCATGGAAAATTTCAATCTAGTCTTGTTGTGTAAACTAAAAATAAGCATTATATATTTTAAATAAGAGTTGTGGAAATGAAACTAAAAATTAAATGATTTAATAGAAGATAAGGTTGTCATGTAGAGAAAAATATATCACTATTTATACCAAAAGGTGTAAAATAGTGTGAGATTAAACATCCTTCTCTTGAATGTGTTTGTAATACTCCTCAGAGGACTAAAAATTAAGAGGTTTTTGGATTTCAAAATGATATATTTGAAAGAATCAAGATAAAATGTTTTAGGGAGGCTAATAAAGTATTTGGTATAAATATTGAATGGGAAAAGGCCAAAGGATTAGTTTTATATCAGAAAGAATACATTTGGAAGATAGTAAAAAGATTTGGGGTGTCAAGTTGTAAGTCAGCTGCAACTTATTGTCCATAAACATAATGTTATCCAAGGGTAAATCTCCTAAATTGTAATATGAGTTTAATTATATTGAGAGGGTCATATTTTCATCAATAGTAATAAGTATCATGTATGTAATGTTGTGTAATCATATATATATTGATTTTTTAGTGGTATTAATTAGATAGTTCATAGAAAATATTAGGAAATAACACTGAGATTCCATAAAATAGATCATATGGTATCTTAAAGGATTGGAAGATATAGCTATTTTATTCATGATAGATTATTTTTTGCAGTTATATATAGATGCGGTCTTTGGGGGATATTTAGACATGATGAGATGTTCTATAGTAAATGGGTTCACTATTATAGGAATAGTATTCATTTGGATATCGAGGCTGCAACCAGTGGTAACATGCTCTATAATGGAAGCTAATTATTTTCCAATAATGTATGTGGGTAAGGAAATTATATGTACTAAGTATTTTTTAGAATATTTTGGAAGAGTTTAGGGGAATTCATTACTCTATTTTGATAGTTAGAGTGTAATACATTTTTTCAAGAATCTAGTGATTTATGCAAGGAAAAAATATTGACTTAAAATATCATTTTATCCCAAAGTTACTTGAGAATGTATTTTTGGAGATATATAATATAATAAAAATCCAAAATCTAGTATAAATTTTCACCATGGTTCTAGTCCAAGAAATATTGTGGTAAAATTATGTATTAATGGGACTCGATTAAGCAGAAGGTAATAGAGATCACTAACTATTGTTACTATAGAATATTAGTGTATGCTCACAAGTGTTGGATAGTTTCTATAATTTCCTTAAAGTATTATTCAAGTGTAAGATTATTAGAAATGTGAGTTATATTTAATATTGATAACTCATCTCTACCAGAAGGAGAATATTTGGTAGATGGAATAGCCTATTATTCAGTTTAGTAATAACAAATATCTTTATTAGGGTCCATGTATATGGGAAGATGTTATCTTCTAATGGATTGATCATGTGCAATTCTCAATTCATAGAAATATTTTTATTATTAGATATGTTTTCATCCTAGTAGGTTTTTAAATAAATGATAGATTGTATGGTTTACTTACCCTTATATAAAAATTTGGTGATCAAATAGTTGAAATATACTAAAGATTAGTAATTTCCAAGCTTCAATGAATGTGCTTCATCAAATTTCAAAAAGTCGATGTTATCAGTTTACCAGTAGGTACCCACTCTATGGGTGGGTTGGGACCACTTGTTCATATGTTCTTCTTGTTGACTCATATTATAAGGTTGTGTGATATTGGTGGTAATTACTAATTGTGATTGTATAAACTTATAACATTTTATAGTAATAAAATGTAAGTAGTGTTCTCATGTGGTTATAAGACTCTTGTTTGAAAAAAATAAATGAAATATTTTTTTTATTCTTTTATTTTTCAATTTTTTATTTGGGATTGTGAGAAGTAAATTAATTCAAATTAGTGTGGTGATTTATGGTGAATATTTCTTATTATGTCATGGTACATTGAAGTTTGACATGATTCTAATTATAACTTTCTTCACTATGCTTGAAAGTTTTGATCTTCTAACTTCTTATGAAATATTGGAAGTTATGGGAGATTCTCAATAGATTTCTTCATGATTAAAATTTTCCATAACTCCTTGAAATTTTTTTCTTTAAAAAATAATATGTGACTAGATTATTGGGCAATTTAAAAATCAAATAAAATTTCACCTCCTCGAGCAAAGGTATCTCAAACTTCTTCATTTTTATAGAAAATTATTCATAAACTTTCTGCACATTATAAAAAAATGATGATATCATAAACATAAAAAATCAGAATGAGTGATGATTTGATGATCTTATTTATGTATATGTTTTTTATACTTACCCTTTTATAAACCATATTTTTTTCAATAACTCATAGACCTTGAAATAGTAATCTCTTAGGGATTACTCTAACCCAATAAAGAATCTTCTTAAATTTCCATACCTTACTACCATATTTATCAATCATAAAACCTTTTATTGACACCATATAAAACTCTTAATTTATTTCACCCTTCATAAATATAGACTTTACATCCATTTAAAAATTGTTGAAGTTTATTTGATATGTAATTATAAGGAAAATATCGATGGTCACAAGCCTAGAAATATGGGGTAAATGTTTCATAAAAATTAATGACTTTATTTTTTGGGTACACCTTATGCACAAGTGTATATTTTTTCTTGAATATTTTCCTTTCTCATTTATATTTTTCCTCATAATCCATTGTTTCAAATGATATTCTTAACATTGGGACTATGAACAAGCTCCCATGTTTCATTCTTTTCAATTTAATCTATCTCTCCATTCATTACTTGAATATTTTGTTTAGGATCAAGGGATCCATCAATATTTTAGGGTTCTATAATTGAAATCGTAATTTTGTAAAATATTTTACTTTACCCAAGCATAACATACATAAATATTGAATTATTTTAGATGAATTTTGAATACATTTATTAATAATAAATGCCTCAAAACCTTAAAGGTTTAGATTATTTGTAGAATACATACATAAATAGATTATTTCATAAAATATCTCTAGAATATCCCAAAAAATTCATCTCACATTGTACCCTTATTAGGAATACCCTATATAAAACCTTTATTCGTGGCCTGGGGAAATGAAACATAAGAAAGAGTGAGTTAATATTCTCAATAAGGGAAAACATGGGAGATATCAATATATTATTATATGAAATAATAAGATAAGAATAAGGTTATGATATCCTAGTCATAATTTAATAAGTTCATAAAAAATATATCATAGATCATAAACATGATTCATGGTATAAAGATTTATCATTTCAAAATACATGAATCATAAGATAGATGAATCATCATAAATCTAGCGTGAGATATAATAGCATATCATAAGGATTTTAACATGTCATTGGAATTTTTAGATCAATCCTAAGCATAAAAATCATAATAATATCTTGGGTATCGTATATTCCTCATAGAATTATATAAGTGGGATAATTATAACATTATCTTGGTAGTAACATATATCTAGTTAACTTCATTCACTATTAGTAGTTTATTAACATCATCGTCTCTTAAGATCTACTTAACTCTATCATATCTTAAGAGTTTCTTAAATTTCATCACTTAGGATTTTCTTAAATATATCATCATTATCCAATAAATTGGAGAGATATATAATTTTAGTTCAACCTTATATATAATAATAATTTAATAATATGTATGCCACAACATCCTAAAACATCCATCATATCACCATAGTATAACCCATGGAAAATAAGTGATTTTTGTAAACATCTCATCATGATAATAATAAACCATCTAAAGAAATAATAATTATTTCATCATTGTATCATATCCCCATTAAGTCAAAATTAACTCTTATGGATGTTATCATAGATGAAAATTTCTTTAAAGGATCAGTGGAGTAAACTTAGGGAAAATACCCTTTTCATTTTAAAATAAATTATTTAAAATCCAAAAAAATTAAAAATTAATGGGAAATTTTTTATTTTAAATAAACCATAGAAAATTATAAATTAATCTTCAATTAATTTAGCTATCATGGTAGTGGGAAATTATTTTCATTCCATGATCATTAAAAACAAATATTTTATTCACACCTTCAATAAAAATTACTTCATTCTGAAAATGATAAGAATATTTTTTAGAGATTTCAATAAAAATTAAAAAAAGGTTAAAAATTATGTTAAACAATCATTGGATCGTAGTAAAAACATTATTTAAAACTTTTTAGAAATTATAGATATGGTGGAGAAATATTCTTAATCAAAAGAGTATAAATAAGGTCGGTTTTTCATAAAAAACATTTTTGGAATAATTTTGAGTGAAAAAGAGAAGGAAATGGTACTAAAATTTAAAAATTATAGAAATAAACATAGAAGAATAAAATAAAATTATTTTATTAGATAAGGATAATATAATTTCCCTTAATGTAAATTCAATCATAACTAATTCCAATTAAAATTATATTCATACATAAATCCTTTACCTCAAGTCCTCATTTTCTTCAATTTAACGAAATATCATGTATAATAAATATATATTTATTATAAACTTATTATAAAACAATATTCATTCATAATTATTTTTTACAATTCCTTTATAATTTCCAATTATCCTTTTCTTAATATTTTCTTCATTAAAGTGAACATTTGGGTGAAAACTATCCTATTTTCCATGCATGTTTTAGTTTGATGGTTCTGGTATGTACACCTTGGTCATGGTTTAAAAATGAAAAAAAATATTAATCATTTAATAAATATAACATTTATTAATCATATACACTTTTATAGTCACTTATATAAAGCGGTTATGAAAAATTAATTACATCACTTTGTTGAGATGGTAATCTGTATGTACGAACGAGGGATGTTTTTTACTTTTCAATGGATAGAAAGAAAGAAATATAATTAATAATTCAAATTTCAAAAAATATTATTATATCATATATATTCATTAAATATATCCTCATTATTATCTATGTAAATTGTAAATGAAAAATGAATCGCATCGCTTCATGGGGTGGTAATCCTCACCTATGCACAAGCGACATTATCATGTTCCAAATTATGGAAAGGTATGAAGTTAGATATCATATTATAATTATAGAATAATAATTATTTCATAAATATCATATATAAACATTAAATCTATCATAATAACCAACCATAAAATAAGGTGATGGAAAATGAATCGTATCACTATGTGGAGGCGGTAGTCCATGCACACATGAGCGGTACTTTAATCTATCATTTGATGGAAATGAAGGGGAAAATAGTTTTTTAATGCTCATAATAAAATCTTAGTATATTGAAAAAAATTATTAACCATGTTATGATAAATAAATTATATTTATGGGAAGTATAATAAGAGATAAACTTTGGAAGAATCGGGTAAGATGATTACCTCTTCTATGTGAGACCTCCTTTGGCTTGCACCTTAAGAATTAATAGGATGGTATTCGAGTAAGAAAAAGATCTAAAAATTTTTGGGAAGGAATCTAGGAAAATTTTAGGACATCCATTTTATGAGCTATAATACTCAATTTGTTTTCCAAATATAGGAGAAGAGTTTCCCGTTTAAAGTGAGGGGAGGGACCCACATGGAATTACTACAAATATTTAAATAATATAAATTAATTTCCCTTTAAAGTTTAGAAAAAAGAACAATACATCAAATTTTGGATAATATAATATTGAAATTACTTTATAAAATGAAAAAATATATAATTTTAAGTAGAATTTAAACCCTTATCATTTGGTTTAACCCACCCTCAATAAACCTTTCATAACCATAACCGTGGTAAAAAATTATTAGTGTTTTTACTATAAATTATGACCAAAAATTAAGTTTAACATATTAAATTATATTAATTATTCTGATTGAAAATATATAATCTATTTTATAAGTTTCATTTTCTATAAGTGGCAAAAAATTAGCACAAAACACAACAAAAATTGTTACAATAAAAAATGAATTTTTATGCATAAACCTAGATTTATTCTTATACAATGAATAGTAAACCCCATTAGATTAATGATAAAACATTTTATTGAATATATAATATATAAATTTCTTTAAAATCATTTATTTTTAGTGACTATTTTAATTTTTTAATATAAAATCATTTTCCACGCATAAAAAATGTTTTTCATAAAAACATATATTTTACCTTCAAATGATTTTATTTTCATTTATAACCAATTTAAAACCAATTAATTCATTTTATAAATTTGTAAATAATACATTTTCATAATTTATTTAGTCATTTTTAGGACCACCAATCCAATGGTTATGCAATAACTATTACATTAAATAATAATATTTTAATAGTATATCGCAATTCTTTTAAACATAATTTTATGTGTAAAGAATGATATCAAAGAAATAAAATTTATTTAAAGATATATTTATCATAAAATATTAGGGAATGACATTCTACCCTCATTATAATAATTTTAATCTTGAAATTTTATCACTTTTATACAAACATAAAATGATATTTTTTCATCATCACATCCTTGGGTTCCCATATAGATTCCTCAAATGTATGGTTATTCCCTAAAGATTTGACCAAGTGAGTGGTTTTGTTTCATAGAACTTTCTCTATTAAATAAAAAATCTTCACCAGTTTTTACTTATAAGAGATATCATTCTCTAGTGGTACAAACTTTAAGTTCAGTATATGTGAAGGATTAGGTATATATTTCTTCAGGAGATATACATGTAACACATAGTGAACATGAGAGAGATTTGGTGGAATCAATAAGTGATAAGAAACTATCCCAAAATAATAAATAATTTTTAAGGGACTCATATATATATATATATATGGATTAAATTTACATTCCTTCGAAATCATATAACCTTATTCTAAGGAAATATTCATAGTAATTCCTTATCACTGATATAGGACTATAGATCTCATAGATGATTATAATCATAAATTTTATGTCGAATATGAGATTCCTTGATGTGATATTGAATATAAATAACCATATTTTCCATTTCCTTATCTATCTCAGATACCAATATCTTTTTTTATCCTTATTTATCCCAAAAAATTGGATTTTTACACTTCCTTCTATATAGGGTTTCATATAGAAACATTTTAATGCTTGAGTGAAAGAAATTCTTATAAAAAATAAAAAACATTAAAGGTGTTAATACCAATCACCTTTGAAATATATATATCAATATCACAATGTATATTTTAGAATTATAATGGTCCTCTTAGACTAACCATAAATATGGGTATGATATGTAGTGCTAAATCACAACTATATATTTAAATATTATTGAAGACATCTATATAACTTCAAGGTAAACCTCAAATCCCGATCAGATAAAATAGAATGCGAAACTCTATAAAACCTTCCCACTTCCTTAATGTATATCCTCATAATTTTATCAATATATAAATACTCATTGGTGTTAATTAAATGTGATGATTTTATAATGATATTTACTATAACCAAAATAGAATTATTTAAATTAAATTGTTTTGGGGATTCCAGCAAAAAAATCCAAGGTAACATTTTCCCATATCCATTATGGTATTAGAAATGGTTGTAAAGTACCCTTAGACTTATATCACTTGGAGTTAACTTATAAACATACCAAGAATCAAGATACATACTCTAAAATAACCCTTTTTTATGTTATCCCACTAGAAATACTCTTTTAGATATCTATATATATTCATGTTTCTAGGATGAATATATAATGATGAACTACGAGATTCTTTTAACAAATCCAAGTATGGTATTAGAATAACATATACTTGATTAATGAACCATATCATTCTATCACAATCATAGTTTAACTGAGGAACATTTCTCACATTTTTCTCATGTTCCACATCCTCCTTCTGTATCTCTTTAATCCTCCCATGTATGTATGGTTTAACATTCATCCGAAAAATATTTAATCTTTCCTATTTAATCATGATTTCAATATTCATATTCTATAACTCCATATTGTATCATTTGTAATATTTTTCATTGATAATATAGCATGATATTTATGACATGGATCAGCATCCACCTTATTCATCTTCAAAATGTGTTACTGTATTGAGTAGTCGTATTATTTAATCAATTCTAACAATCTCCTTTAGAACATATTCAACTATTTTTCGGTTAATATATACTACAAGATTTTATGATCCATATATATATATCACACATTTCACTATAAAAATAATTTCTCTATATTTTTAATGAAAAAATACCACTACTTGTTCCAAATCATGATTTGGGTAATTTTTCTCATGAATTTACAATAAATTATAGACATAAGCTATCACTATATCATTCTACATGAGAATGTATCCCATTACCCTCTAAGATCCATCACTATATATCAAAACACCTTATCCACTACAACTTAGTTTAAAAATAAGTAAACTAACGGACCTTCCTTTTAGTTAATTGAAATTTTCATCACATTCATCTATTTAAAGAAACTTGGCTCCCTTTTGTGTCAACTTGGTTATTGGATTAGATAGTCATCATAAATTCCTCATGAATCATTGGTAGTATATAGTCAACCTAATAAAACTATATATCTCAATAATTTTGGTTGTTCGAATACTTTTCTCAATCACTTCCATTTTTGAAGGATCTACCAATATACCCTTTCTTGAGATTATATAAACAAAGAATGAAAATTTTTATAGAAATAATTAACACTTACTAAAGTTATCATACAGCTTCTCCTTCCATGGGTTCTTCAAAAAAATATTCAAATGATCTTCATGAAATTACTTTCACTTTTAATAGATAAGAATATCATCTATAAAGACTTCCATAAAATGATCAAGAATATATATATATAACTATTCATTAGATCCATGAAGAAATTTGTGATATCAAATGGAATAACTATAAATTCATAATAATCATAATTCATATTAAAGGTTTTATTGGGTATATCCTTCATCTTGACCCTCAAATGATGATGTCCAAAATTAATTTCACTATTTAAAAAGTATTTATCTTCGTATATTTTATAAAATACATCATTAATACAATGTAAAGGATACTTGTTTCTAATAGTGATTGTATTAAGTTTTCAATAATCAATGAAAAGACACATTGACCAATCTTTCTTATTAATAAAAAGAATAGGTGTACCCCATGGTGATGAACTAGGGAATATGAATCCCTTATCAAGATTCAATTACTGTAACTTATTTAATTTCTACAACTCAATCAGTTACATTCTATATGAAGCCTTTGAAATAGTTTTAGCACTAAATATGAGTTCTATTGAAAGTTCAACTACACGATTCAAGGTAATTCTACTAAATACTTTAGAAAATATATCAACATAATCCCAACTAATAATAATATATTCAATTTTGAGTTTATCCCCACTAATTTGAGATAAATATCCCTCATGAATATGTAGTAATACCCATAAAAAATAAGTTACTTCCATTGGAAGTTGATATTCATCCTCATAGTAAAATTTGATCATAGGTTGATTCAGAATATCAAACATGACTTATTTTCCTCAGAAATTAATATGGGTTCTATATATAATGATCTAATATATTCTGAAAATCAAATAAAATTCAACTATAAGGATATTCATAATATTTATATGAGTCACATTTCAAAAAAATTATATTGGAGAGGAGTTATAGGCATGATATGTGATCAACATACCATTAGGATTTTTTACTACTAACTAAACATCTAATCTTTGTATTGGTGATGTGATACCCTTATTAAATTATTTATGTATAAAAGAGTTGATATATCCATAATAAAATGACAAATTTATGATTCTAGAGTGGATAGTAAGTTTACCTTTCATGAATTCATTTTCATGACCAAATTCAGTAGTGCTGATCACATTATCTTTCCCTTTGTCTCTTACCTTAAGAGATTATTGATGTTTATTGTCATCACTAGCCCTCATATTCATGTAGTTATTTCTATAATGTTTATACACCTTACAATTATAATATTAGAGTTTGGGTGGCACATTTAGTTGATCTTTTTCACTGTTCCTTTAATTAAATTAGATTTTCACATCACTTCACTATTATTTTGCTCGATGTCCTTTTTCTCTACACTTAAAACATTTACCATAAACCATAAGTAAATTTAACTTGGCCTTCCTTCCACACATCTAAAAAGAAGGAAGATTAATTTTCATTCCTCTATGAGTTTTATTATTATAATTTCTTCAAAATTTATTCTTTCTCTTAATATCCCAAATGAAATGTGAACAATAAGGGTCTCCCATCTCTATTTATAACTTGATATCACATCAAATGGTTTCATCATAACTGTTAAAGTCCTTTATATCCAATTCCTTTTGAATAATTTTTCTCAATCCACTAAATAATTAATTAATTTCCTTTTAGGATTAATTATAAAACCTGAATTATACATTGAAAGTCTTGTGACATTTTTCTCAAAGGTACTAATGAATCCTTATACTTCAATTCCGAGAATTACCTCTCCATTTCAGTTTGAAGAGTTCAAGGAAAATAATTATTGAAAAATACCCTATTAAAATATTTCCATATCATTGAACCAATTTATTCATCTTTACATATATTCTTGACAAGAATCCACCATTGACTCACTTCACCATACAAATTAGAAACAACTAAAATATCTTTTTCATACTTTGAGCACTGAAGATTATAAACTATATTTTCCATGGCACTAAACCATTATTTAGAAATTAATGGATTAGTGTTCCGACTAAATGAAGGTAGATTTTTCCTCATGGGGGAATAAATAATACATTTTTCCCTCCTTTTATCATTTGTGAACTTTGTATAATTCATGTCTTAAGAGAGTTTCATAAGAATATAAAAAATATTTCACATTCTATTTTTTATAACATTTAGTTTCTAATGAGGATAGTCATTTCATTGTCCATAATATTCAATTTTAACATAATTCTTTCTTGATCCATTCATTGAATAAAACCAGAAAACATAGTGCTAGAAACAATATTCATAGCGAGTAATCATGTAATCATGGAAAATTATTCATAGGATGTATAAATCATGATATCTTATTTTAAATTTATGGAACGATAATTTTAACCTAGGTTATTCAGGTTCATCATCTATTCAAATCCTTTATAATGGTTCATAAAAAAATGTGAATTAACCCAATAATATCCATCAAGAGTGTCTAGTTAGGATTATAGTCTTAGGCTAACTAATTATACATTAGTGAAGAATGAGTTAATACCCAATTCTCCCTTTTTAGATTTTTAGCCCCTATGTGTATCTATGTCATATACATATCCACTTTATAGTATCTATAAAGGAATATATTTTCTATTAATACTGCTTAATATCTACTTTACCAAAACTTCAATATGTTATTATACACTTAGGATTATCTCTAGGGTTTTCAACGAAGTTCTATAATAATAATATCCAAGAATAACTAAACCTTAATTTAATACCAACTAAGGTGAATCAAGCATAACATGTGTAAATATTAAACTATTTTAGATTAATATTCTATACATATCATAATAATACATAGCCCATAACTATAAATGTTAGAGTCTTTAGATACTAGATACATAAACAACATATTTAATGAATGATCTTCAACATATCCCATAATGTTTTTCACACATTGTACCCTTATTATACATGTTATACTTAAATCCTTTCATCATAACTTTTATAAAGTAAACATAAGAAAGGATAATTTCACATTCTTGGTATGGGTAAACATGGGAGATATGAATTGATGATCACATGCAAGCATAATATAATCATAAGGGTGAGATGTCATGATCAAAATTTAAAATTTTCAAACCCAATATATCATAGTTCATAAAAATGATTCATTTTATAAATCTTAATCATTTCAAAAAGACGTATATCATAAGAGTAAGGAATTATCATAAATAAATAATAAGGCATGATATCATATCATATGATTTTGAACATGTCATTAGAATTTCATTAATCAATAAAATGAAAAGATTATCATAATAATATATTTAGAATCATACTTTCATCATGGAATTACCTAAAAATTATAATTCCAACATTCTATAAGGACTAAATTATAACTAGTTAACTTATCCATATCTTATAATTTTATTAAATATTTCACCTCTTAGGATTTTCTTAACTCCATCTTCTCTGAGAATTTTCTTAACTCTGTCATATATTATGATTTTCTTAACTCTTTCATCTATTAGGGGTTTATTAACTTTAAAATCATTACCCAATGCATTATGGGGTTATACAATATTAGTCCCACCCATCACATAATCATAATCCATTCTTATATATGTCATAAGATCATAAAACATTCATTATATCATCATAGCATAACTCATGAAAAATAAATGTTTTCTGAATAAATATCATCATCATAATCATAAACCATCTAGATAAAGGATAAGGATGATATCATTGGATTGTATCTCCTATAAATCATTAGTAAAATAAAAGGATATTATCATATATGAAAATGTATTTAAATGATCATTTTAATATTTATTGAGGAAAATAAAATTTTTAGTTTGAAATCAATTTTTAAAAATATAAAAAATTACAAAATATTATGAAAAATATTTTATTTTAAATGAACAAAAACAAATTAAAGGAATATTCAAATCATTGATTGTTCATGATAGAATGAAATTTTTTTATACCCTAATCATTAAAAACAAATATTATGTTCACACATTCTGTGAAAAGTACCTCGTTCAATAAATGAAAAGAATATTATTTTTTAAAAAAATTATAAAAATAAAAAAAAACAAGGATAAAAATGAAATTAAAAATCATTAGATCATAGTAAAATAATTATTGAAACATTTTATGGAACATGGATATGTATGAAAAATATTGTCATCTAAAAGAGGAGAAATAAGGTTGGATTTTCTTTAAAACATTTTATACACCATTTTTCAATACCAATGTGAGTAAAATAGTATTAAAAAATAAAAATTATATAAATAAAAATATTATAAGAAAATAAAATATGTTTATCTGATAATTATTAAATAATTTCCCTGAATATAAATTCAAACACAAATAGTCCTAGTTAAAATGATATTTAAACATAAATCACTTACCTCGAGTCTCCTTTTTGTTCATACATGTTCAAATATCCTATATAATAAATATATATTTATTATAAATTTATTAAAAAACTATATTAATGAATAAATTACTATCGATCATTCATTTATAATTTCTAATTATCTTTTTATTAAAAAAAACGTTAAAATATACATTCTGGTGAGAACTGGTCCATTTTTCATCCATGTTTTCATTCGATGGTTCTGGTAATTACAGATAAGACTTGATTTAATTATAAAAAAATATTAAAAATGATATAATATCATATTTATTAATCACATAAACTTTTATAATAATTCATATAAATCGGTGATGAAAATTGAATTACAACACTTTATGGAGATGATAGTTTGTATGTACACAAGAGTAATATTTCTATTTTTTTATGGATGGAATGAAAGAAAAAATAATAATAATTAAACTTTATAGAATAATTATTATATCATAAATATAATATATATTCATTAAATATATCCTAATTACTATCCATGTAAATAATAAATGAAAAGTGAATCACATCGCTTCTAGGAGAGGTATTCCACGCGTACACATGAGCTACGTTAACATATTTCATTGGATGGAAAAGTAATAAGGAATATAAGATATTAAAATTAAATAAGAATAATTATGAAATAAATATAATATATAATAATTAAATACATCACAATAAAAATCTATGAAATATTCTAAGGTAAAATGAAACACATCCCTACTTCGAGGCAGTAGTCTACACGTACACATGAGCAATACTTTCATTTAACATTTGATGGAAAGACGTTGGAAAATATTTGTCTTATAATAATAATAATATATAATTATATCTATAATATTATATTAATCATGTTATTATGGATACAACTGATTTATAGTAATTATAAGAAGATATTACATTTTAAATAATTATGTAAGACGGTTACCTCTTCTTTGAGAGACCTCATTTGGCTTACACCTTAAGCATTCATGGGATGGTCTTCGGGTAAGAACATGTGATCAAGAATGAAATAAAGGAATAAATGAAGGTTTTGGGAAGGTATTTTATGATATATAGATCAAAATATTTTTTAATAATGGATGAGAATAGGTACCCATTTATAAGTGAGGGGAGGGACACACATGGAATTACATAAGAGATTTAAATAATATAAAGTAACTTCCCAGTGAAATTATATCCAAACGGAAAAAGAAATAGTAGATATTATAAGATAAGTATTAATTATCTTCCAAAAATAATATTTATAAAATTTTAAGTTTCATTTATACCCTTATCTCTTATTTTAACACCTACCCCCCCCCCCCCCGATAAACCCTCGTAAAACCCTTTTTAACCTTAACTGTGATAACAAAATTTTACTATGTTTACTACTAATTATGACCATAAATAAATTTGAACCTATTATATTATATTAATTATGATGATTATAAATATTTAATCTATTTTAAAATATGCAATTAAAAAAAGTGGTTTATATTCATTTTAATATAAATGTGAAAAATGAAACAAAACTATTTCAGAGAAAATGAATTTTTAAGCATAGAACTGGATTGATTATTATTAAATGCCAAGTAAAAACCATTAGATGAATGTTAAACCATTTGATTGAATATATAATTATAAATTTCTTTAAAATAATTTATTAATATATAATAATTTAATTCATTACGATAAAAAACATTTCATGAATAAAAACTATTTTTTCCAAAAAAAACATATCTTTTTACTTTCAAATGATTTTATTTTCATTTCAATAAAATTTATAACCAATGAATTAATTTTATACATGTGTAAAAAATAATTTTTCATAATTTATATAGTCATATTCATACCCTAAAATCCAAAGGTTAGGCAATAACTATCACATTAAATAATTATATTTTTTAGAGAATATTGTGGTTCTTTTTAACTCAATGGTTCATTTAATAATAGATATCAAAGAAATAAAATTTATTTAAAGAGAGATTTACCATAAAATCATGGTGTGTTACATTATATTCATTATTTTAATCTAATTTATACCCCTTGATTCTAACCCCCAATGATATTCTCTATATAAATTTATCTTTAAAGTCTTGAATTTGTCTATGTGGTTCTCAAATCCATAACCACATAATGTGAATAAACCAAATCTGCACCATCATCTAAAATCTGTGAATTTTTTTATACTGTTTAATAGATCAAATAGTTATTAAATTATCCTCAACAAAATATATTATTTATATCTTGACCTCATATTAATTTTCAAAGAACATAACATCTTTATAGTAAGCTATCATTTCACCTCTGTTGTTGTAATATCTATATAAACTTACATTTTGTGAGTAACCAAGAAAAATAGAATCTTTAACTTTTTCATCAAATTTTCCACAACTGTTTCCTTAAATTCTTGATAAACCATGGAATATAAAACACTATTAACTATTTTATATTTGTATTATTCTTGAAATACCTTTCATATGGAGTAATATCTAAATTTTTCCTCAATAAGAACCAATTTTTGAAAAATACCAGCAGTAGTGATAAACTATAATAAAAAATATCTTGAATTTTCATGCCCAGTTAGAATGGTTCTATCCATATTAAAAATAATTATATTTTTTATTTCATAAACACTATTTTTTGGTATATTTTAAGGTTAAGTAAACGCTTCTATTATGCCATGTTTATCAAGATATTTAGAAAAAAAATTATGAGCATACTCACTTCTATTATATGATCTCAAGATCTGTAATGAAAATACAATTTTCATATTATAAATAATATTATCTATTAAATATTCTCAAATATTTTTATTTTTTAGACATTAAAATAATACATGTCATTTTTATAAAGTCATCAACAAATGTGATGAAAAATTTCCTCCACTTATTGTCTTCTTGTTCATGGGTCCCCAACATCAGAGTGGAAAAACTCTAATGGTATTTGAGTTTGGATTGTAAAGACCCGGAATTTCCATGTAATTTTTTTTAATACATGGGAATTTTACAAGTCCGCAGTTTCTGACGGCACTTGATTATGAGGCCCGGTGTGCCTAGAATCAAATTTTGAAGTTTTCTTAGGGTATGTTCAGTAAACGTACGAGCGGGATTTTATAACTTTTGAACTGGTGCTCAGAATTGAAATCTGAGGGCATCGTTGAACTCATAGCATCGCTGATTTCTTAGTGAGACCTTCACCGTAGTTATGTTCTAACGAGAATGGAAGTTAGTTTTTGGAGTTTTTAAGAATTAAGTTAAATAAAAATAAGTGTACCTTATTTTTATTTAAGTGGTGGTTAAAAACCTCTAAGAAGAGGTTAGTGGTGGGTTCCACCACACCATAACCTCCCATGAAAGGTTATGGTGGTGGGGCCCACCCACACATAACCTCCCTTGGGAGGATTTTATTAGGTGGGGCCCACACAAGCTTTAAACCTCCTTGAACTCCCCATAAGTGGGGGAAGGATCTTGAACTCCCTTCATTAAAGTGCCAACCCCCCTCTATTAATTAATTTAGCTCCTTAAATTAATTAATTAAAACCCATTTGAATTGTTTTTAATTCTTTTGGATAAAAATTAAATAATGGGTTAGATTAACCCATTACTTTTTTTGGCACTTTCTTTTTGGTGGAGCTTTGGAGAACCCTTGGAGAACTTCATCCTTCTAATGAAGAACAACGAACATATTCATCGATCTTCAACCGTTCTAAAATAGGAAGAGTCAACTGCGAAGAATGCCGAAGACACTTCTTCCTCGGTCCCCTACCCCAAACGCTTCCCGACTTCAACAAATTGACGTCCACCCTTTTTCACAACTTCATCTATGATCATCGACAAATGAGGTAGGGGATTTGAATTAATTCGTGTTTCTGATATATCTTGTTCAAAAATGGTTGTGTCTTTCCAATTGATAACATCATAACGCGGAGGGTGCAGGCCGTATGAACACGGCCTGACACCCCCCGTAATTCCTCATTTGTTAACAACGGAGGCGGAGCGACGGTGGTCGGTGTCAGGTCGGCCGTGAAGGAAACCGGCGGTGCAAAGGCCACCGGGTCGCCGAAGGGGCACGACGCCATCAGGACGCACAGAGAACCGGGTCGTGGCCAGCGTGGGTCGTGGCAGACCAAGGCGGTCGGACGACTGCTAGAGGAGTGTGGTGTCGTCGCACCACGTGGAAGAGCAGAGGGTCGCGGCCAGGCCGGGCCACGGCGGAGGTAGCACAGTGTCGTCGCGCCGCGAAGAGGAAGTGAGTCGCATCCAGGGCGGGCCGCGGCGGAGGAAGCAGGGGCGCGGCACCGTCGCGGCGCGCCGTTGGTGTAGAACCGGCTGGCCACTCGGCCAACCAGACAATACGGGACCCCTAGGGTCCCACAGGTCACCTGAACCGGCGCTTAGCGCCGGTTCCGTTCGACAACAGGGGGGCGCAGCACCCCCCTCCCATGCATGGCCAGCCAGGCCACGCAGACCGGCCCGCCAGGCCACGCAGGTAGGCTGGCCAAGCCACGCAGGCTAGCCGGCCAAGCCAGGGGGGCCGGCTGGCCAGGCCAAGCGGGCCGCCAGGCTGGGCCTGCCACTCGGGTCAGGCCGCTCTCAAGTCGGGCCGCTGATGGGTCGGTTCGTCCCTTTGGGTCGGGCCTCCCCCTCGGGACAGGCCACTTCCTCGGACCGGGTTAGAACCTCGGACCGGGTCGGACCCCGATCCGGACCGGGTCGGTCCGGGTCACTCCTACTAGGTCAGACCAGACCCGGACCCGCTATGGCCAGTTTACACCTTTTTGCCCATATCTTAGGCTACGGGTGTCTGATCAACGAACCGTTTGGAGAAACGGAAATCTTAGAGAGATACGGTTATATTAGCATACCCAACTTGAGGTTTGGACATAGTTGGAGTACGGTCAGGTTGGTTTGAACCGAAAAACCAATCGGGCCCCTCGAACGGAAATGCCAATAACTCACAGACCGGGCATCCGACTGACGCACCGTCTGTCGCGTTGGAACCCTTACGACATGAAAGTATTTTGGGGAACTACTTTTTGGATTTTAGTGGTGGTCAAGGTAAAACTGATATCTCATGGGCAGATTCTACGGAACTCGAGCGCACCGGGTATGAGGAATCTAGTGGCCGATAGTGAGGTGGAGGTTGGAGACAGATCATACGGAGGTCAGCGCTCAGCGATCCTGTGTGGGTCAGCGCATACCGATCCTGTGTGGGTCAGATCCTATGTGGGTCAGCGCATACCGATCCTATGTGGTTCAGATCCTGTGTGGGTCAGCGCTCAGTGATCCTATGTGGGTCAGCGCATACTGATCCTGTGTAGGTCAGATCCTGTGTGGGTCATTGCGGGGGTTAGTACCTTTCGATCCTGTGTGGGTCAGAATTTGTATGGTCAGAAGTAGTGCCTCTTGATAGAATAAAATGATCTAGCTTCACGACTAATCATCTATACTTTTATACTTCACTGAAATCTTGGTTTGAGCTGAGTCAATGACTTTTGAGTTTTCCTCATGATTAAGATGGGTTACTAAATAACTTAGGTATATGTATAGGCATATACCTAAGTAAGGGTTATCCGTTGATTCCATAATTTGTGGTTATCCTTGTTTGATTTTGTGAGACCTTGAGGGTCTTGGGGTCCCTACTGAGTATCGTTATACTCACCCTTTCACGGGCTATGCCCGCACCTCATTGTGTTGGTTATAGATGATGGACAACACTGATCGGGGAAGAGAGTAGCAGAACTGGATGGTACCCCGAGGTGGACCACTCGGCGAGACATATAGGGAAAGGACAGACAGACATGGGGTGCTGAGGTGGCCATCTGTACCCACCCTTCAGGTGGGAATTCCGGAGGATGACCTAGTAGCTGCTTTACTTCATTTCTTCAGTTGTACTAGCTTTTCATTTGTATTGTACTTTACTATTGGGCTTGTATTTCTGGCCCCTTTACTTTCATCACACTATTTTTTATACAGTTTTACTTAGTGTTTTACTTCCATTTACGTACTCTGTTGTGTTTTTTTACTGTTATAAAGGAAATGCCTTCTCGGTTTAGGTATTTATGCCTTTGGTACTAGTCACCAGCCCCTGGCCTATGGAATATGGGCTTGGGGTAGTTATGATACGGGCCCCGGGGGACAGGTCGTGACAAATTGGTATCAGAGTAGTCAGTTCTACCGCAGGACTTAGGACTCTGATATTTATTTTCTATGAAGAAATATTGTTAAGGGTACTAAGTGTAGTTTTCATTTCAGGGAGTCCAGTGTCGGTGCGGCGGCTGACGTATCCATACACCAGGACCCTGACTACTGATTTCTGACTTAGTGCATGAAAACACTGATTGTGTGTATGTCTTTAAAATTTTTCTTAAGTCAACTCAACTAGGTCAATTCACTAGGTATAAACTTTTGACCATGTCGTATCTGTTTCTTTTAGGATGCCTCCCCATGGACGACCAGTTAGAGCCTCGAGAGTCGTACGCTCTGACATCCCACCGAGCGATAAGGCCTCGGTGTAGGGCCCTTTACAAGTGGTACCACTTCCCATTGGGCCACCGATGCCACCATCCCCAGTAGCAAACGATGCATGCCGCTTGAGCATGTTGCATGAGTTCCAGCGCCAGGGGCCACCCAGGTTCCGGGGAGAGATGGACCCACAGGTGGCTGAGGATTGGCTGGAGGCTGTGGTGAGAGTTTTCATGCTGGTAGGGACACCAGCAGACCTCATGGTGATTCTTACTGTGAGTCTCCTTCAGGAAGAAGCAGGAAGATGGTGGAGCTTGATGCTCCAGGTTCATGATGATGCGACACTACTATAAACTGACTTCGAGAGCCTGTTCTGGGTGGAGTTTGTACAAGCCACCCTTCGTGCGGTGCGGATACAGGAGCTACTGCATCTGCAGTAGGGTAGCATGACAGTAGCGCAGTACTCAGCGAGGTTCACCGAACTCTCTCGATACTCTACAGATATGGTACGAGACCCATTCTTCAAGGCCCGGACCTTCGAGTAGGGGCTCAGGCGAGAGATAAGAGCCTCGATGATCTCCCTCAACATCCTAGTGTAGGAGAGGGTGTTAGAGAGATCCCTCCTAGTGGAGAGTTTCCTTGCTGAGCAGTCACCAGCAGCGAGACCCACTACTAGTCGACATGCAGTGGAGTATTTTGCAGCTGGCAGTAGACATATGACGCAGATGCCCAAGAGGACCAGACCCATAGGTGGTCGACCGTATGACTCAGGATCAGTTGTGCGGGGCACACAGAGCAGAGACACTTATGCCAGGAGAATATAGTGTTACTCATGTGGCGGGCTGGGTCACATGGCACGTGACTATTCGACCCGCCATACAGACAATCATCAGTCAGTTGAGGGACCTCCCATATAGAGTCAGAGGTTCGATCAAGGTGGTCTGCAGGGTGCAGACGGATGTGGTAGTGGAGCTGGTCGATCAGCTGGCGGTGGATGATGTTTCGAGGTTTTTCCACCACCACCACTAGGAGGTCTACCCCGACCGCAGGGAGCGGGTAGACAGGGGAGAGATCAACTTCAGGAAGCTAAGGTATACGACCATGGCGCTCCAAAGATGATTCGAGGTACTATCTGTGTCTACTCCACCTTAGTTGTAGTTCTTATAGACACAGGTGTCAGTCACTCTTTCATAGACACTTCCCTCGTTCGGAGCTCAGAGATTCTGATGGAGTCGTTGGCTCGATCCTTATGGATAGAGACTCCTACGGGAGTAGACTCGACGATTACGCATTGTTGTCGATAGTGTGAGATTACTCTAGGAGGCAAGAGATTTGGCTGGGATCTCCTCGTAGTGGCGTCGAGGCCTTACGACGTCATCTTGGGTATAGATTGGTTATCTACATTCCATGATCAGATTGACTGTATTAGGCGAAAAGTTTGGTGTGTCTTCACGGATGAGACTAGGTTCACCTTCACTGGAAAAAAGGGAAACTTTGCAGCACAGGACAGACTTACTCAGAGGAGGGTGCAGCCGATCACTCATTAGTTGGGATGCCTTACCCTCAGATTAGTTGATGTGGAGAGTCCGAGTTAACCTGTTGTGGTGGATCAGTACGCGGATGTTTTTCCTGACGATGTTCCAGGACTACATTCTCGTAGAGAGGTGGACTTCTACATTGACCTATACCCTAGGACGACACCGATATCTACTCCAGCATATCGGATGGCTCCCGCTGAGCTTCGTAAGAAGACGGTGCAGCTGGAGGACTTGCAGGGGAAGGGATTCATTCGGCCCAGTGTTTCTCCCTGGGCAGCCCCGATTCTGTTCTCCAAAAAGGAGGATGGGAGCTTGTGGATTTGTTTTGACTACCGTCGCATGAACCAGGTGACTGTGAAGAACAAGTACCCACTCCCAAGGACTGATGATATCTTTGATCAGCTCAAGGGAGCACGGTGGTTCTCGAAGATAGACCTCAGATAAGGTTATCACCAGCTCAGAGTTCGAGACAAGGATGTGCAGAAGACAGCCTTCAGGTGTCGGTACATCCATTATGAGTTCTTGGTTATTTCATTTGGCATAACCAACACTCCAGCAGTGTTCATATGTCTCATGAAGAGGATCTTCCAGCCATACCTCGATCGCTTTTTCAAGGTCTTCATCGACGACATTCTGATCTACTCTACCACTGAGGAGGAGCATGCCTACCATTTGTAGGTAGTACTGGACACACTCTAAGAGCACCAGCTTTATGGTAAGATCTTAAAGTTCTAGTTTTGGATTCTAGAGTTCCAATTCTTGGGAAATGTTATCTCATAGGTTGGAGTTGTAGTAGATCCAGTGAAGATTAAGGCGATACTTGCTTGGGAGCCACCCAGGAGTGTAACGAAGGTACAAAATTTCCTGGTCTTGGCTAGATACTACCGAAGATTCATTACAGACTTCTCCAGAGTTGCAGAACCAATATCAGGCTTGATGAAGAAGGGTGAACCCTTCATGTTCTTGGAGAGATGCCAGCAGATCTTTCAGAAGCTGAGGCAGAGGCTGACTAGTGCCCCCATCTTGAGGCTTCCAGAGGAAGCCATAGGGTACGTAGTCTACTAAGATGCATCAGGGACCGGACTAAGGTGTGTCTTGATGCAGGAGAAAGTTGGTATTGTGTATGGTTCTTGGCAGTTGAGACTTCATGAGAATAAATATGCTACCCCTGACCCGGAGTTAACCGTAGTGGTCTTCGCCTTAAAGATATGGCGTCACAATCTGATGGGCGAGCGTTTCACAGTCTACTCTGATCACAAGAGTCTCGGGTATATCTTCTCCCAGAAGGACCTAAACCTGAGACAGTGGCATTGGATTGAGTTCCTCCAAGACTATGAATTCGAGATAGTCTATACTCTTGGGAAGGGGAACGTTGTTGTGGATGTGCTCAGCAGAAGATCTGGTATACATCTGCTAGGAGAGGTGACAGAGCAGTTGGCAGCCTTACAGATATCAATCATGGATAGAGATGGAGCAACATATCTACAGTCGCTCATAGTCACTCCTCCACTTCTTCAGCGAGTTAGGGAGGCGCAGCGTGGGGATACTGACTGCAAGATGCGACGTGCTCAGATATCCACAGGGCAGGCACCTGATGGATTTTCTGAAGGTGGGGAGCACGTCTTCCTCTCCAGAGGACATACCATGGTACCAGTATCACTTCAAGAGGAAGTGTTGAGGGGTTTCCACACTTCCCCTCTAGAGGTACATCCAGGAGTGGTGAAGATGTATCAGGACCTTCGACGACAGAATTGGTGGCCAGGTATGAAGAAGGCAGTAGCAGAGTTTGTCTCATGATGCCTCAATTATCAGCAAGTGAAGGTAGAGCACCAGGTACCAGCAGGATTGGTTCATCCCCTAGATGTCCCAGAGTCGAAGTGGGATGAGATATCCATGTAAATTGTGATGGGTCTTCCACGTACATCCAAGATTCATGATTTGATATGGGTGATCATAGAACGACTCACCAAGTCAGCCCACTTCCTACAGATCAGAGAGCAAGGATCAATAGAGATCTTGGGACGCCTCTATGTGCAGGAAATTGTGCACTTACATGGAGTACCTTCTTCTATTGTCTCTTATCGTGACTCACGGTTTACTTCCCAGCTATGGAAGGGGTTACAAGAGGATTTCGGGACATATCTTCACTTGAGCACCACCTTCCATTCTCAGACAGATGGTCAGACTGAGTGGACCATTCAGACCCTCGAGGACATGCTTCTCACATGTGTTCTCAACTTTGGTCATAGCTGGGAGGATCACTTGCCTTTGGTGGAGTTCTCATACAACAACATCTATCACTCCACCATCGGTATAGCGCCTTTTGAGGCCTTCTATGGTCGACCTTACAGATCGCAACTATGCAGGACAGACCTAGGGGAGTCAGCACTAGTGGGACCAGAGATGGTACGAACTACCACAGAGAAGGTGCAGATCATCCAAGAGTAGATGAAGACTGTAAAGAGTTGGCAGAATTCATATGCTGACAGGAGACGGAGACCTCTGGAGTTCGAGGATGGCGACCACGTCTTTCTACGGGTTTCACCTCGATAAGGTCTAGGGATATTTGGCCGAGGCGGCAAGTTATCTCCTTGATTCATCGGACCTTTCTAGGTCCTCAGTAGAGTAGGCGACGTGGCTTACCTCTTAGCTCTTCCACCTCAGTTGCACCGGGTGCACGATGTCTTCCACATATCTCAGCTGAGGAGATACGTGCACGACCCTTCCCACATCATCGACCATGGAGAGTTGGACATCGATGATAGGGTGACTTTCACGGAGGTTCCAGCAGAGATTAAGCATCGACAGGAGCGGGTCCTATGTGGATGGTCGATACCTCTGGCGCGCATTTGTTGGCAGCATGGGAACCTCTAAAAGAGCACATAGGAGCGGTAGGCTTAGATGCGTTCTCAGTACCCCCATTTGTTCCCTTAGTTCGAGTTGTAGCTTACGGGGACGTAAAGCCCTCAGGTGGGGAGAATGTAAAGACCCAGAATTTCCGTGGGAATTTTTTTTAAATACATGGGAATTTTACAAGTCCGCAGTTTCTAACAGCACTTGATTCCAAGGCTCGATGTACCCGGAATCAGTTTCTGAAGTTTTTTTTGGGTACGTTCAATAAACGTACGAGCGAGATTTTATAACTTTTGAACCAGTGCTTGGAATTGAAATTAGAGGGCACCATTGAACTCACAGCGTCGGTGATTGCTTAGTTAGACCTTCACTGTAGTTGCCTTCTAACGAGAATGGAAGTTAGTTTTTGGAGTTTTTAAGAATTATGTTAAATAAGAATAAGTGTGCCTTATTTTTATTTAAGTGGTTGTTAAAAACCTCCAAGAGGAGGTTAGTGGTATGGTCCACCACACCATAACCTCCCATGAGAGGTTATGGTGGTGGGGCCCACCTGAACATAACCTCCCTTGTGAGGATTTTATTAGGTGGGGCCTACACAAGATTTAAACCTCCTTGAACACCCCATAAGTGGGGGAAGGCTCTTGAACTCCCTTCATTAAAGATCCAACCCCCCTCTATTAATTAATTTAGCTCCTTCAATTAATTAATTAAAACCCATTTGAATTCTTTTGAATTATTTTGGCCAAAAATTAAATAACGGGTTAGCTTAACCCATTATTTTTTTGGCACTTTCTTTTTGGCGGAGCTTTTTAGAACCCTTGGAGAACTTCATCCTTCCAATGAAGAATGGAGAACATCTTCATCGATCTTCCGTCGTGCCAAAAGAGGAGGATTCGACTGCGAAGAATGCCGACGATGCTTCTTCCTCGATCTCCTACCTTAGACGCTTCCCGACGTTAATGAATCGACGTCCGCCCTTTTTCTGAGACTTCGTCTACGATCATGGACAAAAGAGGTAGGGGATTTGAATTAATTCTTGTTTCTGATCTATCTTGTTCAAATATGGTTGTGTCTTTCCAATTGATAACATCATAACGCGGAGGGTGCGAGCCGCAAGAACACGGCCCTACACCCCCTGTAATTCCTCGTTTGTCGACAATAGAGGCGGAGCGACGGCGGCCGACATCAGGCTGACCGTGAAGGAAACCTATGGCGTAAAGGCCACCGGGTCGCCGAAGGGGTGCGGTGCCATCCCACCGTGCAGAGAACCAGGCCACGGCCTGCGTGGGCCGCGGCATAGCAAGGCGGCCGAACGGCCGCCAGAGGAGCATGGTGCCGTCGCGCCAAGTGGAAGAGCAAGGGGTCGCGGTCGGGCTGTGGCGAAGGTAGAACGGTGCCGTCGTGCCACACCGGTGGTGTGTAACCAGCTGGCCATTCAGCCAGCCGGACAAGGCAGGACCCCTAGGGCCCCGCGAGTCACATGAACTGGCTCTTAACATCGGTTCCATTCGACAACAGGGGGGCGTGGCACCCCCCTCCCACGTGTGGCCGGCCAGGCCATGTAGGTCGGCCTGCCAGGCCACGTGGACTGGCCGGCAAGGCCACGCAAGCCCGCCCACCAGGCCATGTGGGCCGCCTCGCCAGGCCACGCGGGCCGCCGGGCCGGGCCTCCCACTCGGGCCAGGACGCCCTCGAGTCGGGTCGTCCCTTCGGGCCGGGTTTCCCCCTCGGGACAGGTCGCTTCCTCGGACAAGGTCGGACCCTCGGACCGGGTCAGACCCCGGTCCGGACTAGGTCAGGCCAAGTCGCTTCAACTGGGTCGGACCGGACCCAGACACGCTATGGCCAGTTTACACCTTTTTGCCCATATCTTGGGCTACGGGTGTCCGATCGACGAACTGTTTGCGGCGACAGAAATATTAGAGAGAGGAGGTTCTATTGGAATACCCCACTTGAGGTTTGGACACATTTGGAGTACGTTCGGATTGGTTTGAAACTAAAAACCAACCGGGACCCTAGAACGGAAATGCCAATAACTCACAGACTGGGCATCTGATTGACGCACCATATGTCGCATTAGAACCCTTAAGACATGGAGGTCCTTTGAGTTACTCCTTTGTGGATTTTATTGGCCGTCAAGGTATGATCGATATCTCGGGGGAAGATTCTACAGAACTCGAGCACACCAGGTGCAAGAAATCCAGTGGCTGATAGTGAGGCGGAGGTTGGAGACAGATCATACGGAGGTCAGCGCTCAGCGATCCTGTGTCGGTCAGTGTATACATATCCTGTATGGGTTAGATCCTATGTGGTCAGTGCTCAGCAATCTTGTGTGGGTCATCGCCTAGTGATCTTGTGTGGGTCAGATCCTATGTGGGTCATTTCGGGGGTTAGTACCTTTTGATCTTGTGTGGGTCAGACTCTGTATGGTCAGAAGCAGTGCCTCTTGACAGAATAAGATGATCTAGCTTTGCGACTAATCATCTGTACTTCTACACTTCACTGAAATCCTAGTTTGAGCTGAGTCAATGACTTTTGAGTTTTCCTCATGATTCAGATGGGTTACTAAATAAGTTAGGTATATGTATAGGCATATACCTAAGTAAGGGTTATCCATTGATTCCATACTTTGTGGTTATCCTTGTTGGATTTTGTGAGACCTTGAGGGTCTCAGGGTCCCTACTGAGTATCGTTATACTCACCCCAACACGGGTGATGAAGCTCACATTTTCATATATTTTATACTGTAAATCATTGTTTATAATCCCACAAATGTGTTATTAGATTGGTAATTGTCATGTTTTTAGGTTTTAGTGTTATTTTGAGCCCAAATGTGAAAAACGCCTAATTCTAGATTTTAGAAAGATTTTTACGTAAAGGGTATTTTGGTCATTTCCGTAAAATTATATATTCAAATTTTCTGATTAAAATTTTTTTATAATACTTATTTTATTTCCTTCAACTTTGTCTTTTGGACCAGGAGCTGATTCGTCCATCTAAAGGGTCTAAAAATTCATTGAAGTTGGGAATTTTTTCGGGCGGACAGCGTGGACCCACTCAACGTAACATACATCAAACTCGTCCTACACATGTCTAAATGATGTGTTTCCGCCTTGTATATCACGAGGACTGATAGGGGCGTCACTAAAATTAATTTTGTGGATGTTGGAGGTCATTAAGAAGGCTAGTGAATGACATACTTTTAGAGGAACCTTCCTGGAAGCTTCGTCTAGAAACAGAAACCGAGAATGAAAAATCCATAACTCCTTTATACAGTTTCAAAATGAGCTGAAATTTGGATTAGATATGGCCAAGATATTTATAAACAACATTCATGAAGGGTGAAACGTGTGAAGATGTCATTAATGGGGTCTACAATGCGCAAACCTTTAGGAGTGGAATTCTGCCTATAAAAGGAGGCCCTCACCTCATTTCCAAAGCATCTCATTCTCCATCCATTCCTTCAAGGCACCAAGGAGGAGATCTCCACCGAGGGAGTCCAGACACAAATATTCACCACTTTAGTTTTTATTTATTTATTTCTTTTATTTATTTTTGTTTTATTTTTCATTTGTAATTTATTTTTCTAATTAAATTCATGCATTACTTTTATTTATGTGTCCACCCATCCACCTTGTTTTCTTCTTAATATTTTATCCTTCTTTTCTTCTTTTATTTTTCTCATATTATCCACCATGACCTCTTACCCTCAAATATGAGGGGTTAACCCGAGACTTGGTTGGGGGGAGGTATGTGGAAATTTCATTTATTTTGTGCTTCAATTCCAATGTTTTATTAAGTTTGTGAGGAGTAAGAGTAATGTGCACGGGTGTGGCGATCGTCCACCACGACACTGATCTCAAACTCATTTCTATTATTTTATTAAATATTTTCCCTCCCTTATTCTGGATACAAGCTCTTCATAAGATGGAGTTGATCCATTCATTGGTTGAAATGGCATACGATGGAGCCAGGTCTTGGAAGATGTCACACTCTCAATCGAGGTGTGCCATCAACCTTGATTATAGGAGGAGGTGAAGTTAAGGTTGCTAAATGCATTCAAGATTTCACACCAATAAATAAAAGAATAGTAATTCATGAATTAGATATCATAATTGAATTATAAAACTTAATTTAAATACCAACAAGGAGAATAATGAAACCCACAAACCAACCCATAAAGGCCAAGTTCTTTCTCAATTAATTGTGTTTTGTCATTGCATGTTAGTTTTATATTTTATTTTAATTTAATTGTTTTCCATTACTAGATAACATAAAAACACCAAAAATAAGTATTTTAGTTAAATTAGATTAAGTAATTAAATGATTGAGAAATCTCCTCAAGTGAGACGACCCTGGTCAGCTTCTATGCTGCACTAGGAAAATTAAATTGCTTTTGCCACGCCCTACGATAGGCGTGCGTCAAAACTGGCACCATTGATGGGGATCTAATCAGTTGTTTTCTTTACTTTTCCTAATTTCAAATTTTATATTGTTTCCATTTTTAAAAAAAACAATTAAAAAAAACACTTTTTCCATGATGCATTCAAATTCAAATTATTCTGCATGGAAAAATTACTCACGGATGCAGGAGGAAGAAACAGACTATACTGAGGAGGCCCTCCAACGAAGAGTTGATGCCCTAATAATAATGTTCAAGTAGGTGGAAAGAGGCATAAAAACATGGATATCAGCGAAAGATTTGATGGCCATGGTCAATGAACTCCAAGTTGTCTTAAAAAGATTCAAGGCCAAGAAGGAAGTTCCACTGGTCTTCCCAGATTTCACTGAAGACATCCATGAAGTTGAGGCCAAACTCAAAATGGAGGAGCCTGACTACCTACCTCCATCATGAAATAATCAACTACAAGAGGCGCTTTCAAATCAAGAAGAGATTCAAGCTGAACTAACTCAGGGAGATGATACATTCTTGAACTCAAATTATTTTAATTTTGTTGAAACGAATTTGAGTATAACTCCCGATTGTTTTGAATTTTCAGAATCAGATGACTCCTACTATGCCCTGGAGGATGAAGAGACAAAAGAAGATCCACCTGTTGAGGAACCCCTGGAGCTCCTAGAAGTCATGGAATATCTACTGGAGGAGCCCCATCAATAGATCCAGGTAGCTGAGCCTAAGAAAATCAGTCAAGAGGCTTCTCTTCATGTGGCCCCCATGAAGCCAGCACTGGAAGATAAGAAGGTTTCACAAGTTTCAACCAAGGAAGAGGATGGTCCATACTTCATCCTACCCCCACCATGCAAGCTATACTTCATTGTGAAGGGGGAGGATATGGTGTACTCTATCCATGGATCATCCCTTAAGAACAACGATGAAGCACAAGATAGGAAAAGCTACATGTGGTGGTTCAAATCAAAGAAACTTAATCCTCCATAAGACTTTAGATAACAGCTGGTACTGCTCTCTGGAGGTAGTAAAATAATCTAGGTCCCACTTGGGGGATCATACCAAGTTTTATCTTTACATTATTTCTAGTAATTTAAATTTCAAATTCAGTATTAGGAATTAGTCTAGAATGTGGACCCTCCCTCTTTTCATTTCGAGCTTAAATGAAATAATCCTTGTGATTAATTGCATAATTTTTCTTTAGTAGGATCATGAAGCCAGAAGGAAGCCCTGAGAATTAGAGGAAGAGGACCGAATCATTATTTCAAAAGGGAGTTAACTTTTTACAATTATCATTAATCTCCTTTCATTTTTTGGTCCAAAACATATTTTGAGATTTAATGAATATTCTTTTCACTTTTCATACATCAATTGATCTGGAAAGAGTTGAAATGGTTTTTGAAATAATGGATTTTAAATGATTGTTGATATGAATTCTTTTCCCTTGAAATGAATTTTCAATCATTTTAATGAGTTTGACTGATTTTTGAAATCCATGACCATGAAACACTAAATCAAAATATTTTTCCAATCCTGTGAGTCATTCTAAACCACTTTTACATATTCTTCCTAATACCCACACTTTATTGAGGGAAACTTGAATTTTGTGTGAGAACCAGAATTTTTGAATAATTCTCTTTTGAAGATTTGGATTTCATGGAATGTATTTAAAATGATTGAGGCATCTCTTTGGCTAGCCACATTTTATCTTGAGACCCACATTTACATTTATCCTTCGTAAGCCCTTAGATTCCATGAATTGCCTTATAGGTTTAAGCAACATTACAAGCCAATTTTTCCTTACCTACCCGCACTTTTAGTATTTTTGCATGGATATTTCAAGTTTGAGTGTGGGGGAAGGGCCTTTCGTGTGCGTTCATTGGTATTTGTATCATTTATGGGTAGTGTTAAGTGTGTGTCAATATTTTTGGCAATGTATAATAAGAGAATTGGGCATGTGTCGTCATTTCATTGTGCTTTATTTGTTTCATCCATTTCTCCTTAAAAAATGGAGATGATCTTGAATTCCTAATTGTACATTCTTTTATGACTCGTGTACCTCCCAAAAATCAAGGGCATGAATTTTCATTCATTCATTTTATTCAATTTTCTGCTCATCCTCTATGAAAAAAAAGAAAAAAAAAAGTTGGGCCTTTCTGGATCTTTGAAAAACAAAAGGAGAACTTAGATGATATCATTCATTATAATAACTTCTTATCGCATGTTCCATATCATTAAAAGGTGGTGGTGTTGTGTTTTACATTTTCAAGTGGGATTGATTGAGTAATTTCTTGTGTTTTCACTTGATATAATCATGCATTGTACTTAAAAGTCCAACCTCCTCTTTCTAGCCTGGAACATTTTTCAATCATTTTCCTACCAACCCTAAGCCATGGAATCATTTGAACCATTAATTAAAGCCCTCATGATTAAATTCATATTCATGTTTCACGCTGTGGAGAAATGAGAATTTTCAAACCTATGGTGATACATGCGATTTTCAAGTATGAGTATAACTCTAGATTCAATTTCTCTTGAGTGAATAGTGACATAAAATTCAATGTGAGGTAGGTTGTGATTGGGCCATGGATTGATTTATGAGGTTGAACAAATTTTAGTGATTGAAATGAAAATAATAGAGAATTATTATTCATATATGAGACATGATGGAATTCTATTTTGGATAAAATCATTGATATTTTCTCATTTTTGATTGTTGTGTGGATTTTGATTTGGATGTAAGATGATTGCCCAAGAGTGCAATGTTTAAGTGTGGGGGAGTGATGAAGCTCACATTTTCATATATTTTATATTGTAAATAATTGTTTATAATCCCACAAATGTGTTATTGGATGGGTAATTTTCATGTTTTTAGGTTTTAGTGTTATTTTGAGCCCAAATGTGAAAAACGCCTAATTCTGGATTTTTGACAGATTTTTACGTCAAGGGTATTTTTTTCATTTCCGTAAAATTATATATTCAAATTTTCTGATTCAAATTTTTTTAGAATAACTATTTTATTTCCTTCAACTTTGTCTTCTGGACCAGGAGCTGATTCGGCCATCTAAAGGGTCTAAAAATTCATTGAAGTTGGGAATGTTTCCGGGCGGATAGCGTGGACACACCCAACGTAACATACATCAAACTCGGTCTAAACATGTCTAAATGATGTTTTTACAATAGCTATATCACTAGGACAGATAGGGGCATCACTAAAATAAATTTTGGGGATGTTGGAGGTCATTAAGGAGGCTAGTGAATGACATACCTTTAGAGGAACCTTCCTGGAAGCTTCGTCCAGAAACAGAAACCGAGAATGAAAAATCCATAACTCCATACGGTTTCAAAATGAGCTGAAATTTGTATTAGAGATGGCCAAGATATTTATGAACAACATTCATTAAGGTTGGAACGTGTGAAGATGTCATTAAGGGGGTCCACAACAAGCAATCCTTCGGGAGTAGAATTCTGCCTATAAAAGGAGGCTCTCACCTCCTTTCCAAAGCATCTCATTCTCCATTCATTCCTTCAAGGCACCAAGGAGGAGATCTCCACCGAGAGAGGACGACCACAAATATTCACCATTTCAATTTTTATTTATTTATTTCTTTTCTTTATTTTTGTTTTATTTTTCATTTGTAATTTAGTTTTCTAATAAAATTCATGCATTACTTTTATTTATGTGTCCACCCATCCACCCTGTTTTCTTCTTCATATTTTATCCTTCTTTTATTCTTTTATTTTTCTCATACTATCCACCGTGACCTCTTACCCTCAAATATTAGGGGTTAACCCGAGACTTGTCCGGGGGGAGGTATGTGGAAATTTCATTTATTATGTGCTTCAATTCCAATGTTTTATTTAGTTTGTGATGAGTAAGAGTAATGTGCACGGGTGTGGCGATCGTCCACCACGACACTGATCTCAAACTCATTTCTATTCTTTTATTAAATATTTTCCCTCCCTTATTATGGATACAAGCTCTTCATACGATGGAGTTGAGCCATTCAGTGGTTGAAATGGCATACAATGGAGCCAGGTCTTGGAAGATGTCACACTCTCGATCGAGGTGTGCCATCAACCTTGATTATAGGAGGAGGTGAAGTTAAGATTGATAAATGCATTCAATATTTCACACCAATAAATAAAAGAATAGTAATTCATGAATGAGATCTCATAATTGAATTATCAAATTTAATTTAAATACCAACAAGTAGAATGATGAAACCCACAAACTAACCCATAAAGGCTAAGTTCTTTCTCAATTAATTGTGTTTTGTCCTTGCATGTTAGTTTTATATTTTATTTTAATTTAATTGTTTTCCATTACTAGATAACATAAAAACACCAAAAATAGGTAGTTTAGTTAAATTAGATTAAGTAAACGATTGAGAAATCTCCTCAAGTGAGACGACCCTGGTCAGCTTCTATGCTGCACTAGGAAAATTAAATTGCTTTTGCCACGCCCTACGATAGGCATGCGTCAACGGGCTATGCTCGAACGTCATTATGTTGGTTGCAGATGATAGAAAATTCTGATCGGGGTAGAGAGTAGTAGAATTGGATGGTACCCGGAGGTGGACCACTCGGTGAGACATACACGGAGCGGACGGACGAACATGGGGTGCTGAGGTGGCCATCTGTACCCACACTTCATGTAGGAATTCCGGAGGATGAACCAGCAGCTGCTTTACTTTTTTTTCTTCAGTTTTACTACCTTTTCAGTTTTATTGTACTTTACTATTAGGCTTGTATTTCTTGACCCTTTACTTTCAGTACACTCTTTTGTATACAGTTTTACTTAGTGTTTTACTTCCAGTTGTGTACTCTGTTGTATTTTTTTACTGTTATAAAGGCAATGTCTTCCCAGTTTAGGGATTTACGCCTTTGGTGCTAGTCTCCATCCCCTTTCCTATGGAAGGAAGGCTTGGGGTAGTCACGATACGGGCCCCGGGGGACGGTTCGTGACATGGATCTCAACTCCTTTGTGACTTTTATTCACAATATTACCTTTTTTAACATGTTTTTCAAGTAGTGATATTGTCTTCCTTCCAAATTTGAATGTTCCTTACATTATCTTCTATGGTAAATTTCTCCATTCTATTTTGAACAAGATGTCCAAGTCTTGTATGCTAAAAAAACTCATCTTTCTTACTCATGTAGCACCTATTTTTGGCTTCTTTAACTGGAAACAAATTTTATTTGGCTCTCAAACCTATTTTACCAAAGATCCAACTTTGATTACCTCCTCCAAATAAACATTATTTCTAAAAATAACCTAATTTATATCATCAAAATTTTAGTATATAATTAATATATTATGATTTATCCCATCAATAAATTAAACATTATTAGGGTTTATCTAATTATTACCTATTTTTTCACTAAAAACCCTTTGATATTCAATGAAAAATAATTTATAAAGGTAAAATATCCTCATAAATATATTTTAAAATTATTCATGTTATTCCAATCAACTATCATATAGGATGAGAATCTAATTTCTATAATCAATGGGTTCCTAAATTTTTTTTTCTTTGAAAGAAACATAAAAAACATATGCATGTTGTTTTAAATGATTTTATTTATGAAAATTATCAGTACTCAAAATTAGATTTAATTCACTTTATTTTATTTTAAGATATTTATTTTAGATATATCCTTATTGATTACACATTTCAGAAAATTTATTCAACTCCCCATAATTATTTTTTATATAAAATTTCTTTTTATAATGTTTCACCAAATGATTTATTCTATACTTTTTTAACTCCCCATAGTCTATTCTATCTTCCTTATCTAGGTAAATAAATTTTGTTCCATCAACTATAATATTTTTAGTTAAACACACTATAACACCAGAAGTAACCTTGAAACCTATTTCATTGATATAAATTTTATTGTTATATAGTTTCTTCCCATATTAATCTTCATACCTTGAATGATTTTATTTCACCAAATCATTTTTTATATCTCTTATTTGGGTTTTTGGGTTTCCTAGGTAAATTTTTCAGAATTTTTCTCCTTCAATATATGGGAAGGTTATTCTATTTCTCTAGACTTCTTAGCTAATACAGATTTCAATTTTTCACTAGATAAATATGAAAATATTATTTTATTTTGATTTATAAAACTTGTAGGATTCCATTATTGATTTAAAAAAACATTTGTATAAAAATTGAAATGTTTTTTTAGTTATCAAACTCAATAAACTACTTATTAACGTTGATTTCCTTCTTAGGTTTCATGGAACTTTAACATACTCCTATAAAATATCTATTATATTCAAAATTTCATTTTTATTTGTGCTTATAAGATTATATAACTTTAATTTTTAACTTATTAATATCTGAATTCCTATATATTAGTGGAATTAATGTTATAAATAATATTCCTTTTCTTTGTATTCTCAAGATTTAACCACTTAGCTTCTTTAACTAGAGTTTATTTCTCAATCTGGATTTGATTTTTCTTATCAGAGTTCTTCTTGAGATTTAAATTTTCATATATTATACTTAGAATATTCTATAATAATATCTTGATCTTTATTCTCATAGTTTATTCCTTTTATGACACTCCTTCTTCGGTAGAAAACTTTTTACTGATTTTCAGTCATCCTATGATGATTCAATTACTTATTCTTCTTAAACCATAATAACTTTAGAAGAAGTCTATTTAGGATTTTCTTATTATCACATATCTCATCACTATCATAAATTACATCTTTAATGGATATAAAATTCATATTGATGAATTTGTTTACCATTTTATTCTTACCTTTTGGTTGGTATTGATTTCTCTTGGAAGAATCCTCTTTCTTGGAAAATTTCTTAACAGAATCATCATATTCAATTTTTTTATGATTTTTTTGGAAACCTTATTGAGGAATAATAAATTTTTCTATAATAAAAAACATTTAAATAGTGGTTTCCCTTTATTATTACCTTTTTCCTTTCTTATGCTTCGTTATTTCAAGTAAAGGGTTTCCAAAAAACTATCCATATTTTATTCTTCATCATAATCATTGATCTCATCTTCAATCTTTAAATTCCTGAAATATTTAAAATAAATTCCACTGCATTCCTTGGCCTTGATTTAAAGATAACCTCATATTCTCATTTTATAATTAATATTATTGTGTAATTGATCAATTATAAATTCATCAAGATCTTTGTATTCAAGTTAAAAAATATTTTCATCAAATTTATTTAAAATAATTTTTATAAATTTATTACCCACTATAGATTCATTAAGATTTTATATATAACCTTTGATTATACTAAAAACACATTAACCCTAGTAAGGAAATAATCACAAAATTTATCCTTTTACATTCTTAAATTATTAAATTGTCTTCTACTAAATTGTAACATTTTGTGCCTCAATTTCTTATCTCCTTCACTAATGCTATGAATCTTTTTATTTATCCTTTTAGAAATATTACAAAAAATAAATTTTGTTTCTCTTTTTTTATATAATGATGAAAATAATGAATTTCTTTATTTTCCATAACTTTTAACGTTTTTGTTATCAATTAGATATTGAGATGTAGTATCCTTTAGGACTGTGAAACCCTAAAGGAATGAATCTTTAACATTGATTCCAAGTGAGATAATATAGGTACCATTATTTCCATCAAGATATTAAAACATTTTCCATAAAATATAGGAATCAATTTATTGTTGTATAGGTTATCATTATTCATATAAATAACAAGAGATATCTTCGATAGGAAACTAGTGGTCGAATACCAAATTTGAGGATCACTTGGAAATGTGATCAACATTAAGAAGGGGTGAATCTGTATTAATACTTTTTTAGACTAGAAATGTTATCCTTGTTATTGAGAATCAATCACTTAATCTCATGGTGGTGTGGAAAATAAAATATAACATATAATATTTGTTAACAAGTTTCACCTCCAATATTGATGACTACATCCCCGGTGTATATTAGTTTTTATCCCATGCACACAAAACTCTCATTTTATTATCAAGATGAACCTATATACAAGGGTATATCCTTGAACATTCTATAATAATTGGAACCAACCAATTAAAAAAACAAATTACTCAAAGAAATAATATAAACATTCTAGATAAATGATCATTAGTGTAATCAAGAGTTGTCGATGAACTATCTAATATTGATCATATTATTTCTATATTTGTACAGTAATAACCATGAGTTGTTATCTTCTCTTAGTTATTTTTATTTAAAATTGTGGTAGTATAATATCATACCCATATTCTTCTACTTATTATCATTAATATATTCTAAAAAATAAGTCACAATTAATTACCATAATTAAATAATTTAAATTATAATTAAATCATAACAATTGTGATCATAGAAATTTTTAATTCCACAAAAAATACTTGAATATTTACTCCCAATGATCCTAAATTATCAACTAATCACATGGTCTTACCTCCCATGATCCTTAACTCTCTTTTGAAAAATATCTATAATCCTTATTAAAACGAGTCAAGAATATTTCTCCAAAACCTCTAGATTATGATCTTCATAAATGGTCTTAAAATATTCAAACATAAATATCTAAAAATTATGTGAAAATATCCTCACATTTTTTTATTTTTAATTTTGTAAAAATTTCTACTTGAATTGTAGTTAATTAATAGTACTATGGTATTTAAGATTTGGGGAAAATCTTGCACTACTAGAAAAAAACTCTATACCAATAGTTTGGAATCATTAGTATAGGTCTCCAAACTATAGGTATAGCCTATATCAATGGTTTGAAGGGTTGTTGGCTATTATGGTGTTGGTATATGTAAAGACCTGTAAATTTCAAGGAAATTTTTTTTCTTAATTTTATTTGGAATTTTACAAGAACGCAGTTTCTAACGGCACCTGATTCCGAGGCCCGGTGTGCCCAGAATCATTTTCTGAAGTTTGGCTCGGGTACGTTCAGTGAACGAACGAGTGGGTTTTTCTAACTTTTGAACCGGTGCTCGGAATCGAATTCTGAGGTCACCGATGGAATCGCAGTGCCGGTATTTGCTTAGAAACACCTCTTCCGGAGTTGCGTTTGCTCGGATGTGGTTTTTAATTTTTGGGGTTAAGTTAAGAAAATAAAATAAAGTGGTGCGACAACTTTATTTTATTTCACTTAAAGCCACTTAAAGCCACTTAAGCTGAGTTGAAGCGGATAGGGTGGAACCCAAAATATCCTACCCACTTGGTAGGATATTTTTGAGGTGGGGCCCGCACGAGCCCCACCGTTTCTTTTCCTCTAAGTAACGCACCCACGAAAACCACCTTTAAATGAAAGTCAACCGGTGTGTTTTCTTAAACTCTTAACGCCCCTATTAATTGGACAGTTAAGTAGTTACCATTAATTCACCGAATTAATGGTTCGTTTCTTAACTTGTTTTTCAAATTGTTGGAATGGAATAAAATAAGACCAACGCACATTTTTCTTGTGGGGGGGCTTGTTGAGAGGATTTGTAGAAACTATAAGTTCTTCATCCTCCTTCGTGAAGAATGCCAAGAACGCGAAGAACGCGAAGAACGCGAAGGCAACGAAGAACGCTGAACCCTCAGAGATTGACAACGCGACACTGTGTACCGCGACGCTGACGATTCTCCTTTCGCGACGTTTCTTCCGCGACAATCCTTCCCCACAACAATATTTGATCAACACCGATTGAGGTAGGGGATTACGGATCTTTTAATTTCCTTTGTGGATTTTATCCTCAACATGGGTTTAAACGTGCCATTAAATCTGTGTATTTTCTTAAACCCCCGGAGATCGTCGACGCGACGCCCCTTTCGCGACGCGACGATCCTCTTCTTCCGCGACGGTCAATTCCACGAAGAACTCACGTTCAAAGACAACGACAAGGTAGGGGTTTGTTTTATTTAAATCTTTGTGATTTATACCCGTGGCGTTTGATTAAACTTTTTTTTTGTTGTGATACTTTTAAAACCGCTAACGCGGTGGGTGCGGACTAACGAACAAGTCTGAACCCACCGCCCCTTTCGTTCTTGGTGTGCGAAATGGCGGACGTCGACAAAGCAGGACGCACGGGCGACGCGGGGTCCTCACAGTGAAGTATGGACCCCAGGAGGAACTTTGGCGAAGACGGAGTGAATTTCCGACCACCGGAACTCGTCCGGTGGTCCGTGGAGTGACTCGTCGGCGCGCCACATCGGCACGGCGGTGCCGGTGGCGCCCGGTGCGCCGCTGTGGAGAACCACCGCGGCTTCAGCCGCGGCGGCAACAGCGCGGTCCCGCGACCTCGCGGGACTGGGGGAGCACGGGACATGGCGGCCCGGCCACATCCACGGGCAATAGCGGCCCCACGCGGGGCCGCGGTTCTCTCACGCGGGGGCAGCACGCCCCCCACTCCGCTCGGCCGTAACAGGCCGAGCCGACCCGTCGGTTCGGGCCGGGTCATGCCTAGGCCGGGCCAGGCCACCCTGTCCGGGCCAGGCTGCGCCGGCCGGGTTGGACCTAGATTCGGGTCGGGTCGACCCGGTTCGGGCCAACCCAGGGGGGTTGGGCCGGGTCGGTCCGGGCCCAGACCCCCGTTTTCGGACCTTTTCGGTCTTTTGCTCATAACTTGAGCTGCGGGCCTCCGATCGACACACCGTCAGCGGAAATTCGATCCTTGGATCGAGAAGGTCGTTTCATTATATCGTACTCAAGGTTTTGGAGTACTTTGGGTTTGGCCAGGTTGGTTCGTACACGAAACCAACCGGGCCCTCGGAGCGGAAACGCTCATATCTTGAGCTCCGGACGTCCGATTGACGTACCGTCGACTTTGATAGATTCCTCTAAGTGAGACAGATCTTTTGGCTTACTCTGCCTAAGGTTTTGATGCAGGTGGAGTACGGTCGTATTGGTTTTTCCTTAAAAACCAACTGGGCCCCTGGGACGAAAAAGCCAATAACTCCCAGACCGGGCGTCTGATTGACGCGCCGTCTGCGACGTTGAGTTCCTGTTGACGATACAAAACTTTTTTATACATCAACTCTGGAATATGTGTCAGTTGATGTATCAACCTCTCGGCTCGTGGAGCAGACCCTCCCGAATGAGCTTACTGTGTGCGGGAACCCTAGAGCTGGCTGCGACTGTGACGACGACGACTGTGCAGAGATCCTTAGTGGATTCGACGGCGATGACTTCAGCAATCAGCGATCCTACTTGGGTCACTGATACAGATCCTTTTTGGGTCTGATCCTGTGTGGGTCAGCGCTCAGCGGTCCTGTGTGGGCCAGCGCCTACAGATCTTGTGTGGGTCTGATCCTGTGTGGGTCTTTGCGGGGGTCAGTTACCTATCGATCCTTTGTGGTTCAGATCCTTTCTGGGTCATTGCAGGGGTTAGTTACATATCGATCCTTTGTGGGTCAGATCCTTTGTGGGTCATTGAGGGGGTTAGTACCTATCGATCCTTTGTGGGTCCGACGACTTAGATGAGTCAGTGTCAATACCTGATCATCTCTGTCGTCATACAAAGAAGTATTCATGTGTGAGCTGAATCCTGTTTTGCTTTCCTATGTGGATTGTGTTGTGCTATACTATGTGGATTTACATTTTGCTTTCCTGTGTGGACTAGGTTGTACTTAAGCTCGGATGTTGGATCATACTGGAACTGATGACTTAGGTATATGTATGGGCATATACCTAAGAAGTTTCGGATGTTACTTAGTGATTGTATATTTCCTTTGTCGATTATCCTTTGTGGATTCTGGGAGACCTTTGGGGGTCTCGGGGTCCCTACTGAGTAGATCATACTCACCCCTGCACGGGATATGCCTGCACTACGTTGTGTTGGTTGCAGACGACGGACAACGCTGATCGGGATTGAGGCTTGCGAAGCAGGACGGTACCTGGAGGTGGACCACTGGGCGGGACGTACTCAGAGCAGTCGGCTGGACTCGAGGAGCAGTGGAGGATATTTGTACCCACTCTTTAGGTGGGATTCCCAATGGATAGCTCGGCGTTGCAGCTTTACTTTTCAGTTGCTGTTTTCCCTTCCAATTGTACTTTACTTTCAGTTTGGGTTTGTATACTGGCCCACTTACCTTTCTGCACTTACTGTTGTACTCAGTTTTTACTTAGTGTTTACTTCTACTGCTTTCTTTCTTTGTGGTGTTTGTTTACTTTAAAAAGGAAATGTCTTCCTTTTTTACCGGGATTTATGCCTTGGTGCTAGTCGCCAGCCCCTGGCCTATGGAAGGCGGGCTTGGGGTAGTCACGGCATGGGCCCCGAGGACGGGTCGTGACAAATTGGTATTAGAGGAGTTCGGTTCTACCACAGAACTCAGGAATCTGATCTTTTCTATGTGAATCAATAGTGTTAAGAGTATTGAGTGTGGTTATCAGTCTAGGGAGCCCAGTGTTAGTGCGGCGGCCGACGTATCCGTACACCATGACCCTAACTTCTGATTTCTGCCTTAATGCACGAAAACATTGATTGCATGTGTGTTTCAAGTTTTCTTTGTGATTACTTTATGTCATCTCACCAGGTATACTGTTCTGACTGTGGCACACCTATTTCTTTTCAGGATGGCCCCACGACGGCAGCCATCTAGGGTTCCAAGAGTTGAGCGTGACGACAGCCAGCCGAGCGACGAGGCCTCGGTACAGGGCCCTTTGACAGCAGAGGCACCGGTGGTACCTCTACCCGCTGAGCCACCGATGCTTCCAGCCCCATCCGCTGACGATGCACGTCGCCTTAGTGCACTGCATGAGTTCCAGCACCAGCGACCGCCTAGGTTCTGTGGGGGGACGGACCCCCAGACAGCCGAGGACTGGTTGGAGGCAGTGGTACGAGTTTTCCGGTTAGTGAGGACACCAGCAGACCTCATGGTGATCCTCGCAGCGAGCCTACTGCACGCAGCAGCGGGCCGATGGTGGAGCTTGATGCTCTAGGTGCACGATGAGGCATCTATTCTCTAGACGGACATTGAGAGCCTCTTGCGCTCGGAGTTCGTCCAAGCCACCCTCCGTGCGGTGCACATCCAGGAGATTCTTCAGCTACGGCAGGGCAGCTTGACGGTCTCCCAGTACTCGGTGAGATTTACCGATCTCTCGCGCTACTCGACAGACATGGTACGAGACCCATTCTTCCAGGCCTGGACCTTTGAGCATGGATTGAGACATGAGATCAGGGCATCGCTGATCTCCCTCATCATTCCGACTCGGGCAGGAGTACTGGAGTGAGCCCTTTTGAACGAGAGCTTTCTTGCTGAGCCTTCTTCAGCAGCGAGGCCTACTGAGGGGCGGTACGTAGCAGAGTCTTCTGCAGCAGGTAGTCGACGGATGACTCATGGGTCCAGGAAAACTAGACCCTCACGCAGACGACCTCAGGACACTGGCTCAGCAATGCAGGGCACACAGCGCGGAGCCAATCTTTCGAGAGGCAGGCAGTGCTACACATGCGGAGGGCAGGGCCACATGGCTCGTGACTTCCCAACCCACCGTGCTGAGGAGCATCAGACGGTTGAGGGGCCACCCAGGCAGAGGCAGAGGGTCGACCGTGGAAGTCCGCAGGGAGCAGGTGGACGAGGCAGAGGAGCTGGTCGAGCAGCAGGTAGTGGGAGACGCTTTGAGGCTCTACCACCACCACCACCAGGAGGTCCACCCTGGCCACAGGGAGCTGGCGGGCAGAGACAGGCATAGCTCCAGGCAACTGAGGCCTATAACCATGGTGCGCCCGAGATGATTCGAGGTACTATCTGTGTCTATTCCACCCTTGCTGCAGTTCTTATAGACATAGGAGCGAGTCACTCTTTCATAGTCGATGCCCTTGTTCAGATCTTGGAGATTCCGACAGAGCCGTTGCCTCGATCCTTATGGCTAGAGACTCCTACGGGAGCAGACTCGACGATTACGCACGGGTGCCGGCAGTGTGAGCTTACTCTATGAGGCAAAAGATTCAGCTAGGATCTTCTTGTAGCAGCGTCGAGGCCTTACAACGTCATCTTGGGCATGGATTGGTTATCTATAGTCCATGCACAAATTGACTGCTTTAGGCACAAGGTGCGATGTGTAGGCACCGACGGGAGCAGGTTCACCTTCACCGGTGATAAGGGAGCCTTCGCAGCATAGGATGGACTTCCGCAGAGGAGAGGACAGCCCATAACTCATCATTTTTCTAGCCTCATCCTAGGAGTAGTTGACGTGCGGAGTCCTAGTTTCCCTACAGTGGTGGATCAGTATGCGGACGTCTTTCCCGACGACATCCCAGGGCTACCTCCTCGCAGAGAGGTAGAATTTTATATTGATCTGTACCCCGGGACAGCCCCGATATCCACTCCAGTATATCGGATGGCTCCCTCTGAGCTTTGAGAGCTACAGGTACGGTTGGAGGACTTGCAGGGCAAGGGATTCATCCGACCTAGTGTTTCACCCTGGGCTTCCCCGATATTATTCGCCAAGAAGGAGGACGGGAGATTGCGACTTTGTGTCGACTATCATCGCCTGAACCATGTGACGGTGAGGAACAAGTATCCGCTACCAAGGATTAATGACCTCTTCGATCAGCTCAAGGGAGCACAGTGGTTCTCAATGATAGACCTCAGGTCAGCCTATCATCAGCTCAGAGTTCGGGACAAGGGCGTGCAGAAGACAGCCTTCAGATGTCGTTATAGCCACTATGAGTTCTTGGTTATGCCATTCGGCATAACCAATGCTCCAGCAGTGTTCATGGGCCTCATGAACAGGATCTTTCAGCCATACCTCGATCAATTTGTCGTGGTTTTCATCGACGACATTTTGATATACTCGACGACTGAGGAGGAGCATGCCTACCACTTGCAAGTTGTACTAGACACACTCTGAGAGCACCAGCTTTATGGAAAGCTCTCGAAGTTTCAGTTCTGGATACGTGAGGTTCAATTCTTGGGACATGTCATCTCTGAGGCGAGAGTTGCAGTGGATCCTACGAAGATCAAGGCAGTGCTAGCTTGGGATCCACCCAGGAGCGTGACAGAGGTGTGGAGTTTCTTGGGACTAGCTGGATACTACCGGAGATTTGTTCCAGACTTCTCCAGAGTTGCGGCACCACTCTCAGCTCTTACGAAGAAGGGAAAACCCTTTGTGTGGTCAGGCAGATGTTAGCAGATCTTCCAAGAGCTGAGACAGAGATTGACTAGCGCCCCTATCTTGAGGTTGCTTGAGGAGGGAGTAGGGTACGTAGTCTACTGCGATGCATCAGGGACCGGACTCGGATGTTTCCTGATGCAGGAGCGGGTAGTGATCGCCTATGTATCACGTCAGTTGAGGACGCATGAGCAGAATTACGCTACCCATGACCAGGATTTAGCAACAGTGGTCTTCGCTCTGAAGACATGGCGACACTACCTAATGGGCGAGCGCTTTACAGTCTTTTCTGACCATCAGAGTCTCAGGTACATATTTTCTCAGAAGGACCTGAACCTGAGACATCGGCGATGGATCGAGTTCCTCCATGACTATGACTTTGAGATAGTCTATACTCCTGGGAAGGGGAATGTGGTAGCCGATGCTCTCAGCAAGAGGACGGGCATTCAGCTACTTGAGGAGGCAACAGAGCAGCTAGCCGCTTTGTGGATATCCTTCGTGGATAGGGATGGAGCAGCCTTCCTTCAGTCTCTTATAGTCACCCCTCAACTACTGCAGCGGGTCAGAGAGGCACAGCGTGGGGATACTGACTGTGAGACGCGGCGTGCGCAGATATCCTCAGGACAGGCACCTGATGGTTTCTCCTTTAGAGCAGAGCACGACATCCTTTTTAGAGGATGTACCTTGGTACTAGTTTCTTTACGGGAGGAGGTGCTGATATATTTTCACACTTATCCCTTGGTGGTACATCCTGGAGTGGCGAAGATGTACCAGGACCTCAGACGATAGCACTGGTGGCCGGGCATGAAGAAGGTTGTGGTAGAGTTCACTTCTCGATGCCTCACCTGCCAGCAGGCTTGGTACAGCCCTTGGAGGTCCTGGAGTGGAAGTGGGATGGGATATCTATGGACTTCGTGACTGGACTTCCACGCACTTCCAGAGGTCACGACTCCATTTGGGTGATTGTCGACCGACTCACCAAGTCGGCTCACTTCTTACCCATCAGAGAGCAGGGCTCAGTGGAGAGCTTGGGACGTCTCTACATCCAGGAGATTGTATGGCTTCACGGTGTGCCATCGTCTATCGTCTCCGATTGAGATGCTCGATTTACTTCCCGACTTTGGAAGGGGTTGCAGGAGGCGTTCGGGACGCAGCTATTCCTGACCACCGCCTTTCACCCTCAGACGAATGGTCAGACGGAGAGGAACATTCAGACTCTCAAGGAAATGCTCCGCGCATGTGTCCTCGACTTTGGTCGCAGCTGGGAGGACCACTTACCCTTGGTGGAGTTTGCGTACAACAATAGCTATCACTCCACCATCGGGATGTCACTATACGAGGCATTGTAAGGCAGACCTTGCAAATCTCCTTTGTGCTGGACAGACCCTGGGGAGTCAGTACTTGTGGGACGAGAGATGGTCCAGGCCACGACAGAGAAGGTCCAGGTCATCCAGGAGCGGATGACGACAGCTCAGAGCCGGCAGAAGTCTTATGCTGATAGGAGGCGGAGGCCACTAGAGTTCGAGGATGGAGACCACGTCTTCTTGTGTGTCTCACCTCGATGTGGATTACAGAGATTTGGCCAAGGCGGCAAGTTGTCTCCACGCTTCATCGGACCATTCTAGGTCCTCAGCAGGATTGGCGAGGTGGCTTATCGCCTGGCTTTACCACCTCAGTTGCACCGGGTGCACGACGTCTTCCACGTATCTCAGCTGAGGAGATACGTGCACGACCCGATGCATATCATTGACCATGGGGAGCCGGACGTTGATGATGGGGAAACTTTTGCGGAGGTCCCAGTGGAGATTGAGGATCGACAGGAGCAGGTCCTACGTGGACGGTAGATTCCTCTTGTGCACGTCATATGGAAGCACAGGAACCTCCAGGAGAGCATTTGGGAGCGGGAGGCTCAGATGCATGCTCAGTACCCACTTTTTTTTCCCTAGTTTATGATGTATCTTTATGAGGAGGTAAATCCCTAAGGTGGGAGTGATTTAAAGACCCGTAAATTTCAAGGAAATTTTTTTTCTTAATTTTCTTTGGAATTTTACAAGAACACAGTTTCTGACGGCACCTGATTCTGAGGCCCAGTGTGCCCGGAATCATTTTTCGAAGTTTGGCTCGGGTACGTTCAGTGAACGGACGAGCGGGTTATTCTAACTTTTGAACCGGTGCTCGGAATCGAATTCTGAGGGCACCGATGGAATCGCAACGCTGGTATTTGCTTAGAAACGCCTCTTTCGGAGTTGTGTTTGTTCGGATGTGGTTTTTTATTTTTGGGGTTAAGTTAAGAAAATAAAATTAAGTGGTGCAACAACTTTATTTTATTTCACTTAAAGCCACCTAAAGCCACTTAAGCTGAGTTGAAGCGGATAGGGTGGAACCCAAAATATCTTACCCACTTGGTAGGATATTTGTGAGGTGGGGCCCGCACGATCCCCACCGTTTCTTTTTCTCTAAGTAACGCACCCACGAAAACCCCTTTTAAATTAAAGTCAACCGGTGCATTTTCTTAAACTCTTAACGCCCCTATTAATTGGATAGTTAAGTCATTACCATTAATTCACCGAATTAATGGTTCGTTTCCTAACTTGTTTTTCAAATTGTTGGCATGGAATAAAATAAGACCAACACACGTTTTTCTTGTGGGGGGATTGTTGAGAGTATTTGGAGAAACTCTAATTTCTTCATCCTCCTTCGCGAAGAACGCGAAAAACGCGAAGAACGCGAAGAACGCGAAGGCGACGAAGAACACCGAACCCTTGGAGATTGACAACGCGGCGCCATATACCCTGACGTCGACGAATCTCCTTCCGTGACATTTCTTCCACAACAATCCTTCCCCGCGACAATCTTCGATCAACACCGATTGAGGTAGGGGATTACAGATCTTTTAATTTCCTTTGTGGATTTTATCCTCAACATGGGTTTAAACGTGCCATTAAATCTATGTGTTTTCTTAAACCCTCAGAGATCGTCGACATGACGCCCCTTCCGCGATGTGACGATCCTCTTCTTCTGTGACGGTCAATTCCGTGAAGAACTCATGTTCGACGACAATGATGAGGTAGAGGTTTGTTTTATTTAAATCTTTGTGATTTAAACCCGCGGCATTTGATTAAACTTCTTTTTTGTTGTGAGACTTTTAAAACCGCTAACACGGTGGGTGCGGACTAACGAACAAGTCCAAACCCACCACCCCTTTCGTTCTTGGGGTTCGAAACGGCGGACGTCGACAAAGCAGGCCGGACGGGCGACGCAGGGTCCTGGCAGTGAAGGACGGACCCCGGGAGGACCCTTGGCGAAGACGGTGTGAATTGCTGACCATCGGAACTCGTCTGGTGGTCCGCGGAGCGACTCGCCGGCGCGCCACGCCGGCACGGCGGCGCCGGCGGCGGAAGGCGGCGGCGCCCAGCGTGCTGCCGTGGAGAACCACCGCTGCTGAAGCCGCGGCGGTAGCAGCGCAGTCCCGCGACCGCGTGGGACCGGAGGAGCACGGGACGCGGCGGCCCCACGCGGGGCCACAGTTCTCTCACGCGGGGACAGCACGCCCCCCGCTCTGCTCGACCGTAACCGGCTGATCCGACCCGCCGGTTCGGGCCGAGTCGCGCCCAGGCCGGGCCGGGTCGTGCCCAGGCCGGGTCGGGTCATGCCCTGGTCGGGCCAGGCCGCGCCAGCCGGGTCGGTCCGGGCCCAGACCCCCGTTTTCGGAACTTTTCGGTCTTTCGCTCATAACTTGAGTTTCGGGCCTCCTATCAACGCACCGTCAGTGGAGATGCGATCCTTGGATCGAGATGGTCGTTTCAGTATATTGCACTCAAGTTTTCGGAGTACTTTGGGTTTGGCCAGGTTGGTTCGTACACGAAACCAACCGGGCCCTCGGAGCAGAAACGCTCATATCTTGAGCTCCGGATATCCGATTGACGTACCTGCGACTTTGATGGATTCCTCTAAGTGAGAAGGATCTTTTGGATTACTCTGCCCGAGGTTTGGACGTAGGTGGAGTACGGTCGGATTGGTTTTGCCTTAAAAACCAACCGGGCCCTTGGGACGAAAAAGCCAATAACTCCCAGACCAGGCGTCCGATTGACGCGCCGTCTACGACGTTGAGTTCCTGTTGATGATACGGAACTTTTGGATACATAAAATCTGGACTATGTGTCAGTTGATGTATCAAACTCTCGGCTCATTTAGAGGACCCTCCCGAATGAGCTTACTATGTGAGGGAACCCTAGTGCTGGCTACGACTGTGACGATGATGACTGTGCAGAGATCCTCAGTGGATTCGACGGCGATGACTTCAACACTCAGCGATCATACGTGGGTCAGTGCTACAGATCCTTTGTGGGTCCGATCCTGCGTGGGTCAGCGCTCAACGGTCCTGTGTGGGCCAGCGCCTACAGATCATGTGTGGGCCAGATCCTGTGTGGGTCATTGCGGGGGTTAGTTACCTATCGATCCTTTGTGGGTCAGATCCTTTGTGGGTCATTGCGGGGGTTAGTTACCTATCGATCCTTTTTGGGTCAGATCCTTTGTGGGTCATTGCGGGGGTTAGTACCTATCGATCCTTTGTGGGTCCGACGACTTAGATGAGTCAGTGGCAATACCCGATCATCTTTATCGTCATACAAAGAAGTATTCATGTGTGAGATGAATCCTGTTTTGCTTTACTATGTGGATTGTGTTGTGATATCTTGTGTGGATTTACGTTTTGCTTTCCTGTGTGTACTGGGTTGTACTTGAGCTCGGATGTTGGAGCACACTGGAATTGATGACTTAGGTATATGTAGGGGCATATACCTAAGCAGTGTCGGATGTTACTTCGTGATTGTATCTTTCCATTGTGGATTATACTTTGTGGATTCTGGGAGACCTTTGGGGGTCTCGGGGTCCCTACTGAGTAGCTCATAATCACCCCTGCACGGTCTATACCCACACTACGTTGTCTTGGTTGCAGACGACGGACAGCGCTGATCGGGATTGAGGCTTGCGGAGCAGGACGGTACATGGAGGTGGACCACTGGGCGGGACGTACTCAGAGCGGTCGGCTGGACTCGAGGAGCAGTGGAGGCTATCTGTACCCACCCTTCAGGTGGGATTCCCAGTGGATAGCTCGGCGTTGCGGCTTTAATTTTCAGTTGTTGTTTTCCCTTCCAGTTGTACTTTACTTTCAGTTTGGGTTTGTATACTGGCCCACTTACCTTTCCGCACTTACTCTTGTACTCGGTTTTTACTTAGTGTTTACTTCTACTGTTGCTTGCTATGTGGTGTATGTTTACTTTACAAAGGAAATGCCTTCCCTTTTTACCGGGATTTACTCCTTGGTGCTAGTCGCCAGCCCCTGGCCTATGGAAGGCGGGCTTGGGGTAGTCACGGCACGGGCCCCGAGGATGGGTCGTAACAGTATATACCTATACCAGTGATTTTATAAAACAGTTGGTATAGTTCATATGAAAAATATATACCAATAGTTTTATAAAACTGTTGGTATAGGTAATGAAAAAAAAAATCCCTCTAGGTTTTGATCCCAGCATCTCCCATTTATAATCTAACGACCTAACCACTAACCTAAGATTAATTTTTTGAACATAATTTCATATATATATATTAACATTTTATATATTTGATGTTATTTTAAAATAGGATCCATAAAATTTATGTATATTTATACCAACAGTTTTGGAAAAACCATTCACATAGGGTAGACCTATACCAATTGTTTTGGCCAAAACCATTGGTATCAGATCTATAGAATAGAACTATACCAATGTTTTTGGAAAACAACGTTGGTATTGGTACATATAAGTAACCTATACAAACGTTTTTAGAAAAATATTTGGTATAGGGTCTCTACAAGGGACCTATGCCAACGGTTTAGTCCAAAACCATTTTTATTGGGTCTCTCCATGGAACCTATGCCAACAGTTTTCACAATATTGTTGGTATAGGGTCTCTCTAACATAAATATACCAATGGTTTTATCCAAACCATTGGTATAGTTCCATTTGTATAGATAAAAAAAATTATTTTTGGTAACATCACATTAAAAATATTATAATTCTTACATTTTTTAAATTAAAAAATCTTATGTAAGAAATTTAAAATATTATAAATCACTTAGGTGACCTCAACATTGTCTTCTATATACTTTAGGGATTTTTTTGTATCTTCAAAGAAATATTATCTATCAACATCATATTATTATGTATTCTCAATATAATATTGTGCATACCTTTTCATTTTTTATATCAGATAAAATGTCATATGTATCATAGAAGGTCTGATACTTTTTCAATTTTTACTTTTCATTGTCATTTGTATTATCTTAAAAATTTTATGTATCATTTTTGTGATATTACCTTTTCCATATTTCATTCTTAAACACCATACATAAAATCTTTAAGATCATCCATAATGAATACAATATCTTATGTATACTTTGAAAAATCGTACACATCACTTAGAATATCTTATATCTCATCCAAAATATATTATTTATCCCACTGAAAACTTTTCCTTTGTCACATATCATAATTTTGGAAGATATCATGTATCATAGTGAGGCTTATAAAAAACTTTCCAAATTATTAATCGTCAATATCAAAAATGTTACTTTATAAAAACTCAACCTCCTCCTAAAAAATACTAGAACTCCTTTAAATCAACTTAAAACATCATTAAACCTTCTCAAGATATCTCCACCAAGTTTGTAACTATACTAGATTGACATCTTTGTGTATACCAATTATCTAACTATTTTTTCCCTCTAAAAAATAAAAAATAAACATATATAGATATATAAAGATTTTAGTGAGAAAATTGAATACATATGGTGATATATTTGTTGAGAACTTTGGGTTTAACTTCTGGGAATTCTTAACTGAGTGGGTTTTGAGATTAAATTACAATGGTTAAAGAACAAGTTTATTGGGATGAACTGGGGAAATTTAATATATATATATAATAATATTGATATATCATATAAGAATGTGGATATAAATAAATTGGAATAATTTCTACAAAAACACACAATTCTTTAATGTGATAGATTATTTACATATCAGTCTCAATATACAATGATTTTTTTTTGAATGTTGACATTGGTCTTAAGAAATTTATGATTCTATCATAACCATGATTACCATGTTTTTTTTATATGTTAAAATTATAGGTTATAATTTTTATAAATTTGAAATTCTAGTGATATGGGAATATTGAAATTTTGATCCATTTTTATATAATTTACTCAAATGGGTGATCACAATGAGTGGTTATTTGAGTTAAAAAGTATAATAATGAAATTATTCAATGTTTGAATTTTATTTATAATTTTTAGCATCTACCTTATGACATTTTTAATATTTGAATGCATAATTTTGGATGTTTATATTGTTTTCATCCTTATTCAAATAATTGGAACATTATATTAAGTGATCCATTTTTAAGAGATTGGTATTTTTATCATAACATTCACTAAAATAATAAAAAATGAAAAACTCATTTTTTATATGATTCTATTGTTATTGGAATATAATTCATTAGGATAGAAAAGAATCTAGATCCATATATATGAGGAAAAAAAATAGCATAAAATGATAAAATTTTGGGCATACATAATTAAATAACACGTTATAAATGGGCTATAACATGGGATAGGATGATCCAAATTTGATAATTGAAAAAAAATTATAAATAAATCTAATATATCAAGAAATATCAAGTCAATATTCATCTATGAAGTTGTTAGTTCATGTGTTAACTTTAAGGGGATAGATTTCTCATGCACAACTCAACTACCCTCTTAAGATCATTAACTTATCTTGAATCCAATTTTCATGAATTGACATTAAAAGAACCCAATGCCTCATTTACAAGGTTGGAACAACAAAGGATCGTAAGAGTTGATATTTAGTGGTTTTCTTAGTTTATTATATTCTATTTTTCCACCATGTACTTTTAAGAAACATTAATATCACATCTAGATGTAAAATTTGATATGATTTAGGGATCCATGATTTTACTTTGGTAATGTTATTATATTAATAATATTTTAATCTATTTTGATTCATTATCATTATTTTCTTCTATATCGATGTCAATATTAAAATATATGAATCAATGGAAAAAAATATGATGTCATCATGCATAAACTAAATCATGTGATGATTTTAGGTTTTTAATTTCATCTCTTGATTTTTCCTTGTTCATGAATTTTCTTAGGTATTGCATAATTTTATAAAATCCATATATTAACAGTCATGAATATGAACAGTTATTCCATTAGTAAAATGTTAAAAAATATTTAAATTTTTTTATCATATCTAATTTCTGATATGATGCCTTAAAGAGTTAAAAACTTATATCAATTAAATACTATTGATTTTGAGTGATTCCCAATAATCAATATCTTGTAATTGATCAAATATTAGGTATTATAATAGTAAACAATCATATAAAATTTCATTTATTTGTTTTATAAATCATAGAATATATGATATATCACATATCCTTAGATAAAGGTAATGGTTGAACATCAAGGGACACTTATCCAATTTGATTTCAATTTCTCCAAACTATATCCTTTAATTAAATAAAATTGTTTTAATTAATTTACAAAAAAAACAAATTCTTCATTATATTGTAAATTTAAAAATATAAATATACATAAATTGATTATTATTTTTCTTCCTTTGGAAATAACCTAAGATAAAATGTACAAAAATCTAAGTTAATTTAATTTAATTTTAACTATTTTGGCTATTTGATAAATCATCTAGTTGAGATATCAAAATAAATTCTTCCTCGATAGTAATTTGTGTTTATACCCTTGTTTAATACCTCAAATTTTAGTATGAATTTTCTTCTATATAAAATAAATTTTCACACATGAAATACAAATCATAAATTAACAATAAATTATTCCATTAAGGTGGAATTTTATAACAATAAAAATTAAATGAACATTAATATGTTACAAGAAATGTATATGAAATATAATTATAAAAAATAATAGAGGTGATTAAATACATTTAAATAAAAAATAAACTTTAAATATTATTCTTAATGGTATCCTATGAAAATTATACCTCTAGTTTAACTATAGAAATAATAATAAACATTATAAATGTGGTATAAATTTAGAATAATTAATGAGGGGATATGATGGATGTTTTTTAGAGAATTATTTAAGGTAAGGAATAATATGAGGCTCAAAGGGAGGCATTTTTATCATCTTTTCATAAAGGTTAAATTAAAAATCTATTATTTTTGAACTATGACATTGATACAGTTCAGGGATAAGTCCCCATCTCAATGTAACCTTACTCCTCATGGTGTTCATGGAGCGTGTGTTAAATATAGTTTATAAGTATGAATATTTTGGTGGATTTCACCCTGTATAGGTATGAAACTCAATGTGGATAGACCATGCATCTAAGGGTCTATGCTAAGAGGTGGTATTATTCATAATGGAAAGGGTTTTGTGATGTTAGATTTCTTTTTTTTAGTCTGGGAAACGTTTTGAAGTTTGAATCTTTAACTGTGATTAGTGGAATCCACCTGTGAAATTTATAAAACCTTCAAGTGGAAATGGTGGTGATGGACTCAAATCATGTGCCTGAATTTCTCCTTAGCAATCTTCTCATTCATTGGTGATTTACTTACTAGGTTATATCTTACATGAAACTCTGGGATAGGTAAGTGTAAATATTCTATATAATGAGAGAGGGTAATAGAGCCACTAACATCCTAACCTATAAAGTAAACTAAAATTATAAAATTTTCATATACTATAGAATCACTTCCCTTTACCTAGATAATAACCATATTGTGATTGGGGATGCCCTTGGGATCCACCAAATCAATCCTCTTTAAACCCATCTTGTCTCTTTTTCCCCATCCTAATAAAAATATAAAATTGTGAGTGAGTAAAGGGGTAAAGTGATTGATATATATTTATAGGGTAAATATATAGTCGATGGGTATATTAAATTTAATATAAATGAAATGTAATCCATATATATAAGTGACTATTATATTATATATAATATCTTTTACATATATAAATAAAATTTTTACATTTATTAAATATTTAATAAATTGTTAAAAATTAAAATATAATCATTCAATAAAAATAAAATATTTTTAATTTTTTAAAATATATGTATATATATTGTATTTATTTAAAAGTTAAATTTCACATCCTTTGATTTTTAATTTAATAAAATGCATTCCAAATTTGGAATTCGAAAATTAAAATTAGGTAGATGTTATATGATCAAATATACATTTAGTTCATGATAGTTTCTGATATTTCCTCCCACACTAGACTTAAAGGACATTTCCTTATAATAATATAATGGTGACTAATAGTGTATTAGGGTGTGTATGTCTAAAATGAGAGGATAAGAGGTTGAATCATCTTAATTGGGAGATTATTTCATATTATGGTATTCTAATATATATTTAAGTAATGTTTTTTAAATCTATATTGATGAAAATTTTATTTTGTTTTACATCACTTATTACCATAGTGGGAGAAAACACTAAGGTAATGAGATATTGATTGACCTTGATACATTATAAAGGGAACTAAATTGAATTTAAGTAATTTTTTTCTCAATAAATAGGGAATATCATGATTATTATAAGAGGATTTTTGGGGTTTCTATATGTTTAAATTTATATGAAGGAAATATGGTGTTTTACACTATTCAGGATGGAATAAAATAGAATGTTCCAAAATTTAAAGCTATATGTGAAGGAATGAAGGGTATCTCAAGGTATAAGTTTTCTTAATAATTATTAAGTTTATGATAAAGTATTGTTCCATTCAAGAAGGATTAAATTTTATATTAGCGAATAATGTATCCCAAAAACACAAAAGTTTGATATGGAGTTTTTTCTATCTAGAAAATCATAAAGGTTATGTTGGGGTTTAGGGTACCCCAAAAATACTTAAGGTTATTCTATATTTTTGTACCATTCAGAAAGGAATAAATGTTACACTGGTGTTTAATGTCTCCTATTAAAACATAAGGTTTCTATGGAGTTTCATACCATCCAATAATTATTATTGATTTATGTTATGGTTTAATATTTCCTGGGAATATTTAATTTTATGCTGGAATTTAATGTCATACAAGAAGGCTTAAAGATTTATTTTTTGGTTTAATGTCTCTCAAGAATACTTAATGTAATGAATGAGTTTTTTACCATCTGGGAAGGCTTAATGAATTTTTTTGGGTATTAATGTCTCTAGAGAATACTTATAATTAAGGGGAGGTGGTAAGTGTGGTAATATTGGGATTGGTCCCATTAAATTGTATTCCTATATATCCTTATGAAGGAAATCAAAACCCATATAGTTTTGGGTAAAAAATTTATATCTATTTGATAGTGAATGTCATACCTATTGAGGTCATGTAACAAAGACCAATTTTCATGATCCCCCTCCACCGGTAACATTCCTAGGTTGATAGTGAAGAGATGTGAGACCTTCAAATCCCACCTCTAATAGGTCATGGGTTAGCGACTAAAATGGGGTTATATAATCCATATAAATGGAATATATTTCCATCAATATATAAATTTAAAGAATAAATATAATAAGAGAAACCAAAATATATACCATGTATAGATAAATAATCAATACCAATACATGAATATAATTTTATAAAAAAGTAAAAAAAATAACAAAAAAATCCTAGGAAGTGACAATGAACTCCAAAATCTCTTGAACAACCACTATGAGATTGTAACGCCTAACTCCATCACCAACCATATCCTACATACCTGAAAAATAGTTTATAAATATATAGTGGGAGCATAAAATTATACTCAAAAGGATCCTCTTTGTAACATCCCTTGAAAATTTTAGATAGGAATAAAAAATCCCAGTGAATAAAAAAATGAAATTGACCTTTTACCTAAGAAGTTAAAACTATATCTCATCCTCAACAAGGATTTCTCACTAAGTAACACTTTCAAGTAATCATATTAATATATATATATATATATATATATATATATATATATATTAATAATAATAATAAAGGTACCCACTTACACTTCCCCACTAGTTTTTCAAACTCATGCCCCAATTCTAAACATCCTATACTCCACCACATCCATAATCTATCTTGAACCTCATGCCCACATACCTCATATCATCCTCCATCCCATACAGATCGGCATAGCCTTATCATCAACATAACATCTTTACACAAGTGATAAGTATGAAATCCACTAAAGACCATTTAACATTCAATATACCTCAATCCATTATTGATCTTAAATTTATACCAATTGAAAACCATAGTCACCATTACTAGATAAAAGTATGTTTTATAACCTTAATCTAGTACAACCCGCACATAAAAGTTTAGTTGAATTGTGATACATCACATCCCATGAAGTTATATTCCCTATACATTAATCCATTAGAACCCAGATACTTATAAACATCATGAAACATCAAAGGGGGAGTTGTTAAGTTAGATAAGTCATCCATCCACTCCCTCCCTAACCAAGATGTTGAGGAAAACACTCATACCCAAAAAAACATTATAATTGTCTCCCCACATAACTCGAGTGGTAGATTGTTTAAAATCATAAAATATAATAACAATATAATTCAAAAAAACACTAAGGGAAACTACCTATCCTTATACTAAACCAAAACTATCTTCCCATGTGACACCCAGCTATCACCACTAAGACCTAGAAGACTAAATCTCATACAAGTTCTCAAGAATCATCATATTTAACAATTTCCACATAGTAATTTGAAATTAATATTCATTAATTGTTAGATATATCATAAAATATGGTTTAATAAATTTATTTTATTATAATAAAACATGTTTCACTAACTCATATTATAATTTTCAAATTTTACTTTAAATAGTCCTCAAATAATTTCTTCCAACCATCCCTTGGTTTCCATTATTAATTAATACTTATATTAACACCCATTCCATGAGTTAATTTATTATTTAATTTATAATTATATATTTATAGGTACTCTAGTAATCATATTAATAAACTAAAAAAAGATGCCCTATCGGTGCATAATCTAATTGTAGCAGGAAATTGGAAATCACAAAAAATAACTATCAAGTAACTGTCATCAAAGAAACATCATGAGAGATGGTAAATCCAAACTGTAAACTTATACCAAATAAACCCATCAACAAGACTCACACAACATCTAAAAAAATAGGAAATCCATGCTATAAACCTATGAAATCTACCCTAACATCAACCTCATCACAATAAAAGGAAACAATAAATCCCTACTCTATATTTATTTTATCAACCCCTTGTGTTACCAACCATACACATAAAACATACCATGGAACTACCATCCTATAGTAAACATACATGGAAACAATAACTATTTTTAGAACATAACTCAAGGGGTAACCAAGGCCATTACACCCAGGCATACGGGCCTTTAATAAATAAGGGTGGACTTTCTCATCCCCAGTCAATTATGTTTAGTAACAAACCCGTTTTATTACTTTATCGAATTAATTGATTCGTTATTAATATATTCAAAAACAAGACATATATAATCAGAAACTATCAAAATATAAGTTATAACTATAAAAATTATTTAATAAACTCTTTCATGTTCAATATTTTTAAATGATGAATGATAATCCAATTTTTATACCTCTTCCATTAATCAATTCGAATTTACTAGCTTTACATTATTTATCCAATTTTAAGTACATAATCCATACTAAACACAGTAAAAATAAAAACATGTATATACTAAACTATATAGAAAATCATAGTAGGAATCATCAACACATGTGATAATAACATCCCTTCTAATTCATTCTTCAATTCAGTTATTATCTTCATTTAGGTTGATTCCTCTAATTACCAAAATAATATAAATCATGATACTTTCACATAGACACAAAAAAATGATATTTTGTGAATGTAATACATCTAGAATTTATGAGATGGATTATTTTAATGTCTTTTATGACTTATTTTGTAAGCTACACCAATATTATCTTGCACTATATGCAACACTGTATTAGCTTGCAGTATAGGCAACACTATTCTTGGCCTGTGTTGCACACAATTTCAAGTTCTTTAGATAAAATTAATTTCACACAACACTGAGTATATATTTTTTTCAATGTATAAATGAACTAAGTTTGGAATATTTTATACTCAACACCAAGTGAATCTTGCACTACACACAACACTGACATGGCTTGTGTTGCACGCAAGAGCGACCTTCCTCGATAGCTTGCGTGATACGCAATACCAAGTTTCACTAAACAACGATATATTATTAAAATATTATATAAACTATACATTATTAATAGTATTAACTCCATTTTAAAATTTATATAACATTATAATTCATCTTACACATCATATGAGAAGAAAATCAATTTTTTCAGATAAAAGCAGTATTTTTCAAAAAAAATGCAGTTTTACCACCTTTCGATGCTACACCCATTTTAAATCTAGTTTTTGACACTTTTATAAGTTATATTTGAAAATATAAACTACTTATTTGTAAGGGGGACATAAAAATTTACTTTTTATAAATTTTTGATATTTTTCTAATAACTTTAATATTTTGATGAATAGTGAAAATACACTAAATTTAAATTGAAAACAACTTTTTTCATCAAAATAATTTATATGATTAAAATATATTATTAAATGGTTTTAAATTATAAATATAATATATTTTTATATTTTATGAAAATTTAATTCATTTTCATTAATTTTACATTGAATTCATATGTAAAAACATTTCAGTATTTTGCAATGTTTTAAACAAAACCTCATTTTTCTCAACAATGGGATTAATTTTAAATTAATTAATGAAACTTATGTGTTTTGAATTCTGAAAAATGGATTCTATATTTTTAATCAGTAGGTTCAAATAATGTTAATGGGCTACTTTTATTTTTTGGTCATTATGAATAGTAACTTTGGTAATTATTTTTATGACCATAGTTAAAGGTAAATCAAATAATTAAGGGTAAAAATAATATTATAAAATTACCCTAACACCTGTAAAAATTATATTGGATGAATAAAAGTAGACCCATATCACCTAAGGGTCGGAATATATTCATTTCATGGACTTTTTCCATGAAAATGATGTAATTATTATTAAAATAAAAGAAAGTGACAACACATCACTCTCTTATATCTTATAAGTGTAATAATTTTAATTTAGTGATAAACTTCATAAAACTTCAAAAGAAAATTTTCACTATAAATTTAATTAAATTATCTACATAAGGTAAACTTATTTATAATTTTTAGAGATTAATCAATTATCATTAATGATGACACAATAGTGATGTAAAAATTATTTTATTAATAGAAATATCAAATAAATGGTTTTAAAAATATTAAAATAAATAACATATGAACTAATTGAAGTGCACCATAAATTTTTTAGGTTACTATGACATGTTAGGAGTGTATTAAATATTTTCTTTTTAAATTATATTTTTTGAGGATTTTATTTAAAGTCAAATAAATGAATAGTGTCGAAATTGACACAATTGATATTTTATAAAAATAACATTTTATTAAATTATTTAAAAATCATAAAAATATTTAAAAACTAAAAATTGATTATTATAAGATATAAAATTTCATAAAATACATCTTTATGGTAAATTAACACCATATATGTAAATATTTATAACCATTAAACATTTAGAATGTTATTACCAAAATTAAAATTTAATAGAATAACTAAGTGTCAATTAAAAATATGGGGTTTAAATTGACAAAATAAGTTATCCAAAATTAGTTTTTTTATGATATTACAACCCTATATAATCTCATATTATAATTTAGGATAGTTTGGAGGTTTTTTGGTAGGGTTTTATTTTATTGTAAGTTAATATTTTTGAGAGTTTCTTAAAGTACCCCTCTCCTCTCTTATAAAAGGGAACCTCGTCCCTCTCCTCTTCACTCCATTTTAAGCTTTCAGGATCATCCAAAACCTACCCATTACTCTTTTAAACTTCACTAGTTACATTATAGAGGTTCTTTTATTCTCAAAATACCAACTCTAGTGCCCTAAGAGGAAATTTAAAGGAGGCGCGTCAAGGAAGAGGTAATCTCTTCTACTGATTCTTTCAAATTTATTTCTTCTTCTACTTCCTATTCTTTATTTGTTTAATTATAAAGTAATAAAATCAGTATCACTCATATAATTATATTTTATTATAAATATGAAACAACCCTATTTCACCTTTTATCCATCTTACGAAAAATGAAATCACTGCGCGTGCGTGCATACGGCTTACCATCTCCACACCGTGGTGTAATCTGTTTTTCACCACCACCTTACTTGGATTGGAATAATGGTGGAAATAATAACTATATATGATTAATATAACATGATAATAATTATTATATATTATACACTATCCACTTAAATACCATTCAACAATTATTGGAATGATATCATCGCTTGTTTATACGTACGACTTACCGTCTCCACGACGCGATGAGATTCATTCTCCATGTTAACCATTCAAGAATGATTATAAAGTATATATAATAAATAACCATTAAATATATGAAATAATAATTCAACTGGATATATATATATATATATATATTTCATTTACTTCCATCCAATTCAATAAGAAAACAAAAACAGCGTTCACGCGTACGTACGACCTACATTCTCCATGAATAGTGTATTCCATTTAATTTATCTATATATTATATATATTTTTATATACTAAATATATAAGATATATATAAATCATGTTTTACATTCTCAAATTATTTAAATCATGATCTAAGTAATCATATGAAGAATAATAAGTCCAAACACGTACAATAAATGAAATGATTATTACCCAAAACATTGCTTTAACATAGAATTGACAAATTAATGGGTAATATAAAGTCGTAAGTGAATAATATATGCTATAATAAATATTATTATGGTCCTGTTAAAAGTTAATAATATTTTTAATCCCACTATACAAGAGTTTTGGACACATACGGAAGAAATAGAACCTAAGGTGAGGGATAATTTTGTTATCTCATTTTTATCTGAGATTACTTATACGTAAGAATTTACTAAGGATATATTTTTCATCCATGTCTATGTTTTCTAAAAATGTTTTCATAAAATGTTTACTATTATTCCATGTATTTTTAAAGTCATTTTTAACCATTTTTTACTTTTACTACATGGTATGGAATAAATTTTTCTTTTGTTTACCATACGAGGTACTTTTTTGACTTTTCCAGTAAAAGTATGAGGAGAATGTTTTTGTTTAACTTATACAGCAAGAGTGAATTTTTATAGTTTTATGATGCCTTATTTACATGAATATTACTCTACATTATTTCAATTTTATTTTCAAATAAATTCTTTTCTTTTAAAATTGTGCGGTATTTTGAGAAAAGAAAACATTTTTAAAGAATAAAGGATATTTTCCTCAAGAACTAAGTTCAAGTGTTTTATAAAAATTATTCTCTATCTAATATGACATAGGGTTATTTTTCTATCCCTATTATTACATTTATTTGATATTTTTATGATGGAATTATTTTTTATGAAGTCCATTTATCTTATATGGATTATGTTATGATGACATAATGTTTAAGAATCCCATTTTATTTCATGGGTTATGCTATGAAGAATGATTTATGTTTTTGTGTAATATGTAAGAATGATTTCATTATGAGAATGGTGGGACCTATATCTCACTATAATGAATTAGGTAAATATTTATATCTCATGAGATATACATGGCTGGAATGGCAGGTAAATTTGGTTCAATAATACATGGCTGGAACGACAAATAAACTTAGTTCAGTAATGGAATTTGTCCAATATGGTGGTCTTGGAAACAATTCCTTGGATACTATGTAATTTATATTATGATTTTAATGGTTTTTCACATTTCCAAGTTTTATTCCCATTCTATTTTATCATGATTAATGTTCCTTTATAATTTATTCCTTACGTACTGCAAAGATTTATTTCATGACTCAATATTTTGATGTTTAAACTGTATGTTCATGTTTTTACATTCAAATGTATATAGTTTGTTTTATTTTCTCCATTTTTACCCTTACTGAGAATTTGATCTCACCCTTTTTATGTATTATTTTCCCCAGGATATAAATAAAGGTTTTAGGTAGGAAAACAAAAGGGGAAGATCTTTATGGGAGATGTTGAAGATCTATCACAATGTTAGAAGATTATGTTTCAAGTTTCCAAAGACACTAAACTAATACAGTCTTTGGGCATCTTTTTGTGTCTTGTATTAAGTATTCTACAAAATAAATGAAGTTTCCATGTATTTCAATATTGGTTCTCTACAGTTAGTATCAGAGCGAAGGTTTGGTCAACCTTTGGAAACTAGGATGTGAAAACTTTAATGAGATTCCTAGAGATATTTATAAGGTGTGTCTAGGGATGAAACAAAGGTTAAGTATACCTATAGGTTACAGTCTAATAATTACGGTAATGATCATAAATAATCTAGTATTAAAAGTAAGATGTTAGAGATTGAAAGTACTCCCCCTTTATTATGTTGTTTTCTTAGAATGATTTTTACCTCTCACACTATTCTTTTTGTGTTTTAGTCAATGGAGGGAACCAGAAGTAATTGGGTAAACATTGAACCTAATGAAAAAATTGGGGAATATGAGCAATTAAATTTTGTAATGACTAGATTGAATGATATTGTGAATATGTTGAATCAGTCATCATGGTATATTATTAACAAGGTGAACTTTAGTGGAATTCCTAAGTCATCGAATAAGAGGAAGATAGACTTTCTTACATGTTCACATGGTGAGTAACATATATGAAATAATATTAATATTCCTATATATCAATATTAAGGGAAGAATAACCTTAAGGAATACCTCAAATGGAGGGGAAGATTTTATCTCTGTGGGAAAAATGGTCATAGAGTTATGAATTGTTATGGAGTTTAATGTTTCATATATGGAAAACATGGTCATTACCCAACTAAATTCCTAGACATAAGGATCTAATTCTAAGATAAGGAAGGACTTATTCTATGCCTACCATTAAAGTATAAGGATTGAATTATTTAAGTATTTTAATCCATGAATGATGAATGGTTAATTATATAAGATTTATAGATTTATGTTTTTTACTAAGGATTTTCAAGAATATGTTGAATAGTTATAATGGATAAGAAAAGTGATTTAATGAAAATGTGAAATTCCTAAGAAACACATGATTAAGGGAAGGATAACCCTTAATATGATCATGATGTTGAGATAATGATATTTGGATAATATTAGTTACCATGGAACTGGTTAAGGATTTTTTTGAAATGTGGGTTATGTTGTGACGGATAAAGTTACAACTTTTTAGAACTTAAGGAATATATCTAATAAGTTTTGGAATAAGGAAAAATGCATGTTTTCAATAAGGATATATGGTAATTTAGGTTATTAACATGACTTAAGATAATTCATGATGAATTCATTCAAATTTCTGGAATGTGACCAACATGATATATCTTATGATATATGGGGGGTAAATAATGGTATTCACATTCTTGTTATATGACCTTTCTGGTAATTTTTTTCTTTGTACTGTGAGACTGGACAGAATTATTAAGGATAATCCTAAAGGTTGGAATGTATTAAATTAGACATTAGATATTATTTTTTATGGATATAACTTTTTTTATATTATTTATGGAATGTTATAATATTATAGTTTTAGAAAAAGGATAACCCGTAGGATGGGAGACAACTCGTTGTGCCAGACAAGGCTATAGGAATTGAACCAACAACTAAAGTGTGACAGGCCTTTATCACCAACCACTGGCCTACAGGAAGTCCCTAGTTAGTATAAATTAGTTTTATTTTATTAAGTGGTATGATAGATCAAGTATAAGTCCATTTTTGGAACTATATACGATTAATCTCACCATAGATGGACATATGTATATTTAATAACTTGTGATAACCTTTTTGTGATAGATACATATGGAATGACCTATAATTCTATCACATGATCTGCTAACACTTCAAAAATGGAAAATTCAACTTCATTTCTTTTTAAAAAGATGAAGTGTAAATTGTTTAGGGAATGATCAATGGTGAAATTGTACCAAAATCAAGTAAGTATTTATTCTCATTAATTCAAATTTAGGAAAAAGATCTAGAAACCAAAAAAATTATCCTGGTACCTTCTTATATGACAAATTATATTGTCCCTTAAATCATTGTAGATTTATGGATTTCTAGTATTTAACTATCTCCAAACCTTATTCTCTATCACTATCCATTAGAAATTGATGGTTATATTTCTCTTCTTTATCCATGATTTCACTTCCCACATATGTTCTCCAATGTGGAAATCCAATGATGAGATACTTTTGGTAACCATTATGTTTCTAACTTTCCTTTTAAAAATTAATTTTTCGTATCCCTTTTTACGATGTGGGTTTCTATAAAATAAACATTCAAGTAGTAAACCATTTATAACCTTGGTGAATTTCGAGGGAAAAAATCATTTTAAGGGGGGTAGAATGTCACACCACAAGATTTTATGAGATAGATTATTTTAATGTCTTTGATGACTTATGTTTTATGTTACACCAATATTATCTTTCTCTATACGTAACATTATATTATCTTGCAGTATACGAAACACTATTCTTGGCTTTTGTTGCACACAATTTCAAGTTCTTTTGATAGAATTCATTTCACACAACACTGAGTATATATTTTTTTCAATGTATAAATGAACTAATTTTGGATTATGTTATATGAAAAACCAAAGGAATATTTCACTACACTCAATAATGACATGGCTTTCATTACACACAAGAGCGACCTTCCTCGATAGCTTGCGTGGTACGCAATACCGAGTTTCACTAAAAAAATATATACTATTAAAATATTATATAAACTAGTCATTATGAATATTATTAACCAAATTTTGAATTTTATATAACATTATCATTCATCTTACACATGACATGAGAACAAAATCAATTTTTCAAATAAAAGAAGTATTTTTCAAAAAAAATGTATTTTTACCACCTTTTGATGGTACACCCATTTTAAATATAGTTTTGGACACTTTTATAAGTTATATTTGACAAGATAAACTTATTTTTTGGAAGCGGAACATAAAAATTTACTTTGGATAAATTTTTTATATTTTTCTGATAACGTTCATATTTTGATGAATAGTGAAAATATGCTAAATTTTAATTGAAAAAAACTTTTTTCATCAAAATAATTTATATGTTTAAAATATATTATTCAATGGGTTTAAAGTATAAATATAATATATTTTATATTTTAATAATATTTTATTCATTTTCATTAATTTTACATTGAATTCATATGTAAAAACATTTCAATCTTTTGCACTGTTTTAAACAAAAACCCGTTTTTTCGACAATGGGATTAATTTTAAATTAATTACTTAAACTTATTTGTTTTTAATATTAAAAAATGTATTAAATACTTTTAATCAGTAGGTAAAAATTATGTTAATGGGATACTTTGATTTTTTAGGCATTATGAATAGCAACTTTGGTAATTATTTGTATTACCATAGTTAAAGGAAAATCATATAATTAAGGGTAAAAATAATATTATAAAATTACCCTAACACCTAGAAAAATTATATTGGATGAATAAAAGTCGAACCCTATCACCTAAGTGTCTGAATTGATTCATTTCATGGACTTTTGTCCATGAAAATGATGTAATTACTATTAAAACAAGAGAAAGTGACAACATGTCACTCTCTTATATCTTATAAGTGTAATAATTTTAATTTAGTGATAAACTTCATAAAACAAAAAAATTAAATATTAAATATAAATATAATTATATTATCTACATCATGTGAGTTTATTTATAATTTTTAGAGATTAATTAAGTATCATTAATGATGACACAATAGTGTTGTAAACAATATTTTATTAAGATAAATATGAAATAAATGGTTTTAAAAATATTAAAAGAAATATCATATGAACTAATTGAAGTGATCTATGAATTTTCTAGGTGAATATGACATTTTATTAGTGTATTAAATATTTTGGTTCGAATTTATCTTTTTTGAGGATTTTATTTAATGTCAAATAAATTAATAGTGTCAAAATCGACACTATTGGTGTTTTATAAAAATAACATTTTATTAAGTTATTTAAAAATCATAAAAATATTTAACAATTACATAGTGATAATTATAAGATCTGAAAATTCATACACTATCTATTTATGGTAAATTAACATCATATATGTAAATATTTATAACCATTAAACATTTATAATGTTATTACCAAAATTAAAATTTAATTGAAGAACTAAGTTTCAATTAAAAAGATAAGGTTTAAATTGAAAAAATAAGTTGTCAAAAATTTATTAGTTGATTATATTAAAACCCTATCTCGGACAATTTTGAGGTTTTTGGGTAGGGTTTGAGTTTATTATAAATTAATATTTTTGAGAGTTTCCTAAAGTGTCACTCTCCTCACTTATAAAAGGGAACCTCCTCCCTCTCCTCTTCGCTCTATTTTAAGCCTTAAATCTCGTCCAAAACCTGCCCATTTCTCTTATAAATTCCCCTAGTTACATTATAGAGGTTATCATATTCTTAAAATACTAACTGTAGTTCCCTTAGAGGAAATTTAAAGAAGGAAAGTCAATGAAGAGGTAATCTCTTCTACTAATTCTTTAAAATTTATCTCTTCTTATACTTACTCTTATTTATTTTTTTAATTATAAATTAATAACATTAGTATCACTCATATAATTATATATTATTATAAATATTAAAAATCTCTATTTAACCTTCTATCCATCTTACAAAAAATGAAATCATCGCACGTGTGTACGTACGACTTACCGTCTCCACGCCATTGTGTAATCTATTTTTCACCACCACCTCACTTGGATGATTATAATGGTGTAAATAATAAAAATATATGATTATTATAAAATGATACTAATTCTGAGATATTATACACCATCCACTTTAATACCATTCAACAATTATGGGAACGATATCACCACTCGTGCGTACGTACGGCTTACCGTCTCCACGACGCGATGAGATTCATTCTCCATGTTAACCATTAAAGAATGATTATAAAGTATATAAAATAAATAATCATGAAATATATTAAATAATAATTCTACTGTATTTATTTATATATATATTTCATTTACTTACTTCCATCTAATTCAATAAGGAAACTAAAACAGTGTTCATGCGTACGTACGGCATACCGTCTCCATGAACGGTGTATTCCATTTAATTTATCTATATATTATATATATATACTGAATATATAAAATATATATAAATCATTTTTTACATTCTATAAGTAAATAAATCATGATCTAAGTAATCATATAAAGAAAAAAAGTTCAAACACGTACGATAAATGAAACGATTATTACCCAAAACGTTGCTTTAACATGGAATTGAAAAATGAATGGGTAATATAATGTCATAAGTGAATCATATATGATATAATAAATATTATTATGGTTTGGTTACAAGTTAATAATATGTTTAAACCCACTATACATTAGTTTTTCACATATGTGGAAGAAATCGGACCTAAGGTAAGGGATAATTTTGCAATCTCATTTTTATCTGAGATTTCTTATATGTAAATGTTTACTAGGATTATATTTATCATCCATGTACATGTTTTCTAAAAATATTTTTATAAAAAATTTACTATTCTTCAATGTATTTTTAAAGTCATTTTTAACCATTTTTTTACTTTTACTACATAGTATGGAAGAAATCTTTCTTTTATTTACCATACGAGGTAATTTTTTAAATTTTCCAGCAAAAGTATAGGGAGAATGTTTTTGTTTAACTTATACTAAATGAATGTATTTTTATAGTTTCATGATGCCTTATTTCCATGAATATTCATCTACATTATTTCAAGTTTATTTTCAACGAAATTATTTTCTTTTAAAATTGCATAGCATTTTGAGAAAAGAAAACGTTTTTGAAGAAGAAATGATATTTTCCTCAAGAACTCAGTTCAAGTGTTTTAACAAAATTATTTTACATCTAAGATGACATAAGTTTATGTTTCTATACTTATTATTACTTTTATTTGATTTTTTTATGATGTAATTATTTTTTATTAAGTCCATTTATCTTATATGGATTGTGTTATGATGACATGATGTTTAAGAATCCCATTTTATGTCATGGGTTATGCTATGATGAATGATTTATTTTTTTGTGCCATATGTAAGAATGATTTTATTATGATATGGGAGGGACCTATATCTCCCTCCAATTAATTGGGTAAATATTTATATCTTCTGAGATAGATATGACTATAACGGTAGGTAAATCTGGTTCAGTAATACACTGATGGAACGACAAGTAAACACAGTTCAGTAATGGATTTTTCCACTATTATGGCATTGGAAACAATGTCTTAGATACTATGGAAATCATATTATGTGATTAATGGTTTTCCACAATTCCATGTTTTATTACCATGCTATTTTATCATTATTAATGTTTCTTTATGATTTATGCCTTATATACTGCCAAGATTTATTTCATGACTCAATATTTTGATGTTTAAACTTTATGTTCATGTTTTTATGTTCAAATGTATATGGTTGGTTTAATTTTCTCCATGTTTACCCTTAATGATAATTTTAACTCACCATTTGTATGTTTTATTTTCCCTAGGATATAAAGAAAGTTTTTATGTAGGAAAAAAAAATAGGGAGATATTTATGGGACATGTTGATGATATTTCACAATGTTAGAATATTATGTTCCAAGTTTCCAGAGACAATTAACTAATACGGTCTTTGGGAATATTTTTATGTCTTTTATTAATTATTCTGAAAAATAAATGTAATTTCCATGTACGTCAAGCTTGGGTCTCTACATTGAATCCCCTGCCTTGAAGCATAAAATGTTATTTGAGAAAGAATGGCATAACATACACAAATCTAGGATCACATCCCATAGATATAACTCATTATCCCTTTAGTCATCCCACTATGGATATTATATGAAACATAAATATAAACACTATGAGAACTGAAGGAAACCAACTACTATATAATGTCAAGATATAATAGGAGATGTAATAATTAATCAAAGAAGAAGAAACTCACCTTTTATCACTAATAGAAAATCCTTGGGAGCCAAAGGATAAATCCTAGAATAGTGGTCTTAAAGACTCTTAAATAGGCTATTAGTTCACCTTGAGTTCAAAGTATAAAGAATGAATATAATATAATTCGATAGGGTTATCAAATTTATACTGGTTTTCATTTAGTGAAACCATAGTGCAACCCCAAGACTTTATCACAACCTCTAGGGTTTTTATAAAAACTCTAATGAATAATATATGGTTATACCTTAGTGGTTTAAATTAGAATCCCCTCTATAATCCACAATAAAATATACATTATATCATCTCATAGATCCTATAAACCCAAGGTAAGGCTATTTAAAAACTATAAATTATATCATAGATACCCCCAAATAGATAAACACAAGTAAACCTGATCCCTTGATCCCTAAAAAGAAACCTATACCCTATGTCACAAAAACCCTTTAGGACATATTGAAAATAAACCCCAACCCCTCAATCCTTATGATATATCCCACCTCAATGTTAAAGATACCTATTAGGAGGTATAAACACTAAAATCACTCATCAAGTTTCTTTATTCCACAATAAATACACCACACAATGTGATATGTGTCCAAAATACACCACTCTATAATCTAATGGACCATGATATAAACCTCCCTTTATAGTTGAAACTCCAAATCAACTCCACTTCATCTCTACAATATTACTCCTAGAAACTACTAATAAACCAAACACACAATGTAATGGATTTGGAAAAGGTTATTCTCTTACACTAATGGTGTGACTCTTAAGATTATGTGTCTTGGACCATTGTGGATTATAGTTTATGTTCATATGACTAGGATCATTAAGTAGTGTTTTCCTTAAAATGGGTTAGTGTGATAGTTATGAATGATTTTCCTATTTATAATTTTCACTAGTATATTAGTTTAGTGAAGGAATGGGATTTACACTAGGTTATAGGATTTGAAGTCTTGAACCCTTAGATGAAGTCAATGAAGGCATGAAGGGATAACAATAAAAAGGAATGCTATTTGTAATCACCCCCTATACATTGGAAAATAAATGGGGGGAGGATGAATAAACCCAAGATTTGTGAGAATCAATGATATGGATTTTGGTTCTATGATAAGGATGTAACCATTTATGGAGATCTTAGAGGCCACCAATCTCTATGATTGAAATCATGGATAGTTACACCAATAAAAGTTCACAAAAAATAGAATAGTTAGAATATGAAAGGAGGTATGGGGATTATACCAAATAGGAATCCATGGAAATAAAAAGGATACCTCAATATCTATTATATAATGTAGGATAATATGGCATGCCATAGTTCCTCAAGATGAAGTGTCATTATTATAAAGGTAGTATAAGATTGAATAAACCCTAATATCCAATGAGAGGAATAGGAATGCCATGGATGCAGCCTTATATAGGATATGGGGTATCCTTTATCAATGTTAAAATGATAAAAAAATTATTCATGGGATTCTAATAGTTCTCACATGAAGAGGGATTGACATAGGTATACCTGAGCTCTTGGAAGTAGACCAAAAGTGGTGTGTGATCGATAGTGGTCAACACTACTTTGGGTGGTACTTATGAACACATAATAATAGTTGTACCCACTTTGTAGTCTATGGTCATGGGGGTCATGTTTTAGGGTTCATGAACACACATGGACACACTTTATATTATATAGTGATAGATTTTTGTACTTAAATCTATATGTCCATATATAGTCATGATTTGGGGTGAACAGTCATAGATGGCCCTGCTTCATGGTGCAAGGTCATGGATATCCCCATATCAAAGTGTGTGGTAATGGGTAGACCCACTTGTGGGTGTGTTTTCATTGATACCATAGGAAAGTAATGAATTCCTTAAAAAATATCATTCTTCATTGAAAGGGGTTAGGTAGTTCTTACACTACATGGGTTGATCGTCCATTTAGAGGTATGATGTGGCCTCAACATGAGGTCTACTCACATGGGTCTATGGGTCATGAATTTAAAGAGGGAAATGGTGGGAATGTTAATTACATGCCTTTCCCTATGTCTTCTCTCTTGAACTTACTAGTGGGATGTGAGGAAAATCCCTAAGGAGTTACATGATTTACTCAATCTTTGAGCTGCTCTAAATTCATCATTAAATTTATTTATCCAATAAATGAGGAATGAATTTGGGTATTTATAGGAAAATCTAGGTAGGTGTATGGTTTATGTATGTTTAAATGGGGTTATTCATATTTCATATCCATGGAAGGGGTTACATGGTTTGTGTATCCATTATATGGATTAAAACTTCTCTCTAGAATTCTGAACCCTGAAAATAATATCTATCTTAGGGTATTTATAGAAAAGACCTAAAAAGAGTCTGATTCTCACATTATTAAAGATAGTAACATGTATAACATATGTTTTACCTCAATAAAATTTTCTTTAACATCAAATATTCAAAAATTCAGACTCATAAGTACATTATGGCTCTATGAGCCATCAAATTGAATCTTGTGAAATGATATATGACCTTCACTAGGGGGTTCACTCAAAGATGGTGTTTTTTGCACCAAAATATATCTATGGGGGGTTATAAAATATATCCAAATATTTGGTAAGCCTTTTATATTTATAGATTTAATTTAATAAAATTATTTCCATATTTTTAATCATTATTTAAACTTAGGTGTGAAGTATTTAATTAAAAAAATTTATAAATAAAAATTATGACAATAAATAGTAAAATGATGTATAGTCATAATTTTTGTTGAAAATTAATGGAAAATATTATAGTTTATTTTTTTTAATTGAATTTATTTTTTGAAGGAACTAAAACATTGACCTTGAAATTTAATATCCAAATTCAATTTGTATATAATTTGGGTGATACATATAAATTTTAATTACTTGTATAAAATATGGGTTTAGGATTAAATAAAATTATACTAACTATTATTATATATGTATATAGAATATTTTGAAACATTTAGAAACATATGGAACATGTTGGAAGTATTGAGATATATAAAATAACATAAATATTATTAAAATAATTATTATTATTTTACATTCCAATATAATTATATAAACACCCATGCAATGATGATGCAATGCTTATGTAACATGAGAAAAGTAAAAAGTGGTGGAGTATGAGCTTTGTGATGATAAATATGGAAGGAAAGAGTGTTTTTAATGGTTTTATGAATATTTTATATTAATAATTAGTAATTTTTAAGGTATATTATTTAATTAAAATAATTAAAACATTGTAATAATATAATTTCTTATATAAAGTTGAATCAATATTTTTAAAACATTGAAAAGTATTAAATGGTGTATTAAGTGTTCTAAAGTGATAATATTGATAAAAAATATGGTTATACATGGTTTTAGAGGATTTTTTATATGATTAATATATATTTAAATTTTAAATCTTGAATTCTAAAATCTTCATGAATTTTTTAAACATAGATTATATGATTTACATGGAAAATATTTATATATAGAATATTATGGTAAAAATGATTTATAAGTTAATAAAAAATTATCAAACCATGTCTTGGGATATATATGGATGAAAATTACATGAAACACTTTTCTATTATCCATTTACGAGTAAATTTACACCAAAAATAGTATTACTTAATTATTTAAGAAACAATATTTGAAAAAATAACACTCAACCTTATCTATAAAATGACCCCCCCTAACATTTCCAAACCATTTGGTTTTCTACCCTTAAACAAACAAAATTACCACCCCTTTAATACTTTATCATGATTTATAGAATTTATTCACAAGAATAATTGTCACACCCTTCATTATAAAGAAGGTACTTTAGAGTACATTCAACTCTTTAACGAAGCTAGAGTAAGTCTGTGCAAGTTGGGAGATAAGTTAAGGTGTTTCTCTTCTGATTGTATCTATTTTGGGTTCAAATTTATTCTGGTATTATTTATTATTTTCACCCCTGTTTATTTATATTACTAAATTTATTCTCTTTTTAGGGTATATTATTTCTTTTCAATGTCCCTTTATGTTTCTTATGAACTATATTGGGAGATCTATGTCACAGTCTCACTTATATGAGTTATGTTCATTATATTTATCTATATTATTATATATTGTTTATATAATTCCCTATGAGAGTATTTTATTCTATATAACCTTGAATTTTTAATATTTACACTTCCTCTATATTTTCCTTCTTTGATTAAGGATCAATTCATACATCATAAATTAAATTATTTATTTGTATTTTTCTAGTGGCCTCTCTTTTTCTTTGAGATTCTCCATGTCTAATATTATTTTGAAGAATTTTTATAAAACTCCCATTTATATCCTCAAACTCTCTCTCTTAGTTATTTTGTGGATTTAAATTTTTTCTATTATTCTTGTATGATCAGTTCATACATTACCTATTATGATATTTGTAAGTTGTTTTCTCTAGATATCTATTATTATATTATATATTTTTATGTTTAATGTTGATTTTAATTTTTGGTATTTAATTTTCAATTTTTATCCCATTTTACTTATCTTATGATCAGTTATGTGTATTTATATATCTATTTATTATCATCTCTGACATTCATGCCTTTCGTTTTTTGAAAAGAAAAAACTTCCCACTTGATCACAAGTCGTATTATATTTTTATCTTCCATATCCATATTATTTATATTATATTTATATAAATTATTTTCAATATTTCAATGATTTTTTTATATTTCCTTTTCTCTTTTATTAACATTCATTTTATTTGATATATATATTATAGATTATAAAATAATAAAGTGATATCTTCTAAGTTTTCTCAATAATTTCCTCTATTTATTATCAAAATTATTTTTCAATTGATTTATTTATCTTACATATTTTATTCATTTATAATAATTAAAAGCATATTTTTTATAGGGGATTATTTTTTATTTTTATAAAAATGATATATGTATTGATCCTTTCTTTATTAGTGAATATTTTAATGTAATGTAAAAAATAAGGAATCACTTTCTCAAATATTATATAATTTCATATCTTCCTATAAATTATTTTTAATATAGGTTAATACCTTTTTATAGTTATCCTTAGAAAATATATTATAAGTATTTACATTTATAGTATCATCTAAATTCTATTTTTGGAAAAATTTTGTACCCATTGAATGTTTTTATATAACCCATTTTATTCTTACAAGTTAATTGTGCTATAACTTATAATAGATTTATGATTATTTTATTGTTCATGTGGAACAAAAATTTAAGGATATACTTTATATTAAATGTGGACCAATAATTATATATCACTCTTATAAATTGGGTTCATATTTACATCTCATGAAATTTCAATATTTATGGTACATGGGGTTTGAACTTAATCAATAATGTCTATGGGATTTTGGGAGTGAACCCAATTCACAATGTTTATGTAATGTGTTATGTAAACCCAATATATATGGTTTATGGGACATGGGGAGTGAACTGAGTCCACAAGGTTTATAGGTAATGGGGTATGAACCTAATACATAATATCTATAGGACTTTGAGAGATAAATCAATATACTATGTTATGATGATCTTAGTGGTTATACTTGAATTATGATATCCTATTATTCTCTTTTTTCTAAATCCTTATAGTGGGTTTCATTTTTATGTTTATATGTTTCATATTCATCTCGTTAGAATTTACTTAGGATATTTTCATGTACCTTCTTATTGTTTTCATAATTATAGTTTCATTTTATGTTCACTCCTTTATAATCTAGTTTAGGATCACTTATGATGTTTTAGTTGATATCTCATATGTTTTTTCTATAGTATGATATTTATCTTACCATTTTATTCTATGTAAATTTCCTAGGGTAATAAATATATTATGAAGTCCAAACTGAATAAGGATCACATATAAGTCAAACACTCTTATGGAAGAATAATTTATTTTATTTTTTTAAGCATATCTATGATAGGAGAACATATTATAAAGGTTTTATTATGTAAAAAATAGATATATTATTATCTAATTAAATATAATTTATAGTTAATCTCTAAATAAAATAAACAATTGGATTCAGGGAGTGGGTTTTAATCTTTTTTTATGTATAATAATATATAGTGGTGTAAAATCTATTTATATAGTGTATGGTATGTCTTAGTTGATATCAGAGTAGGGTTTGATTACTTTTAAGGATCGGGTTAAGAATAATAAAGGGATAAAACTTGATGAAGCCTAGGTTAAATTTTAGGTTCCATAGGTTAGTACATATTAAGATTAATTTTCCATATTCATATTATTTTTTACACTAATTTTATTATACATTTACACTAACCAATAGTTTTAGTGAATGGTTGGTAAACTGGAGGAAATTAATTTAAAATTATTATAATTAAAAATACAAAAAATCCCAATAAACAACCAAACAATATGGTATTTGGTGTGGAAACTCTCATGGTTGTACTTATATAGCTATGTTAGGTTACAAATAATAACTTAAACTATGTTGAACTTAAAAATGAAACAAATAAGGATCAATTATCTATTGATTTTTTTATGAAATAACAATAAATATAAATTATATGATATTTTGGTCTATTAATTAATGATAAATAGAAAAACACAATGGAAAAGATATGTTTTATGATTCAAGGATGAAAAATTTATCTTGGCCATCTATAATTTAGAATGTGAAGTGGATCAGTGATAGAAAATAATCATAACACAAAATTTAAGGATGAAATTGAACTTATGGAATATAGAAAATTCATGAAAATATTTCTAAAAAATTATATCATCATTCTCTCTACCTCAAATAGTGATATAATTCATTGAACTCATGAAAAAGGGATGAAAAAAACATCAGGTATTGTGAAAAAATAAACATTAGACATGAAATTTATACCCATAAAACACATTTCTAAGTATGATTAATTCTACCTATTAAAGAACCAAACTTAGAAAAAAAAATTAATCTAATGAAAATATAAACATATGACAATTGTGAGATAAAACAATGAGTTTCTAGGTATTCCATAGATACTGAGGTTGAGATATCCTTAAGATTTATATCTCACTTAATTAATATTAAAATGAAACACTTATTTCCACCAGTGAAATATTGTTAAAATTTCAAGGATGAATTTTTTTTAAAGGGGGTAATATAAAACTCTTGATTTTAATATGAATTTTCATATACATTTAATAAATTTTCTTGTGCACAATATGAATCTAAAAAATCATTATTTATTTCATTAAGTTATAAAGTTACAAAAAAATTAAATAAGAATTAATATAGTGAAAGAAACATATATGAAACATGGTTTAGAAAATAATAAAAGGTAAATAATACAAGTAAAAAAAGATAGCAAGCTTGAAATATTCTTCCTTGTATTTTCTTATAAAAATCATACCACCGAGTAAAACTATATAAATAATCCAAAACATTAAAAATATGATAGAAATTTTGAGAAGTAAAAAAGGGTATGTCATTCAATAAAATATAATCATTATTTATTTATTTATTTTCAAAAATATATTTATATTTTGGATTTTTATTTAAAAGTTAAATTCCTCATACTTAGAGTATGAATTTAATAAAATGGTTTCAAAATTTTGAATCAGGGTTTCAAAATTAGATAGGTGTTATATGATCAAATATATATTTAAAAATTATTTTTACATCATGAGATAAGTGATATTTTATTTAAATTCTAAATAATATTTGTCATTTTTATTTCTTATTTTTGATATGTTTAAAACATATATATAATTTATAGTTATGGATTTATAGTTATATTTAAAAGATTTATTATGTTAAAATTAATAATTTCATGGTATGAAATAGTAATATAGTCTTTCGTTATTAAAAAGATATTTATTTTTCAAATATTTTTTTAATCCATTATCATTTTTTATTCAAAAAATTAATTTCTCATATCAATATATTTAATTCAATAAAATAAATTCAATATTTTTAATCATCATGTAAAAAATAGGTTGAAATTAATTTGTTAAAAAATTATAAATAACAAGGATTGAAAATAAATAGCAAAAGTGGTGATAATCAGTGTTTCTACTAAAATGTCATGGAAAAAGTCTATAAAAGACATTTTTATTTATAGTTATGTTTTTAAGGAACTATAACATTGATTTTGAAATTAAATATCCAAATTCTATTTAATTATAATTTTATTGAGATATTTCAATTTTAATTCCTTTTAAAAATATTTTTTTTAGTTTAAATTGAATTCTACTACCTAATATTTTATATGTATCAATATTTTTTTGAAAAACTTTTGAAATATATTAAAAAATTTAGAATAATATAGATGCATAATATAACATATAAATATTATTCAATTAATAAAAAATATTTTATATTACATGATAATTTTCCAAATACTCATGTAATTTTGATGTAGTCCTTGTTTAATATAAGAAAAGTAAAAAAGTGGTGAATTATGAGTTATGTCATGATAATGATGGGAATAAATAGTGTTTTGGAAGGTTTTATAAATATTTTTTATTAATAACCAATAGTTTTTATATAAATTATTGAATTAAAATATTTTAAAAATACATTGTAATAATCTAAATGCATTTGAAACACTGAATCCACATTTTTTGGAATATATAAAGAATAAAAAAATGGTATTTTATGTGTTATAAAGTGATAAGGGTTAGAAAAAATAAGGTTATTCATGGTTTTAGAGGAACTTTTTTATCTCTAATAAATTATTTAAATGTTAAAACTTTAATTCCATAAATTTATAGATATTTTTAAACTTATATGACAAGATTAACCCTAAATATATATATATATATGATATTATGGTAAAAATAATTTACAAGTTAATAAAAAGTCATAAAACCTTATTTTTTGACATATTTAGGTGATAGGTTCATCTAACACTTTCATTTTAACCATTTATGAGTATATTTCTTTGAAAATTTATTTTCCTTTATAATTAAGAAATAATAATTTCAAAAATTATAATCTTATATATAAAATGAATACTCCAATCATTCTAAACCATTTATATTTATACCCTTAAACTGTCCAAATTATCTCCCCTACAAAACTTTCTCATGTTTTCTATAATTTAGTTATAATAAAAAATCCTAAAGAATTATTTACAAAGAATGTCCTTAAGAGAATATCTTACTCTTCAACAGAGCTAGATATCTTCGAGAAATATAATGTTCAAAGAAATGTAAAGAAAAATGTGTACCATAAATACTTTTACTACAATATCTATCTTGATGGAGTAAGCTTGACGACAATCATTAAAGTAATAAACAAATTTTTCCTACCTCTGTAGGTAATCCACCAGAATTTGGATCCCATAATGCTTCTTGAGGATCCTTGTACTCTTAAACGCATTCTAGTACATTTTCAATAAGTAATAAATAGAGTACCAAGAAGAATATAGATTTTTTGAAGAGGTTCAACTAAATCTCATGATCAACCAATGATAATCACTCAAATAAAAGGGAACACTTCACTTATATAGACATCCAAGACATTATTCATTCATTGAAGATAATTGTCCATATAAATGTAATGGATGCCATCTCATAGAACCCATGTGTTACATACTATTGGAGTGTTCTTAATCAAACACTTCAATGAATGATACACATAACATAAATAATACATCTCATGTATTTATATCTAAATAAAACCAATCAAGCAGGGACATGGTAGTTCCATGCATCCCATTAATGAAAATCATAGGCTTTAATCATACTATACAATATAGAAAAATGAAGAAAAATTTACTACCATATTATATCATCATATCTTATGATTATGATATCTATCTCATAGATATCATTTTAAGTGAACATATAATAATCTATTGCATAAACTTAAATCCTAAAATGATGTTATTCAAAACTTCACAACTCTTTATAAATCTATCCAATTTTTTTTTATATTGTTTCATAAAAATCTATTATTTTTAGAATAATCACTTTTTCTAAAACATAATCCATGTATAAAGGACAAAATATGTGACCCTATGGGAATTATTAGTATTAAAAATAAATAAAACATGCCCATTTTATTATTTATGAAAAGAGTGGCCTCTAGAAAATCATCAATGCTACTCAAACTACTATGGAGTCTGGTGAGATATTTATCAAACATAATCATATATCAATATAAACATATCCACTATAATATGAATCATATAAATCATATGTATACCTATATAATCCCTTTTTCCATGAAATCGAGTAATCATTAGACATGGAACATATCAATCTAGTATAGACCAACTTATCTTTTCTTAATTCTCTAAAAATATATTGATCAAGTGGATGAATACATCACATGTCATTAATCTTATAGATGAGTACATCACATTTACCTCATCTAAAAATCTAAACACATCATATGTGATTCAATTACTCATTTCCATATGTTCCCTTGTCTAATTAAATTAAGGTCCAAGATTTATTAACTCATCATAAAAGTAGAAAAATATTATCTTTGTTGTATTCCAATTGACAACATGATCAACAATATACCCAATCACCCCCTGATTAGATAATTCACATTTTAATTATGTAAGAAATGTTTCAAATTATAAAGGTTCTTATGTTAGGTATCTCTCCAATATTAGGTAATATTGATTAATAATAAGTATACACCCATAAGTATATTGATGGTCATATGAACTCCCATTAGATATACATTGGTGGGCCAGTCTATGTAATAAGTCCCTACTTATTACCTCATGGATCTGTTATCCATATCTCACATACAAATCTTCTTAATGAGCATAAGATTTCATTCATTCTAGACTTAACATATCATCACATCCTATAATACTCTATGATGATCAACAATTAGGGACAAAAAATTCATACTTTGAAGGGATATTATCATTCAACTATTTATGTAATGTATATTGTAGGAGCCATAAATGAATGATAAATCACTATTAGAAAATAAAGCTATAGCCACGATTTTAAATCGTGGCTATAGGCCCAAAAATCGTGGCTATAGGTTATAGCCATGGTTTACCCAATCATGATTGGTATTGGCATGGCTATAGGTTAAACCTTATATCCATGATTTTAAATTATGGTTATAGGCCTTTATACACTGTTCAAACTATGGAAGAGGATATAATCACTCATCGTCTATAGACACGGTTTAAAACTGTGTCTATAGGTCTTCAAATTTCCTAAAAAAACCAGCACCATTTAGCCGATATTGGCCCCTTACACCCCCCTAACCCCTTGCACCCCCCCCCCTACACACCCCTCTGTCCCCTTGAACACCCCTTGCACCACCCCTGCTGGACACCCCCACAGTACCCCCCACCCCCCACCCTCTTGGATACTCCCTAGACAGACCCCACCCCCTCCCCCCCTTTGGACAAACACCCCCTGGACAGTACCCCCCCCCCCCCCGCCAGCCCCCCTTTCCCCCCCTACACATCCCTTTCACCCCCCCCCCTGCACCCCCTGGTCCCCTTGCACACCCCCATTACACACCCCTTTCCCCACTACTGGACCCCTCTTGCACCACCCCTACTGGACACCCCCCTGGACAGACCCCCCCCCCCCCCCCGGCACACCCATGCCCCCTTGCACCCCCCTGCACAGCCCCCATATCCCCTTGCACACACACCCCTTCACACCTGCACACCCCTGCTAGACACCCCTTGCACCACCATTGTTGGACACCCCCCTTACACCCCTATGTCCCCTTGCACACACACCCCTACTGGACACCCCCCACCTTGCTGAACACCCCCCTTGCACCACCCCTACTGGACACACCCCCCCCCCCTTGCACCACCCCTGTTGGACACCCCCCACCCCCTTTGTACCCCCCTTTTCCCCTTTCACACACCCCTCTTCACACCTGCACACCCCTATTGGACACCCCTTTCACCACCCCTACTGAACACCCCCCCTCCCTCCCCCCCCCCCTTCCCCCTACACATCCCCCCTTTTACCCCCCTGCACATCCCCACTTTCCCCCTAAACATCTCTTGAACCCCCTATCCCCTTGAACACACCCATGTTGGACACCTTTTGAACCACCCCTCATGGACACCCCCATACTAGACCCCCTGCTAGACACCCCCTTGCACAGCCCCCCTTGCACCCCCCTGTCCCCTTGCACACACACCCCTATACACCTGCACACCCCTACTAGACACCCACCCTTGCACCACCCCTAATGGACACCCCCCCTACTGGACCCCCTTGCACCACCCCTAATGGACACCCTCCCTACTGGACCCCCCTTGCACCACCCCTACTGGACACCCCCCCCCCCCCCCACACACACACACACCCCTATCCCCTTGCACACACACCCCTACTGGAAACCCCTTGCACCACCCCTACTGGACACCCCCCCCCTGCACAGCCCCCCTTTCACCCCCATGTCCCCTTGCATACACCCCCTACACCACCCCTGTTGGACACCCCCACTGCACACCCATGTCCCCTTGCACACCCCCCCCCCCTACACCACCCCTACTAAACACCCCCCTGCTGGACCCCCCCCCCCCTTGCACGACCCCTATTGGACACCCCCCCTTGCACCCCCTGTCCCCTTACACACACACCCCTACACACCTACACACCCCTGCTAGACACCCCTTACACCACCCCTGCTGGACACCCCCTGCACAACCCCCCTTGCACCCCCCCCCCCCATCCCCTTGCACACACCCCATACACCTCCCCCCCCCCCCACACACACACACACACCACCCCTGCTGGACACCCCCACTGCACACCCCTATCTCCTTGCACACCCCCTTGTACCACCCCTGCTGGACACCACAACTGCACACCCATGTCCACTTGAACACCCCCTTGCACCACCCCTACTGGACCACCCTTGCACCAACCCTGTTGGACACCCCCACTTCACACCCCCCCCCCTCCTAGACAGACCCCCCCTGGACAGACCCCCTAGTAGATTCAGGCTCTCATCCATATAGTGTTAGAGGAGAATTAATAGTGGTATAATGGCCAAAATAGTTGGAGTAGTTATCTACTCACACAACAGATGAAATCAACACAAAAACAATCCATTCAAAAATGGTGTCTAGTGTGTGGTTACACTTGATTGGAAGAACATAGTGATTACAATTTAAGTTGACAATTTTGACAATTTTTGGAATGAATATGCAATTCTTGATGAGGAAAATGTACAATTTAAACATGGATGTTATGGTTTCTCTAGGAATTATAGATATCATACCTCCTAATGTTTCTAATCCTTTTCTCTATTTCAAATACAAAATCTGATTGAATTGTTTGTTTACTTTAGTTTTTCCTGTAAAAACACTACTAGAGGTGCATGTTTGGTTGTTGGAATAGTTCATATGTCGATGGTAAATTTGAAATGAAATCCAAATAGGGGATTATTGTGGTACTGTTTGATGTTTTATAAGCTAGTTAAGGAAGAAGTCAATTATAAGAAGATGATAGATCCTCTAAAATTAGTGATTAAGAACAAAACTTCCGATGTTAGGCTTCAATAGGTATGAAAAATAGAACATTTCTTAAAATTCGGATTCTCATTGAGTACTTTTTCCTCTATCTTGTATTGAAATTTGAAGAGGAATACCATAATGTTTAAATATCATCAAAAAATAAATGGAGGAGGTCAGGTTTTGTGATTTTCTAAAGTGGAATATGGAACTGTATCGAGAAATTTATAATCTATGATAAGGTGGTTATTCTATTTAAATTATTTAGTCATTCCACCTTGAGTAAAATTTGTAATTTCAAGAGAGTGGTGATGATGGGAACATGGGATTGGGTTGTAGATTTGGATAATAGTGTGGGGTGGTGTTGCACTGGGGGTAGGTGAGTGTCTAATAACTGTTGTGAAAATATAGTAAATGGTATTTGAATGTTGTTCTCCTACTAGATGAGAGTAGGTTGGGGCAGATGATGTGTCTCTATTGGAATTATTGACTTCCATATTATTCATCATCCACTAATTGAATTGTTAATATCCTATATTTATTTGACACATCTTATCTCTCAATGAACACACTTCCCTACCACCCCCCATGAACACCCCCACTCCCACCCCACCTCCCACCCCCCCTTCCCACCCCATGCACCCCCTGCACACCCCCAGCACACCCCCCTCCCCCTGCCCCCTGCACAACCCCCTACCCCCTGCACACACCCTTGTCCACCCCATACCCCCTTCTCACCCCATGCACATTCCTCTTCAACCACTTAACTCAAGGAAAAGCATAGAAAAACACAGAGACATGTCACTTAATACAAGAATAACTATTCATTTTATTCTAACAAGGTCCTATCAATTTAAACACTCAAGGAAAGGCTTTCCACCATGACAAGTCATTCCATCCAAATCATGCTATTCACTTAGTGGTGACTTGGTCATTATAGCACTTGCCTACTTGGGAAATTCCATCTTAAAAGTCTAACAACACTTAAAGGGTGTTTTGGTTAAAACAACTGATTTATTAAAAAGAGGGAACCCTCCCCCTGCCCTTGCAAAAGAACCCATCACACCAATGAAGGACTTAGAACCTAAATGTAAGGTTAAATATATGTTTTTTCAAACTAGGATAGCCAAAAGTGTATGAGAGATGGATAAAGTCCCTTTTCAGGATATTTATGTGTTATATATTTTGATTAATAATATGAAGTTCAACCTTCCAAGGTAAATGATTTGTTTCATGGATCACTGCTATAAAGGGAAATCTAATTTGAATTATTATCCTTATGGTAGGTTGATCTCACTAGTTTTAATAAAGATGTAATTTTATTTGAATGAGGGAGAGGCAGTGATATTCCATAAGAGTAATACCCTGTCTAAAACTCTTTTGAATATCATTGGGTACTTCTAAGATACCAACTCAAATTCCTTTAACCTAGTTAGTTAGGAGGGAGTGGCTCAAAATTGAATTATGTATTCTTACAGATTCAGTCCCTATAGTGTGATATGTTCACACCATTCCTTATGTAATATTTCAATAGGAATATTATGGGTGAGTTCCATGATACCATAGAAGATGTAAGGAAGCTTGGTATTGGAACTAATAGATCCTTAAACTAAGTAGTGTTCTTTTATGATTAATTTAATGGGAAGATGAATGAGATCATGAATGTCTCAAAGGATGGTCAATGTATGGTTTTTAGATCTCTTGTTCTAGTATCTAGGAACTACTAGCATTTGTTAACCTCTTTAAACAAGGTATATAAATAAGTTCAAGGTCTATATTCATATTCTTCCTTGACAAAGATAGTGGTTATTAGAAAACTATTTTTTAAAACAATAAAGCAATTATGGAAACAAATTTTTAAAACAATCAGGCAATTATAGAATTCAAATTAAAGGTTTAGGCAGAGGGAACCTACCTCGGCCTCAATATGTGTTTATTTTGATGAAGACAACTAAAATCTTCTTTTTTCACTTGCAAACATATGAAACTTCACTTATATATAATGACACCTAGCCCCTATGTACAATCATGGCCAAATATGCACAAGGGGTCCTTAGATATATGTTTATACTTGCATATACCCCTTTACACTTACACATGTATGAATTTTTCATATATATATATAAGCACACCTAGCCCCAGTATATATATCCATACTACCATGAGTGAATATATATAATGGGGGGACTTATATATATATATATATATATATATATATATATATATATATGTGCCTACCTATGCATACACATGTAAGCCTTTGTCAACGGCAACTCGAATCCACCTCAACAAAATCCAAAACACACTAAAAAAATATAAGGAACCCAAAAATAAAAAAAAAACCTAATTAAAATTGGGCCAAAGAATAAAAACATAATAAACCTTACCCAAATCCGATGTTGAACACACTATCTTCAATGGTGGTGGATAGAACCAACCTCATCATAAAAACCACCTATAAGAAAATATTGGAAAAAGAAATGAAATATAACGACTTATTATATATATGTGATCAGTGTGTCAACTGTACATGATAAATGATACATGAATCCATAACCAACAATGAACAAATAATATTCAGATTGATATGTACATCCCAATACTAAATAACATGATCATTAATAAAGCTATTTATTTTTCAAACATAACATTCAATTGCCTATTAAAAAATCAAAAAACACCAAAATATGGTAATAAAGTAAACTTCCATAAGTACTTAAAAGTGAGAAATAGTGATTAGACATTGTTTCTAACCTAGAAAATTCATTCATTGAATGTATAAAAAACCTAAAACTCATTATGCCTATATCTTTATTAATTTTCTAGATTGAAACCTCATTTTTTCATATTCTTATAGAATTAACTTTTATTTTTAGTTTATATAGGTTTATCAATTTTATAATGTATATAATTTTCCTTCTTTTATTCATACTAAATCCACTTGGATTTTTCAAACTATTTTTCTAAAATGATTAAACAATATTTTGGTGCATGATCTTTCTTCTTCTTGATTGTATATTCCTTCTTTTTAGAAACTATTTTTGAACATGCGATAATTGGTTTTTTCCTTTTATCATTCAATAATAATTATTGTTATAGAATATGTCATAAATTCTTAAAAATTTGGACTAATTGGTTTCCCTTCCACACACACTTTCAATTGCCTTTAGAGTACCCTTTTTAGGCTCCTTTTCAAACTCCAAACTATAATTGTCAAGCACTAGACCACTACAATATCTAATATTGATACTTAACCCAACACATTTATCTAAATGAAATCTTAGAAATATAGAAGCTCTAAATATCCTATTTACCAATATAAACTCCTTATAATTAACTGAACACACTAACTATATCAACCACTATAGGTAAATAACTAATTTTGGTGTGGTCTTGGAACCAAATATGGTTCATCCAACATCCATCTTCAGACACTAAATTCATCCATTTACTTTTTAAGTTCATACATTTCACAGCCTTGATAATGATCACCATCCCATGATATGGATTTCACTCAAAAAAATACAAGTAAGAATCTCCCCACTATAGTATTATCAATACCATCATCAATCCTACATACACGTCTATTGCCTAATATCACATTATGATCACTATAGAAGATTCTATCCCAATAATATCAACAAAATTTCTTCATTTAAATACTATCATCTTTCAAACACACATTATATCCAACAAAAATAATACATTAAAAAATATTAGATAGAGAAATCCAAATTATAGAAAAAAATAACTTTAGGAATACCTCAAAAAGTATGGTGCTAAAATCCCCTTCAGCTAGGATGGATTATCCCAATATAATAATCTCTATATAAATCAACATATTGAAACATACATGAAACCTATTTTTCCCATCCCAATACTAAAGGAATGTACACACATTCTTGATACATGAGAAATAGACCAGGGTTCATTTATTTTTCTAATATTGATCTGAGATGTTACTCCTTCAATTTACTCTATCACCCTCATAGTGAGGCTCACCAACCAACATTCATTTCTACCTAGTTTTCATTCTTCTCCATGAACCTTCCTATGCAATGGATGTATCTATATAGACAGCTCAGTATTTCTTGAATATCTTCTAGTAGGTTTCCAGATAAAAGGAAGCTACTCATACCCATAATGAGTACATAATACCATTTAAAAAATAGAATTCATTTATGAATAAACTTCATTTGAAGGATGGAATGAAATGAATAAACCATTAAAATTTAGTGGCACACTCCATTACTGATACCCATAATGATATAGCTCTATGAATTACCAAAACATGCTCTTATTTTGTAAATCTACCAAAGCCTCTCATAGAAGAGGGAATAAAATTTGATCCATAAAACCTCCTCATTCCTTCTTTTATGATGAAATGTATTTATCCATTCTGATTCATATCCTTTGAATTTAGAAACTTCTAGTTTCACCCATATATTCTCTAGAGTTCCAATCCTTTCAAATAGGAACTAAGCTTTCTTAAACATATTCTAAACATCCTAATATCCCATTTCACTACTGAAAATTAGATACTTCTATGATCCCATCCTAATTAGATTATTTTTTGATGAATTTCGACTCAACACCATCTGGTAATAACAAAAGTACTAATTGGAAACCCATCATGCCATAATCCTAAGCATGCATTATTGCCAAAAAATCCTGAAACTACCTTTAGTCCTTACTTCATAACAAAATATCATTTCCAAAACACCAAACCCTAAGGTTTATCATAATAATATAAGGTTTACTCTTCTACGCACCAAACATAACAACCAAACCCCACAAATTTACCCTTGATAATAAGAAACCATCCACCCCCTTAACTGATCTAACAAGAAACTTCCTAATAAAAATACACAATCAAATCACCCAGAAATCACCAAAATTTCCTATATCGAGAGTTTTACATCAAAACATCAAGAAAAACTCCAACAAGATCCACCAACTTGAGGGATCACCACCAACCCAACCCCCCAAAGACAAATCCAAACCATACCCCAATACGTAGCCATCATACTTCAAACTACTAGGAATCTAATATCCTAACAAACCAACTAAAGGTTTTCATCTACCATATAAACATGATTAAGATATCATAAATCAAACAAAAACACATGAAAATCACTATTTTAGATTCTATTAATTAATACACCATCAATAGGTTATTCTAGAAAACACTGATTTATATATTATTGATGTTTTAATTAATCAAAACCACTTTAAAATTAATTTTCCAAAAAAATGGCCACAAATATTACTTTCTCAATCCCACTTTCTAAACACACTTTCCTTTTCTAAAATCAATTTTCATGGACAAGTAGTCATGAACAAGTAGAAAAATTCCTATATTTCAAGTATGATTCATGAACTCAGATTCTATTTCCACCCCATGCCAAGAGTCAAACAAAAAATAAAAATCTCAACCCAAAAATAATACTTGAATAAATATCTCATTGATAATAGTATAAATCTATAATGGAAAACTACACCCTTGGTGACTTGGGTTTCCATCGTACAGGTGTTCTTGATGTATACAACTGGTGTACATATTAATATCTAACCAATTCAAAATTTATCTACTAAATCCCCCAAAGAGTAAAATAACCAAAAAATGTTTTGATAACATTTTTTTTAAATCCTTAGTATGGTCTTTTCCAAACTGTGTTCATGTCAAAGATGTTATAATACCTCCAGTGTACCTCCCCATATGGAAAAAAGATTTCAACTATTGGTGAGAGTACATAATCAGCATGGTGAGATAGACTATAATATCAGTATCATCACACATACAATAATGTATAAATAAATAAATAAACATAAAACATTATAGTAAGTTCAAAGAATTAGAATTATGGTAAACCAATAATAATAAAAATATATATTTAATTCAGAAACAAAATGTGCTCATATCAAAACATATTGTCATACATCAAGAGGACCACAAACTAGGTTGATTAAGTAAAAAATAAAAAAAAATAACTAGTGGAGATATGACCAAAAAACCAAGTCCCTCCCTAGTCTAGTCTCCCATTACTCATCCATCACCTCCGACCAGGTCTCTTGTATGTCCTATTACCCAAAATACAATCATAAAATCTACACCCACAACAAGGTTCACATACGCGGTATAAGAAATACATATTAGTATGGAACTTCCATTTGGGTTCCTCATATATATCATAATATTTCGTATGATCATGCATGAAAAATAAAAAATAGTACAAAAAATGTACAAGAAATCACATCTGGTCATCAAGTGACAATTATGCCACCCTAACACCGGAACTCACCTAATTTGAATAACACAAATGTATCTGGTTTTTCATCCATAATTTAATATTGTAAAGCATCTAAAATTCTATAAACATGTGAATTACAACCATTGTAGAAAATACACATGAGTGAAATTAGAGGGGTTAAACCCCTAAATACCTTCGAGGGGTAATCAAGAGGTATAATCATCCGAGGAGGAGGATGATCCTCGAAGGTGGGGTAACCATGTTGGAGGCACGTCAGAGGAGGATGTGGGGAGGCTGTTTCGGGGTAGTGTCGGCAGGGTGGCAGCGTTGGGTGGTAGCATCAGGAGAGGACGCCGTAGTGAGGAGGCCACCGTGAAAATCGTGAGAGAGGTCGAAGGTTCGTAGAGCAGGGTCGCAGTGAGATAGGTCAACAACAGTGTGATAGAGGGTGTTGATTGGAAGCGTCAGGAGGGGGTGTCATGGTGAGATATATAGATGGAGAGGAGAAGAAGGTTGTGGATCGGGGGAGGAGGAGAGGAGATCCAAACACAGATCGCAAAAAAATAAACGAGATGTTTATCCATGGATGGTTAATTAAATCGTGGCTATAAACAACCTATAACCACAGACCTATAAAACTGTGGCTATAGGTCCATGGCTATAGCTTAAATTTATAGTAGTGAATATATGATGAATTTATTATAAATAAATGATACATTATTCAACCATTTCATCAATTTATTAATTATCATACACCAAGATACTCTGGATAAACCTCATGATTCTATTGTGATAATTTTTTCATCAATGAATCTATTATATTTTACTTTGAATCTAACTAAAAGATCCTAAAAATGACCCTATAAATGGTCTATCATATGAGAAGGTATTTGTAAAGGATATTTTTAGTCATTTGGTGAGATTGAGGTTCTTTTTCCTGAGTGATAGCTCAATTTTTGTCATAGTAAATCTCAATCATTCTCTAGATTCTAGGAACAACCTTAATTTTAGAGATAAAATTCCTAATAATAACATATTACTTTACGTCATCTGATGTCTAAATGTATTATTCCTCTATTTTTAAGTATAATATGGTGGATTGATTAGAAATATCCTTACTAATATCACCACTATTTAGGAAAAACATAAAACCATAATGATATTTCACATCATCTCTATCAGATTAAAAATTATAATTTTTGTAACCTTGTAAACAATGCTTACACTCTTATCTAAAGTCCAAGAATATGTCCTTAGTTCTTATCAATTAATTAACTATTTTATTTATATAAATCTAGTGAATCTCACTTGGAATGTATTGGTCTCTACTGGTTATTATAAGATCATAGGTTATATCTAGTAAAGTAAAAAAATATGGAATACATGATAAAAACTATGGCAGATGCATAGTAAATTGTATCAATACTTTCTTACTCTTTATAAGGATCCTAAATAGTTATAAGATTCATTCCATGTAACACTAGTAAAGATCCCTTTTTTAGAATTATCCATGTTAACACTCTTTGTCACTTTACCAATTTATGTCTCCTAACTAAGTCTAAGAAGCCTTTTATATCTATATATATAGATATATATATATATATATAACTTCATACCCAGTATGTAATCTTATTAACCGATGACTTTTGTCGAGAAGTATTTTCCTAGCTACATATTCATAGATATCATTTCTAATAAGGACTATTCCATTAAAATACAATATCAAAAACACTACTATACTCCCTATAATCTTATTGTATATGCAGGAATCATCCACGTTATTGATGAAACCAAACTTCTTGATTTCATCATTAAACCTAATATTCCAACCTCAATATGTTTTCTTTAGTCCATAAATGGATTGTTGAAACTTTAATAACTTATAATATTCATTTGGAACTTCAAAACCATTGGTCTAGTATCATATATACATTCTGGACTAAATTCCAATTAAGGGAATTAGTTTTAACATCCATTTGATATATCTCATAATCATAATGACTTGTTATGACTAGAAAAATCTAAATGGAATTTTTCAACACAATAGGTGAAAAGGTTTTTTATAGTAAATACCAATAAATTTATTATAACCTTTTACCATTAGGAATGATTTATAGGAAGACACTCAACCATACATGTAAATTTTCTTTTTGAAAACCCACTTAAACCTTATGGGTCTCACCACTTCAGGTTCAGTCACCAAACCCCTTATATGATTAGTATACAAGGATTCCATTTCAAATTATATGGATTTTAACCATTTCTCAAAATCAGAACTCTCAATGGATTCCTAATAGTAAGTTGGTTAATCACCTATAAAAATTACATTATCTAATTTTTCCATGATAAATATATATATATTGGGTTCTTAATGAATCATATCATACATTTTAGTTTCTTATGTAACTTGAGTCATCACTTCTTCCAAATCTCTTTGTAGAATCAGCTTAACCACTATCTCATGAAAACTTTATGTTTTTGGTCATGAACTTCTTCAAGTAACATTTTCCTCACACTAACACCTTTAATCATGTGTTCCCACTCAAGTAAAATACCACATTATCCCATAAATACTTTTTTAGTATGGTTATAAATGTAATATCCCATGTTTTATTTGGGGTAAATAAAAAATAATAATTTTTTAGTTGGAGATAAGTTTTTCAGAAGAAAAATTTCATAAATATGATTTATTACCCCAAATCCTAATAAATATGTATTGGGGAATTTCCCATTCCAAATCTCATTTATATTCTTTATGAATAATTTAGATAGAATGAGATTAGGTAGGAATACATTAGTATCCAAATCATAACCCCGGAATAAAATAACAAGGTCACACAAACTCATGATCAATCAAACCATGTCTAAAAAGGTAAAATTTATCCTATCAGATTCACCATTACATTTTGGTTTTCCAGGAGGATTGATTTTTAAATAAATTCCACAATATCTCAGATGATCAAATAATTTTTAGCTTATGTTTTCGCCACCCCAATCTGACCATAGGATCTTAATGAATTTTCTTAGTTGATTTTGTACTCTCATATAAACCACTAAAAAAATTTAAATTTTTTTATAATTGTGTCTCATCATAGACATGTAAACATACTGAATAAATTAATTTTTAAAGGTGATGAACTACCTAAACCTACCACTTTATTGTGTGGTCATTAGTCCACATACATCACTATGATTGAGATCCAACAATCCACTATCCATTTTACCTTTTTTCTAGACATTTTAATTGATTATATTTAAAAATAAAAAATATTTGTATGTATAAAATGATTCATATTATAATAGTTACAATAATACACATCTATAGAGTCTTTGAATATGTTTCTAATTTATAATTCTAAAGATACAATGCCACTAGTATACAGGATTAGAATCAACCCAATCCTTCTTATTCTAAATATTATGAATATAATTATCCATATCTGGTATGTATAAACCATTTACCATATTCCAAATTCCATAAAACATTTTATTCTTATATATATAATAACTTTTTTTCTTAATAGTGAATGAAAATCCATTAATTTCCAAACAAATACAAAAAAAGTCTATTTATAGTAGGTTTATAGTTCTAGTTTCCCAATCATAGGACTAATACATTGGGTATAATTTAATCATAAGTTCAAAATTATAATGAAAAAAAATCTTACTCCATTACCGACATGAAGATTTTACTCTCACTTAATTGATTCCCACTTAACTTTGAGCCTATGTTTTTTAAAAAAACAATGTGTGTTACACACCTGATATTCAATACCCTAGAGTTAGATTAAGTGGAATTGATTTATATAACATTCACATTTAGATTCTCACATTTATTCTCTTGGAGAACACTTTTAAACACTATATACCAATTTTTAACTATTTTATAGGTCATTCCTTTTAGTGATCTGAAAATGATTATCATGAAGTATATAATAATCTTTAACAAAGAAATATTCATGGATGATTATCATGTTTTATATATTATAATCAAGTAATTTTAATGAAATTTCACCCACTAAAAATGATGAGATCATGAATTATATCCAATTAGTGTTAAAATATACATATTTTATCATGACTTTCACTCAGAATAATGTAAATAATCCATGACTATATCTAGTAGACAACTATTTTCATTCATGTGATGTATGATTCTTAGATATCTAAGTGTTTCACTCTTAATTTAAATTCATTACATATATTTACTCAACTTTATTCCTCTAGTTTCCTAATATTTAGGGTTTTATAGTTGAGTGTAACCCAAAGAAAACACTAAAAACAATCCACTTTATGGTTAGGGTCATGTCATTATTGTCTTCCTCACATAATAAAATTCATGGGAACTTAATAGTTAGTTTCACCCATACTGAATGATTGAGGTATTGATAATTGATACTTTAGAAATGATCTTAAAATTAGTATTTGATGGATTTTACCTCAAAGCTCCACTAATTTAATATATATCAAATTCATATTAAATTCATAACTATTATATACTATGAAATATTTACTTTTCACATGTTTTATTCCTTAGTATATGCATGCTTATAAGGATTTAGTTTTGGTAACCTTCTTTCATCTACTAAATTAATTTGTTTGGACTACATTAATGTGTAACTCTTTACACAACCAATATTTTGTGTTACTCACCCAAATATAGAACCCAAGATTATTCAAAAATACCCATATGAATCATATATATAAGTTATATAAACTCTTATTATAAAGGTCTATAACTATAATAGATTGAAAATGTTCTTAGGAGTAATCTTAGAGCTATGATAGTTAACCCCCACCATTATAGAATAAGGAATATTCTTTTATGCTATCGGGAAGTCAGACCCAAAGTATCTATGCTCAGGGATGATTTAGTCAAGATAGAATCTAATTAATAATAATTCTAAAACCAAATATGAAAAAACTATGCCTAAATACTATATTCATTCTAACAAATTTAATTATAAACTTGGTTTAAGGTAGATGAAAACTAAATTTTTATGGAGTCACACCTTGCATGAAATGACAGGATTTGTGTTCTAGAAGAAATTTATCATTTAAATTAAAATATAAACATTATAAACATTCTATAAAAAAAATTTAAACATGAATATTATAAAGGAGTAAATAATCAAATAAAAAATATTAACATGAGAAACAAATATGAATTTTTTATATTTTATTTAGGCATGAAAAAAACATGTAATAATGTTTAATACTTAAAAATTATAAAAAAATATAAATTATATGAAAAAAATATCAAAATAAGTTTTTTAACCTTTTAAGGACCATCATGGATTTCACCACAGTGAAATCTATATATTGTAGTCATTTTTACAAGACTATATAGACTCTTTCATCACAGAACTAGTCATGGTTCATGGTAAAACTCCCAGACTCAAAACATTATAATCCAATATTGGTGGGTGTTTTGAGGGATATCATGTCCTTTCACTATGTTGTAGTGAATAGAACATTTCATGGTGCATTCCCTATGAGTTTGCACCATGACTTTCACCTCAGTGTGTCCACATCATTTTGTATATCATAGTGCCTGGAAATTAACCAATGATATAGCACCATGCCTTGAACTATAATGTAGTTATGGGGAATTATTCTTTGAAATCACTAAAATATACCCATTTGATACTTAAAGAATGAGGCTCTGATGAAATTAATATTATTTAGGGTATTATCTCATGATATTACATAATTTAACAAGCCATGAAACAAGACTGATTTATCTTCAAGGAACACAATGGGTAAAGAAATATGAAGAAATATGTGTATCTAAAATGTTATTAGAGTATCCTCCATATTGATGGAGTAATCTTGATGAAATTCACTTAAGTGGTAAAAAAATCGTGTTGCCTTTATAGGTAATCATACACTAGATTTTGGATCCCATGAAGCTTTTTGAGGATCTATATACTCTTGAAGGGTGCTAGTTCCTTCAAAATAAGTGATAAATATAGTATCAGGAAGAAGATATATTTTTTGTATATTTTCAGATATAACACATTAGAAACTAGTGATAATCACTCGAATATGAGTAAAATGTTACCTTATATATGAATTGCTGATGTTCTTCATTCAATAAATATAATCATATAAATTAAATTTACAAGGTTCCATCTAATAGCACCAATTCATTACATCCCATTATAATTTTCATATGAAGGCCATAAATTATAACACCATGTAACATAAACAACCCATAATTACATGATTTATAAAAAGGGTTAAAATTTATTAATTTTATAGGATCTTTTTGGTTTGTAGTTTTATATAATTAATAAAAACATTATCTAAAAAAAGTGTTCATTTCCACACACTATATATTTTTTCTACAAAAACAAGTTATTAAATTTGAACCCATGTTTCATTCAAGAAACTTATCCACCTTTTAAGATGATTCAAAATAGTGGAAATATTTACCTTTATATACTTTCTAATCATAATTATATTCTATGAAAAACAATTTAAAATGTGGGATGATCAAATCAAATATTATTAAGGGATATAAAAATAAATGAATCTCATTAGTCTAGTGAAAAACATGAATACCAATGAAAATGTTTATCAATTTCACAATAAAAATTTGAGCACAAAAATAAAACCTATACATATAATAAAATAAAAAATTTCTCAAATAAAACATTTTAAACTCCTTAGAATCATATAAAATTATAAATCCAACATGAGTTAAATAATAACTCATGAAAAAATTCCTTAAACCCTTTAAATGTTTAAAAACTTTTATTTCCTCATGAAATAAAAATATTTACATAAAAACACATAGAAATAATGAAATTTGTATCTTGGATAATCATTTTCATAACTCGTGTTCACTTATGTTTAACCAGTGACAGAAAAAACTAAGTCCCAACTAATTATATAGGAGTAACCTAACAGGTTATCACCCTCATTTTTCACCACTGATGACTATTTATTACCCAATTAATTGGAGAGAAATATCAGGATCATCCATCATCATATATAAATCTTAATTAATAAATAAATAACAAAAAAATAATATTTCACCTTTAATAATTAAATAATTTAAAAACTCATTTGAACCCATAAGGAAAACCACTTTCTATTTTATCATAAAAATATGGAGAAAATACATTTCCTTTGAAAAAACATTAAGAAAAATATTCCTCAAAGAATAAAAATATAATATTATTTTAAAACCTATTAAAAAAATATAAATTAATATATATAAATAATAATATCTATGAAGGTGGTAAAAATAATTCAATTCATATATGTTATAAAACTTTCTTTTTCACTTTGGTAAGAAAATATTCAAAATGGATTTTATGGTAAATGTTAAAAATATTATTTTTAAAACATTTTAAATATATTAAAAATATGATTAAATTGAACATTAAAAATATTTTATTTATAAATAAGAACATTATTTTAACTATTTAAAGATCATTGATATGGAGGATAAATATTTCAAATGAATATTTTAATACAATGTTTAAACAAATATTACTTTAAGTCTTATCATGCTTCATACATTATATAAATACTGAAAAATAAAATTATATTAATTATTTAATTTCTTGATAAAATTTTACATTTTCATTCCATTTTAATTATTCCTTTTATTTCATTTATTATCATGTTTTATTCAGTTTCTAAATCAGTTAATTTTACGTTGGATGTTTTTAGTCCATTCTGTTTATAACCTCAAAATAACACCAATGAATTGATTATGGTCAAAGGTTTTATTATTAAAACATCTATAGAATATTATAAATGTTTTAAATATAATATTATTAAATTAAATACAATTTTATAACAATATATTTATGGTGTTTGTGAAAAATGAAGCGCATCACTTCATAGAGGTCGTAGTACGTACGTTCGCAAGAATGACGTTTTCAAATTTCTAGTGGGTTGAAAATAAATTAACTAGATAATATTTTACTTTTATAAAATCATAAATATTTTATAAATGTTATATTTATTCATTATTTTCATCCTTATGTCCATCCATGTGATGTTTTTTTGAAAAAATAATTACTTCAAATTGTAGAGGTGATAGTTCACACGTATGGATGAGCATCATTATCATCTTCAAATAGATGTAAAGGTAAGAATTTTAGTAATATATTATATTTATATAATCATAAATATCATATATATTCATTTTATCCATAATTTTAACCATACATGTGATTTACTGATGAAAAATGAAACACATCGCTTCGTGGAGGTGGTAGTTCACACGTACGAACGAGCGATGTTTTCATTTATCATATAATGGAAAAGGATATTAAAAAAGGGTTGTTCCATAAAAAATAATAACATTTAATTATATTTTATATTCTTATGAAATTATATCATTATGGTTAAATAATATTTTAATGATTTGGAAGAATAAATAAACATGAAAACACGTGATTAAGAATTATGCCTCTTATTTGAAAACTTTCCTTTGACTTACACCATAAGCCTATAGGATTGATCCTTTGGTTAGACCAAGACCTCTAGGATATGGTTATGGGATTTTTAGAAGGTATTTTTTTTCTTTTATGATATAAAAGTATCAAATTATTTGAATTAAATAAGATAGAAAATTCCCCTTTATAAGTGAGGGGAGTGGTACTCTTATAATTATTCTTAACTTTCATATATTATAAATGTCTAAATCATGGTAAAGTGGAATAAAGTCAATGAAATATAAAAACTAAGGTGATAAGGGTATAAATAATCTCATAAAAAATATTTATGAAATGTTTTTGTGACCTTATCACTTAATTTTATCCTTAATTAACTTGTTTTACCCTTTGTCGTGGTGACAACAATTTTCCATGGTTACTGTTTTTTATGACCAAAAATAAAATTAACCTCACTAATAAAGTCAAAAATCATGATTAAAAGTATGAAATAAATTTTTCAATATTAAATCTATAAAATTCTTATAAATAAATTTTAATATGAGAACACAAAATAAAATAAAAGAAAGTATTTTGTAAAAATGTTTTTTTAAGCCTAAAAATGAATTTATACCAAAATAAAGTATAATGTTGATTATTATATCATTAATTGTATTTTTTATTCATAGGGGGGTAATATGACTTTAAAACCAATGTAAAATATAAAGGTACATTTTAAATATTTGAAAAGAAATTCATTTTGTTATAAAAATCAATATTTTTTCACTATTCACCCAAAAATAAACCTTATTAGAAATATCCCAGAAAATAACCCTAAGATAAATTTGATTTAATGATATCAAAAACGAATTAAATTTTGTAAAATTTAATTCCTAAAATATAAAAATTTAACTTTTAAATAAAATGATATAATTCAGGAAAAACAATTTGGTTAAAAAAATTATTTCTTCTTCAACTGAGAAATTACTTTAAAATAATATAGTTAATATAACTCAATAAAATATATTATGGAAAATTACTAATACATTAAATTTATTTAGTATTAACATTACCTATGTTTTCACATAAATAATCTATCTCATGGATTTTTAATTGAATAAATCCAAGCGGGGAGGGACGTGGTAGGTGTATGCATCCCATGCATGAAAATCATAATCCTTAATCACAATATGTGATATAGTCAGATTTAGTAACCTTTTTTGTCATAATATATCAACATATCATAGGATTATAAAATCTATCTCATGGATATCATTTTAAGTGAACATCCAATAGTTTATCCATGGATTATCTCACTTTTAGGTTTAAATTCACTCTTCTATTATATATTATATTCTTCCCTATATATTTATATTTCTATATTTAACCTCTCATTTAGGATATTATTTATTTTTAATGTATATATATGTTTATTATGAACTCAATTATGTTTTTCCCTCAATATCCTTCCTTTTATTTACATTCCATCCTATTTATCTAAATTCTTATATAATGTGTATATGCTAACATATGAGAATATCTTATTATATTTTACCTTTATGTTTAAGGATTTACATTTCCAACTCTCATTATCTCTTCAATTGAGCCTTCATTCATACCATATAAATAACAATGTTTATATGGGTTTTTCTTATGGTCACTCTTTTTTATTGGTTTTTTACAAGTATAATATTCCTTTAAATGATTTTCATGAACTTTTCATTAAGATTCTCATATTATTTATCTTCTGTTTATTAGGATTTATAATTTTTTTATAATTATCCTCTAATTGGTTTATATTTCACCATTTATGATGTTTTTAAGTGGTTTTCACTTGACCGCTATTTTCATATGATATTCTTTATGTATAATATTACATTAAAATATTTTTATATAAATTAAAATATAAATATTTTTTCCTTATATTCTGATCATTTCTGAGGATTTATATAAATATTTATTATTCTCTCCACCATTCTTTAATTTTTATGGTCAAAACGAGGAAAAAACCCTCTTAATGACTCTTTGGATTTGATTTTTCTCAACCATGTCAATGTACATTATCTTCTATTTATGTTAGGTATTTTTATTATTCCACTAATTTAATTATATTTCTTTTTCTATTTTCCTAACTTTATTTTACTTATATAGATATTTTATATAATATAAAAATTATACAGTTGTTTATTTTAGATTTTCTCATAAATTCCCTCCCTTTTATATTAAGATTTTTTTTAATTAATTTATTTATATTATATGTTTTAATCATTGGTAATATTTAAAAAAAATATATTATAAATATTTTCTATTTTCCTAAAAATAATTTTTAAACCAATTTTTACATATTGGTTAGTATTTCAACTTTGTATAAAAAATAAGGAAACTATTTCTTAAATACTCCATAATTTATTATCTTCCACTTAAAAAAATTTATATTGGTAAATAACGTGTTACATTCACCATTTTAACATAAATTATAAGTATTTACATTCGTATAATAATCTAATTTCTCAGTCTTATAATTTTAATACCTCATGAAAATTTATAGGTAACATGTTTTATTATCATAGGTTAATAATGCAATAGCTTTTAAGGGAGTTAAGATTATTTTCATGTTTATCTAGAATAAAAATGTAAGGAAAACTTTTATGTGACGGGTGGTCCATGTAAAAACCTTAGTACATATAAAATAATTTCATTTCATTCTTGAAGTAAGTAGTAAAATTTAATATAAATTTATAATGAAATAATTGGTATTTATAGAAATTAAGGAATTCATGCTGATGGAATAGTAACTTATCCTTAGAACTAGTAACATGAAAATTAGGAATATTAATCTGGCCAATAGAATAGTAACCTCACCTAATAAAGTTCAAATAAAATTTATTTATCTTATAAGTAAAAATATGATATATTTATATCATTGAACAAGTAAGTAATTTTTTAAAAAATTACAAATTAAGTGTTGGGATTTTTTTTAAGTAATAGATATTTAATTACAATTTTATAATGAATATAAAATTTTCAAATAAAATATATTTTCAAAAAATAGATTCATAAATTATTATTTTTGTTATCTTATGATTATAAGATAATTTTATGATACTTTAATTAATTTTTCAGTGTTATAAAATCAGTTATATTTTAAAACATGAATTTTTCAAATAAATTATTATTTTAATTAAAAAGTAAATTTATCATATTTATAAAATTATTTTCAAAAAATGGATTTATTTTTTTAATTTTACATGTTGAAAAAAATTTAGGCTGAATTTTTTGGATTTTTCTAAAATACTTGATTTTTTTGTGCATGGTGAAATATGGTAATTTACGATATAAGCTAAACACAAGATTTATTGGTTTATCGATGATTTAAGGATAATTTAAGACCAAAATATCTTACTCTCCTTCATTATTTTAATATTTTTTATGATAATTCTCAAACAATTCATATTCTTGAGCTGAATTAATAAACTAATGAATAAAATATTAAAAAAACACCCCTCTCCACAATTATAAATACCACCTCTTATCCTCACAACTCAAAGCCTTGTAGATTGCAAAATTTCTACCCAATTAACTTCCAAAACCTCTTTCCCGCATCCAATGCCTTATTTTATCACCAAAATTCCAAAACCAAAGGCCTTAAGGAGGTTCTCAAGGAGGATATTTCAAGAGGTAAAAATCCTCTTTCATTTTATTTTTATTTCCTTTTCAGTTATTTTTATTTTCTTATAATCTATTCATCTCCCCTTATCTAAGATTAATTAAAACTCCATTATATTAAATATAATTTACTTTTATTGTGTTTATGGAAAATTCATCATCATACTTTTTCTCCTCCCCCTCTTATTCTAAAAATAAAAACATCATTCATGATGTGTCGATTTACCGACATCGTGGATGATGTGTTTTCAATTTCCATTACCGCCTTCATGACTGGTCATAAAACCATTTTAATAGTTGAAAATTATTTAAAATTTTATTATATAACCTATATTATGTTCTGGAATTAATATATATAAATAATATTAAATTATATAACGAAACTATTTTTTGATTATCAAAGAACCACCAAAATGATCTAAACGAATAACATTAATGTTTTCTCTAATGATTAATCATCATCTCTAAATAAATGATTTATGGTGTCATTTAATGTTATATAAACATATTAATACCATTTTATTCTACTTATGGATTTTATATACCATTCGAAAAATAAAATCCTTTATGAACTGACCATGGAAACCATGTAAAGAACACACCTGAAATAATAGAAATAACAAAATATTATTAATAAATGGGTGGAATAGTGTTATAAAATGATCATATAAGGAATTATAAAAATAAATAAATTTCTTTAAAATATTAATAAAACTATTTTAACCATTATACATGTGGTTTAAACACGTTCTAAGTAAGATAAACCTGAGGTAAGGGAATTCTTAACTCAATTTCTATTCTTTGGGTTAAACTTCTAATTTATTGATTATGTGGTACTAAGATTATTTGTGAAATTAATTTTGATTATATTATGTTTTATTATTTACATTTATATTTTATACACATATTCTATTCCTTTTATCAATTCTCACTTCAAATATATGACATTTTAAAGGGACTTTTCTTTATAAATACTCTTTTAATTTCATTTCTTTTTTATAAGGGAATTATTTATATGATGTAAGTATTATTGTTTTATGATTATGTTCTAGTTCTTGGGAATTATTTATGATGAAATGTGGGACCTATATCACCCTCTAATTCATTGGGTATGTTTATGTTGGAGGTTTACAGTATGGTTACTCTAAGTGTAACTGTGATGGTTACACCATAAGGTAGTTGTGAGGGTTGCATTGTAAGGAATCCATGAGGGTTATATTGTAAGGAAGCATGAGGGTTACATTGTAAGGTATCCATGAGGGTTTCAAATCATATGGTATCCATGATGGTTACAATCCTAAGTCATTAATTTCCCAATTTTCTTTTATTTTATTATTTATGATTACTACATTTTATGGAAACAACATGTTTTAATGAAGTAACTTTATGGGTGAGAATTATGTATTTATTAACATTATATCATATGATTATAAGTATTCATGTAATAATGGTTTCTCTCCTTCTTTTTATATCCCTTACGGATCTTTTTTTCTCATCCTAATTTTTAAAATGTTTTTCACAATGTTTAAGGATGGATAAGAGAAAAGGAGAAGCTAAGATGAATGTTGTGAATACTTTTCATGAATAAATTTCATATTTTTTATTAAAAAAATATTATAAAAAAATGGATATTGTTTTAGTAGTATCCACTTTGTATTCTTATGGGTTTATATTTATGAATTTTGTAATAACTTTCTAAAACTCTAAACCTAAAAGATCTTTGGGAATTTTAATAAGTAAAGTCTAAAGGAATTTACTAGATTATGTAATGTTTAAGGTCGGGTCCTTAAATTTGGTATCAGAGCATAGTTTATATAAATTTAGGGGTTAGGATGATGTTAATATAATACCATAAACAATTTTTAATTTATTTTTATATTAAAATGATATAGAATTTTAATATTTCCATGTTTCTTAATCTAAGATATGTCTATTTAGAATGTTTTTCTATAGAAGAAAAAGGGAAGCTGAAGTAGGAAGGCACCGAGAGGATGATATCATTCTGAATCTGAAACTAGGAATGGTGGTAATTGGAATTGAATAGATAGTGATAGTAATGGATCAGTTGACACAAGCTATAAATGGCAGCAGAATCCATGCAATAGAATAACCAAAGATACCAAAAAGGAACATGATGATAGTGGAACATTTTATGAGGCAACACCCTCCTGTTTTCAAGGGATCTTTTAAGCTAGTGGTAGTTGAGGGATTTATTAAATCCCTTGAAAAGATATTCAATGTTATGGGTGTTGATTCAATAAGGTTTTCCTTATAAATTTTCCATTCCTTCATACTTGGGGGAGATTGTTGAGTCATTAAGGCTTCTTTATGACTTTACCATTCCTTCTTGTTTTGAAAATCACAAACACCTTATCTCAAGGAAAATCTCTTTTTACCTTGTGTTTTACTTCTATAAGGAAAATTTTCCTTCCCCAAGGAAATTTATCCTTACCATGTTTTTATTGTTCATATCATAATTTTTTCTAAGTGTAAAATTTGGTTTGTAACCAAAACCTCGGAATCCAATAAATACCTAGATATGAAGCATTCTTTTTTAGGATCTGAATTCTCATAATTCTAGTTATGAACTCTTTTGAGTTCTGAATCTGAATTCTGAATATGAATTCTAGTTACGAACTCTTCTGAGTTATGACTCCTAATTCTGAATACGAATTCTGGTTACAAACTCTTCTGAGTTCTGACTCCGAATTCTGAATACGAATTCTGGTTACAAACTCTTCTGAGTGCTGACTCCGAATTCCAAATACGAATTCCGGTTACAAACTCTTCTGAGTTCTGACTCCGAGTTCTCTGAATATAGACTCTGAAATCTTATGAGTTCTGACTCTGAATTCTCATGAACTCTAACTTCGAACTTTGTAAGTTCTGATTCCTAATTCTTATGAATCCAGATTCTGAATTTCCTTGAAATTCAGACTCCATAATTCTATAGAGTTCAGGTTCGGAATTCCTAGAAAACAGAATCCAAATATCCTTATATTATAGACTCCGAATTCATTTTTGGTTAGACTCTAAAATTTCATTTGCTTACATTTAGAATATTGGATTTTAGTTATGTAACCATATTTTTTCTTACACTTGTTTTATTATAAAATGATTTCGTTCATTCAATTACTAACTAACCATTTTTTGAGTGACACGTGTATAGGTGCCTCCGAAATTCAAGGAAAAATATGATTGTTTGAGGAGGGAGTCGACCGTTGAAGTCGTGCCTATAAATAGGAGCTCATTTGAAAGAGCTCACAACCTTGATGATATGTTCTATGACTCTAGAGATTACATGATGTTGAAGTGATTTCTAGAGAGATACTCTCATGCTTAGTGCGTACTGAACTTATTGTTCATATTTTCTTTGTGCGACTCCGATTGTTGCTATGTACAATCAAGGGATTCTGAGGATAAGAATACAGAGGTGCCGACTACCTTGAAGTTGAGGACTTCCTTACTGAGGAAGACAGAGGTGCCAACTACCTTGAAGTTGAGGGCTTACGGGGAAAGCAAGATAGACTCTGATCTTCATATCAATGGCTTACCCTGGTGTGGGTAAGATAGACTTTCTTGAAAGTATAAATCAAGAGACCTTTATCCAAGGTTGTTGGATACCCTTCTCTTTGGGTTAAAAGATTTACTACTTGTTACTTGTTTTGTTACAAGTTTTCCACAGCATTTATATTATTGAGGAAAGTATAACTATCTTATACTTCCTTATACTTGTTCTCTGATTTATTAAGATTCTATACGCTTTAAGGTAGAATCTTCATCATTGTAAACTTTCATTAAGTTTCATTTCTGGAACCATCTTTTCTGGAATCACTTTCTCAGAATCATATTTCTGGAATCAAGAAAGTGTGTAGAACTAGAGTTTTTGTGAATTACCTTGTTTAACCTTGTTAAACATAACAATCCTTAAAAGTTCCAAAATAATTTTTTAAAGTGTACAATTCACCCCCCCCCCCTCTTGTATATTGAGCATCATTAGATACTCCATACAGTATCTATTTTATTTTTATCCTACATTTGGTATTATAGAGTATATTATACTCACATACCATCTCAACAATTGGTATCAAGGGATTGGTTCAAACTGAATTAATCTCACAATTAGATTTAGAACAGAATTCATCTCATTATTTTCCGGAATCATCTTTTTAGACTCATATAGTTCGGATTCATTTTTTCTTAGAGATACTCTTTTTCTATATTTTCCTTGCTTAGGAATATTTTCCTTGTTTACAAACTTTTATTACTAACAAGTTTTTGTGGAAAGTTTTTTTCTATAATATGGCAGGAATCGATGTTGGTTCCATAGAAAATCTCAATCCAACTAGACCACCTATTTTTGATGTAAATGATTATGAATACTGGTGAGATCGCATGAAGACATTCATTATCAATACAGGTGTTGATAATTTTTTTATGCTTACTAGAGGATATAAAATCCCTGACAAGGAAGTTAGTACATTCACCAATCAAGAAAAGCATGAATATCAATTGAATTATAAGGTACGCAATACTTTTCTTTTCTCCATGACTATAAATATATATAGCCAAATTTCATCTTCTGAAGCAGCAAATTGTATTTGAAAGAAACTTGAAGTTACTCACTTTAAAACTTCCAAAGTTATTGAAACAAGAAGATCCATACTCAGACCTGAATATCATAGTTTCTTCTTTCCTTATGGAGAACCCATATGTAAGGTGAAACAAAGATTAATGACTATTTTGAATAGTTTATAATCCATGGGTGAGAAAGGATTAGATGATGAAGCTCTTGTTGATAATATCATAGACATCATTCCCAATGAATGGGAATCCAAGAGGACTAATATTGATGAAAATAGAAAGGTTACTCAGATTTATCTTGATGAGCTGTTTAGAACTCTTCTTCAATATGTGACTAGAATGAAGAGAGATATTGATAATGTAAAGAAGAATAATGGGAATGGAAGTGTTGCTTTTACTATAACTTCAAATCATATGAAAGCAAAGACTCCTGAGTGAATTACCATATCTAAGTCTAATAAGGTTGTTATCCAATCTGAATCTAGTGGAAGTGAATCCTTGGATAATGAACTAGAAAAATCTTGCTCGAAGGATGAACAAGATTTTTGGACAAAAGAACTTTCAATCCATATACAAGAAGAAAGAAAGGAAAGAGAAGAAAGATTCAGAAGTCACATGTTATGAATGCAAGAGAGATGGACACATAAAACCTGATTGACCTATGCTTAAGAGAAAAGAAAGAAAGGAAAATAATTCTGAGAGAAATATAAATAAGTATTACAAGGCTAAAGCTAAGAAAGTCTTGAAAGCTAATGACACCTGGAGTGCCAGTGGTGGTGACTCTTCAGATGAATCTTCAGATTATGAATCTTATGGACAGAAAAATCTTGGTCTAATAGCCAAACTACCTATTGAAAATCATTGTTTAATGGCTAGGGTACACAATGTTGAATCAATGACTAATGTTTATTTAAATACAAATTATAGTAATGATAAATATTATAACTCTTCTGATGAAGAATCTTCTTCTGATGAAGATACTATTTTACCTACCTATGAAGAAGTTTTTAGGTTTTCCAAACTCCTTGAGATTGAGAACTCAAAACTCATGAAAAAACTTGATAAGGAAAAATCTATGCATACTATTCTTACTAAGGAAATATCATATCTTTCTAAAGATCTTGATAAGAAAAATATCGATTTTGAAAATATTTCAAAAAATCTTGAGGAAGTAAATTCTGATAAGAATAAAATTTCTAAAGATCTAGAAAATGTAATTTCTAAGAAAAATGTTTTCGATCCTAAATCTAGTTCAAAATCAAATGTTTTAGAAGACAAGAACTTGGTTATCAACTAAAATCCAAAAAAATTTCCTTGAGGAAGTTTTTTTCAAACTTTACCTTAGGTAAGGAAAATTTTGATAAAATGTATTCTCAAATCCAACCTCTAAGGAATAGTTCTAGTTTTGGTTATACTGGTTCTAAACCGATTTTTAGTAACAATTATTTTGTTCCTCCAAGTGCTCCATTCTGTACTAAGTGTCATTATGGTGGACACTTGGCAAAAAATTGTTCCTTAAACAAAACCCAATATTTAGGATTTCATAAAGCCTATTTTTCTAAAAATATGTGGGTGCCTAAAATTTTGCTTTTTGAGATTTCTGGAACTAAGCAAGTTTGGATTCTGAAAACCTAAATTTTTCTTATTTTCAGGAAAATAGAGAAATTACCAACAGCAATACATGGTACATGGATATTGGATTTCCCGACATATGAATGGTAACAAAAACTACTTTGAAAAGATTATCAAGATGAAAGGAGGAAAATTAACTTTTGGAGATAATGCTCAGGGAGAAATTATTGGTATAGGTAACATCGTTCTTCTTGGAAAAACTTTGATTTCAAATGTTTTATTTGTTAAGGTTCTTAAGAACAACCTCATTAGCATAATCCAATTATGTGATGAAGGTTACCTTGTGAATTTTAGGAATGACAAGTGCCTAGTACACAATTCCGAGGAAGAGTTTATTCTTTCTTCCCATAGGCAAGAGAATGTTTACACACTAAACTTAGAAGACCTTAGAAGCCAAGATCTACCTTTCCATAGTGCAATGGGGGATCATTCTTGGTTATGGCATATAATTTTAGGACACTGTAACCTTAGAAACTTATTAAAACATTCTAAGAAAATATTAGTTAAGGATTTACCAGAGCTTAGATTTGATTCTTCAAAAGTTTGTGACCCTTGGAAATATGGAAAGCAACATAAATCAAGTTTTAAATCAGTCGGCGAAGTCACAAATACTGATGCATTACGGTTAGTTCATATGGATCTTTTTGGACCTAAACAAACTGGAAGCATTGTAGGAAAGTATTATGTATTTTTATTGGTTAATGATTACACTAGATTTACGTGGGTCTATTTTCTAGAAAAAAGTCTGAAGATTTTTCTTATTTCAAAATTTTTAGAGCCCAAGTTAAGAATGAGAAAAGCCTTCTATTGAAAACTATTCATAGTGATCATGGTGGAGAATTTCAAAATTCTGATTTTGAATCTTTTTGTAGTAGAAAAGGCATTACTCATAACTTCTCAGCACCCAGAACACCTCAAAAAATGGTGTTGTTGAAAGAAGAAATATAATTCATCAAGAGATAACAAGAACCATGTTGAGTGAATATTCTGTAGCCAAACATTTTTTGGGTTGAAGCTGTAAGTACTGCTTGTTATACTATAAATCTAGTTTTGATTAGACCTTTTCTTAATAAAACTCCTTATGAGTTATGGAATGGTAGAAAACCTAGACTTTCATACTTCATGGTTTTTGGTTGCAAGGTATTCATCCTGAATGTTAAAGATAATCTATATAAATTCGCACCAAAATTTAATGAAGGAATTTTCCTAGGCTACTCCACAACTTCTAAGGCTTATAGATTTTTCAATAAAAACACTTGTACTATTGAAGAAACAGTACATGTAAAATTTGATGAAACTGATCCCTTTGTTTTTAAACAACCACAACCTATATCTTCAGATGTGTTTTCAAAAACTGATTATCAACTCTTGATAGAAGATCCTTCTGATAAGGAAAATGTTCATGAAGATACTCCTAAAACATTTACCCCAGAATATTTCCTACCCTATGTTGATGAATAGGTTTTACAAAACTCAAATCAGTTGTTTCTAAAGAATCATCCCAGTGATAGTATCATTAGAGATTTGAATCAACCTGTAAGGACTAGAAGTTCCATAATAAATGAAGTAGAACATCTATCATTCCTTTCCCAATTAGAACTAAAAAGCACTGATGATGCTTTGGGTGATGATGATTGGATTAAAGCCATGCAAGATGAACTAAATGAATTCGAAAGTAATAAATTCTGGACCTTGGTTAAAAGACATAAGGAAACTTCTATTATTGGAGTAAAATGGGTCTTCAGAAATAATTATGATGAAAATGGAATCATTGTAATAAATAAAGCTATATTAGTTATTAAAGTCTATAATCAACAGGAAGGAATCGACTATGAAGAAACCTATGCTTCAGTAGCTAGACTTGAATCTATTCGTATCTTACTTGCCTTTGCAGCATTCTTCAATTTCAAAATTTTTCAAATGGATGTGAAATGTACTTTCCTTAATGGTTATGTTCAAGAGGAATTTTTTGTTAAACAACCTTCTGGTTTTGAAGATACAAAACATCCTGATCATTTTTTTAGACTTACCAAAGCTTTGTATGGACTTAATCAAGCCCCTCGAGCCTGGTATGATAGAATTATAGTATTTTTGCTTCAAAATAATTTTTTTAAGGGAAATGCAGATCCAACCCTTTTTATAAAGAAAGATAAGAAAAATGTTTTGATTGTTCAAATTTATGTTGATGACATTATATTTGGTTCAACTTAGCAATCTTTAACTGATTCATTTGCAGATCTAATGAAATATAAGTTTGAAATGAGTATGATGGGTGAGTTAACATTTTTCCTTGGTTTTCAAATCTCTCAAAAACTAGAAGGAATCTATATATCCCAACATAATTATATTAAAGATATTCTTAAAAATTATGGATATGAAAACACTAAGAGTATAAGTAATCTCATTGGTACCTTAAACACACTTCATCTTGATGAAGCTGGGAAACCAGTAGATCAAACATCTTTTAGAGGTATGATAGGAAGTTTACTTTACTTGACAGCTAGTCGTCTAGACTTAATGTTTTCAGTATGCTTATGTTCAATATATCAATCCAATCCTAAGGAATCTCATTTAAAGTAAGTGAAAAGAATTTTTCGCTACTTAAAGGGAACCATGGATTTAGGAATCTTTTATACTTCTGGAAATGACTTTGTTTTAAAAAGTTTTTCGGATGCTGACTTTGGTGGATGTGGAATAGATAGAAAAAGTACATCTAGAACTTGTTATTTATTAGGATATTCATTAGTTTCTTGGTCATGCAATAAGAAACACTCAGTATCACTTTCCACTGCTGAAGCTGAATATGTAGCAGCTGGAAGTTTTTGTGCTCAAGTGTTGTGGAAGCAGCACACACTCACAGACTATGGTATGAGTTTTACCAAAACACAAATTTTGTGTGATAATAAAAGTTCCATTTCCCTTAGTAAAAACCTTTCACATCACTATCGTAAAAATCACATAGATATTATGTATCACTTTCTTAGAGATCACACACAAAAAAGAGATATCATTCTTCAATTTATCAGAACGCAAGATCAACTTGCTGATATTTTCACAAAATATTTACCCTCTGATATATTTGAATACATTAAATAGAAGTTAGGAATGATAACCATAAGGTAATATTCCTCATTAACTTTCTGTTGAACCAATCTCCTTACAGTAATTAACTCCTTTTCGTAGGGGTAGTACATTTGTTTGATAGTTTTTCAAACTTTTCGTAATGAAAATTTTCATAGTAGTTTTTTTCCCTTATAAAAAACTGTTTGAAACAAAATTTTTCATACTTGAAATTTTCGTAATGAAGATTTTCATACTTGAAATTTTTCATAATGAAGATTTTCATACTTGAAATTTTTGTAATGAAGATTTTCGTGCTTGAAATTTTCGTAATGAAGATTTTTGTACTTGAAATTTTTCATAATGAAGTTGTTCATACTTGAAATTTTTGTAATAAAGATTTGCATACACAAACTGTTTTTCGTAATGGATTTTTTTGTAGTTTTTTTAATCTAAAGTTCTTCAAGAAGAATATTACCTATTACGAATAATTTTACTAGCAATCTGAAAGGTATGATTCTTTCTTGAGTTTTCATAATCACCTTTTACTTACTGGTATTTTCTTTTGTGTTTTTAAAATTTATTGGATTCTAGTTTCCTTAAATTCGAATGTTTTCCTTTAAAAACCTCAAAAGATCGGATCCTACCAATTTTTCCTTGCAGCTATCATTTAAACCATCAGATCTGATCATAATAATTCTCAGTCATTGGATTGATATGGGAAGTTGAACTGTCACATCAAATGCCTATATAAAGGACCCCCGAAGGGTTGTCTCACATCATTTTCAAGACTTTGTGTGCCAAAGCTCTGCCCCTATTTCAAAATCCCATTCCGAACCTCTCAAGTCTTTCTATAATCTGAATTTCTGGTGAAGTTCCTTATTAAGAGATGTCTTTTGTCAAGCCGATTGTGGAAAGTATACAGAGAAAGGCTGGTGCATCCAAATTTCTTCAACAAGTATGACTCCATTATCTCCAATAAAATCAAGCTTAATGGATGGGAAAGTGTTTCCATTTCGAAGCCAGGGGCTCAAGACTTGGTGTATCCAGATCTACTTATTGAGTTCTATGAGTCATTCAGTTTCTTTAAGGAAGAAGGGACAGATAAGTTTCCATTCAATAGTTATGGAAAAACCTATAGCCTTTCATACACCAACGCTTCTAGCTTGGTGGGGCTGTCTTATGAAGGGGAAGCTGAGTTCTGTTCCCACAAGTTTCCAGATGTTCAAGGAAGTTTTGTAAAGGTGAAGGCTATGGAGTGTCTTGGAATTTCAGATCTCAAGACTGTAAAGATTGCTCATTTTTCTACAAATAATTGGATCCTTTAGTTATGGGTTCAAGGGTTTATCATTCCGAGGAAGGGTGACAAAGACACGCTGAAGAAGAGTGATATGTATATCTTGGATTTTTTGGTAAATCTAAGGAAGATCAATATGATGAAACGTATTCTCATTATGATAGAGAATATCAAGAATGGGAACTTGAATGCTCAGATTCTTATATACCCGACTATTCTTTCCAAGATTATTGTTCGGTTCTTGGATACCTTCAAAATCTCTTGCAATTCAATGTCGAGTAGTTACAAAGTTATGATAATTAGTGATGATACTATCAAGGGGATGAAAGTTGGTTTCTCTAAGGAGAAAGGAGAATTATATGACTTACCAGAGGAAGAGGTTGAAGCTGATTTGAAGGAACAATAGGTTCCTAAACCATCGAAAAAAGGAGGAAAGAATGGGAAGTTGAAGGAAGTGGTAGAAGAATGAAAAATCTCAGAAGCCAAAGAAACTCAATTCGTACCTCCAAAGCCTAAGAAGCAGAAATCTTATCCGAATGAGGTTGTTACCAAGTGGAGGGAAGACAAAAATAATCGGAATGAAGGAGAGACACAGTTTGGCTTGGATCCTAAAGAGGCCAAAGATTTGAAAGAAAAGGTAGCCGATGAGCTTGAGAAGCAAGCCAAGGAAAACAAGAAAAAAAACAGAAAATTTTTTAGGCTGAAATTTGTCAATCCCTTCTGAGGGATACTGAAATAGAATATGAGAATATCCCAGTACCGAAATTGTTCTTGGTTGAGACTTTACCTGAGACTCAGGGGAAGAAGTTTGTAACTCCGGAAAAATCCCAAGAGAAGGTTATAGAAGAAAATGAAGTTGTCGAAGAAGTGGAAAAAGAAGAAAGTAGTGGTGGAACTGAAGATCTTATTAAGTAATTTGAAGATTATAATGAAAAGTAAACCCCTTCCGAGAAGCTATCAATCCGAACTTCTGAAGCAGATTCTTCAAAGCTCTTAACTCCTAGGAAGGATAAAGAAGGTGAAGATGAGAAGAGTGAAGAAGATTTTAATAAATTGTCTGAGGAAGAAAGCTATAATCATCACTTTATTCACCCATAGGATTCTGAGGCTGGATCCGAGAAGGAGAAGGTTGATGAAGATAGAATTGTTCAGCTGTCTGACAGTGAACATGAGTATCCAGATGGAGAAGTTGTTCTGAGAACCAATAAGGGCAAATAGGTGGTTGTTGATACACCTACCAAAGTTTCTTTAAGGAAGAAAGAAGCGGGTGGATCTTCTAAGAGGAATCTTGTTAAGCTAGAGGAAGAACCATCACCAAGAAAAGTGTCAGATTCAGAATCATCATCTTTAAGACATGATTTTGTCATTCAATCACTGAAGAAGCTTGTCAGCACCATTCCGATCTTTCCAACCATTGAATCCATATGTCAGATGCTCCAACATAGCTTGAATCAAAAATCGGATTTTGTATCCATGGTGATGTATAGGTGTATAAAGATTGAGGCTGATTACAAGAACTTCCTTATCAACTACGATGCCCACAGAAAATCTTGTAAGAAAATGGTCAGCTGGTCAAAGAATACAGTTGAATATTTGAGAGAGCTTGATAAGTTTCAAGATGATGTTAAGGAATATTTTGATTCTGAAGATAGAAAAATCAAGGATATCACAAATAGCTTTGAGGAAAAGCTAAATGTTGAGAAGAATACTCGGATTCAAGAGGTCAAGGATCTGAATGGAAATTTGTACTCTGTTGCTCAAAGATGGAAGAGAGAAAGGGATCTCCGGATTGAGATTGAAGAAAATATAGTGAAACAAGATGACTTGTTGAAGGTTCAGGAAGAGTCTCGGAAGGCTCAGGATGATAGGATCAAATCCTTATAGAATCAAGTAGAGGAAGATCACAAGGAGATAAAGAAGCTGAAAACCATTGTGAAGAAATTCATACCCAGGGAAAAGGAAGGAAAATAGATCTGATTTTTTGTTTTTTTTCCTTGTACAAATTCTTCCAATCTTAATGAAATTGTGGTTTCTCATTTTTGTTTGGATTTTTGTACTAATATTTCAGGTACCATATTTTTTTTCCATTCCCTCAAACTCTTTTTGAAAATCACAAAGGGGGAGAAGGAAAAAGAATTCTAAGTGTTACAAAGCCTAAGGGGGAGTTTTCATTACATAGATTTCCGTACTCAAGATAATGAAAAATCTCACTCCTAAAATCTAGAATATGATCCTTATTGTTCCAAAGCCTAAGGGGGAGTTAGTCGTATTCACTTTTGCCAATGTGAAAAGGGAGATAAGTTTTTTTTTAAAATTTGGGAAACAAATTCGAAGTCCTTAATTATTTTTCGTAAGGATGTTTGTGCTTTCCAAAAAGGGGGAGATTGTTGAGTCAATAAGGTTTTCCTTATGAATTTTTGATTCCTTCATACTTGGGGGATATTGTTGAGTCATTAAGGCTTCCTTATGAATTTACCATTCCTTCTTGTTTTGAAAATCACAAACACCTTATCTCAAGGAAAATATCTTTTTATCCTGTGTTTTACTTCTATAAGGAAAAATTTCCTTCCCCAAGGAAATTTATCCTTAACATGTTTTTATTGTTCATATCATAATTTTTTCAAGTGTAAAATTCATTTTGTAACCAAAACCTCAGAATCCTATAAATACCTAGATATAAAGCATTTTGTTTTAGGATCTGAATTCTCAGAATTCTGGTTACGAACTCTTTTGAGTTTTGACTCTGAATTTTGAATATGAATTCTGGTTATGAACTCTTCTGAGTTCTGACTCTAAATTATGAATACAAATTCTGGTTACGAACTCTTCTGAGTGCTGACTCTGAATTTTGAATAAGAATTCTGGTTACGAACTCTTCTGAGTTATGACTATGATTTCTCTGAATACAGACTCCGAACTCTTATGAGTTCTGACTCTGAATTTTAATGAACTCTGACTCCAAACTTTGTAATTTCTGGTTCCAAATTCTTGTGAATCCAAATTCTGAATATCCTTGAAATTCAAACTCCAGAATTCTATAGAGTTCTGGTTCTGAATTCCAAGAAAAAAGAATCTGAATATCCTTTTATTATATACTCCGAATTCATTTTTGGTTAGACTCCAAACTTTCATTTGCTTACATTTTGGATATTGGATTTTATTTATGTAGCCATATTTTTGCTTACACTTGTTTTATTATAAAATGATGTCATATATTCAGTTACTAACTAACCGTTGTTTGAGTGACACATGTACAGGTCCCTCTGAAATTCAAGTAAAAATATAACTGTTTGAGGAGGGAGCCGACCGTTGAAGTCATGCCTATAAATAGGAGCTCATTTAAAAGAGATAACAACCTTAATGATCTGTTCTATGAATCTAGAGATTACATGTTATTGAAGTGATTTCTAGAGAGAGACTCTCAAGCTTAGTGTGTACTAAACTTCTTGTTCAGATTTGATTTGTGCGACTCTTATTGTTGATGTGTACAATTGAGGGCTTCCAGGGATAGGAAGACAGAGGTGCCTACTACCTTGAAGTTGAGGGCTTGTGGGGATAGCAAGATATACTCTGATCTTCATATTGAGGGCTTACCCTAGTGTGGGTAAGACAGACTTTCTTGAAAGTATAAATGAAGGGACCTTTATCCAAGGGTGTTGGATACCCTTCTCTTTGGGTTAAAAGATTTACTACTTATTACTTATTTTGTTACAATTTTTCCTCTGCATTTATATTGTTGAGGAAAGTATAACTGTAAGAACCCAGATCTTCATTTCAGGTATGTTTTTCCTTTTTCTGTAGTTTTTAAGAAAAATGAACTTTTTGGAAATTTTTTAAGTACACGCCGTGTACTTTCTGAGTACACGCCCTGTACTCTTTTCCCACTCAAAGTCGTGTGTTGGCCGTGTCCGGGCCACACACACAGTGTGTAGGGGTGACGTGGAGGATGTTTTTAGCAGAGTACAAAAAAACACACTACACGCCATGTACTTTAAAAATACACGCCGTGTACTTTTCTTTTTTTCACTAAACGGACCGGGGTCGCGCCTCGTCACGTTATTCGTCTTCTTCTAGGTCTGGTTTTTCTGAGAGCGACCTGTACGGACGAATCTTCGACGAGCTCCTGCCTCTTCATCTGTTCTCCGATTCGAGCACGGTCGGTTGCATTGGAATCGCAACGGTGAGTCCTTCCTTCTTCTTGAGATTTTTTTTCTGATTCCTCTTCATTTTCTAGTTATCGTTGGTTTAGCGTTTTGTGTTTTTTCTCAGATCTATGACGTTTTAAGGGGAATCAATCATCGTGGTTCACGTATATCGATCTCTTAGGATTGAGGTAGGTGGTTTGTGCCTTTCTGTTGAAAGTCGATTAGTATTTTATGAAAATTCCACAAATTCCCTTGGGAGGGGAATTGTGGGTTTCCTATTTTGCCCTGTTGTTTGCCTGCTTTGCTTGATTACTGTAGTAGAGGTTTATGTTTATGAATAGAGTATTTTGTTTGTGATCAGGTTTCCTTGTCATGCTTGTTTCACTGTTTAGCGGTTTCCAATTGCCATTCCTAGTTGTAGGATAGTGGAACTATTGCTTTGATATGCTTTTGAGCCTTAGAATGATAGCCAAGTAGTTCTTGAGGTTTACTTGGACGATGTACGCATGTTGAGCATGTTTATTTTCACACAGGACTGTGAGTACCTAGTGTAGCAGACCATAGGGAGAATTGACGTAAGGGCTTTTCCAGAGTGTCTTTTAATACTATGCGAGACCACAGGGGGAATTGATGATGAATGCTTCCTCAGAGAGTCTGTAGTTCCTCGAAGCGGGCCACAGGGGGAATGATACATTGAGTGCTTCCCCAGAGAGCCTTTAGTATGATACGAGACTATATGGGGAATTGACGGTGAGTGCTTCCTCAGAGAGTCTATTCATATCTGAACCAGAGGGATGAGACTATGTGTGCCTCCAAGAGGGTTGCTAGTACTTATAGGTTGAACCATAGGGGTTAGGATTTGAGAGCTACCCAGAGGGTTACCTTTTTTCTTTTATTGTTGGTTATTTACTTGTGTACTTTATTTGTTAGAATTGTGGATTGGAGCTGCTTGTGCTTTCTTGTTTACTACTTCTTGTTTTATTACTGCCATGTATTCATTGACTGTTAGACACAAATTTTTGGGTGATTGCCTACTGGTATTGTATATCACACCCTGTTTGGGCCATGCTTTTGGGCCCAAGCAGACTATGTTTCTGTATGTATAGATAAGGGAAAGCGCCCTTCTACTTCAGGTTCTTGATTGCACTGGAGTTGGAGAGCATGGGACCGAGCCGTGGATTGCGATACTGAGGAGTTTACTTTGTTTTCTTTTATACTTTGTTACCGTTGTACTTCATCATGTTGGTTTGTTTACTACTTTCCATATACATATGTATCATGTTGCATCATCATTATTTTATACATTTCTTATGTTGTTCAGTTCAGTTGTTGTATGATGTTTATTGTTTCTGCTATTGTCTGGTTGTTTTTCCATTGTATACTTTACCGAATGAGGGAATAGTTTCCCCACTGACTCACCAAGGCCCTCGCTGCTGGTCGGCAGCCTCTGGAATTTTGGGAAATGTGCTTGAGGTCATGTGGTGAACCGGGTATGAGGCACCAGTGGAGGGGCTCTGGACTCGGGTCATTACAAAGTGGTATCAGAGGTGTTATTTTCTCTTGCCTTACCGTTTGGAGACTTTAGTCAGGGATAAAACAAATTCGGTACTTGTTATTAAGCTATGCTCGGGAGTAGCTAACCCTTGTAGAAGGAAAATCCATACTACCTCGTTAATTGCAGTTTGCTGGTTTTGAGTTTTTAGGGTTGATATGTTTTCACCTAGAGTGATTCACATGACTTGTGTGGTTATTGTTTTAATATTGTGGTTCTATTTCTGTCGCAACCCAATGGGATGAGGGTTTGTCGTCTCATTCATCATATAGGTGCTTTTAGAAATCACATGCCATGCATTCTTGCCATTCCATCTATGGTGCATTAGCTATTTCATGTTGTTGTGATAGGATTTGTGTAGATTATGCATGCTGTTGTGATAGATTCTTGATAGATTCTCTGTTGTTATGTCAGAAAACTATTTGTTTTGTTCTTTACTTAAAATGAACACCAAATTTTGGTTCTTGAGGTGTTATGGGCCCTCATTAATCGGAAATTGGTGGATCATGGTCATGTTTTCTCTTGTATATGACTGTGGGAGATACCAAGCTTTGATTCGTGGGGAGTATGGGCCCTCACGGATCGTAATTTGGCACCTCTTTGCATTGTTTTTAGTGTTTCTAGGATTCTGTGCAGTTTCTGAGCTATTGCCCAGAAAAAACCCAGAATGCACAGCGTGTACTTTTTGGATACACGTCGTGTAGTCTTCAGGTCGTGTCACTGACCGCGTGAGTAGAACACGGTGTCGTGAAAGTATCTTCGGGAACACGCCGTGTATGGTAGGTACACGCCATGTAAGTTCGGAGCCGTGTACCCAGTCGTGTCACTAACAACATGGGTCGGGGAAGCTCGGGTAGAACACGCTGTGTCCATAGGGAACACGCCGTGTAGTCCTGTCTAGGTACCCGGTTGTGTCACGAACAACACGGGCCGGCGTTACCTTCTTCTCCATACGCCGTGTTTGTTCAGAACACGTCGTTTAGTCTTATTCAGGGACTCGGCAGTGTCAAGAACAACATGGGGTGGTGTCACCTTTTCCTATACACGCCGTGTTTTTTTGGAGCACACCGTGTAAGGTTAAGCCATGTAGAAGGCCATGTGTTGAACAACACGGGCCACCGAAGCCTTGTCCACTACACACCGTGTCCTCAGGGAACACGTCGTGTAGTCTCAGTTTAACAAAACCATGTGGGTCAGCCGTGCAAGGGACTCGGGAAGGGGAACAGTTTTCAAGTACACGCCGTGTGTGGGTTCAACACGCCGTGTAGTTGGGGTGTTACACGACTTGTAGGGCAGGACCACACTCCCATGTCAGTGGCTAAAGAAGACACGCCGTGTAGTTTTTATACACGCCATGTAGTTGTTTTTTGTAAACTTGTGTGTTTTTATTTCCCTGTTCCCATTTTTTACTCTTTTATTCTCTGTCCTTGTTCTCCAGATCTAATGTGTGCTTTTGATCTTTCAGAGCTATGCCTCTGAGTCATCCTTCGGTCGTAAGTCTGTCGTCAGGCAGTGATCAGACGCTAGATATGGCTGATCAGGGACTCCCTGCCGATCCTCCAGTCGGGCTAGCCTTGGCACCGGCTGTTATATCAGTTGTGGGCACTGATGCACAGTTCAGGGAAGGTTTCATGAGGATGATTCAGGCCTTCCAGGGAATGCCGCCTCCTACCATGATTATGGAAGACTTAACGTAGGTTTTCCAGCAGCAGCATACTCCTACTTTCTCGGGGGAAGGAGGACCACAGGTTGCAGAGTCATGGCTGGAAGCCATGTTGACTATCTTCGAGCATCTGGAGATGCCTCCAGAGAGGCGGGTCAAGCTCTCTACCTACATGCTACGAGACTCCTCCAATAGGTGGTGGGACGTGATCTCATAGGCGGGTCAACAGCAGGCTGTGGCTTGGGAGGAGTTCCAGCGCGTGTTCTACGACTACTTCTACCCGGAGACCCTGAGGGCCGACCGAGCCCAAGAGTTCATTAGCTTAGAGCAGGGTAATCTTTATGTCATGGAGTATTCCTCTCATTTCACTGATCTGCAGCGTTTCACACCCCTCCGGGATGGAAGTGGGGTGTTCTTGGTAAGGAAGTTTGAGGATGGTCACAGGCGGGAGATCTGCTCGCAGGTGAATATCTTCCAGCTGACTTCCATCACTTCCATTGTCAACAAGGAACTGATTGCAGATTGCAATATGAGAGACTCTGGAGCTACGAGCCAGGGTGGTTCTGCTTCCAGATCTATTTTTCCTCCATATGACAGCAAGAAGCATCGTAGAGAGTCTACGCGTGGTGACCCGAGGAAGTGTGATGCATCGTCAGGCATCCAGGTGACATGCTACCAGTGTGGCCGATCAGAGAACACAAGGCCGTAGTGCCAGAGGGACCCTTTGGAGTGCCGATCTTGTGGAAAGATGGGTCGCCTTCAGAGTTTCTGCCAGGTTTTCTCACCAGAAGCTGGTGACCAGGGTTCTTCCATGACTCGTCGTTCAGGAGAAGCACCACCAGTCTCTCACCAGTCGGGTAACTGGAGTTATTCTGGCCATTCGAGCCGAGGTGGAGGTCGAGGCCATGGCGGTCAGCCACCAGTCCCTCAGCACCAGAAGGGAGTTTCAGTTCAGAGTGGTTATTCAGGGGCGCAGGGTCGCGGTGCAGGCCAGTCTTTCGTCGTGGAGCAGACTTATCAGGAGCAGGAACCCGGCCCTTCTACAGTTCGAGGTATGATTTTAGTAGCCTCAATTTTATCTTCAGCCCTTTTCGATACTGGTTCTACGCATAGATTTATCTCTGTTGTTGTTGTGGAGAGCCTTGGGCTCTGCATATTTTCTTCTACCGACTCGTTGACACTAGACACACCTTTGGGGACGAAGACATCTAGTGTACGCAAGTGTAGAGAGTTCCCTCTCAAGCTTTCAGGGTATCGTTTCTTGTGGGACCTCTATGTACTAGAGATGACAGGTTATGATGTCATCCTCAGGGTGGACTGGTTGGTTTCCTTCCAGGAATTCGTCGACTGTTATCGCCGCAGAGTGAGTTTTGTTTCACCAGAGGGTGAATCTTTTCTTCATAGAGGCGAATGGGATGTTCAGGAGAGTTGATCAGGACTCGAGCATCATGGGCTAGGAGGGGTGATGGCTCAGATTGCTAGTCTTTATCTGGATGATCAGGGGACTCCACAGTCGGACTTTCCTCCAGTGGTACATTTCTTCATGGATGTCTTTCCAGAGGACTTTTCAGGTTTTCCTCCAGAGCGTGAGGTAGAATTTTCTATTGAACTCCTTCCGGGAGCGGCACCGGAGTCCATTCCTCCCTATAGGATAGCCACACCTAAGTTGCAGGAGCTCAAGAAGCAATTGGAGGAGTTGCAGGCAAAGGGTTTCATCCAACCCAGTACTTCTCCTTGGGGTTCTCCTATCCTGTTTGCGAAGAAGGTAGACGGTACCCTTCGGCTTTGTGTGGATTATCGGAAGCTGAACCAGCTAATAGTCAAGAACCGATATCCCTTGCCGAGAATCGATGATCTCTTTGATCAGCTTCGAGGAGCCCGGGTGTTCTTGAAGATTGATTAGAGGTCTTTCTATCATCATTTGCGCGTTAGACCATCAGATATACCTCTGACAGCCTTCAGGTGCAGGTATGGTCTATATGAGTATATAGTCATGCCGTTTGATCTCACGAACGTGCTTGTAGTGTTCATGGCACTGATGAACTAAGTGTTCCATCCTTACATGGACTCTTTCATCGTGGTCTTCTTAGATGATATCTTGGTGTACTCTCACACTCGACATGACCATGCCACACATCTTGATATCATTCTGAGTACACTAAGAGAGCATCGTCTTTATGCTAAAATCTCTAAGTTCCACTTCTAGATGGATCAGATTCACTTCTTGGGTCACATCATCTCAGAGGCAGGAGTATCTATGGACCCAGAGAAAGTGAGAGTTGTAGTTTCTTGGGAGCAGCTGAAGAACGTCTTTGAGGTACAGAGCTTCCTAGGGCTGGATGGATACTACAGATGCTTCATTCAGGACTTTTCTCATCTAGAAACACCCTTGACAGGTCTAACCAAGAAGGGGGTGAAGTTATTATAGTCAGATTCTTTTGATTCAGCCTTTTAGGAGCTGAAAGGGAGGTTGACGTCAGCACCAATACTAGTCTTGCCAAAGCCAAGAAAGATCTACATTGTTTACTGTGATGCTTCAGGTATTGAACTAGGAGCTGTACTTATGCAAGGAGATGGAGTCGTTGCGTACGGGTCTCGGCAGTTGAGGCCACATGAGAGGAACTACCCTATGCACGATCTGGAGTTGGTATCTGTTGTTCATGACTTATGCTATTGGAGACACTATCTGCTGGTAGAGAACTTTTTGGTCTTCACCGACCACAAGATTCTCAATTATATCTTTACACAGCGTGATCTGAATCTGAGGTAGAGTAGGTGGGTCGAGTATCTTTAGTCGTTTGATTTCGAGCTTGCCTATACGCCAGGAAAGGGCAACGCAGTGGCAGATGTGTTGAGTAGGATAACTCATGTTCAGGTGGTTCAGGAGGCCAGCAGTAAGTGGAAGCTAATGGATCTGTTCTCTGAGATACATCTGGAGGTGCACGACAGATAGGAACAGACTTTCCTTTCTTCTGTAGCTGTTACCTCTACCCTACTTGATCGGGTATGGATGAGGAAACTATTAGACTCGGAAGGCTTAGTCCTATGGGAGAGTGTGTTAGGAGAGGAACCTCTTCCTAGATGGACAGTGGGCAAGGATGAGATCTTGCATTTCTAGGGACACGCATGGGTGCCAGCAGAGATACGCGAGGATCTGATGTGGGATTTTTATTCCTCTGTTTGGGCAGTTCATCCTAGTGTCACCAAGATGTATCGGGATCTCCATCGCCAGTACTGGTGGCCAGGTATGAAGAGGGATGTTGCTGGTTTCGTCATGCGGTGTGCTACTTGTCAGTAGGTGAAGGCAGAGCACCAGCGACTAGTAGGACTTTTACAGCAGTTACCCATTCCGGAGTGGAAGTGGAACGATGTTGCGATGGACTTTGTGAACAGGTTTCCAAGGTCACCCCGAGGGAATGATGCTATTTGGGTTGTTGTCGGCAGGCTCATGAAGGTTTCTCACTTCTTGTCGATCAAGGAGACCTTCAGTGTCGATGATCTGGGATGACTTTACATCCGAGAGATCGTTCGTCTTCATGGAGTTCCACACTCCATTGTTTCAGACAGGGATGCGTGCTTTACCGCTCGGTTCTGGCAGGGACTTCAGAAGTCCTTGGGTACACATGTAATTTTGAGTACAGCATACCATCCCCAGAATGATGGTCAGTCTGAGCGCATGATCCAGGTGCTTGAGGATATGCTCCGATCTTGCATCCTAGTCTTTGGCGGATCTTGAGAGAAGCATATTCCTATGGTGGAGTTCTCCTACAACAACAGTTTCCAGGCGACCATTCAGATGGCACCATACGAGGCTTTGTACGGTAGGCCATGTCGATCACCCTTATGCTGGATGGAGGTAGGAGAGGCAGCTTTGCTGGGACCTCGTCTTGTACAAGAGACTTCGGAGCAGATAGAGCTGATTCGGAAGCAGATGGCTACAAAACAGTCCCGACAGAAGTCTTATGCTGATCAGCGGAGACGACCTCTAGAGTTCGAGTTCGAGGATCAGGTTTTCCTGCGTGTCGCACTGAGGTTGGGAAACAAGAGGATTAGGAGATAGGGTAAGCTTTCACTACGGTACGTCGGGCCGTTTGAGGTCTTGGAGAGAGTGGGGCCGATCGCCTATCGGTTGTAGCTACCTCAAAGGTACTGGGCCATGCACAAAGTCTTCCATGTCTCTCAACTCCGACGCTACTTTTCAGACCCGTCTCATGTCTTTAAACCTGAGGAGGTTGAGCTTAATACGGATGCATCATTTGAGGAGCATCCTATCTAGATTGTTGATCACAGTACGAAGGTTCTCCGCGGGCGGTCTGTTCCTTTGGTACGGGTGCTATGGCAGCACGAGCAAGTACAGGACGAGACTTGGGAAAGGTAGGCTGATGTACGATCGCAGTGGCCGGAGTTGTTCGGGGTTTCTTCTTCTATGCCAGGTTAGGGAGATTTGGGGATGAATTTCTTTAAGGGGGATGTTTTTAAGAACTCAGATCTTCGTTTCAGGTATGTTTTTCCTTTTTCTGGAGTTTTTAAGAAAAATAAACTTTCTAGAAATTTTGGAAGTACACACCGTGTACTCTTTTCCTGCTCGAAGCTGTGTGCTGGCCGTGTCCGGACCACACACACGATGTGTAGGGTGACGTGGAGGACGTTTTTAGCGGAGTATGGAAAAACCCACTACACATCGTGTACTTTAAAAATACACACCGTGTACTTTTCTTTTTTTTCACTAAAAGGACTGGGGTCGCGCCTCATCATGTTATTCGTCTTCTTCTAGGTCTGGTTTGTCCGAGAGCAACCCGTACGGCCAAATATTCGACGAGATCCCGCCTCTTCATCCATTATCCGATTCGAGAATGGTCAGTTGCATTGGAATTGAAGCAGTGAGTCCTTCCTTCTGCTTGAGCTTTGTTTTCTGATTCCTCTTCGTTTTCGAGTTATCATGGGTTGAACATTTTGTGCATTTTCTCTGATCTACGACGTTTTAAGGGGAATCAATCGTCGTGGTTCACGTATATCGATCTCCTAGGATTGAGGTAGGTGTTTTGTTCCTTTCTGTTGAAATTCGATTAGTATTTTGTGCAAATTCCACAAATTTCCTTGGGCGGGGAATTGTGGGTTTCCTGTTTTGCCCTGTTGTTTTCATGCTTTGCTTGATTGCTGTAGTAGAGGTTTATGTTTGTGAATAGAGTATTTTTTTTGTGCTCAGGTTTCCTTGCCATGCTTGTTTCACTATTTAGAAGTTTCCAGTTTCCATTCCTAGTTGTAAGATAGTGGAACTATTGCTTTGATATGCTGTTGATCCTTAGAATGATAGCCAAGTAGTTCTTGAGGTTTACTTGGATGATGTATGTGTGTTGAGAATTTTTATTTTCACACAGGACTGTGAGTACCTAGTGTAGCAGACCATAGGAAGAATTTTCGTAAGGGCTTCTCCAGAGTGTCTTTTAATACGATGTGAGACCATAGGGGGAATTGATTATGAGTTCTTCCTCAGAGAGTCTGTAGTTCCTTGACGCGGGCCACAGGGGGAATGAGACGTTGAGTGCTTCCCCAGAGAGCCTTTAGTACGATACGAGACTATAGGGGGAATTGACGGTGAGTGCTTCCTCAAAGAGTATTCATAACTGAACCAGAGGGATGAGACTGTGTGTGCCTCCTAGAGGGTTGCTAGTACTTATAGGTTGAACCATAGGGGTTAGGCTGTGAGAGCTACCCAGAGGGTTACCTTTTTCCTTTTATTGCTGGCTATTTACTTGTGTACTTTATTTGTTAGAATTGTGGATTGGAGCTGCTTGTGCTTTCCTGTTTACTGCTTCTTGTTTTATTACTGTCATGTATTCATTGACTGTTAGGCACAAATCTTTGGGTGATTGCCTAATGGGATTGTATCTCACACCCTATTTGGGACATACTTTTGGACCCAATAAGACTATGTTGTTGCAGGTATAGATAAGGGCAAGCGCCCTTCTACTTCAGGTTCTTGATTTCACTGGAGTTGGAGAGCATGGGACCGAGCCGTGTCTTGCGATGCTGAGGAGTTTACTTTTTTTTCTTTTTCACTTTGTTACAGTTGTACTTTAGCACGTTGGTTTGTTTACTGCTTTCCATAGACATATGTACCATGTTACATCATCAGTATTTTATACATTGCTTCCGCTGTTTAGTTTAGTTTTTGTATGCTATTTATTGTTTTTGCTATTATCTGGTTGTTTTTCCACTGTATACTTTACCGAATGAGGGAATAGTTTCCCCACTGACTCACCAAGGCCCTCACTGTTAGTCGGTAGCCTCTGGCGTTTGAGGAAACTCTCTTGAGGTCATGTGGCGAACCGGGTACGAGGCACCAATGGAGGGGATCCGGACTCGGGTCATTACAATAACTATTTTATACTTCCTTATACTTGTACTCTAATTTAGTAAGATTCTATATGCTTTAAGGTAGAATCTTCATCATTGTAAACTTTCATTAATTTTCATTTCTAGAACCATCTTTTATGGAATCACTTTCTCGGAATCATATTTACGAAATCAAGCAAGTGTGTAGAACTAGAGGTCTTTGAATTACCTTGTTTAACCTTGTTAAACATAATCATCTTTAAAAGTTCCAAAAGAATTTTTTAAAGTGTACAATTCACCCCCCCCCCTCTTGTATATTGAGAATCATTAGATACTCCATACAGTATCTCTTTTATTTCGATCCTACATATAGTATTATAGAGTATATCATACTCGCATACCATCTCAACAATGGGGTGTTCAGATAATCAAAATGTTAGTCTTTACATTTATCATTTTGAAGGTGAAGTTGACCCGTGGTGGTCAATGGTCAAGAATATTAGGGATATTGAGGATATTGATGCCTTGTAATGGGATGAATTTAAAAATATTTTCCTTGAAAAATATTTTTCTAAGGTGATTCGACTTATGATAGAAAAAAATACTTGAATTCAAACAAAAGGAGTAGGATTCAGTGGTTGTGTATTAAGAAAACTTGACCTGATTGGAAAGGTGCGCTCTAAATCATATCCAGGATCTTGGTAGTAAAATCAATCATTTTTACTCAGGATTGAAGCCAAGATATCGAATATAATTTGCCTCCCATGAATTCAAAAGTTATGAGAAACTTTTCTGATGTTATTATAGGGTAGAAATAGAGTTTTTTGATGATCATGTGTAATTTAAAAACAAGAAGAAGAAGCGGTATAGATGGTGATCAATGGGTAAGAATCAATCAAATAAATATGAACGTAAGAAATTATAGTTTCCTATTTTTGAAAAGTGTGGTAAAAATCACCCTAGGGAATACCTTAAAAAGCTGGAAAGTGTCTTCAATGTGGTATGTTTGGATATATGGCTCAATATTTTAATGAAAATGATCTTAAGATTAATTTTGATAAGAAAACTATGAAGTGTTTTAAATGTGGTGTGATGGGTCATTATCAAAATAGTTTCCCAAAGAAAGATTTGAATGATACAAATAATCCATATTATAAATATAAATGTGTAGTGAGATCCTTTGAAACTACGTTAGTAGATTTCAGGCCAACCAATGAATTTGTATCAAGTACTTTATTCCTTTACTCATAATTTTCTAATGACTCGTTTGATATGGGGTCTAAACATTACTTTATTTTTTAGAAATTTTTTGTTAAATTTTAAATTTCACCTCAAGAAATGAGACTGAAATTTATAGTTAAAACATTAGGGAAAATATTACATAAAAAATGCATTATGATAATATTCATGTTGTTTTTTGTGCAAAGATATTACCTGAAAACCTTGTTTTTTTACCCTTAATAAATTTTCATTTCATTCTGGGTATGGATTGGATTTTTAATTATCATGCTAAGATTGATTATAGAGATAAAGTAGTTGTTTTTTAAAAAGTGTTTTAGTTTGTATATAATAATGAACCCATATAATTGATAACATATCAGGAATCTGAGAAAATGTTAAAATATTGAAATGAAATTTATCTTTCTCGTATTATTGAAAACAAGGGGACAGTTCAGATTAATGATGTACTGGTGGTAAATGAATACTTTGATGATTTTTATGATGAGCTACCTAGTGGTATACTTGATTGGGAAGTTGAATTTACTATTGACTTAGTTCCTTATACTAATAAAATTTCAAAAACCCCTTATCAAATGGATCAATTGGAACTTTTTTAATTGAAAAATCAATTGCAAGAGTTTCTTGGAAAAGGCTTCACTCATCCTAGCACGTCACCATGGGGTGCTCCTATTTTTTCATTAAGAAGACAAATGGTTCCCTAAGAATTTTCATTGATTTTAGAGATTTTAATAACATTAATATTAATAATAAGTATCCTTTTCATCATATTGATGAATTATTTTATCATCTCTAGGAAGATCAGTATTTTTCCAAGATTGACTTGAGATTCGAGTATGATCAGCTGACGGTGAAGGAGTATGACATCTCAAAAATATCTTTTTTGTACTAGATATAGGCATTATGAGTTTGTTGTTATGATTTTTGGTTTCATAAATTCTCCTTTTTTATTCATGGATCTTATGAATATAATATTATGTGAATATTTGGATAAGTTTGTTGTTGTTTTTATTGATGATATTTTGGTCTTTTAAAAAAGTTTTGAGGATCATGAAAAACATTTAAGATTTATTTTGAAAACTCTCAAATAAAATAATTTATATGAAAAATTTATCAAATGTTAATTTTGGTTGCAAAAAAATTTTTTCTTGGGAACATTGTAAATAAGTATGGCATAACAATTGATCCCACCAAAACAAAAGTGGTTAATGAATGGAAAATACCTACAAATGTTACTAAGATTCATAGTTTTTTGGATTATTATGTTATTACCAATGGTTTGTTAAAAACTTTTCATAATTATCTAGGCTGCTAACTAAGTTAGCACCAAAGGGGTAAAATTTATTTAGAAAGAAGAATGTGATGTTTGTTATCAGGAACTAAAGAAGAGATTTGTGAATGCTCCAGTTTTGACCCTACCTTCTATAAATGGGTAATTTTTTATCTACAATGATACTTCATTTAAGGGGCTTGGTTGTGTTATGATGAAAAATGATCAGATAATTGATTATGCTTCAAGACAACTTAAACCACATGTGTTAAATTATCCCACAAATGATTTTTAATTAGAAGCTTTGGTTTTCACTTTAAAATTTTAGAGGAATAATTTATACAGAGACAAATGTGAAAAAGATATTGACCATAAATATCTGAATTATATATTCACTTAGATGGAAAAAATGAGGAAAAGAAGATGGATTGAATTGATAAAGGATTATTATTGCACAATCAATTACTATTCTAAAAAAGAAAATAATTTGGTGGATTCCTTAAGACAAAAAAATCATACATCGTTAACCATGTTATGTTTGGAACATAACCCCTTGATTAATGACTTGATTAATTTTTTCTTGGAAGTTATTGGTGCGGGAAATTCCTCTATTTAGTTTTATGTTTTAGTGTAGTCATCTATTTCAAATAGAATTAAGCAAGAATAGAAGGAATAATGTGACTTATAGAAAAAAGGTATAATTGTTGAAAAATGGTAAGTTGATAGAATTTAATATTGATAAATATTGTGTATTGATATTTGGGAAGAGATTATGTGTGCCTTATGATTCATAGCTAAAGAAAGAGTTGTTAATTAAAGCTCATAGTTCTCTATTTGTAGTTCATCCTGGTAGTACAAAGATTTATATAGACCTTTAAGAGTATTACTAGTGGTATGGAATGAAAATAGATATTATAGATTTTACCATGAAATGTTTGACATGTAAACATGTCAAATAAGAGATATAATTACTAAAGGGGATGATTCGGCTTCTACTAGCGTCAGAGTGGAAGTGGTAAAATATTTCCTTGGACTTTATTGTAGGACTAACAAATACTTCTTAGGGTAATAATTTGATTTGGGTTATTATTGATTGACTGAATATATCTGCACATTTTCTTCCTATTTGAGACACTCTTTATCTAGATCATCTTTCTCGACTATACCTCAAAGATATTTTCAGGTTGCATGGAGTTCCTCTATCCATTGTATTTGACCCTGATCCAAGGTTCACTTATAACATTTTGAAAGGCCTTCAGAAGTCATTGGGAATAAAATTAAACTTCATTGCTGATTTCCATACTCAATATAATGGACAGAATGAGTGAGAAATTCAAACATCAGAGGATATACTTCAATCTTATTCCATGAACTACCAGGGAAGTTGGGATTAATATATTTCTTTATTTTATTTTTCTTATAATAACAGCTTTCATTCTGGTGTACATATGGCACCTTTTGAGGCATTATATGTAAAGTGATATTGAACTCCAACTTTTTGGGATGATGTCAAGGAAAGAAAATTGATGGGTCCAGAATTAGTAGAGGGAGTGGGTGAGAAAGTGAAGATGATTTAGCAACACATGAGGACATCTTAGAAATGTTATGTAGATAATAGGAGGAAAGACTTTTCTTTTTAGGTAGGTAATCATGTTTTTCTAATAACCTCACCCTGGAAAAGTGTTATACATTTTGGTAAGAAAGTAAAGATAAGTCCATGGTTCATTAGACCTTATGAAATCTTGGATAAAGTTAGATCAGTCACCTACCAAGTTTCTTTTACTCCTTGTTTATCTCAGTTACACAATGTTTTTCATGTTTCAATGTTGAGAAAGTATTTTCCATATTCATCTCATGTTTTGAGCCCACAAGTAGTTCAGTTGGAAGAGAACCATTCTTATGAGGAAAGTATTGTTCATATTATTTATTGTAGAGAGAAAGTATTACAGAATAAGGTAATCCACTAGGTTAATGTTTTTTGGAAAAAACACATAGTTGAAGAAGCAACATGGTAAACTGAAAATTCTATGAGGGAAAGGTATCCTCACTTGTTTAATAAGTAAACAAAAATTAAGAGGATGCAATTTCCAAAAGGTGGGGAGAATGTAAAAAATTGGGTACTTATAAAATAATTTCTTTTTATTTTGGAATTAAGTAATCAAATTCATTATAAATTTATAATGAAATAAGTGGTATTTATAAAAATTAAGGAATTCATACCGATGGAATAGTAACTTGAACTTAGGAATAGTAACATGACTATTAAAAATAGTAATCTATCCAATAGAATAGTAACCTAACCCAATAATGTTTAAATAAAATTTAGTCATCCTATAAGTAAAAATATGATATATTTATATTATTTAATAGGTAAATAAATTTTTTGAAAATTATAAATTAAGTGTTGGAATTTTTGTAAGTAATAAATATTTAATTATAATTTTATAATTAATATAATGATTTAAAAGAAAATATATTTTCAAAAAATATATTCACAAATTTTTTTTGTCTTATGATTCTAATATAATTTTATAATACTTTAATTAATTTTTCAAAGTGTTATAAAATCAGTTATAGTTTTAAAACAAGTATATTTTGAATAAATTAAAATTTTAATTAAAAATTAAATTTAGAAAATTTAGAAAATTATTTTTAAAAAATGGAGTTCATTTTTGAATTATAAATGTTTAAAAATAGTTAGGGTGAATTTTTGAGATTTTTCTAAAATACATGAATTTTTTTTTGAATAATGAAATATGGCAATTTACGATATAAGCTAAATACTTTGATTTATTGGTTCATAGATGATGTAATTATAATGTAACACAAAATATTGAACTATAATTAATTATTTTAATATATTTTTTGATAATTCCAAACTATTCAAAGTCTTGAGCCAAATTAATAAACTAATGAATAAAATATTCAAAAAACACCTCTCTTTTCCACAATAAATATGACCCCTCTCCATCGCTTCTGCTCACACCTCAAATCCTTGTGTATTGTTAAATTTTTTCCCAATTACCTTACCAAGAATTGTACCTATATAAAAGGCCGGATGGTATCACCAAAAGTTCAAAACAAAAGTCTATAAAGAGGTTCTCAAGGAGGATATTTCAAGAGGTAAAAAATCTCTTTCATTTTCTTTTATTCGTTTTCAATTATTTTTCTTTTATTATAATATATTCAACTCCCATTATCCAAAAAAACATTAAAACTCTAGTATCTTATATATACTTTAATTTTATCATGTTTATGTAAATATTTATCATCATACTTCTTCTCCCCCCCCCTCTTATTCGAAAAATAAAAACACCGTTTGGGATGTGTCGATTTACCAACATCATGGATGATGTGTTTTCAATTTCCATTACTGCCTTCATTTATGGTCATAAAACCATTTTATTGGTTAAAAAAATATTTTAATTTTTATTATATAACATATTTTATGTTATGGAATTAACATATATACATAATTTTAAATTATATAATGAAACCAGTTTGTGATTATCGATGAACCTCCAAAATGATCTAAAGAAATACCATTAATGTTTTATCTAATGATTCATCATAATATATAAAAAAAGAATAATTTATGGTATAATTTAATATTATAGAAACATATTGATACCATTTTATTCTAATTTTGTAGTTTCACTTCCATTCAATAGGAAAATTCATTACGAACCGACCATGGAAACCAGGTAAAGAACTCAACCAAAATAATGGAAATAATAAAATATTATTAATAAATGGGTGGAATGATGTTATAATATGATCATATTAGGTATTATAAAAATAAATATGTTTCTTTAAAATATTAATAACACTATTTTAACCATTATACAATAGGTTTAAACACATTCTAGGTAAAATTAACCTGAGGTAAGGGAATTTTTAACCCAATTTCCATTCTTTGGGTTAACTTTTTAATTTATTGATTATATGGTAATAAGATTATTTGTGAAATTAATTTTTATTATATTATTTTTTATTATGTTTACTTATATTTTATACATATATTACATTATTTTTATAAATTCTCACTTAAAATATATGATATTTGTAAGGTGTTTTCTTTAAAAATCCTCTTTTAATTACTTTTGTTTTTAAGGGACTGATTTATATGATGTAATTATTCTTGTTTTATGATTATGTTATGGTTATTGGGAATTTTTTATGATTAAGGGTGGTATCTACATATCCCTCAAATTCATTGGTTATGTATATGTTAGAGGTTTACTGTATGGTTACTCTAAGTGTAACTGTGATGGTTACACCATAAGGTAGCCGTGAGGGTTACATTGTAGGGTAGTTGTGAGGGATACATTGTAAGGTAGCCATGAGGGTTATAAATAATATGGTATCTGTGATGGTTACTATCTTAAGTAATAAATTCCCCAAGTTATCTTTATGGTATTATTTATATTTTCTATGTTTAATGAAAACAACATGTTTTCACAAAGTAACAATATGGGTGAGAAGTATGTATTTGTGAAAATAGTATCATATATTTATAAGTATTATTTAAATAATGGTTTATATCATTATTTTTATATCCCTTACTGAGATTTTGTGCTCATACCAAGTTTTAAAATGTTTTTCAAGGGTTATAAGGATGGGTAAGAGAAAATAATAAGCCAAGATTAATGTTGTGAAGACTTATCATGAATATATTTCGTGTTTTTATGAAAAAACTTTTATATTTTGAATAAAATTTATATTTTTTAGTATTATCCACTTTGTATGATTATGGGTTGATATGTATAAATTATGTACTAAATTTCTAAAACTATAAATCAAAAATATCTTTGGGAGTGTAAATAATTTAATTCTAAAGGAATTTACTAGATTGTGTAATGTTTAAGGTTGGGTCCTTATAGGCCAAGAATTATATATCCCTTACATTAATTATGTAAATATATACATATCATGAGATTACAATATTTATGGGATGTGGGGAGTGAACAAAATCTACAATTTTTATGGGATGAGTGGTATTAACCCAATCCAAAATGTTACTAGGATATACAGAGTGAACCCAACCCATGATGTTTATGGGATGTTGGGAGTGAATCCCATCCATAATGTATATAGGACATGGGGAGTGAACCCAATCCAAAATTTTTATGGGACCTGAGGATTTAACTCAACCCACTATTTGATGATGATCATGGTAGTTATCCTTGAATTATAATATCTTATTATTATTTTTCCACGTCCTTATGTAAGTATTCATGTTTATATTTACATGGTTTATATTCAACTCATTATTATTTCCTTATTCTATTATCATATAACTTGATCATGTTTCCACAACTATATGTTTTTTTAATGATCTCTCATATATTTATCCCTTTACTAGGATATTTAGTTCACCCATTTCTTTTATGTAAATTTTCCAAGAGAACATCGATATTAGGGAGGTTAGAAACAATAATGATCACTTAGAAGTCAAATATCCTTGAATATAAAGAATTAATTAAATGATAAAAGATATATCTATTGTGGATGAAAATAATATGAAGGTCTTCTTATTTAAAAAACCAATGTCTTCTTGTGTGAATAAATGTAAATTATAGCCAATATTTAAAGTCACTAAACCTTTGGGTTCTAGTAGTGAGTTTTAGTCATTATTTATTATATATAATCATGTATAATGGTGTAAAATTTATGTATATAGTGTGTCTATCACCTTAACTTTTATATTAAACAAGAATTTGTTCTTTATATAAACATAAACATATCATTTCCCCAAAAACTTAATATATTTATCATAATAATTACAAACCTTACTAAAACATCTAGATACATTATTTGTATAAATCCCCTCATTGGTATAGAATGAAATGAATCTCTAGAAAAATGTTCTAGGACTCCAACCCATTGTTTACACCCAATAATAGACGTGTTTCGTCATTATAAAATTTTGTATTTATGGATCATCATATATAATTTTCCTTTATTCCTTATATAATTTATTCAAATTTTTATTCTTCCCACACTACTAGCATGAAATACTCTAATTAACAAATTTACTAAAGTTTTTTTCTCTCAATCAACTTCCCCCTTTCTGAAGCATCTAATAATATGTTCTTCCTATTCACTCCATGTTATATGTTATTCTTATATATATTTTAATTTTTAATGTTTGATATCTTCGTTAATAATTAGATCTTGGTTATAATTAAATAAAAAGTTATAATTATAACTAAAATGGATCACCCTGATTACCATCTCATCCCAAGATTATAGTAGTGATGATAATAGGATCAATTCCCATGTAGCACTCCCAAATTTAGAATATATTAAATATAGCTAAATATGGATCACATTAAACTAATATACATGATCAAGAACTAAATTTTATTTATTTATTTTCAGTCTAATGATTTTTCACATCGTAGATAAATTTTTTATTATGGTAGTCTTGTCATAAGTGTTTATGATTTTGGGAATCAATTCAATAACTTTTTTATCTTTAAAATATTGAAAGAAATATTTTTTTCTAACATTATCCAAACATCACCATGTCCTTTACAATTAGGTTTCACCAATTCATCTTCTCCATAATCTCTATATTAAATCTAAATAATGAAATATTCATGACTTTTTTATAAATATGGTCCTCTATATATATATTCTTGAAATAGAAAAAAATATTTTTTACCTATAAATATTTGACTTTCTTTATTCAAATTTCATATCCATTGATCAATCCTTAATGAATCATATACAACCACTCACCAAAAATCACCTCTACTTTAGATTAGTAATAAGGATCTAAACCAGGTGATAGAACAACACCTCAAGTGAATCTCTACATATTATAGAGGAAACTATCTAATAATGAGGTTCTAGACCAGAAAGTAAGAATCTTAAACCCTTGGTCTCATAAATATAGAATAATAGTAAATAACTAAAACATAAGTCATCCATAAAAAAATTATATAATTATAGTGAAATAATAATTATAAAAATAATATAACTCATTTTTTAATAAATTTAAACCCTTTTTAACATAGATAAATATATAGAAATGGATCTCTCACTATGTTTATAATATATATGGTTGTATATAAAAATTTATGAAAAAATTTGGTATAACTATACCTAAAAAATCCATCATGCTTTCCTCAAAATCTACTCCTATCCCTTCCACCACTCTAACACCATCCCATGATACCATCCCATATCTTGACCTGAATCTAAACCAAAATAGTTTCATATCCATTGTAGTTCATGTGAAAGGTGTGAGTAAAAAACTAAATTGGTCACCAGAAGCAGTGCACCAAAAATATAAAATAATTTATATATATGAGTGTGTATAAAAATCAATAAATAATTTACAACACTCAGCATGAAATGAACACAAGTTGAGCGATTTTGGTCCACCCTATCCCCCTTACATGTGGATTCCTACTCTTACACCTATTAGGTTCTCCTTACTCATAAAAAACCAAATTTTCAAAAGGCTATATGATCACCATGTGATTTTAAGACCATTCTATTATGAGAGGAATGTCCATTATATGAATAATAGGTTCTACTTATTTATTGAATATTTTTTATCCCTCTAATCACCCATTCAAGTAACCATAAATTAAGAATACCCTACCTATATATCATATTACATACAAATACAAAAAATAAATCACTTGATAATTTAGGGAACACTTTCCTTATATTGGAGTTTCCCCTTAAAATTTTAATGTCTAATCATTACCCCAAGTCCATACCAAGTATCATTAATCTCCCAATATCCTATCACATGCTATAAATCCTAATTTATTAGAAAATATTATAATTAATTCATAAATTTAAACCATAATTAATCTTAATGGAATAGTCTAATAAATCTCATAAAATGACATATAAACACTAAAATGGAAACCAATATTGTATAGAATGCCCATGTTATGTCTCTAGTATTCCCAAAAATAAAATCCCTATTGTTTGACATCCAATCGATCATCACTTTATAATAAAATTGATGAAATCCTAAAGAAAAATTACAAAGTAATTTAGATTCATCTAAATAATGAGGGATGGGATTTATTCTTCTTATTTTAGTATCATCTAGAAATCTCACTAACAAATACCATAGTTTGGGATGGATTTTACCAAGATCTAGTGAAATTAATCATAAAATCCATAATTATTCACAATAAAATGATATGGTAATAAATAAGAAGAATAAAAAAAGAAGTATGGAATATATTACATTGATTTAGTGAAACAATACACCTCTGATTCAACCTTAAATAAAAGAGTAGAAGATAGAATAAAGGGAAGTAACCAAGGAGGATAGGTTTAGATAAATGGAATCTCTCTCACATTCCCATTCATATAGAAACAATTATTGGGGTAATAATAAAGATATGGTCTTTCCCCCATAAAAAAAATGACCCAGGGAACCATTGGGTGCCCAGTGGAATCCTAATGAGTACCTAGTGGTCACCATCAACTGACCAAATAGGGGCTCATCCAGAGGTCTTGCCACCCCTATAATACAAACAGGTACCCAGTGCCACACCACCAGGTACTCGATGGATTATGTTACCATATAGCAAAAAAAACACCTCCAAAACTCTATAATTTTTTATTTATTACCTCTAAGTTATCCAAACCTAACCAACATCATCCTTATTTTTATTCCCAAACATCATAAATTCAATTCAAATGTTTAAAATCAAAATATACCTTATTCCAATTTCACTAGATTCTAGTTTATTTCTAGCTCGCTGAACCATAATTATTTTTAATATTATAAACTCCCTACGATGTGGCTTCTCAAACCCAAAAAGAAACCCCATAAATCCCATGTGAACCACTCTATCCACTAAAACCCAATATTTTCCTTCTCTTATGCATCTACACTATATATGGGCATGTCATTATAATACCCAATCCAAAAAATATAAATTTTTTAAAACATATTTCTCTAATATATTATATGTACTATATACCTACAAAATGATATTTTCAACTCCAACTTCATCTTTCCAAACCTTATTTCTTGAAAAGATCACCAGTTGGTTCCCCATTATATTGAATTTCTCAAAAATACATCTAGGCTACATAGTATAGTGCCAAATATTGATACCTCTTAAACCATTGAAATCCAAAGCATTGATACCTCAATAAAAGTGAATCACTGTCATTGATAAACCCCATAGATTGATTTCATCAACTCATTAGAGGACACCGCCTATGTTAATTAGCCTAACATGTACATATTGGTCATCCACACCCAACTAGAATTATTTGTATAGAGATTCAGTCTACGATAGGAAAATACTTGATTCAATAAGTTCATTATTGTACTCAAATTAGAGTTACTGATATCGTTCTCTCAAGTCCAACTTGGGATATTAATTGAAATTACATCTCAAAAACTACCACACATTGATCCTATATATGTATATCAGGTATGTTCTAAAATTTGGTATATCCTAAAGTACTAAATACAATTTACTTGCCTACTTATGACACACATAATGATACCTTAATCTAAATCATATTCCTCACTCTAAATTATATGTAAGTTTTTTCAACATATATAATGGTCATAGTCTTGGTAACCACAATTATGCTCCAAACCATAGAATTACCCTAATCTTTATCTCACTAAAAAATATACATGAATAATGAAATTTTATAAGTATCACTACACATGATAACCTATAAAAAACCCATAAAATCTAACCCAGGATCCAAACTCTCTAGTTTTTTTATGTCAAGACATTCTCAGCCATCATCAGTAGTCATTTTTATCCATTAATAATCATTATTTTCCATTACCATATTCAAATCCCTAATAACATATCATGAACTACCAATCAAACCCAATATAACTTTATTTGATGAACTATAATATCTACCCCTTACTTATATACAGAACATGTCTCTACCTTCATTTATCCGAATAGAGATTTTTTAAAATATTTATCAACATCAAAATTTACTCGGTTGAGATATTCCTTAAATAACTTATTCTAGTTTGAAGGCCCTCCATCACACAGAAGTATTATTTTCCTTAATTACAAATAGTATACATTGTTATTACTACTATAAAATCAACTAAAATACCCATAAATTAAATATCCTAATCTAATCCTTAAATTCCTATCATTATCTCAAGGATTTAGTATTATTTATTTGGAAATAATAAACAAAACCATCCATTAACACTACCCCTTAAAAAACCCTTATCCAAAGTTATGAAAGATTTATAACCTTCTTATTACAAGGGTAGTTTCATTATGAAAATAATCGCTATGGAGTCTAATTTTTTACTTAATTTTCCATAATAAACTAACTCTAAAAATCTCTCATCAACGCCAAGACACTCACTTGATGGTCATTCCATGATAGTTCACCCATCCTATATATCACAAGCACTCGTTATCCTAGTGCTCTGCCTCTTTAACATGATCCCAATGGTTATATACAATTATTCCAAAACTATATTAACCCAATATTCCTATAATACTCTTATATTCTAAGAAAAATTCCATATAAAATATGATCATATAATATTTATATCCCATTCCTCAGCTTTCCAATTTCAATAAACACCATTCCTTAAAAAAATCATTCTTCCCAATAATCCTTAATAGTATACCTTCCAATTCACTATGAATTTCATAGATTTGTCATATTAATCCATAAACTTAATATTATGATACTATTTAATCCCCAACACTTATTCATAATCTAAAACCACTCTCCAAAATTATATTCTCCACCCACTCTTCATGTTAGTTATATTCATATGATAACCACCAAGAACAACATGGATTGATCTAGACTACATTGAATCATCTCACATACCTCATATAATATAGGTAAACCCATTATATTCCCTTTATAATAATGGTGATCATAAAAATACCAATAATCATAGCCCCCCTCCCCTTTATGTTACTTTACTCTATGGAAAATGATAACCTTTAACCATAAAAATCTCTCACCCTCAAGTTTCACACACAAATGAGAACATGATTTATTTCACCACCCAATTATCACTCCTGGCCTATGATACCATGATTACAAATGTAGTATCTCTAGGATCTCAATATTAATCACTTAGTCTAGGAATTCCACTGATCATACCCTACACATATAACCAATCAAAACATGAATAATAATGAGTGTTCTTGTTTCCTAGCATTCCCAAGTCATCCCACATGACTTTCTCTACCCACTCAAGGTTTCTAATTCATTCATACATTTCATGAATCAACAAACCATACCTTAGGTATAAAATACCCATTTTTTCAATTTAAAGATCTTTTTACACCAAATGAACATAAAAATAATAATTAGTAAGTGGAAACATCAATAAAAAAATTTATAGGGTTCGATTGATTAAATTCCCAAAATAGATTATTCATGAAAATAACGAATAATTTATTATTGGGTTTTAATTTACCAACCCTATTTCCAAAATCATTCTCAAAACATTTTATTTCAAAAACAACTTAGAAAAAACTATTTTTTAATCTATTTTTACCAATCGCATATAGTCGTACACATGTCCATGTGAACCTAAATGTCATCTATATTAAATGAATACACACCCTCTTTCCACCTTGGTTCAAGAGTAAAACTAACACCACATAAAAATTTTATTCTAATAAAAAAACTCACTAACTATAATAAAAAAATAAATAACTATAATTTTAAAACCCTGGTAAATTTTACTTCCACCATATAAGTTTTCATGACACACAAGTTCAGTGTTTGTCCAAAATTCTGATCAGTCCTATCTTAAAATAACATACCCCAAATCATAAGAAAAATAGAAAACCATGTGGATATGATTCCATTTTTAGAACCCTGATATAGATCACCTGAATAGTGATTGAACCGAGTGATATCATGTTACTTAAATCATGTCTCCCCACATGTTAATGGTTTCTATCTAGTGGCGATGGTGTAGACTATACAATGGGGACCTTATACTCTTAGTATGATAACCATAAAATAATAATAAATAATTGAAATATAATTCATCTATAAAAATATAATATAGAATTATTTTGAAACTTTATCCATAATATTAATAATACTCAATCTATAAAAAAAATTAACTCACGCTAATATATAGTCATACATCAAAAAGGATTACCAATTGGTCAAATAATCTACATGAAAGGATATAAAAATAAATAAATATTATCAAAATAACTATAACTAAATAAGTACTTAGGATTATCATGAAACCTTATCATTTCCTTACAACCTCTATAGCACCAAACCCTTCCACCACCTTATATCAAAACCTACATCTCAACCATAAAAGTTACACATCCACCAAAGTGCATGTGCAACGTGTGAGTATGAAACTTGGAAAGAAACCACCAATGGTGTCCCTAAAATATTATATCATGAATATATATATATATATACACACATATGATTGTATTTACAATGTAATGAAAAAGTCTATAAAAATCACATGAAATGTAGATAAGTCAAGTTATCATGTTCTAACCGGTCCACCACAACACTTGATACTAACTTCTCCAACCAGTATGAGGGAGTAAAATTAATTATATCAAGGATTTTTTATTTGAATAAGATTTACCATTCCCATTATATATTAATCAACTAAGATAATTCTAAATAATGGTAGTCACCATATCCATCAAGAATCATCCATGAAAAATCTGCATAATGCGATTCACCAAATCCCTTTTTAATTCTATGAGATACATCCTAAAAATAGGATTTTCTTACTACTATATAAATCATACAAGATATATAAAAATAATGAGTGATGTTAGATCCATAATGAATCTTATTATAAATATATAAATAGTGGGATTTGTAATCTCCCTTGGTAATCATCCAGGATGTATCTAAATAATAGGAGTTTTCAAATACCTCATGAAATATCTAAAATATATCTAAATATTTAGAGTATATAGTTTCCCCAGAAATCATCTAGAATTTATCTAAATAATTGGATTCATTAACTCCCCTAGTAATCATCATGGTTACCTTGGAATAATGGGATTTTCAAACTCCATCAAAAATTTTCCAAAAAAAATATCTGAATATTAGGATTCACCAGATCCCTCAAGATTTCTCTAGGTTATATCTGAATAAAGAGTGTAACTTGATCCCATGGGAATAATCCATTTGTAAAGAACCATAATATCTCAATTAGGTCCCTAGAATCCAACCACTTGATAAAACACCTAAAAGGAGAAACATGACTCTCCATTATCTCTTAACGCCCTAAAACCATCAAGAACACAATCCATAATACTGATATTATACCATATACTCTTAAACCTTGATTATAACTAAAAGTTACCCTCATATCTCATAACTCACAAAAAATATTTTAATTATTCAATAATAACCTTTAACAAACAATATACCCATTCCCAATCATCCCAACAATTACCCCTCTTATATAAATATTTTCACCCGATAATCAATTCAATCATAATTTCTAAGTGTCTTGTCCCACACCTTTACCCTTAAGTTTACCCATACTAACTACCAATAAACCCTTGTTTATATTTATAGACTATCTCACCCAGACTTTATAGACCTACTTGATTCTCAAACAACCTTCCAATCACTATCAAGATGAATTCTTAGACCATAGTATTCTCTTATGCTCATAACATATCTTGGTACCTTTAAGTGAACAACATATTGTATGTTAACTTTATGGTACACTCCATGTGGACCAATATAATCTATTATATCTCACTCTATTTAAACCCTTGAAGTATCGATAATAAAACCATCAGTATCACTGGCCACTAAAAATCAAACCCATGTTATGATAACTAATCACCACTAAAGTGATTTTTATAAGGTCTTAATACCATATCGTGATCCTTATATAAATTATAACTAACTAGGAAATCTTATCACAAATACATTGATGATAGGCCTTCCCCCACCCCCCACCCCCCCCCCCACACACACACACACAATTAAAATCCCCTATATATACCCAAGAGGCTAACCTTTATCCATTACACTTTCTTCCCAATCTAATACCTATTGGGTTCCCCTTACTCATAAGAAAATAAATAATCATAAGGTAGGATGAACACAAAGAAATTACAAGGCCATTTCATTGTAGGTAAAGTGTTCATTCCTTACCCATTTGGTTTTAACTATTTAACAGATATGCATGAAACCCCTTAACACCAACTCAATTCATGTTAACTCAAGTATTACCTGCCTTCATATCACATTACATACAAACACACAAAATTAATATCTTAATAATTTAAGGTTCACCTACCTTATATCAAAGTTACCCATAAAAATTCATGCATATAATCTTTAGCCTAATCCTACATTGATAATTATCAAGATATTGATATCATATCTCATGCCACAAATCCTAGTAAATTTATTAAAAACAATTATAATTAATTAATTAATTAAAACCAAACTTAATCATAATGGATTAACCTAAGAAGTCTCATGAAGTGATGTGGTGAAATAGAAACCACAAAAAACATTGTGCAGATAGACCATGGTGTTTCTTTGGTATTACTATAAATAAAATCCTAGTAGTTTAGCACCCAATCGATCATTAATTTATAAAAAAAATATGAATTATTATAGAAAAATCATTGGGTGATTTATCTTCACTGAAACAAAAAGTGATAGGGTGATTTCTTAATTTTTTAAAATTATCTAATAATTACACTAAAAAGGCTCAATTTTTGGGATAGATTTCACCATTTTAATGTCTCAGATTGGATCACTCTAAATAGTATCCAAACTAGTTCTCCACATGACCTCAGGTGTGAATCCCCGTATGCTATAGGCTATCGACTACTAGTAGGGTTCTAAGGAGGTACAGTGGGGAGACTATACACCCTATATCGAAGTGAAAAATAGTGTACAAAATAGAAAAGCATAATACAAATAAGAAAAATACAAGATAATATAGGAATAAATGAATATCACATCCAATAATAAAATAATGATGTACGGCATACATTTATACAAGATCAATCACCTACTGGGATGATCATATATCCAAAATAAATAGGGTAAAACAAATATAAACTAAAATGAAAATTTTGTTGGCTATACTATAATCCCTAAGACTCACCTTATCCTAATATCTGTTTCCAATCCAGATTCTCTAACTCAACCATTTAATCCTAGGCCTCATCCCGACCTGAACTTGTAATAAGTGAAGGTTTCATGGTTAACCAAATGCAATGGATTCCCAAGTAGGGTGTGAGTAAAAAATAAATAGGGCACCACTAATGTTGTCCTACACATACCAATAGCATTATAATATATGCATGTGATATTCTTGGAATAAATAAATAAACTAATCACAATAGATAAAATAAACAACCAATAATAACTACTTAATCCAGTGTCATAATGTCTTTGAGCACATCGTATGTACTATGCCAACTTAAGTATCATGTACCATACAATTTTCTATTCTTAGGTCTTTTACCTTGATCGACCATACCAAATTTTACTAATTCTAGGGTGTCTCTGATCATTTTTCAATGATCATGTCTCCCAGTATAACAAACCTAGGTCTCACCAGTAAATTTATCAAGTATCACAGAACTAAGGAATTCTACTAGAAAGTTTAATCCCTATATATAGGATCAATTCTAGCTCCACATCCATGAAATCCCCACTACTAGTTTTACATACCTCCCCTATGAGAGTTTTGTTAGCCAATTCATAAGCCTATAAGTAACATAGACCTCTCCTACATGATTTTTTTTATCCTGTAGTAACACAGACCTTCCCTATGGGAGTTTTCTCAACCAGGAATCACAAAATACTCCAATATAATTTTATATACATAAATAAATACTTCCCCTATGGGTGTTTTATCATACATATAAATAGATTACCACCCCTAGGGACATTTTATAAAAAAAATAATAAGAACCACCTATTAAGGAATTTAACATAACGTATATATGATTAAATAATAATCAAGGGTTTTCCACATGCCAAACCTTCCACTCTTAGTGGGGCACCTACTTGGATCCCCTAGTTCAATACATGGATAGAGGCACCCTACTAGGGTCTTCAATACCATCTCATGTCACTCATGTCATAGCTCATCTCATGGATGATGTCATTCTCATATACAGTGTCATAAATAACATGTAACTACATAAGCCTCAGGGGTACATCATAATGGATATAGTCTATAGAGATAGAACACGAACCGTCCCCATGTCCAAGGTAATACTAGATTTTTCTATTCACCCAACTCAACTCAATGAGCCAACAGCTCTAAGGTATCTCAAGGGTCCTCACCTGGCATACTTAGACTTCGCTGGTCATGTCATGCCACACCTCCACATGGAGGAAGTCAAGGGATCCTACACTAGGACCACTACAACCCACTCATGGAGATCACACCCCTCAAGTTTTCTATATACTATAGGTAATATAAAAATATTTCATCACCTTATTCATTAGAGGATGAGGAAATTAACATATTTCAAAAGGACCATTGTGTAATTTACACTATGTACCTTTTGACTTAAGGAATTCTATGCTTAATTAGGCACCTAAATTTAATTAAATAATTAAAATTAAAGGTAAAATGTTAATTAATTAATTAAATACAATTAATTACTTTAATGGTGTGAAGGGTCATCACATGCACCAAAAATAACATGAATTAATCCATAGTTTCAGTACCACATACCACCTAAATTAGTTAATTCCTCTTAATTTTTTAAACTATATGCCAATAACTCTACCAAGGCCTTTCCAACCTCATCTAATATTCCAAATGTCTATATCCAACAAAAAAACAATAATTAACTATACTTGAATAATAATTAATTGATTAACCCTTTTTATAATAATTCCCAATTTAATATAATTTAGAAAATTAAATTCAAAATATCCATAATTCCCATTAACTCATAAAAAGGCATTTTCATGTCAGGAACATGACCAACCACCTATTATAGGTCTACAGTGGACCCCAAACATCCATCTATACCAAGTATTTAACATGAATTATCAATACAACTGCAAATTTTATTTAATTTTAAGATGAAAATATTAAAAAAACATTGATGACATACTATGTCAAATCATCAAGTGACTATGTACAAATGGAATCTCAGTATATCCTTTATAAGGGTTTAGTGGAAGTCCCATCAATTATAGATGATTCTATTATGCTATGGTATAATCATCCATGATCCCTAACCTAGAAAAAACTAAAAACTAGCGATAAAGATGTGGGAAAGAAATTAGATCACCATAGGTGAAGACTCACCACAAATTACTAGAAAAATATTAAGAAAATACCACAAAAGGAGGTGATTATAAGGGGGAATATGGGCCTTAGACCTCTGGTACACTCATCCAAAATAATAGGTAAAGTGGGTTTTCCCCCTCAAAAAAACCCAAGGGGGGAATTTTAATTATGCACCGTAAAAGACCCACCAGCAATCCAATGACTTTAGAAAGTGGATATTATCACTTCTAGGAACCACCAAATAGCCAGTGCTAGTATACCGGCTAGTCGGTGATCCTAGCATGCTATCCAAGCTACCAACTAGCCCACTAGTCAGTCAGTGGCTGTAAACTGCAGCCATAATTTTTTTTAGCCACCCCAGGTTTCCTTAGATGCTTCTTGAACCCTCAAAGATACCTCCCAATACCCATTATATGTCCAATCACACCTTTTGAAGGTGATCCAACCCCTATTATTATTATCTGAGTCCTGGTTCAATATATAAACCACCAAATAATTCAAAAAAACAAATTTTCTTTAAATTAAAACTTCTTGTATAGATAAGGGAATTACAAACTCCACACCATAAAAAATCACATCCCTGAGAAGTCTCAGTGGTCATCAAACCATACGTCTCAACCCATCTCATTCACTAATACCATGAAAAAAGGTCATGTTCCATACTCAAATTTTAAATGTTCCCCCAAAGTATAATTTTTGATTCTAGGAACTCAAACTGCCAAAATCCAATCCAGAACTCTTGAGCATCATTAAAACACCAAGGTAGTACTCTAGGGATCATTTTTATCCTAAAACACATGAGGTTTTCTTGTCCAATTGACCATAAAGTGTATATTTCTCCAAACTATAGAGCCGAGACCAAAATTCCAATTCTATGCTATGGTGGAATTATCTATCAAAACATGATCCTAGTGTTTTAATGATGATCCAGATGTTGTCTCTAGCATCCACACATAAACCCACATAAAACACTTATCTAACTTCTACACTACTCCTTGTTCTTTATTTCCAACTGAATCTGACGATTTTCAACCACCCATGCATGAATCCCTATCACACTATATTTTCCTTGAAAATACCTAACAAATGCCTAAGTTTTACCCTTAATACTTAAAATGAAGTACCTGATTAATTTCTTATCTCACCATATCAAATTATGTTTGAGAATACAAATCAAACCTCCTATGGTCGATGTGCCTCAAAAGTGATCAACTTCCACTATCTAACATAAATAGAAAACCTAATTACCATGCCTATTTTCCCAGAGACACCTTTTTATTTTCATGAAATTTAATTTGATTCCTGAACCTGATTTTTTATATAAATTTATAGTTGAATCGACAATCACTTGAAACAGACTTTCAATTTTTATTGTACCACAAGCACCAAGGTTATTGAAATACAATTGATCTCAGATCACTTCAAGGAACCCAAACCTGATTTCAATAATAAGAGTCTATGAAATATCAGTTTTGAATTCATACCTATTATTCACTAAGTAATCCAAATATATTTGGATCCATTTAATAACTGGAATCAAAATGATAAAACAATCATCCAATGATTGATCTAATACCTCCATGACCCTTCTAGAACGAGGGATGTTACACATGTGGTTGATATCATTCTCCCCACTATAGGAAAATCCTTTTTGTCACACTATTGAATAAAATTACTAATCACCGTGGACCATGATCCATTGGTTTTTGAACATAATGATCAGACATGGTCATCTCACTCATGTATAGAAATCAAGGTGAAACATCAATCCACTATCCATCCATAGCCCATGGAGATGTTTTTCACTACATCCACTAAAATTCATCTAAAGAGAGGGACTTTACCTCCGAATGTCTATAGTAGAATCCCTACCATATGGTTTCCCTAATATTTATCCCCAAGAATAATGCATGATGGATTCCAACATCATACGCATGTGATTCCCCTGACCCACACTCCCCACCCTATTGATGCCTGGCCAGGATTGTCCCAAATTAGTTTTTCCACAACATAAGATTCATTTTTAATGCCTATTTTTGCATGGAGTGACTTTTTAATTTCTCACCAACTCCTAGACCACCTTACCCACATGTCTCATTAAGATCATCATCCCTCATCCCCCCACATAGATACTTGACAATTCTAATTTCAATTAATCCCATGTATAAAATTAGTGGCATACCATGATCTCATCTAAAAAGGGATATGATTAAACAATAATATCACCCTAATATAGAAACTTGAATCACGCTCTCATGAGTCGCATTCCATCAAACTAGGTTGTTGCACTGAAAAATCATGGACCATACTCTATAGCATGTCATTCCATAAATCCAAATACACACTTATCCACCATCCAATGCTTTTCCAAGTCATGAGTGTCTACCTTTTATCTCACCATGTACTAAAATTCATCCAAAATCAAAAAAAAATAGGCTCTCAAATAGTTCTAAACTTCAAAAATAGCCTTGATAAAAAGGTATTACTGCCCAAGGATCTTCCCTTACAAAGCTACAAGGTATCCCACATGCCACTCCTCAAAATACCTTTATGGGTTCCCATATCCTATAGGAATCTCATTCCCAATAAAAACACATCTCTCAGGAACACTCCATCTGTGTCAACAACCTCAATGCATCACCATGCATAAATCACACACTTGAAGTCATTTCATGGGAACTAATCTCAACCTGAAGCACTTGCTATCACATAACCACTATACATAGACTCGCTAGAAGAATAACCCACACCAAAAGGTCACGTGGGTCTCTCACCTAGTACCTTTATTAAATATCATAGGTGGTTACACCACATGGGATTCCATCCATGCTCCCATATCAAACAACTTGCACCATCCAATGTGCCCAACCACCTTCCCATGGGTCTCATAACTAACTTATCATGCCAACACACTAGTTCAAAAAGGAATTAATCCTCATTAGTCATCCACATAAGAGAATTCTCCTGATGGGGATCACCATCTCACTAGACAGGGTCTATATATACAACTTTTCTTCCCTAGATGGTCCCAATTATTAAAGCATAGACACTGTATTGAATAAGTATAATAGAATTCCAAGCTATATTGGAAAACTAAATATAGGTTGTTATTGAAATTTAAAATAACTAAGACCCAAATAATAACTAACCTATATGGGTTTCCCACTAAGGAAACATGTTCCTTACTGGCCAACAAGGGTCATCTCATATCCCATACACCGAGGGACTATGTCATCATCATTGAAGAGAATATCACTGTAGATTCTCATGACCTTCCATTAGAAGAAATTACTTACATGTTGGTCTAGCTGAGAAGAATGACACCAAGTATTTATATGGGAAAACATTATATGAGTAGTTACTCAAACTTTAAACAATTTTTCCTCTATCATCAATGATATATAAATCACACTAGTAGTACCCAACATGTCATGTGAATCCAACATGAATGGTATAATGAATGTACAAAAACCTCTTGACTTAATGTTTGAGAGTCAAAATATGAATAAATCATAATTGATATAACTCCTTATACATAATATAAGGTAAAATAATATATAAAACTATAAAAACTCATACTAATAATAGAAATTTGAATCCCCTGGAAACCTATAATTCCTACCAGAATAGGTGTTCATGACACACCAACCTAATATAAATCAAAATCTTAAACACATTCTTATACCACATGGATACCATATCCCAAATAGTAAGAAAAAGAAAAAGAAATTATGATACCACTTTGTAACATCTTAGCCCAGATCATTCTGAAAAGTAGTAATACCAGTTCTCTACATAACCTCTGGTGTACCTTACCATATTCCAGAGGATTATTACTAGCAATGGGGGTCTAAGGAGTTACCATTAGGATATTATACCCCCTATATTAGAGTGAAAAATACTATAAAAAGACAAGAATCATACAAATAATAAAAATACCAAAGAACATAGGAATAAATGAACATCCAATCCAATAATTTAATTAATGATGTAGGTCATACAATCATACAAGACTGATCATCCACTAGGTCAATCATATATATATAATAAATAAATAAAAATAAATAAATATCAAAATGAAAATACAGAAGGATCCACTAAAATCTTGGAGCCTCACCTCATCCTAGTCTTTCAATCCATGTGATCTTCTCCAAATTAACCATGTAATCCTCAGCCTTAGCCCAACCTTAACCTGTAGTAAATGAGGTTTTCTTGTCCACACAAATTAAATGGCATCCCAAGTAGGGTGTGAGTAAAAAACTCAATAGGGAACCACCAATAGAGTCTCGCACGTACTGGAAATGTTTTGATATGTTCATATGACATGATCAGAATAAATAAGCGAACTACTGAACAATAAATATAATAAAAAATCAATAATACCTACTTTAAACAGTGGTGGAATGTCTCTGATCACATATTGTGGATCATTTCATTCTGAGTACCATGCATCGTCCATAGTCTATCCCTATGTTCATGAACCTAATCAACCATACCTACTTTAGACAGTATTGAGGTGTCTCTGACCACTTTCAATGATTATGCCTCCTAATATAACAAACTGAATTCTCCTCAATATATGTATCAAGTATCACATGCCTAGGGAATTCTCCGAAAAAGATTTATCCCAGTATACCAGATCAACGCTGACTATGTGTCCTTAGAATCCCCACTAACAGTATCATAGGCCTCCCCTACAAGAGTTTTCTCAGTCAAGTTATAATACTATAAGTAAAAGGGACCCCCCCCCAATAGGATTTTTCTCATCCAATAGTAACACAAACCCCCCATGAGGTAGTTTTCTTATCCAGGTATCACAAACCACCCCAAGGGGATTTTCCATATATAAATAAATACCACCCCTACATGAATTTTCTCATACATAAAGATAAATGATTTTCCCTAAGAATGTTTTCTAATTCAATTTTATAAGAACATTCTCTTAAGTTATTTTCCATAATATATACAAAATAAAATAATAAGTAATAATTTTTTGCATGAAAAAATTTCCACTATCTCTAGGAAACCTACTCTAGTTCCCTAAGTTAATATAAAGACATAGGTTCCCTACATGTTCCTCAATAGAATACGAAGTCTCTCAGTTCATAATTCATCTCATAGAGGATGTCATGCTTCTCTACATTTTCATAAACAATATGCGACAACATTGGCCTCATGGGTACACCATAATGGAAATAATTTATTAAGATGACACATAAACCATCACCATGTCCATGTTTATCCTAGGTCTGTTTGTTCACCCAACCCAACTCAATAAGCTAGCAGCTCTAAAGTGTCTTAAGGATCCTAATTGTTCTTACTTGGGACACTCCACTCAAGTCATGTCACACCACTACATAAAGGCAGGTATGGGCTCCTACAATAGGGCTACTAAGTCCCACTCATGGTAGTCACACCCCTCAAGTGGTGTGAATGTCATAGGGAATACTAAAATAGCTCACAACCTCATCCATTGGTGGATGAGGTGATCGAGGTAGTGTGTAAGGAAAAACATGGCCATAAAACTATGTACCTTCTAAATTAATGCATTTTATTCTTAATTAGACAACTTAATTTAATTAATAAATTTAAATTAAAATAAAAATAATTATTTTTTTTATTAAATAGGGTCAACACTTTTAATAGAATCATGACCCATCACATGAACCATAAATAACATGCATTAAGGCATTGGCTGAGTACCATGGTTCACCTACCTTAATTGAAGCTTTATCCTTTTTTTTAATCATAGGTTGACATCTCTACCAAGGCCTATCCAGCCTCTTCCAATATCATGAATGTATGTATCTAACCAAAACAACCAATAATTAATAATAATTGAGTTGTAATTAATTATATTTGAGTTATAATTAATTAATAAACCTATTTAAAAAAAATCCCCAATATAATATAATTTAAAGAATAAAATTGAAAATATGCATAATTCCCATTAACTTACTAGAAGGACTCATCGCACTTGAACCGTAGCCATCCACCTATAAGAGTTCCACAGTGGACCCCTGATATCCACCTAGGTCAAGTCCATAACACACTACATTGATATGATTGCCAATTAAATTTAATTTTAAGAATAAAATGTTATAAAAAACCTGGGTGAAATGCCTCATCAAATAATCTGGTGACTTTATACAGAAATAATCTTGAGATATCCTCTATGATAGATGAGTGAAATTCCCATTAGATTGGGATGATTACAGCATGTATCAGTGGAATCATCCATTAACATAACTCGAAAACAACCAAAAATTATAGATAAATATGGATGGGAAGAAAGGAAATAAATTGAGGTGAAGAATCACCTTGAATTTATAGAAAATTTCCAAGAAAACACTCCAAATGGTGGGGGAAACAAGGGGAAGGGGGCTCATTAATATGGTCCATGTGGCCAAAATAATAGTAGAAGGGATCTTTCCCCTTTAAAAACATGGGGGGTTGAATTGCAATTTTGTCCCATAAAAACTCCACCACCTAGATGGTGGTCCTGATATGTTATCCAATCTATGGGATTTCCTACCAGATATCTTGTGGTTATAGATTTTATCCATATTATAGTTCATCAACTTTGTGCTGCCTTAGATTCTTCCTGAACTCTCTGTACTACCTCTCGAGCCCCATTAAATGTACAATCATGCCTTTTAGAGGTGTACAAACCCCCAGAATTATATTCCGAGTCTCGATTCAAAATAAAACTTGCCTAGAAATTTAAAAATTAAAATTTTCATTTAATTACAAATTTCTATACTAGAAAGTGTATTGCATCCATTCTCTAGTGAAACCCACAATTAAATATTTAACTCTTCAGCATTAATTTAGAGGGTAAAAAATAAAAAGAATAACATAAAAATATAGGAGTATAATACCATGATTTAGAATAAAGAAACACCTTTAATTAATCCTCAAATTAAAGATTCAAGAAATTTAATCAAGGTTAAGAACCATGGGTGAGTTCATACAAATGGAATCTCTCAAAGTTGTATTCATCTAGAAAAATGAACGGTCAAAAATGAAAATATGGGTATTCCTCCATTAAAAAATAACCTATGGAACCACCAGGTGCCTAGTATAATTCTAAATGATATCTGATGGAAACCAACCACCTATTCTAGATTCAAAATCCATCTTGTAGCTCATCCAGGTGCTCTTACACCCTTTATATAGAACCAGTTACCCGATGGTGTTTTTTACATATAGTAGCAACACTGCATCCTGGACCCCTAAATTTTCTAATGATAGACTCTAAATTATTTATACCTAAAAAAAATCAACCTCAAGTTGATTATTAAACATAAAAAATTAAATTTTAATCTCTAAAATAAAAACACACTCGTCTCTAGTGTCATAACAGTCTAGTTTCTCTTTGTTTCAATGGCCTATAACGATGTGTTTAATTACAAATAGCACCCGATAATGGATTACCCATAAGAGAATTATCACCATCCTCTATATCAATTAAAATATATCATTATCAATTAAGAAATAAATGATAGGAAAAAATAAATGGAATACACATACACTTCCAAATCAAAAATAATTAACATGGTTTTGGTTATACCTTACATTAATGGGGAAACAGTGCAATCCACCAAGAAAGAGAAGAGAGAAACTCTCAAGTTACAAGTTATTCATTAATCAATACTTTAGAAGAATGAAAATTAAAATCTGATAATCCACACATCCTATATAGGGAACACCTATTTATAAGAATGATTTATATCATATTACTAATCAGTATTCACCACTTTGGCTAAATATTCAGATGAATATTACTTTTTTAATGGTTACTATGGATTTTGGTTACACCGACATAGTTATTAATGTCATAGAAACAAAAACTTCACTACCTAAATATATTTATCAATTGACTAGAACTTCCTAGACTATCCAGCAATACACAATCATTAATCAAATAGTTTTAATCATATACAATTAGTGATTTCTCCACTAAACAGTGTTACTTCCAAATAATTATTCCAGTGAGAAAATATCTCCACACCACAACACTGATTCCATTTATCATTGGTAGTTAGTTAAATACTAAAATTAATAATATTATATAATAATACATGATGGTCCCCATAGAGAAACAGAATAGTTTTATCAATAAAAAACTCCCTATGAATAGTAATGTGTAATATAATCTCTTTATTAAATGATATATAATCATGTAGGATTTATAAATGTGTCATATCCCCTATTTATTAATGTATCTTTCATTTAATTTGTGATCAACATGACCATGGAATTTTTTTACACACTTTTATATCAATAAAATAGTTATAGATATCTTCCTCCTTGACTTGGAACAAAAAATTCTATCATGTCCATTCAATTAATAGAATACCACTCACAACACACACAATATAAGTTACTTCACCATGATCACATGTGTTATAGTTTTCATCATACATCAAAGTGTGTAATTCATGAGATAAATTAATAATCATCTTAAGTATATAGACTAGTACACACCCTCATAGATAGGAATAACTAATAACCCATAAAATATGTAGAGTTCTGATTAGAAGTCCCGTTATCATAATCTCTTATCCTAAAAATCACTAAGTGTGAAATTTATTGGAAGAAGTATTGGTTTTTATGAGCACCCAACACCTAATAGTCAAAAAGTGTTTATGTAATATCATATTAGTGTGTCTAGACCATAGTACATGGTTTAAAACTATTATCTTGGAATTTTTAGGTTCTCATTATAGTAGGGAACTACTATAACTGATTTTTGAGATAAATATTCAAAGTAAATTATCATTTATATCATATATAAGAAAATAAAATATGTTATAATAATATAAAATTTATATATTAAATTAAATACATGTTGTGGTAATGAAAATTATAGAATAAATTTTTTTATAGTTCACTAACTCTAATATACACTCAATTGCAATAAATGAAACATCTAAAAATATAAATCGATAATCTCTCACAAGATATTCAAAAAATTTGTAAGAAATTCATACTTCTACATTATCTTTTATGACTAATTTTTTACCTATAAATTCTCTTCTATAAGTAAAAAAACTTAAGAGATTGTATATTTTAAATATATGCATATCACCTCTTAAGTTTCACTATAAGTTATGATATACTTGGATCTTGTTATAGAATTATAAACCATGGACAGTAATATATAATCATATTAATCTATATAGAAACTAGTATATATATATCCCTTCAATATTAGTTCCTTATATCATCTATAAACTAAGATCGTGTCCTCTGTAAAACTCTAGTACGTTGATATTTTTTAATTATTTCATCGTGAAGATTTTCTATAATTAATATTTCATAGCATGGAATACATGATAGATCTATTCATTGAATTATAAATTATTCTACTCATTATTTATTTCTAATATTTTTTAAGTGAAAATCTTCTATGAAAAATTTATTCTATGTTACATTAGAAATAATCCTCTCTTAGATTGTTCCATGTTTTATTTTTTCAATATTTTTTTAATGTTTATACTTTTACTAAATCTTAATAACCTCTTAGATCTATCTTTATATATATTGATCCCTATAATATAGAGCATTTTTCCTAGTTACTTTTTGGATAAAAATCCATTTTATAAAAAAACTAACTTTATGATTGGTATCTAGTTTTCAATTAATTATTTTTCACTAGAATATATCACTAAGAAATACAAGGTACTACCATTAACCTTCTTATGACACAAAAATAAATTTAATTTTTAGTGAATCCAAATTATCTTATGGCTTCCACAAAATGTATATTTCATTATCTTGATACATTTTATAACCTTTAAATGGGTCTTCATAGATTTCAAGCCTTATTTTTCTTTATTTTGTTTCACAAACCAATCTAACTATGTTGCATAAAAATATTTTATCAGTTTCCCATTTTGGAATGCAGTTTTTGACATACATCAACCAAATATTAAAATCATGGTAATACATTATGGAAATTAAAATTATAACATATTTCATCATAAAAAAAACTAATGAAAATTTTAGTCATAATATATGCCTTCATGTTACATGAAACCATTATCAACCAATTTTTAATTAGAGTTACTAGCTTTAAAATACAATCTAAATTTCTTATTAAATACCTATGTACATTCAACATGACTAAATCTGACTAAATATTTTATTAAAGTCTCAAATTTCAATCTATAAATTCGTTATTTATCATTATTTGGTATCTTCTGTATTTTTTATTTCATTATTATTGGATAGTGGTTCATTATTCTCAATTAATAATGTTCCACCTTCCTGTATGATAAAAATATCATATATCTATGGTTTTACAACTTACCAATTCACTTTTATAGTAAGTTATTCTCTAGAATACATTATTTCATGAGGTCTTGTGGAATTTGTTCTCGTGGAAAATATTTTATGTCTTGATCCTTTACATCATCAAAGTATATCCTTTTCACACTGTATTATTTGGATATGTTCTATTTTTATATAAATATATCATTTCTCTTGATTATAACTTTTTTCTCTGATATATTATATATATATAATCTTTTTGTTTCCTTTGGATTCTATATAAAGATACACTTTGTGCCTCATGTTGTATGTTTATTACTAGGATAAATCTTAACAATACCTTTACATAACCATACAAAAATATATGACACATTTTTTTCTTCTCATAAAATAACTCATATGGGATCCTGCCTTAGTCGGTATATTATTAAGTGTGTATACCACTTCTTTTAATGTATATCCTCAAAAGGGTAATGGAAAACACACATGACTCATCATTTATATCACCGTGCCTAATAGGGTGTCATTTATACTTTAACTTATATTATTTCATTGAGGTATATTTTGAGGAGTTTGTTGGGATATTATCCCACACTTATTTAAATAATAGATGAATAATTTATTAATATGTTCTCTACCCCGATATAATTAGAGATAATTTGTATTTATAACAATTTCATTCTCTAATTCACTTTTTTGTTCATTAATTTTCTTAAAGAAGGTTGGTTTTCTCCCCTAAATTAGACATATCCATATCTACTAATTTCATTAGTAAAAGTGATGAAGTGTGAGAATATACCTCTATCTTTTCCTGTAAATAGTCTATATATAGATTTATCACTATAATTTTCCTTAGTAATTTTACCTTGTAAAAAATAATGACATGTATCCATGTGTTTTAACTCAAAAGAGTCAGAATACCTTTCTTGATATAAATTTTTCACTCACTTTCAATTTAAAATACCTATTCAATAATGTTATAATTATTTGTAATATGATCCATGTGATTTGGATTCATCATTAATTTATAACATGGTATTTTTCTAATTCAAGTATATATATATAAATCAATATATAAATATATTATTCCAAATCATGTGTTTTCTTTATAAAATAAACAGATTTTATATATATAGTTGAAATAAAAACCAAATGTATCTAAAATTGACACCAAATATTGTATTTTGGGTAATTAAGGGCATATAATAACAGTATTCCAACATAGGAATAATTTTAATTAGTAAAATGAGATAGTAATATCTTATAATTAATATATAAATATTAGCTCCATAAGCAACTCAAATATCAAATTTACCTATTACAATCCTCTTAACTCTAAATGGTTTTAATAATTAATACCAATGTCCATGCCAAAATCTATATCTAATACCTAGGGTTTGAAAAAAATGATTATATTCAATTATTAATAAACCTATAGTAAAAATTTCATTTTCTTATTCTTTATCGCATTATAATTATTCTTCTAGTGAAATGTATTTCCATATACCAAAATAAAAGCCTCCTATTCTTTTTTTTTCCTCAAAATATATAGCTTCTTAATTGTATGTTTTGAATATGACTTTATCTTTGATCATTCCATTTTTATTTTTACCCTTCCCCCCTTCTTGTTCACTATAAGTAATGAAGACTTTCCATTCTTAATTTCCTTATCGTCTTGGAGAACTATAGGAAAAAATTATGGTAATGACTTCACTATACCTTTAATTTTAAACTTAAAAAAAATATGAGTAACTAGGTAATAAGGATGAAAAAATGACATTTATGGATAATTCCTTATTCAACTTAAATTCTAAATTTTCTATTTGGTTAATATACCTAATAATATTTAGTGCTTGAGGACCATACTTTATTCTATATCATAACTTTTAAATGAAGATTTCATTTGAAATCTCATGTATCGCTTTCCAAGATTTCACCTATTATAGATTTTGGATTTCACAAAGCATGGAGTATGCATATTTATCCTAAAACTACTTTTCCTACTCACATGAAATCGATGATAACATGATGTAGTAGATATCCAATGAATCCTTCATGTTCTTCTTAAAATAATATTTATCCACCATATTAGTTCCATAAGGTGACTTGGAAGGTAGAGTGGGATATGGAACATATGATTTACTTTCTTTCCATAGTGATATATGCAAGAACTACAAAAATCCTAAAAATTCTCCCTATTAAGTGCATTTTTATTATAAAAAACTAATCACATTGATAATGAGTTCATGTAATTATATATTATTTTTTATCTATAAAAATTAATTGTGCAAGTTTTTTACTTTATCTTGATTACAAATTGAAATTATTAATTTTTTAATCATTCTTGTCTCACACTAATTTGTCAACTTATAACAACCATCACCGTAGGATTTAAAATATTTAGTTTCTTAGATATTATAGTTTTATGGACACATATTCCCATTCACATTGTAAAAACTATAGTCATGATACTACTCAAAATTATTTTTTTATTTTCACTTTTTCCAACTATATTAACTCGAAACTTATTAATATTTTTATTAAAATAACCAATCCTTAAATCATATGCTCGGGTTTACTCAATGTTTTCCTTTTAATTACACCAATTGGGTTATAATAACATCTATTGATTTCAATTTGGTTATGATGGCCAATAACTTTTATTGGAACTCCCTAAAATATATAATCCCCTTGATTAGGCCTATACAACCACCTAAAACTATGGTTTCATTCCAATTGATATTATAAAAGGTGGTTTATGACTTAATATATTCCTTGAGGTATTTTTTTTATTGTCTTGTTATAAAATGTCTATTTTTATTTTATAATTATTATTAACTATTCTATGTGATAATTTGAATAAATAATTAACCATGCATAATAAAAAAATCTTATATACAATAATTTAATTTTATCTAATAATGTTTTTAAATTATTCTTAATCTATTTGATATAAAAAACTAATAATCAACTATGGAAATATAAAATTAAATGTGAAATAGTAAAGAGATTTTATATACTGGTTGATTTATATTATAATAGTAAACTATAATATACCCTAGGGTAAATAATTCCTTGTGTCTTCTCAACTTGAGTTGAAACATCCATCATTCCCTTATGATTTTTATTTATTTGGATTAGGTTTAGCTTATTCCATAAACCACCTCCTCTACACTGGAACTCCATCTTTTATAATTATACCCACATGAAAGTGAGGGTTACCCTGAGTGATGGGTTACATAAAATAAATCATGACATGTAATCCCTTACATTATAAAAGGAGGGATGATGAATAAATCATCTATTTTAATTAAATAACAATAATTACAAAAACTAATAAACCCTGACATAATTATAATTTTATAAAAAATATTTTATAAATTTATAGGTTGGTCTAACTCATGGTCATTAACCACAAAATGATAATTTTAATGAATTAAAATACTAAAAAATCATCTTAAAGTATCATAAAGTAATCAGAATTAATAAATAAAATTTAATTATTATTTTTTCCAATTTCAACTTATGATCCTTGAGACCTCATTTTAAAACTCTCCCTTTTATTCATAACAAAAATTTAGATTTTATATATGTTTATATATATATATATATATATATATATATTAAAATAAAACAAAACTTCAGGGTTGGAATGGATCATTTTTTAACTATAAAAATATGTGGCATGATTGTATGTTGACTAGGGGTTCCATGTAGTGTCCCCATTGGTTAAAATTATTTTTAAAAAATATAAAATCCATGGGGTGGGGTACATGTGCATAACACATTTCCATCTCATTTTCAGCCTCCCCTTTCTCTCTGGTGAATTTTATAACCTTTAAGAGTCCATTTTTAATCCTTTTTGACCCACTCTTGGCTATAGAGACTATTTTTCACACATAGTCTCAACCATTTGAATCAATAATGAGACTCTATAGACTAATTTTAGAAAATAAAATTCAAAGAATAATTATAAATCAAGTATGTCCATTTTGATACCATGTAAAGGATCTAGATGCAGGAGAAGTATAGGTTGTGACACCTATTTAAACTTTTTCCATCTAAATATCAATAAATAACACCATAATCATTAAATAAGACCATTATACATAATTTATAATTTATAATTAAATAAACCAACAAAAATATTGGTTTTTTTATTAAAATATTTCTCATATTTATTATATCTTATTTGATATTTGATAATTTTTAACATTATAGTTACTCCAAAAACTCAAATTAAAGTTCCTCAGAAGATATTCAAACATACTTCATAAATATAAGTGCATTAGTATTGATATCTTGTGTTATAACATGAGTAAATTAAGAGTTTTACAATGACTATTGTAGATCATGTATGAAGATCTCTTTAGAACATATCTCTATATTTTTAGATAATATGAGAACTTCACAAATTATCTAAGAGTTGATAATAGACTTAGACAAATGAAATTCCACCACTAAATTTTTTGTTGTGTTTTTATATTTATATTTAGGTTAAACTTAAGATAATTCACAAACACCATTTTAATTAACCTAAATAAATATACCCATTGTCATATACTAAAATAGTATTTTTTTTATTTATATGATCTTAAGTGACATGGAAATATTATAACAATTTTTAAAATAATTAAATAATTATTTTAAGTGATATTAAAATATTCCCATTAGACCATTAATTAGACTTATCCTCTTCACATAAATTTATTAAACCTCGAACCATAAAATAATTAGGTATGTCCAATAAAATAACTTTTATCTACTTATTCAAACAATGATAACCTATAAATATAATTATATATAAAATTCAACTAACTTATTTTAATATTGAATAACTTATTATTGGAGACCCGTATTTTTTGTTTTTAGATTTTATAAAATTTTATTAACATTAAAGGTAAAAATCATTGACTGGGGGATTTTTAAAGAATGAAAAATTATTTTTTTATTAATTTAATTAATTATATAGTATATTTTTTAATAAATTACTATAGATTCCATATTATTTATTTTTTTGTGAAAATATAGATTTTATGGTAGAAAATTATCATTATCAACATGACACATAATATAGAAATGGGAGTCATGTGGTGAGAGAATATGGGTTAGAGGTTTTATTGTTTAAATACATGATTATGACATTAAATTAGGGTGAATTTTAGTAGTTTAATAGTGGATTTTATAATGATTCTTTATTTCATAGGTTGGAGAATTCATAGTGGAAGAGGAAATTATCTCTATAAAAGGATAGTTTAGACATTGTATTTTTATTTTTGTCAAGTCATTATCTATTCTCTCAGTTATATATAACTTTTACTTGAGTCATTATAGTCGTTAATGTTAATTATGGAATAAAATAGAGAATAATGTTGGAAGGATAACAACAAATGAATAACAAAAAGAAATAACATAGGATGGTGACATGTTGATATAGGTAAGTCTATAATTTCACTCCTTTTTATTCTATATATATAAAGAATCCTTATATTGTTTTTTAATTATGGAATATACTTATTAGAATAGATAAATAGTTATCTATATTAAATGAATTTAAATAATTTCTTATTTTTAAGTAATTTAATTAATAATACTAATAATAAATCATTATAATTTTATAGATTTTTAGTAATTTAGAGGGTATAATTTGAATATATTTTTAGAATATTGATAAGTTATAGTTTATAGGTTTGATCTAGGGTGTGTTATGATGTGGTCTCAAAGGTTATAAATTCCTTGGAGGGATTTTTAAGGAAGGTTAGTAGAATGTAGTTTAAGGGGGTCAAATTTCAATAAGATTTTATGGTCAATTCCTTATTTCCCATCCCTTCTATTTTCTTGATCAATTGATAGATGAAGATGATGCTTTATAGGATGTGTTTCTAGAGTATCATATGGTTATGTTTAAAACCCAATTTATAGTTCTATAAAATAGTGACATGGTAGCTTATTCTATTAAGTCAAGTTTTGACCCAAAGGGTTATACCTTCTAACTTGGATTGTGTGTTCCAGAAAATAGTATTGGTGAACATGATTCCAATTCTAGATGATTTAATTCATGTTAAATTATAGATATTTTATAAGTGGGTTGTATTTTTCGATGTTTTATCAATTCTAGTTAATTTTTAAAAAAATAGATTCAATCATAATGCTTTCAAAAATGGAAAGGAATAAATTGGATATGTATATAGTTGTGTATATTGATGTGGAAGTATGATGGGGTTAATTTTTGGGTAGCGTTTATAGCTTATAATTATGGGTATTTATCCATGGTTCTTCTAGAAAATTATAAAAATTTATTCTAGTAATTTAATAATGGTGTTTTTGGGTAATTAACAATTGTTTTATTGGGTAATTAAAAATTGTGCTTTTAGGTAATTATTAATGTTTCTTGGTAGTAAATTTTAGTTAATCTTAAAAACCCTTCTCATTATCTAGTACACTTCCACAACTTGAGATTTGAGTTTGGGAATAGAAAATATATAGTTAGAGATAGGGATTACTACATGGTCAACTAATATATGTTACTTTTCCCCTCTTCATGAAAAGATTATATCATTGGATATATAATATTTGATGTTAGGATTCATGGTGAGATAATTGGTGAGTTAGTATGCAATTACACTTCTTTTATATCGTTGTGAATTAATCATTATGTGAGTTATTTTTTTATAAATCAAAAAAAAATAAAAAATTTCAATATCCCCAAAAATAACATGTCCAAAACAACCAACATCCAAGTTTATAATTAATACATTAGTATAAACCTTAAGTGTGTCAGTCCTCTCATGGAAGTATTGTAGTACTGGTCTTTCTAAATATCCATGGATTAAACTTATTTCTATTACTTTAGAGTTCTCTATAAAATTTATGGTAAATTAATGATTTTGAATCAAAAAAAATAATTTTATTAAACACCTTTAACTAGGAAAAACTCATGATAAATTTGATCATCCATATATTTTCCTTTCTCCCTCATTTTTCAAAAATATTCCCTTAGATACATTTGTTCAATATTAATCCTTGATATTTAGTACTACAGTTTAATAAATTTTCGATTCTATCATTGTTAAGACTTTATGTGAGTTATATATATAATATGTTTTTTGTGAGGATCCTTTGGGTGAGATGTTGGTATACTTGAGAATATTTTTTATTGTTATTATGTTTTATCACTTCATCTCACAAATTAATTAATATAATCTATACACATTAACACATATTAGTCCAAGGGAGGAAAAAACTAATAATTTTTATACAAAACATTTTTATATATATAATAATTTTATAATTACCATGATCATGTTGGTGGTGACATAAGATATTGATGGTTTGTACTTATAGTGTTTTAGAGATTTTGAAAAAGACTAGTTTATTTTTTATTTTGAGGTATTCCTTTGGGATGTTTTTTATTTTCCACACAACTATTATTTTATAGGATTGTTATTTTATTTTAAATTATCATAAATTTTTAATATATATTTACTTATGGTTTATATTTATTTTATGAATGGATTTCTCATTTATAATGAGTAATACCTCCCATTTTTTTGATTTATACCCTTGATGATAGTCACCAAACCCATTCATATTAGAGGAAGATGTGGGGTTCATACTTTTTATCATTTCTAACTCAAGGGGAGTTATCTTAGGGTCAATTCATGAAAAAGTGGTATTGGAGAGAGTATTTTAAGGATGGAATTTGGAGTAGGAACTAGTGAGGTTTTTCATTAGGTTGGTAAGACAATAGTATATTTTAACTTAAGATATATTATAAACCAAGGAAACCACCAAAGATTTTAGGTGGTTGATGCATTCCAATGAAAGAAACTTGATTTTCTAATGACTATGCTTATGTAATGGGTTACTATCTATGAGGTATTGTGTTCAACATAGATATTTATTATACAATTTTAGTTCATTGTGATTGTTCATGTTGTGGATAGGATAATGGTATGAATGGTGTGTAGTATGTGATAATATGTTTTCTTATACATATATATCAGTAAGGTGATAATGATATAATTATGTTCCATTACAGATATTCCTAAATAGTGAGTATATTATTTTCGTTTTGATCTTGAGGAGTTACAGTAGGCACTATCTATATAATTTAGGTTTGATAATACCTAGGATTTGGCATTTCAATATTTCCAAAAACATGGGTTATTAAAATTTTAGTGATGTACTTATGATGTACGCATTGAGTGGTGTCTTGATGAGGTGGATCTTTCATTTCATATTTTACTTATCCAATTTTTTACCATATTTCTATAGTAGTAATATTACTATGAGAAACTACTATGTAGTTGTGAAGGATTTATTCTAGTGATAAAGATGATAATTCAATATCATGGGATGACTTTAAAAGTTATTTATGGAATGTGTTTTTATCTATGAGACTTAAGTTTTCTTAACAATAGGAGTTACTATTTATTTATCAAGGGAATTTATCAGTGTGATAGATTATTACACAATTCATGAATAATATCTAGAATTCTCATTGTATTATTTTTATAATTATTTGATAGCTTTAAATTTTGAGCTAGTTTTATTACATGAGGTTCAATATTCGGTGACTTCTCATAATTTGAGGACATATTAAAAGGTAGTAAAAACAACATAGGTATTTTAATGAGCTCTTGAAAATGAGTTAATGACTAGTGGTGATGGTAGATAATATAGTATTGGGTCTAAGTAAAAAACATGAGTTATCCCTTCTAGATCATATTGATATCGATTGAGCATGGGACAACTACTAGAGTTATCATGTGGATATATTATGGGTAGTTCATGGTCATTCAGAGGTATTCAGGGTATATTAGGATATATATGTAGTTATATGGGTCAAATATTGGTTGTGTACCCCTTTAATTAAAAACCTATTCAAATTAGGGAAATATTTATACCACCTATGAATTTTCAGTGATAACCACAGTAGAAGTTACCCTTGAGGATTTTGTAGTAATAACACAATTGGTGAAATCCTAATCCACCAATTAGAGCTAATAGGGGTTATCCTAGTGATATAAAATAACCTAAAGGACCACCTATTTATTGAAGGTAATGAGGAGGGGTTAGCAGAGATTTCATGCATGGGGAGATGGTCCTATATAACTTCATGTGTTGAAGGTGGATGAAATTGAGGGATTAGATATATTCAGAGGTATGCATCATATATACCATCACATTTATTTATTTATTTATTTATTTATTTATTTATTTATTTATTTATTTTGATATCAGATATTTGTAATCATTTATTATTTATACCCTTATATAAAGGTTAAAACTTTTATTGTAAAGGCACCTTAATCCACTAGAACTAACTACTTCAAATGGGGATTGATCAAGATTGTTATAATTATAGTGTTAACATGAGTCAATTTTATGGGAATGATCCATCATTACGTGATTTAGTCTTACTATAGATTAGACTGTATAATATCATCCTTGTAATGGATTGGTAGTATATTATGTTATAAATTACACCACCACCATTTCTTTGAATAAAAAAATCAACCTAATTATTTTTGGAAAATTAATGATTTATTGTAAGTGGTGTTAATGAATAGTTGAAGCGTAATGAAATTTTACTGCCTATAAAAGGGATGCAATGGTTCAATTATTACACAACATTCATGGAAAGAAATTATATCATACTTATTATGATATTCACTTCCTTTTATAGAGTTCATTGTGAATAATAAGTCAAAAAGAATGTATAAATTCCCACAAAAAAATCTAAACTATTTAGTATTATTTTTGTAATTAACCAAATCACTTAGGGAAAATCTTCTTTCATATGGATTAATTTTATTATTTTGTTTCTATAAAATGTATATGGGGTTGTTTTGTCTTAACATTAATTGAGTATTTTTCTCATTTTTTATGGGAATATGTCATCAATTTCTCATAATCACCCCAATATGATTTTTATAGTTGTAATTTATTTAAATGTGCATTGAAATCATGAATAATTAACAATATTTTCATTGATCATTTAGTAATTATTATTTGATGAATGTTGTCTATATAATATCAAATTAATGTTATCATCTTCTAAATTTTATGATTTCAACTAAATTCATAAGAAAATAATAATTTTTTTGTTATTAACATTAAAATTTAAGTTTTTTAACAATAAAAAATTTTAAAATTTAGAAGAATGAGATCTTCATTTAGTGTTGTATAACTAATTTCAAATTTCAAACACATCTTTAAATATTTTTATACAACCATGTGATATATAAGTTCATCATTATGTAATATTCAAGTGATTTATAGACTAATTATGGTTCAATATAAAAATTATAATTATGGTATTAAATATAATTCATTATAAACTTTGATTGTAATTTATTCAATAAATAAGATAATGTTCCCAATTAAATTTATAGATCAAATTATAGAATATATATCTAATATAATTGATTACATAAACGTATTAACCTGGATTAATTTTTTTAAATCTCATGTATTTAGAAGTATTTGATCTATTAAAGGAGTTATTGTGAATCTAAGAGTCATTTTGTGGGGAGTTGGCCATGAGTTTGGGAAGGAAATCTGCTTCTGGTAGCCTTACATATTGTAAAAAGTGAGGGTTGTACTGTGATGAGGGCTAAGAAAGGTATTATCATTCCATAATTCAAGGTTGTTACATCATGATAGATGCCTTTTTATGAGTAACATCTCTAGGGATGAGGGTTTCATGATATTAAACTTTATTAATGTCAAGAGATACCATGATGTGGTCTAGGGAATTTCATCGTAGTGAGGGTTGTGTAAGATTAAAAATATTACATGGGAATTTAGTCATTTCATGACCCCTAGGTTTCATCATGAAGTCCAATCTGAGGGGGAGGCATTTTAGTTAATCTCATTAGGTTTTTTTGTGGCAGTAAGTCTAGTAAGTATGGATATACTGTGAAGGGGGAGGCCATACCATGAAGGCCTCGAGGCTTAAGTTTAAGGGTTCTTACCTAGAAGTGGGAATTGAACCCTGGACAGGGTGGTCATGTTGCAATGTTCATCTATAAAGTTATTTATTAAAATCTTATTTAAATTATTTTAAAATTTTCTAAGGAATTAAACAAGTTTTCTTCCCCTTTTTCACCTAAGTGTGAAAATACAACCCTCTCCCTCTTCTCTCTATTGTCCATCTCCCTTTCAAGTTATATCTTCCTCAATTATTATATGATTATAAATATTTACATCACTAGGGGTATCCAACATTGATTCTATAATTCCTCTTGTGTTCTTTCTTCATTTATCCCGTGATTTGTCACTTTATGTTAGTTATCATCGTTTATGAGTAATTTCAAGTATTTTATCTGGTTTCGTAATGCCAACCATGGATATATGAGTTATAATATAATGGGTGATGGGATATGGGTTGGATTCCACTCCACCCATGATCATATGTATTATTATTGATGGGTATGTTAACTAGATGAGTTGGGATCCACTCCAATCGTCATCTGTGGATGGATTGTATATGGTTTTTATAGTGAACTTGGATTTTTTTGGTGTGTTATGAGTTAATTTTAGCCTTTAACCTTATGTTTTTTTATCCATGTATTATTTGGGTTGGGTTATAGGAGTTTCTAGTTGATTTTAAATATTTTTAGAGGCCTTTTTAAATGTGCGTGGTTTGAGAATGCTTTTTCCAAACCATGATAATTCTCTATGTAACCATGTAGCCCAAGCACGATTAAGGCTCGCAGTTTGACAAAACATACAAAAACTATAGAAACCAAGGTGAAAGGTTTGAAAAAAAATGTGGAAACCATGAAGAAACCATGAAACCCAAACATGGTTAAGGCATATTATTCAAAATTTGTGAACCTTTTCCAGGTAACCATGTAACTCATTTCTGTAAAAGGTTCAAGGTTGGTGCACGGTTTGACTAAATATACGACAAAACCATGTGCACATAAAATTAATGATTTGAAATGAAATTTAACATCCATTTATGGTCTATTTTGATGTTTTATTATTTATATAGGAATCCCTCTTGATTTTTGAAACTCCTCTATCCTTCCCTGGTGATTCCCTCTCCTTCAAAGCTAGATTTTAGCGAATCCAAGTTAGTCAAAGATTTGAAATTGAGGTATGTGATACAAAACCCACTATTTTTGGGCTTCTTATTGATTTACCTATTTTCTCTTAATATGATTCATAGATCTGGCATGTCACCACTCAATCTATATATTCTAATTCTAGTTAATGATAAATTCTTGGATCGTTGCTAGAACGGTAGTGGATTTGATGTGTCAACAAAATTACCATTAACCAGAGATAGAAATTTCATTAATAGTGGATGTTTCTAGGTATATTTTCATATATCAATAATCTTGAGACTCTTATTCTTGAATATAATTTTGGATATATTTTATATTGATAGATTTATGATGGATCGATATTTTTTTGCTAGACTTGAGGTTCTATTCTAGAATTGACAATAAATTTATGATCCATTATTTAATTGACAATGAATCAATTAAATTGGCATCCTATACTTCAAAATACATAAAAAATAATTCTTTTTATGGATTTTTTGAGGTATGTGATTCTAGAACCACCCTTATTGACATAGAATCTTCTCAAGTTTCCTTTCTAAACCTCTTTATTGATGAACCAAAATCCAAGTTAGGAATCCCTGATGTGTGATATATTTATCCATGGGTACACAACTTGATTCATTATTCAATTCTTTGATGAATATTAGAGTACTTAATCAAAAATATTAGGGTAGAAATTTCCTTACCATTTGGGGATCTTTTATTCTCTTACTTCCTTAATCTTGTATTGTGATGACAGAGCTTGTTGATCATGCTTGGTGGTGATTACTTTTGGGTGTGTTTGTGCCTATGATACCCATTTATGATTATTGATTCCATGAGTATTATTAGAGTAACTTTTTACCATGATTTATGTTGATAACTTGTCGTATATATTGTTGATAAACTCTAATTATGATATATTATGCTTTTTCATTTTATGATATGCCTTGTTGTTTACATTTTCCATGACTTTAGAGGTATTTTCTTGGTACTCATGGTAGGTGAACCATCTTTTATAACTATCCTTTATAAGGGGAGTTCACTTGACATTAGGCAATGATAATGATGGAACTATACATAGGGTAGGAGCATGAAAACCTTGTTACCTAGCCAGGAAATCAATGCCTCGAAGATACCGAATAGATTTACTAGAAGTTGATGCCTTGAGATTGCAAAGTAAATGTTCACAAGTTGACCTTATTGAAAGAACCGAGACTTGATGTAATGAGGGTGTTTAGTAACATGTTCACTAGTCTTATAGATATTTCTTGATCACATCTAACATCTATTGATTAATCTTTCGGTAAGGAGTCGAAGTAGGTATAGTTGAGGATCATGGTAGATTTGTTATCACAATGGTGCTCAAAATATGATTGTTATGCTTTCTTAAAAATTTATTTTATCATTTAACACACCTATTATACTTTTTAACACTTTTTATGGATGCATTAGTGGTGCCTTACTATGTTTTATTACTCACACCCTACACAAGCATCTCGATGTGCATATAAACTTCATGTATAGAGATATAGGAAAGGGGAAGGGGCACATGGTAGATAGAAAATTTATGGAGTGTGGAGCTGGTAGAAGAACTAGGATGGACTATTGAGGATTTATGTAGAGTTTTATTTATGTATATACTTTATACTTTGGTTTTTCCTTCATACTAAGAGCTCATTTTATTTATTGTATTTCATGTGTGACATCTATTATTACATTGTGATGTTTTATCTTACTCCTTGATCAATCTTATTTTATTTATATTTTATTTATATTTCTATTGTATGCTTATAATTCTAAGGGTATATTCTCCCCACTAAGGGATTAAAAACCTTTACTGCTAGTCAGTAGCCTCTTGCATATGAGGAGGCATGGATGAGGTCATGTGGATCTCCATCTTGGACCTGGTGGTTTGGATTGGGGCATTACAAAATGGTATTAGAGCACAATTTTCTTCTTTTATTTTGACTAACTTATGACATGATAGAAAGAAGATAGGTTGTGTAGGACTTAGGTAGGGGATCTTCCACGTGCCTGGCCAGCTCATGTGTAATGGACCTTTGAGTTTCCATTAATGGGATTATTGTTACAATTTTATGGTATTTGGGTGTTTTTATGAATCATGACTAGGAATGTAGAATCACAAGTCATATATATACTTTTTTTGTTGTATATTAGTTATTTAATTTAATGTTTTCAATTTTTCTATCTATTTAGGATAGAGTTGTATTCTCTGTTGAGTGATATATCTATATTTTCTTTAATATTGTGATATATATATGTTGGAATTAATTAATTAAACTTGATAATGCTATTATATTTTGTATATATATGAATGTGACTAACATATAGGGATGGATAACCTTGGATAGTGTTGTGATAGATATACCTTGGGTTGTGGGTAGCCTTATAGGATAACATTTGTGTGATCTCATTGACTGATTTGGATCTTTCCTAATGACTTGAGTTTTTTTTAAAATATTCATGTTTTAGAAGATACATCCTTAAATAAGACTGACGGGACTACCATTTGATGTGAGCTAGGATTCTCCTACTAGGAATGATTCCCCAGTTCCACTACCTGTTGTGTAGAAGGGTGTAGTAGATCACACTCTCACACCTGCTCTGTTGTTGCGGTAAGTGAACCCACCTCATCTGGGAGTCCTTATACTTATTCATGACTAGGGATAAGGGGAACCAAGGTCCATAGATGACTGTTATAGAGACTTATAGCTCTAGAATCTAACATACTTTCAAGGGACCAGGAGAATGAAGGATATAGAGGATTGGATAAATATCATTGAGGATGTATTTGACCTCATTGAGACACTCGAGGATAGGAAGGTGAAGATAACAATGTTCATGCTATAGTTACCTACCAGGAGGTGGTAGGGTGTGATGGGACGTGTTGGTAGATGTGAGGGTCTCATTTGGGAGTCCTTCAAGGACCTATTCTTTAAGGAATTATTTACTGATATTCTAAATATAGATTGATCATAATAGTTCATAGAGATATTGCAGGGATCCATGATTGTGTTTTCATACTTAGATCATTTCAATAAACTACTTCCTTTCACTCCTATCTTGGATATAAATGAGGCATAGAAGTCTAGGAAGTTCAAGATCGATCTTTATCTTGAAATAAAATTCTAGGTTGGGAATTTAAACCTAATTACATACCTAAAGGTTCTTTATAAGGCCTTAACTATTGAAAAGGGCTTGGAGGAGGATCAAGTAGTTATTCTTCTTTTACCCTTAATTTCTTAGGTAAGTGTACCTCCTACTTTTGTGATGAGTGCCTATTTTGGTAGTAGGAAGAGGAAGATCAGGGACATGAAATGGGGTAGTGATATTTCAGTTGAACAAACTATGGATTTTTCAGATCCCTCTAGAGTATTTTCATAGTTCTTCAACTATGGGAAGGTTGGACATTATCATATGTTCTGAATGGAACCTCAGAACATGTTTTGGTAGTGTGGTAATATAGGTCATATCAATAATTTATAATTTGGGGATTCGAGGATGAATTTTTGATGGGGTATAGTAATTGAATGATCTACAATCCACAGATCTAGCTAGGGTCCTCATTACTAGCCTTATAAATGATGACTCATTAGAGTTATGCATCTTAGATTCAAGGCCATGGAGTTAAGGTATGTCGAGTTTATGCAGTGTATTAAACTCCAATAGATGGTGGTGATAGACTATATACTGTTTAAGGTACAATCTTGAGCACTTCTACATTTTATACTATTTATTTGATACTAGTGTTTCTCATTCCTTTATATCTTCAAAACTTATTTCTAAACTCAACTTACCAGTCAAGTTATCTTCTAAGTTTCTTTCCCTTGATAAAACATGGTCCTGAAAGTGGATTGTCTTCAATGATTCCCATAATGTCCTATAGTAATTTTTAGTTATGAAAATCTATGGGATTTAATGATTTTAGAGATGACCACCTTCTACATGATTTTGGTATGGACTAGCTAATAAAGTTTTGATCTCACATTGATTGCTATCAGAAACAAGTATTGTTTACATCTCCCAAGGGAGTGAAGTTCATGATGACTAATGAATGGGAGTTGGGAGAAGGTAGAGTGGATGTTGACTTGATCCATATTGGGATGATTATGTTAGATATTTTAGGCTTTTCTATTTAAGAAGTAACAATAGAATCCCCGTCATCTTTTCATCTAGTTGTGGATATCAATCATGAAATATTTCCATATAAATTCATAGGACTTCACCCTGATAGTGGAGTTGAGTTTGAGATAGAACTCATGTTAGGTGCATATCCCATTTCAATACCCCCTTATAGTATGTCATTATATGAGTTTAAAGAGATATAATTACAAGTATAATAAATGGAATGGAAGGGTGTTATTAGGTTGGATACATCACCATAGGGTGTACTAGTTTTTTTCCAAGAATATGGATGGTAGTATTTAACTGTGCATAGATTACTGAAAATTGAATTGGGTAATGGTGAAGAATAGGTATCCTTTTCCCAGGATCAATAATCTCTTTGATCAATCTCAAGGATCTTATTGGTTCTCTAAGATTGATCTCTAATCAAGTTATCCCCAGTTGAGGTTTAGAGAGGAGGAAATCCCAATGGTGGTGTTTAAAAGTTGGTATTGGCTATACGAGTACATGGTTAAGAATTTTATACTGAATAATGCACCGATAGTGTTCATGGATCTCATGAAAAATATCTTAAATCCATATCTTGAATCATTATTTTAGGTGTTCATCAATAATATCCTCATTTACTCATCGAACTTGGAGTAACATGACATATATCTTGAGATATTCTTGAGTACACTTCAAACACATTAGCTTTATTCTAAGATTGCAAAGTGTCACTTCTATATTTAGAAGGTGAAATTATTAGGGCAGGTAGTTTCTAAGTATGGTATGGTAGTGGATCAAGAGAAAGTATAGGTGGTGATGTCTTGGACACATCCTCATAATGTGTTTGGGGTTATGATATTTATGGGTTTAGTGGGATGTTATAGGTGTTTTATCCAAGACGGCACCCATTTATCAGCACCCATGGCTATGCTAATAAAGAAAATGGTGAAGTTTTAGTGGCCAGACCAGTGTGAAGATAATTTTCTTGAGATGAATAGGAGGTTGACTATAGCTCCAATATTGATTATTCCTAAGACTAGGATCGAAAATTCTATTTATTTTGATGCCTCGTGTGTTGGTCTAGGTATGGTATTGATGTAGAGGGATAGGGTGGTAGCTTATGGGTCACATTAGCTATGAACCCATGAGTGGAACTATCCTACCCATGAATTATATCTATTAGTTATGGTCTATGCTTTAAATTTTTGGAAGCACTGTCTCTTTAGAGAGAGTTTTATTATCTACAAGAACCATAAGATCCTTCGTTATATCTTCACATAGTGAGACATCAATTTGAGGTAAAGGTGTTGGGTAGAGTATGTATAGATATTTAACTTTGTGATGGATTATGCGCCAATTAAAGGTAAAATAATTGGAAATGATCTTAGTCATAAGACACAGTTAGCTCAAGATCTTGGTGGATGGCCTTCAGAGGAACAATGGAATCTGATGATCTTGTTGGACGATTAATGGACAGATGCTTCTAAGGACGAGGGATCGATGACTTATACCCCATTAGCGATCATGTCTTCCTTAGTTGACTAGGTAAAGGCCAATTGGGAATCCAACCTAGAGTGTGTTGTGATGCAGGAACATCTAAAAAATTATATTTTTTCAATGGGGGTATATCTATTGGTAAAAGTGCATTTTCTGTTGGTAAAACATTTTACCAACAAAAATTGTCATGTCTCTTAAATATTAGTAAAAACTTTGTTGCTAAATATTATTGGGATGGATAAAATAGTTCTGTTACTACTATAATAATACCAATAGATAATATATATGTTGGTCAAAGTGTTTAGCAATGGATTCATATGACTAATATATCTGTTGGTAAAAATATTACCAATATATATTATCTTTTTATAAATTACATTTAAATAAAAAATATAAATTTTTATTTCTATTAAAATTTAATATTATATTTATTAATTTATCATATATAATACACCTACTTTAATTATCGAGTCAAAGATGATTTTCATATATGTTCAAACTTAGAAAAATATTAATTATATTAATAAAGGAATTTAATACAAAATGAATCAATGCATAGTTGAAGTTTATTGATAAGACCATAAAAAACAAAAAAACAAGATCCATCTATGTAGTTGTTGTCACCACAACCCCACCCCCATATTGTCTCTTGGCTATAATCCTCCTGCATTATCATATCTTGATTGCAATCCTCTAACACCCATCATAGTAGAATAATAGTTACTTCCTCCAAATATCATTCATCACCCCCCCAAATAGGCTACTATAAGAAACAAACCAATTAAACTACAGTACCATTAAGGAACCTCAAGTTGATGTTATTCCACACACTTCAGCTTCAAGATCTACAACACGCAATCAAAAAATCATACCAACAAATGAGATAAGAATATCTACATGAATTGAAACCAAAATTAATAATAAATTATAAAAAAATGTTCTGCATAGAATGAGGATTTTTCATTCATCATCCCTATTGACATCACATTAAATCAAGTCATCTCTTGTATCAATGAGGAATCTCAATTCACTTCTATGAAACACCCTTCAACTCTAAGATCTAAACCACACAACCAAATAGAATACCCACAAATAAATGAAAATATAAAAATGAATTGAAACCAAAATAGATATAAATGAAAATATAAAAAATTATCTATATAGAATGGGAATTTTTCATATCTCAAGAAATCAATTCAACTCTAGTATCATAGAGGAGCCTCAAGTCACTATTATTCCACACCCTTCAGCTCCAAGATCCACACCACACACAACCAAATAGCATACCGACAAATACATGAAAAATATATGCATGAATTCAAACCAAAATAGAAATAAATGAAAGTATACAAAAAAGTTAAGATGAAATATATAATAAGAATGAAAACATTATAGAATATTTTGAGTTTCCTAAATGAAATTGTTTTTCAAGCTAGTGGATACACAATATGGGAATGAAAATGTAATTTTTAAATAAATTTATTCATTCTTCATTTTATTCATGCTATAATCTATACTAAGTTTATTTATACTTATTTTGAATCTCATGGTTTAAAAAGTGAAATCCATTACAATAGTATCATTTTCTAGAAATGTTTTGTTAAAGACTTGTAAAAAAATTCTATGTAAAATTGTTTTATATTTCAAATATAGTAAATAATAGTGGTTTCAATCTAATGATACAATAGAGATATGAATATGAATAATTAGATTTCAATAAAATCTTTAATTCTCATAATGTATAATGGGTTTTGAAAAAAAATCCTTAATTCTGAGAAACTTGCATACCTTTTAGAAACCAATTCATTTAGTAAAAATGAAACCTTAAAAGCTACCAACTTTATAGTACACTCCATATATAACACAAATAGAAACATAATAGTATTATGAAACTCAAGGGGCATGACAATTGGATCTCACCGTGCAACTTAGGAAGCTTTTCATATCCTTGAAGAGATTCTTATAAACTTTTTTATATTCATAAACTTTATCATCATTAGATGTTTATTCCTTAGTTTGAATCATCCTATATTCATCTATGTATCCTAAAAAAATTATTATAGGGTCTGACATACCAAATTCATTATCCAAACATTATAACAACAAAGAAAAAACATTGAATTGAGTAGGAACCATGAGAACATTCCATATGATTGAGTACTCAAATATAATGAAAAACATGAAATACATAGAATAACATACACCATAGGTTGTAGGATAATCAATATTCAAGGAATGATAATGTTTGAAGTTCACAAAATCTAGAAGATTCTACATAACCATCAAAATAAAAAGGGAAAATACATTAGACTAAGATCCTAAAGCATATAAGCCAGCAGATAATGATAATATCGAATCAAGATGATGATACTAATTTACTTCCATTGAATAAAATTATTCAATCATGTAGATGAATTTAGATAGTACTAGAAATTGTACATTTCAAAATCTATTAAATCCCACTTGCAGTTAAATTTTTCAATGCATATTATAAAGAAGCATATAGTACTTCATAGTAAAAATTTATAATTATATGTATGCATATAAACACTATACATTAAAAAGTCTAATAAATGAATAATATATTGTAGTTGTTGGATTAAATCTATATATCGAACCTGCATATTATAGTCTTATTAAAATTTCATAGTGGTACTAGAAACTATACATGAAAAGGACTACCGAATCCAACTTATAATAACATTTTTTGATGTATATTATACTAAATCATGTATATTGAATGCATTTGAAACTACATATAAATTCAAAGTGACATAATCTTCATTTTTTTAACTTCATAATTATATGAATATTTTTTATTACAGAGACTAATGATATCTTCTTCATCAAAACCTTGGAGTAAATTTCTCCAAAATAAATATATAAAACAATTAGTTTGAAATATTGAATGCAGTGAGGTAGATAAAAGAATATATCTATGAACATGAATAAATATCCTAAATATGAATTGAAAAGGAAAGTTAATAAAGTTAGTGATATATGGAGAATCTATGTAATACTTATATTGTTCAAAATTAATATGAAAATAAAAAATGTGTTTGAGGCATTGAGATGAAAATTTTTCTATATAAATAAAGAATAATTTCTATAGTTTATATAATATAAATAATTATTAGAATCCAAATATATGTTATCAAATATATGTTATATTTAATGAGATAACTTCACGACGTCTAAATTTGATTTAATTTATTTATAATCTACTATAAAAGCTTCTAACTATATAGTGATTTTAATTTTTTATACATTGCACAAAGAAAATCCAGGCTTTAATTGTGTTTCAAAATTATTCTCAATATAATAATCCTAAGAAAACAAGTTTTTAATCTATAATAAAATTTCAATAAACAATAACAAAACACATCTATACATCATACAAGATCAGAACCTTCTTTCAGAACAATTATATACCAGATCAGTACCAAGAATTGCCTCAAAATAACAATCCCTTAGTGAAGATATCAACTAATACCTTCAATCTAGAGAATAAAAATCCATCCCATAATCACTTCCATCTTCATTTTTCAATTTCTTCTTTGAGACAAAATCATGTAAATTAGATACAAGAAAATACTAACCATACAGCATTAGGCATTCCAACCAAGGAGGTGACTCGATGAAAATGATGTGATATTAATACATGGTAGAGTTTTAGGCCTTTTTTCCATAATGTAAGAGCTGATGTGAGACTTCCATACCTCTAATATGGACTTTGTTAGGTTTATTTATCAATTCCTTACCTTCCCAAGGATTAAGGTTGAGCACTAGTGTCCCAATAGTTTATTCCAACCACTTCTCATGCCCATATGGAAGCAGTAGGAAGTAACGATGGACTTTGTTACAGGATTACCCAAGACCATAAAGAGTTTTGATTCTATTTGGGTGATTTTTTATCAGTTAACAAAATTTTCTCATTTCTAACTGATCAATGAGAGTCGCTCAGTAGATGAACTGGGAAATATTTATGTTTGTGAGATCGTATTTTTATATGGAGTTACTTTTATCATTATATCTAATAGAAATTCATGTTTCACATTATGGTTTTTTGAAGGGATTGCAGATGTCCTTAAGAACTTAGCTAAAATTGAGGACAAAATACCATCCCCAAACAGATGGAAAGTCAGAGCATACATTTTTATATTAGAGGATATGCTTCAGGATTATTTTTTAAGCTTTGGTTGAGTGTGGGATGATCACATATACTCGGTTTAATTCAATTACAATAATAGTTACTAGGCTTTGATACAGATAGAAACTTATGATTCTCTTTATGGGAGTCCATGTAATTCAACACTTTGTTGGAATGATACTAGTGAGGTGGTATTTTTAGGGTCCAATATGGAAAAATAGACCTTTGAAAGCGTACAAATGATTCAAAATAGGTTGATCAAAATCTATAAGAAGATAGAAATATTATTCCAACTATAGGAGGAGACCTTTGGAGATTTTTTTAGGTGAATAGGTTTTCCTGAGAGTGACTCCACAGTTAGGCCAATAATGGTTAAGAAGTAATAGAATCTAGTGTTGTAATATATTAGACCCTTAAATATCAATAAGTATTTTGGTATAGTGGTGTACTTTATGGACCTTTCTTCTTGCTACCAATTTATGAATGATTTGTTTCATGTGTATCATCTCTGGAGGTACATGCCTAGTCCTACACATGTTATTGACTATGAGGATGTTGAGATGTATCTTGATGCATCATACATGGATTAGTTGGTGTAGATTATAGAAAATGGTGATAAGGTCCTATATGGGAAGATGATTCCACTAGTCTTGATTATATGGTGGCATGGGAAAATCTAGGAGGAGACTTGGGAGTGGGAGGTAGATATTTAGGCTTAGTGGCCTGATTTTTTTTTTTTGAGAAGGATGCCTACAAATGATTCTTGAGGATGAGAATTATTTAGAGGGGGAGATTATAATGGTATCATATTTTTCAGGTGCATTATGAGTTAATTTAATCCTTTAACCTTATTTTTTAAACCATGTATTATTTAGGTTGAGTTCCAGGAGTTTCTAGTTAATTTACGACATCTTTAGAGGCATTTTTAAATGTGCATGGTTTGAACAAGGTTTGACCAAACCATACTGAATCTCTAGGTAGTTGTATAGTCCAAGCATGGTTAAGGCACACAGTTTTAAAAACCACATAGCAATCATGTAGCCTAAGGTGCAAGGTTTAAAAAACTATGCATCCCAAGGAACATGGTTTAACAAACCATGTATCCCAAGGTACAAAGTGTGACAAACCATATAGAAACCATGTAACCCAATCATGGTAAATCATATGTTTTGAAAAATCAGGCAACCTTTCTAGGTATCCATGTAACTCATTCCAGTAAGGGGTGCATGGTTGGCATGTGTTTTGTCTAATCATGAAACCAAACATTGTGTGCATGAAACTAATTATCCAAAATCACCTTTAATGTCCATTTATGGTCTTTTTTACCCATTAATATTTGTATAGGAATACCTATTGATTTATAAGACTCCTCTAGCCTTCACTAACAATTCCCTCTCCTCCAAAGCTAGATTTTTATGAATTCAAGTGATTTAAAGATCTTGAATTGAGGTGTGTGATAAAAAACCCTTTGTTATTTGGGTTACTTCTTGATCTACCTCATTTATCTTGAGATTATTCATAGATCGGGAATGTCGCTGCCCAATATATGGATTACAATGATAACTAATAACATATTCTTAGATCATTTCTAGAATAGTGGTGGATTTGATAGGTCAATGATATCCTCTTTGACTAGATCTTAATCTATCATGAATGGTGGATGTTTTGGGGTATGTTTTCATTGATCAATAATCTTGACAATATCTTCATCTTTAATATCATATTGGATCTATTTTACATTGATGAATTAATGATGATTCAATGTTTTTTAGATAGAACTAAGGTTCTTTTCTTTAATTGATAAGAAATTCATGATCTATTATTTAATTGACAACGAATCTAGTGAATTGGTATCCTTTTCTTAAACATACCTCAGAAATAGTAATATTTAAATACTCCATGATTTAAGTGATTCTAGAACCACCCTTATTGATATAGAATCTTCTTAGGTCTCCTTTATAAACCTATTTGTTGATGAACAAGAATCTGAGTTAGGCACCTCAATGTGAGAGCTAGTTATCCATGGGTGCACAATGTGATTTTTTCATCAATCCATTTATTAATATTGGAATAATTTATTATCATGATTGAGGTAGGAAGTTCATTACCATTTGGGTTCCTTGTATTCTATTATTTCCTTGATTTCATATTGTGATGTCATAGTTTTTTATCATACTTGATGGTGATTTCTTATGGTTGTGTGTGTAGCTATGAGACCCATTTATAATTATTTATTATAGGATTATTGTTAGAGTATTTTGTTACCATGATTGATGTTGATCAAATTTTGTATATGTCATTTCTATATTCTCATGATGATATATTATGCTTTTCTATTTTATGATCTACCTTATTATGTATATTTTACATGACTTTGGAGGTATTGTCTTGGTACTTGTGAGAAGTGTGTCATCATGTATTACTATCCCTTATAGGTGTAGTGTGCATGACATATGAAAATAATGATGATGGGGATATACATAGGGTAGGATAATGAAATCCTTATGGCCCATCCTAGAATTCAATGCCTCAAGGATACTGAGTATGCATACCAAAACTTTATACCTTGAGGATACCAAGTACATGTTCACTAGTCAGCCTTGTGTCCCAAACCAAGACTCGATGCCATGAGGATACCAAGTAACATGTTCACCAACAATGTGGATAGTTCTTGATCACTTGAAACATATCTTGATTAATCTTTTGGCATAGAGATGAAGTAGGTATGGTCAGGGTTTGTAGTAGATTTTTTAGTATAAGGGTACTCAAAATAATATTTTTATGCTTGCATGTGCATTTATTTTATCATGGAATACACATGTTATACTTCACATTTTTAAGACCACATTGGTGGTTTCCTACTAGGTTTTATTATTCACACTCTAAATGGGAATCCTGATGCATGTACAAAATTCATATATAAGGATATAATAAAGGACAAGGATCCCATAGCAGATAGCTAAGTTATAAAGTGAGGAGATGGTAGTGAAATCAGGGTAGACTCCATAGGATTTCCTTATAGTTTTATTTATTTATCTTATTACACTTTATACTCTGATTTTTCTTACCTCAATGGAAGCTTAGTTTATTTATTGTATGAATTGTGTTGTAACGCCCTGACCCCAGTCACCCAGAGTCGGTGCATTATTGCATAACATTGGCATGATCACAAAAGATCAAGTCTCGAAAGACCAAATAGTTTAGTAGCCTTGGAAACACTAGATACATTCATAAATGTTACATTACATCATAAAGTGAAAACTACAATAACAAAGTCTCCATTTTACACAATCATATCCCCTTCAAACTATCCCTGCAGGTCATTCCAAAAATACTTCTTCACATCCTGGAAAAATTAAAACATTGAAAGGGGTGAGCTCAGATGCTCAGTAAGGAAAACAATATAGCAGAAGCTTTCATAAATAAACATAAACATTTAAGGCAATGTATAACTAAAACAAAAGCCTTTTTAAACTTTAACTTCAGCATAATATGGAAAAAAATAAAATTAAATAATGCCATTTACTTACTCACATGGATATTTTACTAGTCGAATAATCACATGCAATATCAATAACCACTTTCATAATGATGGAATTCATAATGTCAGACTATCATAACCGCATAGCCAAGGCCTCATGCCAAGACTACAAATAAGATTTTGTCAAGGCCTCATGCCAAGACACTAGTTTGTCTCATGAGACCTACTGATGCATCGAGGAGCTATAGTGGTCTCCACCCATCACTTATTAAGTCCAATGCATTCCTCATATGAATAGATTTAAACATATCATAAACCATAACATAATTGTATCACATAAAACGTGCATAAAGGAAAAATAAGATTTCTACACTTCAATCAGAAGATATAAATACAACACATTTATATAATAAAAACTTTATCAAAACCATTTTCAATACCAAAATAAAATAAAAGTAAAACATGGTATTTATTTTTCTTTTAAAAAAAAGTTATGGCTTATAGAGGAACCCGAAACTCAAATAATAGTCACGGCGGTGGAGAAGTCGTTGTCGCCGCATACGTAAGAAAAAACATTCGTTTTGTCATTTAGTAAAAACGCTTCATATAAAAGGATTCCTTTTGAATAAAAGTAAAATTCAAAGGGGTTTATACACCGTATAAATGAAAGTTGTGTATAAAACCAAATATGCCTCAATGAAAGGATATTGAGACGAAGTCCTTACAAAGATAATTTTTAAAATAAAATAGATCTATTATGTGTATTCACTATAATTACACATAAATAAAGTACAAATAAAATATAGGACATAATAATATCATGACATAATTTGAAAGTAGGAGATTAACCCAAAGAATGTAAATTGGGTTAAGAAATTCCCTTACCTCGTGTCCGATTTGACTCGATCATTCTTCAACCTCCTAAATAATAAACTAGAGTTAATTTATACTTGCTTAATAACCCTTTTCAAGTTCATTATTCCTTTCATATCACTTATTACCATGTTATGAACATTATGTAATTATTTAAGTTAATAACGGTCGTTTTGTTGATCTTTGGTACTTGAGTCAAAAATAAACTTCTTATAATTACAAGTTGTTTATGTGGTAGAATATCCATTATCTCCAGAATTATATTCATGATTAAGATATAATATATATCATATATATCCAGTATATACATTCATTCATAATATTACGTAACATTTAGAGGTAAGAAATGAAATGCACCGTTCATGGAGACGGTAAGCCGTACATACGCATGAACGCTACTTTCATTTCTATTTCGTATTTAATGGAATGAAATCATAATGATATAAAGTTATATTATAATTATAGTATAATATCATATATAATATCATTTACACCATCCTTTATACATCCCACATATGGCATTAATGATTCAAATCAATTTGAGGGGGCGATAGTCCGCACTTCCTAAAATGAAGATATCGCGTTTACCCATAATGGAAACCATAAACGTATGGCATAAATGAAAAATACAGAATCTTAAGTAAAACATAAACATATTATATATAATATATAAATATAGTGACATATTAATGGCCACCTTTTAAGGTGTTATATGAGTGTTGAACAATCATCGTTTCGTGAGGCAGAAATTCACCATCCACAGAAACAGTATGTTCTTTAACCATTAGATGTAGGTGTGCGTAAGTGTAGCTCGAATCCTTATTATAAAAACATCCTAGTATATTGAGGATACTGGTGTTGTTACAAAAGAAATGAATAAAAAGAGTTTAAGGGGTTGTAGAAGCAAAATAAAACAAAATAACATAAGAGAAGTCATTACCTTAAAACCGGGTAACTCTTTTTGATTTGAGCCAAAGGCTTCCTTGGGAAGAATTATACCCAAAGTGAGGCTTCTAGGAGTAAGAGAGAGAATTTGAGAGATTATTTGGGCAGAGTTTGGCTGAGCCAAATGTATTGAAGGTGTGAATAAGGTGCTAGTGGTGGGGGCCTTTTATAAGGGGAGAGGAGGGGCACTCTTGGAAAGTCATGAAATGTTACTTTATTATATAATGCGTTTCGGATTTTAAAGGTCCCACACTTATATATTTCGATGATAAGGTGATAAGGGTTAGAAATATACTCATCCAATAGGTTTTTGACAAGTTTAAGTCTTAGATTTTACATTATCATTTTATTTTATTTAAATCATTAAATAATGAGGTAATCGCTGCATCATCATGGTGTCATAAATAATTTAATTTATTTAATGTCTAAAAATTATAAAAAAAATATCATGATGTAGGAAATATTTTATCTTTATAATGAATATTTATAGTCAAAAATATGACTTGTATAACCCCATTTAAAAAAAAATTAGTAAAACAACTCATGTTTGTGACATTTTTATTTTAACATTAAATAAAAAAACATTAACGTCATTTTCCTACCAAAGTGGCTCCATGGGGTCCCCAAGTTGACCCATGAATTGTCTTGGTTGGACATGACTCATCAAATATGGTTAGGAAAAGTGTAAAGGTATTTTCATATTTTTATAATATCATTTTTACCTTAAATTTCACTAATTACCTTTAATCGTGATTAATTAAACTTAAAAGTTACTATTCACCAAAAAATTATTTTAATCCCATTGAACCACATTTTAATTTCTAATGACAACCATGTATGTCAGATTTTTGAAAATCAAATCACAGAAGTGGTAATGTTTCATTTAAAAGAAAAATCAGTTTTTTAACTACCACTTAGTGGTTTCACTATTCATCAAAAATTGAAGTTTTTCAGAACAATGCCAAAATTTTACCCTAATCTATAATTGATATTCTGAATTCAAAAATGATGTCTATTTTACAAAATTCCAAACATATAAGTTTTATTAATTAATTTTATAATTAATTCCTGCTGTCACAACAAATAGCGTGTTTTTAAGAAACAATATATATCAAAAGATTGAAAATTGTTTATGTCCAATTTCAAAGTGAAATTAATTCTAATGACCACCATTGGATAAAATGGTAAAAATATATTATAATTATACTTTAAAACCACTCAATAGTATAATTTATCACTATAAGTTATTTTGATTAAAAAAGTTGTTTTTAAGTATTTTTCACTATTCATAAAAAATTGGAAGTTCTCAGAAAATTACAAAAAATTCAACTTAGGATAATTTCGATATTCCGAATACAAAAATGAAGTCCATTTTGAAATATAAAATTTATATAATTTCAAAAAGTGGGTATTACTATTCATAAATGCTACTTTGATTGGTCGTAGTGTGTTAGAATCTCGAACTTGCATACAATGCATGCTATTGCATTATTGAAAGAGAAGTGTATCATGAAAGCTCGGGGTGTTACATTCTCCCCTCCTTCAATGAATTGCGTCCTCACAATTTGAAATTTTTCTTTGAAAATAAAAGGTTGAAAATAGAAAATACCTTTTTGGAAAACCCACGTCGGAAATAAGGTTAATTAAAATATAACATTAAAAGAAAGAAAGAGAAGTACAAAGGTCACCCAAGATATCCCATACTAGGATTCTTTGAAAATATGGATATGGAGGAGAAACAAACCATCAAGGTCTGATGGAGAGTTGTAGAAAACGGGATTAGGAGAAAGTTAACCACAAGAAAATCAAAAACTTTTGATTGGTTAAACGGTCATTGAATCCCCAGTTGGAAAAGATAACCAGCAACGTTTTTGTTTTATGTTGCCTTTTATAAAGTTGAGGAATTTATTTAGAAGATTTACTAAGAATGTAAGGAAATATACTTACTTGTCATGTAGACTTTCATTCTTTAATAAATTTTTACCACAAACCCATCATTCACTCCAAAAGGTAATAGAACTCAAAAATATTCTATTTATCCTAATTGTATAAGGTTCCAAATATTAAAACATACCATTTAGATTAGGAAAAACTTTTTTGTAATAACCAGGGACTTCTTGTAGGGTAGTGGTAGGAAATAAAGGCCAGTCGCACTATAGTTGTGGGTTCGATTCCTGCATCTTTGTCCGACGCGACGGGTTATCCCCCGACCTACAGGTTGTCCTTTTCCTAAAAATATAGTATTATAATATTCCAAAAGTAATCTTCAGAAATTTTTTAACCTTAAACAATACTATCCAAGGTTCAACTTAATCCATTCCAACCTTTATAGTTATCCAAAATACCTCTGTCCAGACTTTCTCTAAAAGGTCTCTACATTCCAAAATCAATTGTAACATCAGATTCCCCAAACAAAGTAAATTTTCTCTTATTGTCACATACTAAAAATATGATTACCTTCATCATATTAAAACCTTAGTGAAAAAAACAAGTACTGCAGTACAATCCTTATATATATCACATTATTATTATAACCAGAATATAATCCTTGAGTCCAAAAGCACCAATACATTAATTATTCCACTTCAACTATAGTAACAGCATAATATTGTCCTTGATCCCTTGACCTTTTCTGAGGTAAGTTTCCCTAATGATTAGGACATTTATTTGCATAATGCCCCATTTCCTTACAATTGTAGCATTCAACATTGATAGTCTCTTTCTTTCCCTTGAAATCACGAGCCTCGTGAACTTCTTCTCCACATTTATAACAAACTCACATTCCTTTTAGGCATGTGCCAGGGTGATTCTTCCCACAATTATCGCATAATGGAAAATCCTTCTTTCCCTTTTTCCCTTTATCTGTCTCTTATTCCACCGTTCTCTTCTTCTCTTGCTTTCCTTTATTGTCATAAGATTTAGAGAATTCCTTTTCTGTCTTGATATCACACGAGACTATATCTTCGTACGACGAGAAGGTTTGTGAGACTAATGCTCGACAAAGAAACGGTTTTAACCCATAAAATAAACGATCGATCTTACATCTTAAGTTACGTATATAATCTGCAGCATGTCTTGCTAACCTTGTAAAGTTAGCCTCATACTTTGCGACATTCTCATCCTCCTTCAGCCTCAGACTCAAAAATTGTCTTTCCATATCTGCTCGATAGTCATGTGGAAAGTATTTTTCTAAGAAAATTTCCTTAAACTCATTCCATTCCATACTTGATACTTCTTCATCTTCCTTTGTGTTTTGAATCAGCGACCACCATTGATCGGCATCTCCAGTGAGGCGGTAGACTGCTATGAAAACCTTCTCCCTTTCGCTACTCCCCAAGGCGTGGAATATTTTCTCTAAGGATTTTATCCATTGCTCAGCTACTAATGGATTTGTACCCCCATTAAATGTGGGTGGTTTTTGCCTCATGAATCGGTCTAACATTGATCCTCCACGTTGCGGATCAGGGTGCTCTATACGAATAAGGTTATTATTCATAACCTGAGTGAGTTGTCCTAGTATGGTAATAAGTTGATCAGAACTAGTTGTATCTCCAACTCCACAATAATTATCTTAAGAAGGAGGGCAATCCCTACACGGAGTGCGTGCATTGATACGATTTCCATTCATCCCACTAGGCGACATTTCTAAACAATGTCATAAACTAGATTAGTTTATGAATTAAAATACATAATTCCATACTTGTAAAACACTTAACATAAATTGAACTATTTATGGATATAATCCATAATCATAAAAAGAAATGTTTTCTTTGAGGAAGTATATACTCATAACCCTTTATAGTGGTTTTTAAAGAAAATGAGAATTATCCTAAGCATATCCCCCGGGAGTGTCGTAACCAAGAGTGCAGCAATGCCCGTTGTCGTGCACCAGTTCCTGTTCGAGTCTAGCTCAAAGCGGTGTTTTCGGGTTTTACCCCTAGGTACATCTGTGCCAGAGCCGCCTCTACCTGCTCGTATCCAGACAGGGATGTATTTCTCGGAAAACTCACAAAATATCTATAATACCAAAATTCTAGGAAGTTCTTCTATACTAATCCTCAAAGTCTATCTTTGGGCTATGTGCTCTAATCAGAGTTTATCTGAATCTAGCTTCCAAGGTTAGTACTAAACTGCCTCTGATACCAACTGTAACGCCACAACCCCAGTCACCCAGAGTCGGTGCATTATTGCGTAACATTGGCATGATCACAAAATATCAAGTCTCGAAAGACCGATTAGTTTAGTAGCCTTGGAAACACTAGATACATTCATAAATGTTACATTACATCATAAAGTGAAAACTACAATAACAAAGTCTCCATTTTCCACACTCATATCCCCTTCAGACTATCCCTGCAGGTCATTCCAAAAATACTTCTTCACATCCTGGAAAAATTAAAACATTGAAAGGGGTGAGCTCAGATGCTCAGTAAAGAAAACAATATAGCGGAAGCTTTCATAAATAAACATTAACATTTAAGGCAATGTATAACTAAAACAAAAGCCTTTTTAAACTTGAACTTCAGCATAATATGGAAAAAATAAAATTAAATAATTCCATTTACTTACTCACATGGATATTCTACTAGTCGAATAATCACATGCAATATCAATAACCACTTTCATAATGATGGAATGCATAATGTCAGACTATCATAACCACATAGCCAAGGCCTCGTGCCAAGACTAAAAATAATATTTTGTCAAGGCCTCGTGCCAAGACACTAGTTTGTCTCATGAGACCTACCGATGCATCGAGGAGTTATAGCAGGCTCCACTCGTCACTTATTAAGTCCAATTCATTCCTCATATGAATAGGTTTAAACATATCATAAACCATAACATAATTGTATCACATAAAACGTGCATAAAGGAAACATAATATTTCCACACTTCAATCACAATATATCAATACAACACATTGATATAATAAAAACTTTATCAAAACCATTTTCAATACCAAAATAAAATAAAAGTAAAACATGGTATTTATTTTTCTTTTAAAAAAAATTTATGGCTTATAGAGGAAGCTGAAACTCAAATAATAGTCACGGCGGCGGAGAAGTCGTTGTCACCGTATACGTAAGAAAAAACATTCCTTTTTTCATTTAGTAAAAACGCTTCGTATAAAAATATTCCTTTTGAATAAAAGTAAAAGTCAAAGGGGTTTATACATCGTATAAATGAAAGTTGTGTATAAAACCAAATATGCCTCAATGAAAGGAGATTGAGACGAAGTCCTTAAAAAGATCATTTTTAAAATAAAATAGATCTATTATGTGTATTCACTATAAGTACATATAAAGAAAGTACAAATACAAGATAGGACATAATAATATCATGACATAATTTGAAAGTAGGAGATTAACCCAAAGAATGTAAATTGGGTTAAGAAATTCCCTTACCCTGTGTCCGACTTGACTCGATCGTTCTTTAACCTCATGAATAATAAACTAGAGTTAATTTCTACTTTATTAATAACCCTTTTCAAGTTCATTATTCCTTTCATATCACTTATTACCATGTTATGAACATTATGTAATTATTTAAGTTAATAACGGTCGTTTTGTCGATCTTTGGTACTTGAGTCAAAAATATACTTCTTATAATTACAAGTTGTTTATGTGGTAGAATATCCATTATCTCCATAATTATATTCATTATTAAGATATCATATATATCATATATATCCAGTATATACATTCATTCATAATATTACGTAACATTTAGAGGTAAGAAATGAAATGCACCGTTCATGGAGACGGTAAGTCGTACGTACGCATGAACGCTACTTTCATTTCTATTTCGTATTTAATGGAATGAAATCATAATGATATAAAGGTATATTATAATTACATTATAATATCATATATAATATCATTTAATCCATCCTTTATACATCCCACATATGGCATTAACGATTCAAATCAATTTGAGGGGGCGGTAGTCCGCACTTCCTAAAATGAAGATATCGCGTTTACCCATAATGTAAACCATAAAGGTATTCCATAAATGAAAAATAAAGAATCTTAAGTAAAACATAAACATATTATATATAATATATAAATATAGTGACATCTTAATGGACACCTTTGAAGTTGTTATATGAGTGTTGAACAATCATCGTTTCGTGAGGCAGAAATTCACCATCCACAGAAACAGTATGTTCTTTAACCATTAGATGTAGGTGTGTGTAAGTGTAGCTCGAATATTTATTATAAAAACATTATAGTATATTTAGGATACTGGTTTTGTTAAAAAATAAATTAATAAAAAGAGTTTAAGGGGTTGGAGAAGCAAAATAAAACAAAATAACATAAGAGAAGTCATTACCTTAAAACCAGGTAACTCTTTTTTATTTGAGCCAAAGGCTTCCTTGGGAAGAATTATGCCCAAAGTGAGGCTTCTAGGAGTAATATAGGGAAGTTGAGAGAGTATTTGGATAGATTTTGGCCGAGCCAAATTTCTTGAAGGTGTGAATAAGGTGGTAGTGGTGGGGGCCTTTTATAAGAGGAGAGGAGGGGCACTCTTGGAAAGTCATGAAATGTTACTTTATTATATAATGAGTTTCGGACTTTAAAGGTCCCAAACTTATATATTTTGAGGATAAGGTGATAAGGGTTCTAAATATACTAATCCAATAGTTTTTTGACAAGTGTAAGTCTTAGATTTTACATTATCGTTTTATTTTATTTAAATCGTTAAATAATGAGGTAATCGCTGCATCATCATGGTGTCATAAATAATTTAATTTATTTAATGTCTAAAAATTATAAAAAAAAATATCATGATGTAGGAAATATTTTTATCTTTCTAATTAATATTTATAGTCAAAAATATGACTTGTATAACCCCATTTAAAAATTATTTTAGTAAAACAACTCATGTTTGTGACATTTTTATTTTAACATTAAATAAAAAGTTTTTAATGTCATTTTCCTACCAAAGTGGCTCCATGGGGTCCCCAAGTTGACCCATTAATTTTCTTGGTCGGAAATGACTCATAAAATAGGGGTAGGACAAGTGTAAAGGTATTTTCATATTTTTATAATATCATTTTTACCTTAAATTTCACTAATTACCTTTAATCGCGATTAATTAAACTTAAAAATTACTATTCACCAAAAAATTATTTTAATCCCATTGAACCACATTTTACTTTATAATGACAACCATGTATGTCGGATTTTTTAAAATCAAATCACAAAAGTGGTAATGTTTCATTTAAACGAAAAATCAGTTTTTTAACTACCACTTAGTGGTTTCACTATTCATCAAAAATTGAAGTTTTTCAGAACAATGCCAAAATTTCACCCTTAGATATAATTGATATTCCGAATTCAAAAATGATGTATATTTTACAAAATTCCAAAAATATAATTTGCATTAATTAATTTTATAATTAATTCCCGTTGTCACAACAAATAGCGTGTTTTTAAGAAACAATATATATCAAAAGATTGAAAATTGTTTATGCCCAATTTTAAAGTGAAATTAATTCTAATGACCAACATTGGATAAAATGGTAAAAATATATTCTAATTATACTTTAAAACCACTCAATAGTATAATTTATCACTATAAATTAATTTGATTAAAAAAGTTGTTTTTTAAGTATTTTTCACTATTCATAAAAAATTGGAAGTTCTCAGAAAATTACAAAAAATTCAACTTAGGATAATTTCGATATTCCGAATAAAAAAATGAAGTCCATTTTGAAATATAAAATTTATATAATTTCAAAAAGTGGGTATTACTATTCATAACTGCTACTTTGATTGGTCGTGGTGTGTTAGAATCTCGAACTTGTGTACAATGCAAGCTATTGCATTATTGAAAGAGAAGTGTATCGTGAAATATCGGGGTGTTACATGTGTTCTATTTGTTATTACATTATGATGTTTTATCTTTCACCTTGATTAATCTAAGTTTTTTTATATTTTATTTATATTTTCGGTGTATGGATATGATACTGAGGGTATAGTCTCCCCATTAATAGTGTATGAATCCTCACTGTTATTCAGTAGCATCTTACATATGGGTAGGTATGTAAGAGTTATTATGGATGTCTGGATTGAACCCGGTGGTTTAGGTTAGGGAGTTACAGCATTCATGCCAACTAGGATCATATAAAAGGGAATTATTCGGATGCCATGTCAGTTGTAAACCAATAGTTGATTGGGTGGAGAGTCATTCCATCTAAGAGGTTGTTTGTGTGGGGTGAAATGTATTTATTTCCAATTAGGATCATTGGGGTTCATGATACAGTATTATGGGTGGGCATAACTCTAACCCTTGATTGTGGTATTATGGGTAGGCACCATTCTAATCCTTGGCATTATTATGTTACATGTTCAAACTCAACATTGACACTAGCCAAATTAGGTAGATTCATTCTTAGATTTCACTGCGGAACCTGGGGATTGATTGTGGTTATTTTATTATGCATTTATTTTATATATATCATATCATATTAGCATACACTGCTAAACACTGGATATATTTGGGGATAACATCCATAGTGGTCCAATGATTTATACTCACACCCTATCTATGAACTATGGGTACATGTGAAAACTTCATGGTTATAAGTATAGATAAAGGTCAGGTCCTTATGCTTTATTCTTGAGATCAGTAGCTATGTTAGAGTAAGGATATGATATTCATCCTAGAATTGGGACTATTTTGTGTTTATCTACATTTTTTATTCATTTTTTATTTATTTTGGAACCTATTATATATGACCTACCCATGGGAGTTATTGTTTTTGTCTATATGACTTGTATAACATATACAATGTCCATATTGTTATAGTATGGAATGTGATGTTTACTTTATATCATTTATCTATGATTCCCCTTTTATTCTAGTTTTTATTGTGATGATAGTTATTTATATTACTTTCATTATTCCTTGTGGTTGCTAGATCAAAAGTGTATAGTCTCTCCATTCTATTAGAAGACCCTTTCCACTAGTTATAAACATCTAGTATATGGGGAGGCATTATTGAGGAATGTTGGGACTTAGTTCAGTCACAATGAAGGTGAAGAAAGTCAGGGATATTACAAAGTATCATCAAATCCATGTTCTTTTATTTTATCTTAATATTTGGGATATAGTGGAAATGATATATAATTTTGTTAGAGATTGGTATGTATATTATTCCTTGGAGTAGAGAACCCATGTATTGGGGAATTCTATGTTACCAAGGGTGGTGTTTTTTTCTATATTTTTTTAGATTTACAATTTTATGATTCTTGAGAATGTGTTTTTGTGATTTATTATGAAATAAATTTTACTCTTGAATCATGGTTGAAATAGGGAATGAGTTCATGCATCATTTTAGGCATGTATGATTCACATGGAATTCATGGGATTTCTTATGATTAGTTTCCTTAGTGATGATATAGTTTTCCATTATTTAAAGTGTCACTAGTAACTTATATATTGTTTTCCTATATAACTTGATGGTGGAAGCTTATATAACTAATTCCTTATATATATTTTTTTATTATTACATGTTGATTGATTATGTGTATCATGTATATATATTTTTTTTTACCCTATGTGTGGGTAGACAGGGTTAAATAGAGAACCTAGGTTATGAGATTTTTTTATTGTTGGGTGTATGTAGAGTAGTGAGGAGCCTTACCTAATATTGATTACCATAAATTTTGATTAAAAAATGTGATAAAAATATGTTATAATGAATTTGTTTGTAATTGTAGATACATACCACCATGACATCCTCTATTGGAGCATTATGATGGAGGGGATGTACATGCCCCACTAGTAGTTGATCCAAAACATCCTATTGTGTCAGAACTAAATAGGATGATCATCTAAGAGATAGTCTACTTTGGGTTATACATTCTATAGATAGGGACACTCTATGAGCCAAAACTTATTTATTTGAGCAACACAGAAGTTCTAGATGTAGCATATACCCATTTTCTTGGGTGAGGGTGTCACTCAAACTGTTGAATTCTAGGTGGAGTTGATTTATACTATATCTAACTATCTCAAGGTACCCCCTAAGGGTATAGTGAAGTCAATGGACTATATATTACATGAACTATCTAAGAACTGGTGGGATGATTTGATATTGGTTGTCCAACATGTTGGGTTATCTTGGAAGGAATTTAAGACTTGGTTATATTAGAATTTATTTATAAAGATTTTAAGGGTGGGTAGGACCTAGGTGTTCATGTGTCTCTCCTAAAGGAGGGTTTCAGTTATAGATTACATCACATTCTTTACATAGCTTTAGTTTTTTCCCTAATTTTGGATAGGGATGAAGAAGTCGGGGTTAAGTTCTTTGTGGATGGTTTGAGGTATTTGATTCGAGTGCAAGTGAATGTATTTTTTCTATCATAATTATCTTAGTTTGTGAATTAGTCCCTTATATATGAGAGAAATCTAAATGTTGTAAGAGGATCAAATTAGTTATCTTATACTGAGGGGACTAGTAGTGGGTCTTCATATATTAGGAAGCATCAATTTGATGATTCTAACTAGGTAAGTGGTAAAAAAAAGTAGCTAAATTGGTGGTATATATTGTCCTCCTTGAGGAGGTGGGTCCATATAGTATTACCAGTGTGTCAGGTTTGGTCACATTCATTCTCAATGATATCTATGGTCGGTGGAGGGTCAATTATATGTAAATATATGGTACCTATTTTGGTTTTTCAAGAGTTATTATAAGTCTTACTAGTTTCATAGGATCTAGTCATACATAATGTTTAGGAGCGGGTTTAGGAGTGTTATGGAAGAGTGGTAGTTAGGGTTTTATAGGACATTCAGGCCATGTTAGAGGACATAGTGGCTAGGGGTATAGGAAATAGAATTAGTAGGGGTATGCTTCTTAGGTGAGTTATGAAAGATCTGAGGGATGAGACTATGGATAGTTACATGTTATTAATCTTACTCATATAGATCGTGATGTCAGAACATTAATAGTTAAAGGTATGTTTTTAGTATATTTTACTATAGAATATTCTCTATTTGATATGGTTACATTTAACTCATTCACTTATTCTCAGTTTTATAATGGTTTGGGATTTACCATTAGGTAATTTTATAGAGTTATGTCTATAGATATTCCCTTAGGGGTGTGATTAGTGGGTGTCCAAAGGTTCCCTAATTGTGCCATCATTATCGGGGGTTATAGATTTTTCTATGTTTTTTCAGCTAGAGATGTGAAACTTCGATGTGATCTTTGAAATAGATTGGTTAGTTTGGTTTCAAGTTCATATCATTTATTTTGACTGATGGATATCATTTACATCTACTAAGGGTGATATTTATGCCTATGTCGTGGAGTGTGGTGTGTAGGAATCTTATTCAGGGATTGACCAACAGTAGTTAGTTGGGACCATGTCCCAAGTTTCTAATATCATTATGTATAATGAGAAGACACATAATGTGGTCTTTATTACTATATTTTATCAATTATAAGATTTATTTCTTGAGTATTTATCAAGGTTTCCACTCAATCATGATATTGAGTTCATGATTGAGTTTATGACTAGCATAGAGCCCATATCTAATCTACCTTATAGGATGGCTCCTATAGAGCTTCAAGAGAAATACTTGGCTAGAGGACCTAAAAGTAAAGGGTTTTATTCACCCCAATGCATCCTAATGGGATATTCTAATTTTATTTTTTGAAAAAGGAAAACTATTTGTTACATCTATGTGTGGATTACTAAAGGTTAAACCAAGTAATGGTCCAGAATTGATATCCACTCCCATGTATTGATGATCTATCTAATCATATGTAAGGATCTTGAGTGTTATTAAAGATTGATTTGAGATCATACTATAATAATATATATTTTAGGCCATTTAGTATACCTCATACTACATTTAGGAGTAGGTATGTCTTGTATGACTATCTTGTGTTTTTGTTCTGTTTGATGAACATGCTTGCAATATTTATAGCCCCAATGAATAGGGACTTCTATCCTTACATGGATTCTTTTTTGGTCATGTTCATTGATGAAATTTTTTTATACACCCAGTAGAGGGAGGATCATGCTCTACATATAAATTTTTTTCTAGGTTCACTTATAGATAATTGGTTGTATGCTAATCTCTTGAAGTGTTAGTTTTTGAATGATCAGGTTCACTTTTTTGGAACAGTGATATCAGACACTAGTGTATCTATAGAACCCAAGAATATTAGGGTTTTGGTTTATTGGGAGTTACCTATGAAATTTTTTAAAATATATAGTTTCTTGGTATTTCAAAGTTACTACTAGATATTTATCCAAGACTCCTCCCACTAATTAGTGTCTATTAAATGACTAACTAAGAAGGGGGTGGAGTTTATTTGGTCAGATTCTTATGAGAGATCCTTCTAGGAGTTGAAAAAGAGGTTTGATACCACATTTATCCTAATATTACTTGAGTTTAGTAAAGAGTATATGTTTTATTGGGATGCATCAAGAGTTGGGCTTAGAGAAATTCTGGTGTTGGATGGGTGTGTAGTTTACTATGGATCCAAGAAGTTCAGTCTACATGAGTGGATCTATCTAACTCGTGATTTGGAGTTATTAGTGGTGAAACATGCTTTAAGGATTTGGAATCACTGAATTCTAGGTGGGGGGTTCATGGTATACACTGACCACAATAACCTGGGGTATATTTTCTTATTACATGACCTAAAACTTTAGTAGCATAGGTGGGATGATTATCTGTAGTCTTTTTATTTTTGATTTATAATACACCCCTTAAAAGGGGAGAACCATTACTAATGTGCTAAGTAGGAATACTTGGGCTTATGTGGTGTAGGAATTGAGTTGTGAGTGGAAAATGATTGGCCTCTTTGTTAATATATGACTTGTTTAGAATTATTAAGGCGGGGTGACCCGAACATCCATAAGCCTTAACACTTCAATCATTGGAGGGTAAAGGTGAGAATTATATCATATTTTTATTTTCTTGTGTTTATGGAAAATATATATATTGTGACTACACTACCTGATTGGTCCCTCAATACCAATGAGATGCTTTATGTTTGAGAGATATTTTTTGTCCCTGTGAGCATACGCAAGGAGATAATGAGGGACTCTCATGCCTTGAGATGGTATTTTCACTTGAGGATTACAAAGATACACCACAAGATTCACAAACAATATTGGGGTCCAGAATAAAGGACATGGTGAGTTTTGTCACGTAGTTCTCCACCTATTAGCGGGTGAAGGCTGAGTACTAGAATCTCATGGGTCTCCTTCAGTATTTACCCATTATAGAGTAGATATGGGATAATGTGACTATGGAATTATTCATGGGATTATTGAGTACATCCCAAGTAAGTGATGCAGCGTGGTTTTTTTGGATAGGTTGACCAAGGTTTCCCATTTTATATCGATTAATGAGTCCTTCTATTCTATTGATCTAAGTAAACTTTATGTTTAAGATATAGTTAATTTGTATAGGGTGTTGTGGAGAATAATATCAGACAAGGATTACCATTTCATGTTATGATTTTAGAAATTTCTATAGAAGGTTATTGATATAAAGGTTCATCAAAGAACAACTTATCATCATCAGACATATGGGCTGTCTGGTCATACAATCAGGATCCTAGAGGACATGTTACGATCATGCGGGTTGAATTTTTGGGGTTTATAGGATATTTATCTTACACTTATGGAGATTTCCTATAGTAATAGTTATAAGTATTTAATTAAGATGGTTCCTTGTATGGACTTATGTGGAAGGTCATGATGATCACCTATGTATTGGATAAAGGTGAGGGAGTCAGTGGTTATTAGACCAAGACTTGTACAAGAGACATAAAATCATATATGGATGATCATGAAGTACTTTGAGACCTCTTAGAGAAATTAGAGATCATATTCCAATTAATGATTATGTCCTCTAGAGTTTGAGGTGGGGAATGGTTATTCTTAGTATGTCTTCATGTTTGGGAAACCATCAGATTTAGAGGTAGGGTAAGTGGCACCCAAGTTTGTGGGGTCGTTTAGGATTATTGAGAGGGTAATTATTATGGTATACTTGTTAGATTTTCCTTAGTGTTTTGGTGATATGCATGATATGTTTCAGGTTTCATGGATTTAGTGATATTATACTAAGCCTTCCCTTATTATTTTTACTAAAATTTCAAGTTGTAGGATGATATGTTTTTCAAGGAGTGTCTCATTTGTATTATGGAATGGATCAATAATCTTATTTATAGGAATAAGGTTCCTCTAGTATATAAGTAGTGGAAGCATAGGTGTATCCAACATAAGGAATGGGAATATGAGTTTGATATATAAGCCTAGTGGATGAATATTTTCATCAATGGGGCTCGATGATGCTCGAGAAAACAACACAGGGAAGATCCCATATGTATTTAAGGTACAAAACTAGTTTAATTTTTGTCAAACCCTATTTATTTTATGTTTTTTATATATTATAGGTGTTAGTGGGATACTAGGAGTTGGTTTTGGTTAGTTGGACTCAAGTTTGGGCTGGATATCTACTGCAGGTGACTCGTTATGCCACAATAAGTGAGGGTTTCACCATGATGAGGGTTGAGAAAGGGATCCCCACACTGCAATTCAAGGAGGTTATGTCATGATGAGGTCCCGATAAGGGTAATAGCTCAAGGATTAGGGGTTTTGTGAGATTAAACATTCATGAAATTAGTAGATACTATGTTTTATCCTAGTTAATTATATTATGGTGAAGGTTGTGTATGATTAAAAGGATTGCATAGGTGGTTGATCATGTTGTGACCTATGGCCTACATCATGAAGGTATGTATGAGTGGTAGTCATCATAGTATAGTAAATAAGGGATGTACTGAGGAAGTAGGGCTAGATTAGAAGGTTGCACTATGAAGTAGGAGGTTTCATCATGAAGGATTGGAGGGTTGAGTTAGATGGTTCTTCTCTAAATGGGGGTTTTGTATTGTGTTCATAGTGGTAACACCACAATGACCATTGGTGTAATTTTTTTAAAATTCTTAATTAAACGGTTTTAAAAATTGTTAATTCCTTAAATGGGTTTTCTTCACCTTTTTCACCCAGTTGTGGTAGTGCATCCCTCTCCTTCTTCTCTCTCTAGTTTATCTTCCTTCTAAGGTGCATCTTCCCTAAATTTTGTTCAATTTTTAATCCATATGTCTTTGGGGGTATTCAATAGTGATTTCATAATTCCTCTTGTGGTCATCTTCTATTTATCTCATGGATTTTTTCCTTATGTTTATTATTATCATTTATGCCTAATTTTATGGTTTTTCTATGATTTCAGAATTTCTCCCATTTAGAGTTGATTTATCCAAAGATACTCAGAAAGAAGTATAATACGCTAATAAATTAGGTGTCCCCTAACTTTTCCCTAAGGTCTATTATGTCTTGCATGTGGATTGTGCTATGTGTAACCCACCAAGCATGTGTGAATTACTCAAGATGGAACAAAATTAGGTTTATTGGGTTCTAATGAATTAATAAACATGGTAAATGTTCTTATTAGGTTGATCTATGAGGGATATCTCATCAATGACCATGCGTTTGACTAAAGTGCTATAGAAAAGATGCAAGGGAGCCCAAGTGGGGTGTCCTCAAGATTATTGTATCTTAGTGAACTAATGTAGAGACCTTTAATACCTTCTTGATTCATTATGAAATGCTAAAGTTAGGATAATATAATGTTATCCTTGGTAACACATATGAATTTTAAATAGAAAATGTGTGATAGTAACCAACATAGTTGTAGTATCATTGGTTTTTTTGGGTAAGTTTCAAGCCCCTTGTATTTTGGTTCTTATTAAGTGATAATTATTTTTTGAATAAATTCTCTTTAAAATTTTGAGTTTTAAATTATACCTTATGCTTATTATTCTAGTATTGTTAAATTATGGAAAGGGGTTATGGGTTGAGAGCCACCCCAACCGTGGATATGTGATATGTTATGGAATAAGTGATGGGATATGGGTTGAGTGCCAATCAACCCATGATCATACATGTTATTATGGATGGGTATGATGAACGGATGAGTTGGGTGACACTATAAATGTCATTGGTGGATGGATTAGGTTGGTAATTCATTCTATCTAGGAACATAGAAAAGAGGATGAGTTGGGAACTATGCCAACCATCGCATGATAGTTGATTGGGTTAGGTGTCATGCCACCTGAGAGGTGGTTTGTATAGGGTGAAATAGATGTGTTTTTGGACAAGATATTTGGACTTCATGATATAGAATTATGGGAGGGTTTCAATCAAAACCTTGGTTTTTTAATTATGGGTAAGAGTCATTTTGACTGTAGGAATTGATATGTAGCGTGTTTAGACTTGACACTGGCACTGGCCAAAGTAGGTAGGGTCATTTTTTGGCATCATCGTGGAACCCAAGGATAAATTATGGTTTATTTTATTATTCATTTACTTTATATTTATGGTTATATATGCATAAAAATCACTTATTGGTCCTCTGAAAAACTTGACTTTTATCTAATTCAACGAATCATCCGTAATGTACATGAAGAGAATGTCATGACAAATGAAAATTTTTATGAATAATATTGACAGATGATTTTATCATAACCTATAGAGAGGATATTTTTACATTGATTTATAATTAATTTAAAACACAAGAAGAATTATTAAATTAATATAATAATTGTAGTGAATTGTGGTGGTATTTTAGAGGTGGTTTTACAAGCCACTGTTAAATGCTTAAACCTTATATCATGACTCTTTTTTATTAATTATCTTGTAAAGAATTAGTGATATTTGTATTTAGAATTGGATTTGTTTAAAACTACTTCTAAATAACTTTAATTAATATTTCATATTTTTTTAATTAAAAACTGCTGCTATATTTTATAAATAAATCATTACAGCCCCACCCCCCCACTCAAAACCCTCCCCCCCCCATACAGGTTAATGAAGGACCCCCTCTTGGCCTCCCCCTCACCATCACTCGACATTAATAACCCCTAACAGCCTCCCCCTCGATGCCATAACAGCTTCTCTATCAACCAAGATGTGGGCTACCCTGTCATCCTAAACATTGAATCCCCCTCTTTGATTCCATCATGGCCTCCACATCACCAGATCCTTATTGTGATTTCTGATGATCACTCTCAAATTCATTTCACCATAATCATAGGAAGTTGATTTTGTGATCTATTTTAGGGAATAATTATTCAAAAGAGTCAGGTTTAGTAATTTCCCAATTCTAATTCTCCTTTAATTCCTATAATTTAGTAGATTTGTGAATTCTTGGTGTTTGGAGGGTATTTTGGGATCCATTATTGATGTTGATTGTTTGTTTAGTTTGAGATAGGTAACCTCTTGGATGCTATGATATTTATTTTAGTGATTTTATAAAAAACTTAAACCACACTTGTGTTTGATTTTTACCATAAAATTAATGATTTTAGAATTGATTTCAATTGATTGAGAATGATTTCACATGAATTGATAAATTATAAAAATTATATATGAAAAATTTTTAAGGAAAGGAAAGTGAAATTACATGAAAAAAACATGTTTAATTGGGTAAATAGTGAAATAATTCATGAAATTGATATTAACATTATTATAATAATTAAGGATAAATTTATTTCTGATTGAATTTGTATTTCATAGTCCTATTTGGCTATGTTATAGTGTGATGTATTGTCATAAATGGTGAAATAATTAATTAAATGAGTGTTTGGGTATAAATTGTATGTATGGATTCTAAAAATATATTTATTTCATGTTCTATTGGTTATATAATATTTTAATATAAATTTATAAATAAAATTTCATGTGAATGAATAAATTATTTGTCTTTATATGTTTATCCTAATTTAAAAAAATCAATTGTGTTTATTTTTTAACATAAATGTATTTTATTTTTATATATAATTATATAATTATATTTTATATTTTAAAGTGTAGTAAATCAAGTGAATATGGATAAAAGTTGTATGACCTTACCTTAAAACACATCTCAGTATATTACAGGTTTAAAAAAGTTTTTGGATTTTGCAATTGAAAATCAATATGTGGATGGATTAATCAAATTTCCATATCCTAAATAAAAATTCAGATGATGGTTAAAGAGATATAAAGTATTTAATCACTTTATATTGAAAAAATTTCCTCCTCATTATGTGCATTAGATTTTTAATAAGCAATTGAATGTTATATAAAATTCAAGTAGTGATGTCTATAGTTAAAATGAACAATCTAATTCCCTAATAGTGGATAATGAAATTCAAAACTTGATGAATGATGATTTCATCATAATAGGGAAATAACATTAATAATTCAATGCATTAGATGATTCAATTTTCGATGTTTTAGATATTACTAATGCATTCAGAATTGTAGGAAAGCCTGATCAAGATGATAAAATATTAATGGATGATGAGGAGGAGACTAATGCAAGGGAAAACTCAGCCAAGAAAAATACTAAGTTTTCTAAATTAGTTACAGATGGAAAAAATTTATTTTATGAAAGATATTACAAATATTCAAAAACAAATATGTTGAAGTTGTACCAAATAAAGTGTTTATGTGTAATTACAAATAAATAAAAGTCTATGATATTGTAATTATTATGTGATTCATTTTCTAAAGCTAAGATCTCTTTATTGTTCTCTGAGATAAATAAGATTATTATCAATATTTGACTTAATTATATGAAGATACACACATTTCCTAATGATTTTATTTTTATTGGAAATAATATTTGAATATAGATAAGTAAAAAATTATGTTTTACTTGTAGATGTAAATCAACAAAAAATTATGTTAGTTTGAATCTACATACTACCACAAATAAACAAAAAATGAAAATTGATGTAAATATTTTACATTTCTTTCCATTAAAACCATGATTGTAAATATTTTTTATGTTATATAAAACTATTGGACACATGAAGTTATATGAATTTCATTATAATAACAATGACTTCACTAAAAATCTAAGAGATTCAAAATCATGGAAGACCTTTGATTCATTACATCAAAATTTATCTTCTAATCCTATAAATATACACTTGGTATTGGAATCTAATGGATTCAATCCTTTTGGGACTTTAAGTATCAGTTACATCATTTTACCAGTTGTTTTCATCCCTTATATTCTACCTCATTAGATGTGTATGAAATAGAATTCATTCATTATATTGATGATTATTACTATAATAAAAATACTAGGAAATGAAATTGATGTCTGCATTCAAACTCTTTTTCAATAATTATTGGAGTTATGGAATGATGGTATAGAAGCGTATGATGCATCTACCATAAAAATGTTCAAAATGCATGTTGCCCTTATGTGTACTATTAGTGAATTTCTTGGACTAGGAAATTTTTTGTTTAGAACATAAACACTAGTTTGGATTTTTCCAGTTTATAACTTTGATTTGGAGTCTCAATGGTTACCTTATAGTAGAAAGTTGTGTTTTATGTTCCAACATTACTTACTTTCTACATATCATAGATTTTGTTTTAACAAGTCACGTTTCCAAGGATAATTTGATTTGAGGCTTCCACCAAATTTATTATCAGGATCATAGATCTTGACATAATTATCAAATTTTTGTATAGATTCTAAATAATATTTTTATTTGAATGAAAGTCGAAAACGTGTTCTAATATAATTATTGAAAACTAAGTCACAATAATGGAAGAAAAATAGTATATTTTTAAAATTTCATATTGGGAATTTAATATTTTATGTCATAATCTTAATGTTTTTCACATTGAGAAGAATGTGTGTGATAATTTTCTATTTATATTTCTTAATGACTGGGAAAAATAAAAGAATAATTTGAATTCTCATAAGGACTTATAATCGATCACTATAAAATACAATCTATGGAAAAATGAAAATGGGATGTATTCGATAGCTATTTTCATAATGAAAAATCGTCATAAAGATGTTTTCCTTTGAAGATTAAAAATTATGAAAGTATCTGATAGATATTCTAGTAATATTTCAAGATGTGTTGATTTGAATCATTATAAGATATCTGGATTGAAAATGTGTGACTCATTTGTATTGATGGAATATTTTCTACCTTTGGCAATTCATAATTCGATACTTTACAAGATAACCGCCATTCTAATAAAATTTTTCATATTCATTCAACATATTTTTTAGAAGACATTAAACCCAATGTATTGGATAAATTCATAAAATAATTATATGTATTATATATCATTTTTATATGTTCTTTCCCCCATCATTTTTTATTGAGATGATTTATCTGATGATTCATTTATCCAAAGAAGCTAAAATTAGAGGGATTGTGCATTATAGATAGATATATCCCATATAGAGGTATTTTATTTTAATATTTTTTTCATTAAAAATTTATAATTTTCTTAATCAATATTTCAAAAAATTATTTTTTAATTTCTTACCTTTTATCATTTCATATCTTGGTCATTTAAAGTCTTATGTGAAAAATAAAGCACATCTAGAAGGTTCAATTGAAAAAAATTATATTTATAAAGAGTTTATAATCTTATATTCAAGGTATTTATATTTTATAAAGATAAGATTCAATAGATTGGGATGTATTGATGATAATCGAAGTCAATTTCATACAAATAATGAGTCATTAATATTTCCAACATTAAGTCGAGAAGTTATAAAAGTATCTTCATTTTCATTAACATATATATAGTTAAGACAACAAAAATAGATATTTACTACTCAATACTAATATTTTTTATCCCTATGTTAAATAATTAAGGACACAAATGAAAAAAATTACTCATGAGTCGAACTTGGAATGAGACAAAGATTACAAAAGTTGTTATCAAAGAAATTTTTGAATGGTTTTCACGTCATGTAAGTTATTAATCTAATATAGTTTGAGTATGTTCAAAATTATCTAAATTATGTAATAAAAATTATATCAACTTTTATAGGTAATTAATGATGATAATTGAGCTAAACTATTTAATTATTTGATGTTTTTATCTTGAGTTCCTTTTAAGAATGCTAGGAGATTCAATGATTACAATATTGGTAGTTTCAAGTTTTGTAATGTTGATCGTGAGGAAGGTTTAAAAAAACAAAATAGTGGTATATTCATAGTTTTATATCAAGGTTACTATGTAAATTTTTTTGATATTATTGAGTTAAATTATCAAGGTAAATTTGCAATTGTGTTATTTAAATGTAACTAGGTCAATAATAATAAGGGTATAAAGAAAGATTAATTACAATTTTCTTATTTCAATTTCTCTCAGATGATTGATACTAGTTAGTGGGAAGAACACGATCCATATATTTTGACTTCCAAATAAAAAATAGTATATTATATTTATAATATAGTGGATGGTGGGTGGAGTGTTGTTGTACACATGAAACCAAGATACATGTATGATATGGGTTATGAAGGTGAATTAATTTGTGATAGTGAACCCCATCAACAAAAAAAATAATGAATTTTGTGTACCTGATGATATTGAAAATTTTGGTCTTGTGAGAGAGAGTGAATAATAAGAATAAGAACAAACAAAAGAAAAAGAAATAATGTTAACAATGGAACCTAATAAAAACATGACCAACCTGAAATAAAATTTATAAGTTGTTTTTTTTAATAAATTTAATGAATGTTTCTTTATTAATTAATTAAATGACTATTTTTATATTAATAAATGAAAGGAATGTTTTTTAGGTATGTCATTATGGAAAAGGTTTAGTGACAGTACCCGTTCTATATCACAAGATTCTCATTCTCCCTCTACAGCACAAGGTACACTTCATCACATAACTTTCAAACTTTTTTGATGCCATTTAATCTTATAATAATATGATTTCATCCACTATTGTTAATTTTATTTATGATTTCTATAAATCAGATAGGGCACATATAATGGATCCATTTGGTAATCTGTTCGACAATCAGTTGCCATCGAGAGGGTATTGGCGGGTCGCAGTCATTGGTAAGTAATTCAATGATTCAACAATACTTTCTTAAAAATTGAAACTAATTATTAAATTTATTTGTTAAACTAATAAAAATAATAATATAAGGGACACAAACATAAATATTAAAGTTGTTTAGAATTTCACTAATGTAAAGTTAGTTGTTTCTGTTGATGAATATAGGTACCCACTTAGGATGCAACATATATTTTTGGGTGGTTCCTATGGAATTTATCATGTGAAGTTATATCCCTCTCTATTCATTATTTATATTGTATTAACATTCCACAATCCTGGAAAATGATTTTTTTTATTCTAAAATATAGGTACTATCATTATTTTGTATTCATATATGATTAAATTAAATATTTTTACTTAATGTGTTAATAATTTAATGCATTTTACATATTTACTTGTATATGATGTTCCATTTTTGTGTACCTTGTTCCATTTCACATCCATGGAACTTAAATATTTTAGGGAAAATGGAAATATTTCAAGAGGTTATTATAGAATGAATGTAATGACACGTATCTATCAGTGTTATAGATGTATGAGAAGGTTCTCGAAGTCATGCCTAGGGAACAATGGAAAACATTCATTAACCATCCTCATGCCTAATTTAATAAGTTTTTTTACTAAATTTTAGTACATTAATAGAAATATTTTAATAACATTTCAATTTTTATTGATATATAATTTCTTCATCTTAGTTTCATGAGAAATTATAACAATCGAGGGAAGAAACTGATTCCCCACACATCTGGATTGATGAGTTTCTCTAGGAAATGATATGGAAATTTTCAATTCAAATTTTACAATAGATATCTATTACACTTTAAGAAATTTATTTTTAAAAAATATTAGTTATGTAATTTTTTTAAACTAATGAAGGAGGTGGGACATTCTATTAGAAGGAAAAAATTTGTGGTTTGATGTTCACAAAAAAAGATGGTACTTATATCAATAACCCTATAGAAAACAATGGGGAAAATAATTTTAATTATTAGTTAGTGTTACTAAATTATATTATAATATAATATTATTCAATATAAAATTTAAATGCAAAGAAGTGTGGGATTACAACCCTACCTTGTCAGTTTCAGTATCCTTAGAGTATACCATGGCTTGAGTTTTTGGAAAATAGAATTATGTTCATGTCAGGGGGTTGGGTTAAGGGCTATATCTGTTGAGAGTTTTTAGTAGAGAACATACATCTTCATCGACTATTTCATCATGATGGGGGGGTTATAAGTTTTAATGAACTCAGGGCAAAAAAATAATTTAATACACTAAATAATATTGTTAAAGAAAAAGAATCACTTATTAATACAAAGAATTATCAGGTATCAGTATTAGATTGTGCTGGCTATTGAGTTTTAAAAGATGACTGAAATAATTCCTGAAGAAATAAGAACACTCATTGGGGTGTAGGAGTGGTAAGTTTCATAAATTTACACTTATAATTTTCATTTTAGTAGTTACTTTTTGTTCATTAAATATTTAAATAGTTTTTTAATGTACAAATATAATACCCACAACAATAGTTTTTTAAAGGTTTGTTCAAATCCTTTATTATTTACAATTTTGAATTCAATTATGGACTTAAAATGAAAATATTGAAATTGAATTTCATTATATTTATTAATGTATGTAAATATAGGTCATTCTTTTCTTAATATAATGGAAGTTACCATGGGATGATGAACATCTCCCATTTGAATTTCAGAGTCTTTCACTGAGATTATTTCATAGTAAGGATGGTCCTAGTTATATTTGAGTTAGTTTTTAGTGTTGAAATCTTGAGTATGTGATAAAATAATTTAAGAGACGTCTATTAAAAAAATTGATGGGTTTAATTGAGTAGTGAATATCAGGCATCGTATAGTGGCTCATTATATTTTCTTATCATGAACACAACTACCAATTATTCATTATTGTAGCATTGCTTAAACTGAATTTAGATCAAATCATATATCATTTGAATTTTATTTCATTTATTATTTATTTTCAATGCTCATTGTTGATGTGTGGTTAACTACTTTAAATTCAAGCACCATGATTGGGAAGTGTATAAGGAGGTGATGAGAAACAACATGGATAGATAATGGGGAGCAAGGGTCATGCATCTCAATAGATTATCCAGGAATCATGTGTGTACTGACATTTTTTTTAAATGAAATTTTTTATAGTATGATATAATTTAATGTTATATCATATTTAATGTAATATTTTTTGATGTTTGGAAGTTATTATTTTTTTATATCATATTATATGCCTATTTTTTGTATTTTTTTGTATTGGATTTTAGTGGATCAGGAAACAGTCAATTGTTTTCTAAAACTACATTACTAGTAGTTGTTTTAACCATCGCTAAATATTTTCCTCTAAAAAAACTACCTCTAGTAAAGAAAAACGCCGCTATATTTTATAGTGTAAAAAACCTCCTCTAATAAAAAAATATAAATATAAATTCTATCAACCTAAAATGAAAGTTTCATGAAGAAAACATTTCTAAATATTCAATGACACACCATTTAGAAGTAGTTTTTTTAAAACCTGCATGAAACCTTTTCATGGGAGTTTTAACTACCTCTAAACCCAAGAATAACCACTATTATATGATGGTTTTCCACTAGTGCCTCGATCTGGAGTATTTCTTCATTGATTGTGTTGATCATTCTAACCCAATTGTTGTATCTTAATTTTTTCATGAGAACCAAAAGTAGATCCCCTCTATCTAGGATCCAAGCCTGCTCCTTCGATATCTGAATAATTCTGATGAAATGTCGAGTTCTAGCATGAATGATTGATTATATTACCTTTTTCGCCTTGATTGCTTCATATTCCATCAGGCTTGAAGAGATTGATCTTATTCTTATCGGTCTTAAGGTAAATAGAGTTGGAGGAAGAGATATAGAGGAATGATGTGCACAATGATTAAAATTTATCTGATTTACATATCATTCTATAAATATACCTAGGACTGGGGTTTAATTATAATTAATTTCTTAAAGTCCCTTAAATATGAATTAATCTGTAATAATCCCCATATCATTTAAATATTATTGTTGTTTTTATTATTATTATTATTATTATTATTTTACTTCTTATGTGAGAAAAAATGCATAATGATAGATATTATTTTAAATTCTAGTGAATAAATATTGGTCATTGGACCCAAAAATTGGTGTGTTCATCCTCCTAGTCATTTATTTAATTCTTGAAAAAATATTTTAAAAAATATTATTCATTTAATAAATAAAATAAATATTATATTCATATTCTGGTGAATAAATATTTATTAAACATTAGTGTAATTAAATAAATTATTTATTAATGAATAGATAATTATTTATTACCTTGTAAATAATAATATAAAAAATCTTATATATTTTTATAATTAAAAAACTATCATGTGAATAAATATTTATTTAATATTTAAGACTGAATAATAAATCTTAAATAAATATTACTTCTCGTTATAGAGAATAATATTTATTCTAACTATTAAATAAATAATATTTTACTAAGATCTATGGAAACACTTTGCATGTGATCCTCTAGGCCTCTTCCTGAGTGGAATTAGGAAAACTATTCTAAATTCTAAGATTACTATCTAGAAATTAGTCAAGGAAGCCTAGAAGGAAAAAGATATGTCACAGTTATAATTACCACATATGAATGGTCACTATGTAATATAGTGTCTTTGTCATGATATCTTGTCAAGAAAGTTTCACACCTGTGTCATCAGCCTATATACTGGATACATATTTCTTTAACTAACTAAAATAAACTTTCCTATGCACCATAGTCATTGAATTTAATATGATGGGTGCATTTCAATCAAAGGGGTGATTTATCAACTTCCATAAATATGGAAGGGGAAAATCCTTCCTCATCTAATTCATTAATATCACATCATTCATGGTGCACCCAACATACCCAATTTCATTGCAATCATATGTCATCATAGTTTACAATAATACATCAAAGTTAGTGAGTCATGACAAACATTAATAATAATATTAAATTCTAAGGATCATCACACATGATCACAGAAAATAATATTCAATGACACACAAATATATAGAATTCCTACTAAAAGGTATATTCTCATAACCTTTCATATTAGAGATTACCAAGTTCAAACTTCATTAGAAGAAGTCTCATCTGCTTATGAGTAATCACACATGAAATTAGATATACTATGTTTCCTATCATATAATTTTATCTGATTATAAAATAATATTTAAGAATACCATCTTAGTGTTTTTTAGTTTCTCATCATAGCGAGGAACTACTATAACCTTTTCAATGTGATGGATACTCTAGAACATTATTACATTAAATTAACACAAAAAATGAATGATATGTAATAATATAATTTATTTATATTCACTTATTTGAATATTAATGCAATCTAAAGTACATACAGTTGGTTCTAGGATACCAACTCCAATATAATCCCACTTTGACTAGATCTAACTTCCAGTGACTTTTATCCTGCTAAATCTCACATGATGATCATGTTTCTTCTGATTTAAATCTTTAGTTAAGAGGTCTGACATATTTTATTTCATGAAACTCTGGTCATTGCAATGTTACCTATCTTAGAAAAATACCTCAAGATATGATGTTTTTGAAGTATGTGTTTATTCATTGATGTGAAATCGACTCCATTACAAGAGACACGATTGTAGTGTTATCACAATAGATTATGATATGGTCTTTACTTCTAGGAACTAATTTAAGATCTTGTAAAAAGTTGTATATACAAACCACTTATTTAGTTTCCTCATAAAACACAATGTATTCATACTCATCTATAGAACCAACGAACATAGATTTATTTGATATATTCTAACTCACAACACCTCTATTGAGAGTAAATATATATACCGAATGAAATTATAGATCATATTGATTTATTTGGAAACTAGAATCTGTATATCCCATGATGAATAGATCCTCATATCCTCTATATACTAGTAACATATTCATAATATGCCTCAAATACTTAAGGATGGTCTTGGATATCGTTTTGATATATTCCTACCACACTTAAGGTGTGGGTGACATCTAGCCAAGTATATATCATAACATATATGACTAACAAAATCACTAATGCATATAGATTTATTTTCATCCTCTATAACTCCTCATTTTTATGAGAACACATTTTCTTGGAAAGATAAATGTCATATGAAATTGGAAACAATCCCCTCTTGGATTTTTCCATACTAAGTCTATTTAGTATCTTATCAATGTACATACTATGAATTAGTCCAAGAAACCTCTTATATCTATCATGATGGATCTTGATCCCAAGAATATTTGATGTTTCACCTAAGTTCTTCATGTATAAGTAAGTTTTTAACCAGGATTTAACTGACTATAAGACTAGTATTTCATTTATAATGAGTTGTGTGTCATCTACATACACTATCTGGAAAATGAATGCACTCCCACTAAACCTTTTACAGTTGCAGGTCTCGAATTATTTATTTATAAAATAAAATTCTATAATGGATTAATCAAATTGAATATTCTATGATTTGGATTCTTTCTTTAATTTTTAAATTGATCTCTAAAACTTTCATACTTTGTTAACATCCTTTAGATCCATAAACCCTTTTTATTGTGTCATATAGAAATCTTCTTGAATGTTCCCATTAAGGAAAGTTTTTTTGAAATCCATATTCCAAATCTCATAATCATAAAATGATGATATAGAGAGTATAATTATGATGGATTTAAGAATAGAAACTAGTTAAAAGGTTCTATCATATTCAATTCCTTGTCACGGTTTAATATCTTTTATAATGAGTTTGGATTTATAGGTGTTGGCTTGACCATTCATGTATAGTTTCTTTTTGAATACCCATTTGAAACTAACGGCATTTACATCCATTGTAGAATCTACCAAAATACATAATTGGTTTTAGTATATGGAATCCATTTCATAATTCAGGTATTTTTTCTATTTAGTGTATTTTTTACTACTTATTGATTTCTTGTAGGTTGAAGGATCATTATTATCAACTAATAATTAGTCTTTATCCTTAGTGACTAGAAAACCATATCATTATAGTTCTCAAACCTCCCTTGTACTTTTGCGTGGTACATATGTCTCTAGAAAATCCTCTTTTATGGGGATTTTTTGAATCTATTCATGTGAAAACTCTTGTGTATCATGAGAATGGACTTCATCGAAGTCTATATCGCTCCCACTATCTCTTTTAGATATGTGATCCCTTTCAAGAAACATGGGGATTTTATTAACCATAAATTTTTTATTTGAATGATTATATAGGTAATTACCTCTAGTTTCCTTAAGGTATCCTATAAAGATACACTTAATGCCTCAGGGTACAATTTTGTTTCCAAAAATATATTTAATTCTTCATAATTGCACACTCATAAATTTTAAAACATGGATTTATTTTCACATCAAAGTTCATATGAAATTCTGTTTTCACTTTAGTTGGAACTCATTTTATCATGTATGATGTTTTCTGTAATGTTTATCCCCAAAAGGATAATGGAATACTCACATGAATCATCATTGATCTCACTATGTCTAATGTGGTGTGGTTCCTTATTTCACTTATACTATTCCATTATGGTGTAGGAAGAGTGAGTTGTGATAGAATCTCAAATTCTTATAAATAATAAATGAATTCTTAATTAAGATATTTCCCACCATGGTCTTATTAAATTTCTTAATCTTATTACCAAAATGGTTCTCAACTTCATTCTTGTATTCTTTGAATTTATCAAAATAATTTGACTTATACCTCATTAACTAGGCATATCTGTATCTATTAAAGTTATTAGTAAAAGTTATGAAGTATGAGTATCAACCCCTGGATTCAATTGGAAACTCTAAACACATTAGTATGAACCAACTCAAAAATATTTATGGCCCTTTAAACTTTTTCCACTAAATGTATCTTTGGTGTTCTTTTCCTTATAAACATTCATGACATATACTAATTGGTTTTAGTTAAAATGAATCCAAATATCCATCTTGGCTTAATTTGGTCAAAAAAAATCATCCATATGATCTAACTGGTGATTCCATAGTTAGGTGTGGTGTGATTCATGTGAACTATTTTCATTATTGATTTACATTACTTGGTTCATGTAATATATCATGTAAAGATCGTTATTTAAAAATGACTTAAAATAACAAATGGTTTCTTTGTAAAATAAGAAAAATTTATTTAAAAATTTGAAAATAAATCCATATGTATCAATTTAGGGCATAGAAATAATGTTTTTGGTGACTAAAGACACATTATAGAAATCTTTAAAACCCAATATCATTTCAGTCAGAAACCTCAGGTGGTAGTCCCCAATAGTCATACCAATAAGTATGGCTTTGTTGGATAATCATAGATCTACCTCACCTCAGGTAATATTTTGAAATATAATTGGTTCCTATACTTGAATACATATGTGGGAACCACACATTTTATATAATACCGTATTTTTAGAAAAAAAATAGATTTCACTTGATAATAAACTCACTTGAAACTTCCCCTTTCTTCTTTTCTTGGGAGTGGTTTTTCTTCCAATGGACCTTCTTTCTACATGAAAAATAAATAGTATCTTGTTCACTTTTTCACCTTGATACTTATATTATTGGAAGGGAATTGTGAAGAATATTTAGAGTTTGATTTAGTCATGGAGATCTTCTTATGACCTTTCCTTTTATTAACCATAAGTAAAAAAGTATTTTCATGCTTCATATCCTTATCGAATTGGAGAAGTAGAGTAATAAGATATGGGATATAATTATCTATGTTGTTTATATTAAAATTAATAAAAAAACTAGAGAAGTTATGAGGAAGTAATGAAAGAATTATATTAGTATGAAATTCATCAGGTATCTTGAACCCTAGATCCTCTAAGAACATAATGTATCCAATAAGTTTGATAATGTGAGGCCCAACTGGTATACTTACTGCAAGATTTATCATAAATAGAGCCTTGAATATCTCATATTATTCTTGTATTTATCTCTCATGATAAGTATCATGGATATGTTGGAGCATACTATAGGTGTCTATATTCTCATGTGACTCCATGATTTCTCTAAATATGGATTATAGCATCAAACAATGAACATCTAGCACATCATTTGGTTGTTTTTAATAGACAATGAACTCCTCGTCACTCACCTCCTTAGCGAGTGGATTAGGAATTGAGGATTTTAGTATGTAAGGCTTCTATTCATGGTGAAAGACAACCTATAATCATCTGAACCATTCCTAGAAGTTACTACCATATAGGATATGGTCTTTCTCTAAAATTTATTGTAGGGATAATGTGTTTGTTGAACTTTTCATTATTCTACAATAAAATAAAATCATATTATTAGTAAGTTATTTGATTATATATTATGTGATACATATTTATTTTAATTTTATTAAGCCTTCCACAATTTTATCAATTCTCAACAGACCTCACCATTGAACTCAAAAACTCATGTCATAAGGGAATTATAATAAAAATGATCCATATTTCCCTTCTTATAATCTAGAAAAGGCAGTGAAAATTATAATAAGATCTTTTGATAGGAGGTCTTTCCAACTGTGGACTTGTAGTTCCTTGTTCTATTGAGTAGACTCTCCAATCTTGAAATACTGACTTTGATTTCCTCAACACTTACCTCTAAATTTTTATTGAATAGAAAAAATCTTTTTAAATATAATACAATTTTCATTAAGTTGATCCACCATCTTTGTTAGGATTTCTCAATAATTAAAAGTTCCTCTAACAAAGGCATGAACCGACACTTTAATTATGGGTCCATCTTAACTCAGGTAATAGAAGGTGTGATGACATAACATTAACTTGAGGTATTTTTTTTTATTATACATAAAATTTCTTATTTTATCTATTTACATTTATTTTTAATATTAATTGGATTTTTCTTAAGTGATTAATCATGTACTTGATAAAATTTTACAAATAATACTTTTATTTTAATTTTATATTTTCATATTCAATCCATTTCTTTATGTGATTATGGTATTGAATCCATAAAATAATTCATGCATCAGTTAGAAATAAAATAAATTAAATATCGCATGGTCATGAGCTTTAACTAGTAGTTTTTTTATTGATTAGACAATAAAAAAACCATTGGCCCTAGGGGAAAAACTTTGTGAGCTTGTCTGGGTTTGAGCTACAGAATTCCACTTTTGTCCTGTATATCACCTAGGTTTGGTTTTGTCTTGGATCCATCTTAAACAGACTCCATGCACCTAGGAGTTTCATCCTTACAATGAATTTACTTCACATGTGGGTGAAGAGAACTAGAGGAGGGGGTTTAAATAAAATAAATTACAGGCACGTAGAATCATACATGATGAGGGGGAGGGATGAATCGTAGGAAAATAAATTAATTTAATAAAAATATTTTCAAAACCTTGTGAAATAATTAAATTAAAATAAAATATATGCACAAAAAGGTTAGACTAAACCCATGATCATCTGGTTGTACAATGAACGTGAATTTAAAATAATTGGCTATAATTCATTTCAACTCGTTCTTTTATTTTGATAAAAAACGTGTCAATTAATTTGATTAATTATCTAATTAATAAATTTATTTATTTTATTTTAATATTCATCTAATATTTCTAGGAGATACTCATCCATTATGATTTTAAATTAATTAATTTTATATATAATTTAATAAAATAAGTACACAGATTTTACTTGAAAGGAAATTAGTGAGTGCATATTCAAACTACTCAGTATATATTAAGATTGTATATAGTTTAATTATGTAAGATATAGTATACATGTGTTTTCACATAATTATATTGTTTGTAAGAGTAAATAAATGACACACACTACGGCAAAATTTCCATTTAATGGTGTTTTTTTATCTAGCGGTGGTTTAAACCACCGCTAAATGGTTCTGCGACGATTTTAAAAAACCACCACTAAAATTGGTATCGGTATTCAACACGTGGTGGTTCCTTCCATTTAGTGGTGGTTTCTAGAAAGTGTCATAGAACACGTATTTCACGGTGGATTTTTTAGTTCTAGTAGTGGTTTTTAATTAAAAAAATAATCATGATCTAGCATTGGATTTTAACCACCACTAAAGTCTGAACTTTTTACCAGAAAAAAAAATTGTCACTAATACGGATAAAACTGCCGCTAAGTAAAAAAATTTCATATTTAGCGGCAGTTTTAACCACCACATTAAAAAATACCATGATATAGTGGTGGTTTAAACCGCCGCAAAAAAAACTATATATAGCGGCGGTTTAAACCACTATATCATGAATTACAAAAAAAACAAGCTGCAGGTTCTGCATCCCCAGAACCTTCAGCCAGAACAACATAACAATAACACTAAAATTTTTACCAAATCATTAAATATATAATCAATGTACAAGGAAAACAACACATGTTAAAACTAAAGAATCAATGTGCATTGATTCTCACCAAAATATAAAGAATCAACCCATTGACCAAGGAAAACAGCACATTGAAAGAAATAATACATTTCTCAATACATTTAAAGAATCAAACGAGAAAACACATTAAAAGAACCAATAATACATAAATACATTAAAAGAATCAATAATACATTTCTTAATACATTTAAAGAATCAATACATTTCTCAATACATTTCTCATTGAAAGTACATTGATTCTTTAAACTATTAAAAACACATTTCCAAGGAAAACATAAATTTAGTACATTTAAAACTATCTATAATGAATCAATGTACTTCCATTAAAATAAGGATTCACATGTTAAAACAAAATCCACCAAAATTAAAAACAAGATAAATTAATTTAATAATAAAGAAATAATTATCAATATGAAACCATCCATCATGAATACCATTTTCATCAAAAGGGTCATTAATGATTCAAAACCAATAAGAAATACTTATCTAAAAGAGAAATCACCTTAATTATTCATAAATTGTCTAAACTTCCACAAGTGTGGGTTAAAACTAACCTGGATTTATAAAACAGGTAAATACTTTATGAAATCCTAGGACTTCTAACACTGATCTCACCCCTTGATGAGATCACGAAAAACAACATAGATGCATCTATGTTCTTAGTCCAATAAGAATCCACATATTCTGAGTTACCTGATTACATCCCCATGGCCTATCCAAGACCAACAAGACAGAGCTCAAAAAATAGGGTCCATGCACAAATAGAGCACAAAAATATCTCAAAAGGTAGATTACCCAACACATCAGGATTGGGATATAACCAAGAAGGTGAAAACAAGAGGATACTAATCGAACAGAGGGTATAATAGATAGGGGTTATTCTATATGTTATAGTCTTGAGATATCATTGTATGGATTAGTGATATAGGACCTTAGTTTGGTGAGAGATAACATCAAATGATCCTTGATCAGTAGGACTGGGTCGTGATGTGAGATTTGGAAAAGGGTATAGAATTTCCTATAATGGATGGGGTTAGATAGAGATTACGGTCTCAGAGAAAACTATGGGGTTTTTTGTCAAGACTTGACCTATAGGGACCCTACTTGGGACACCAGTAAGCTGAGAGTGACACCACATGTTCACCCCCAATAGTTGAAGCACAAGAGCTTCAGCTGAGTTGGTGAGGACTCGTTAAGTGCATCCAAGAGACCTGAGTTCAAAAATGGGTGGAGATATATTTCTGGGTACTATAATAGAAGGTACTATTCAGTACTGTTCGGTACTGTAGTAGCTGGAACTATTCATCCATTTGGGATTTTGGGCCACCAGTTTGGTCCTCAAGTCCTTCAATGTCTTAGGGACACCTAAGGCCTTTGGGCCAGTAAGGATTTCAGGCCACCTCAAGGCCTTCGGGCCACCTCAAGGCTTTTGGGCCACTTGAAATTGTGTTTAATGGACTAGGCAGACTCTACAAGGAGCGAACTCCAAATGAGGATTCAGAGAAGGCACATTCACCAGAGTAGAAGATAACAGATGTGGAATAAAGATGGGGTATGGCATTACCATTGGGACCAACATGTGCATGCATGGGAAGCCTAGCCGAATAGCCATACGAAGGTGGAGAGTTGTTATCATGACGAAGAATATGGGGAGGAGTGGTTCCATATAGTTATAGTCTGGATATTTCCTCTAAGACCTACGGGTCATGTAATCTCTAAACCTATAGGCCTTATAAGGGTTCCCCCTCATCCCTTGAAAGGGGGGTTATCAAAAATCAATAAAAATAATCCCTTCAGGCCATTAGGGCTAATAGTTGAAGGGCTAGCGAAAAGAACAGATTAAGAATATCACTGAAGTGGGAGGCTTTATCCTATTGTATGTGAACACACACACATACTCAACTCCATGAAATACTGCTTTAGTATAATAAAATAAAACCTCTAAGTGTAAAAAAATAATTTAGTAACCTCTAGGAAATACATCATAATGAGATAAATAAATATACAAGAAAGTAAAAGGGTAAAATACATGCCTAACCAAGAAGAAGGAAAGTAGGTATCAATCTAGAAACAACTAAAAATGAAAAGAAGAGGAGTTACCAACTCAAGATCCCTAAGTCTGACCACCAAACATGGTCAGTGCCTCCACTTACTTCTATGTTTCATAGATACTAGGTCCACTAAGGACACCATCTACCATTTGTCTATATAAGAAAAAAATCATGCATGCAAAGCCCATGCATGTGTGAGTATAAACATACTTAGTAAGGCATCATGAAAAATAAGTGGGAAATAATAGAATATAATAGTCAATTCAACCTATATGTAAAAGAGAGATAAGAAACTAAACATAATATATTATTATAAATAAATTTAAATCTCCATAGCCAGTAGAAATACAGCATATAGACACATGGTTATACAATACATACATAGGGAACCCGTTGTCCCAATCCCATCTAAAATATTATAAAAGGATAAAAAAATACCCACATTGGACATACTGATACATGAACAAACCCTCTCCACTAATCAGTTCCCGATGATGAACTCTTCTCATCACCCTCTCCATATCCATCTCTAATTCCCGTTACTGGCACCTGTAAGACAATTATATTGAAAATTAAACAATGTTGTATATTTATATTTAAACATAAAATCTATAAAAGTTTGTGAACTAAATGATTTTGAAGTTGTGTGATTTACCTTATTACCACCAGTCATCACTTGAAATCCTCATTTACCTGCCAAAGACCTCAAATGGTAATGGTCTCAAACCCATCTGACACACTCGACCAAGATGCTCCTTCACAAGGACTTTACCAACTGGGTCATCCTGGGAGACTGAGTAGGACAGTGTGGGATTGACATCCCATAGTTCTTTAATTTTTACCTATAAATAAAATATCATTCATATTAGAAGAAATATATATTAACATAGTGAGAACTAATAATAATGTATTATAATGAAAAATGAATTTATACCCCAACTTCTTTGTCACTCTCATTAACAAAACTCCCATCATATTTTTTATGAACTTTCAACCACACTTCTGTTCGGGATGTTTGGTGGCCTAAACTCTGTGACTGTATTAAACAAAGATAAATTGATAATTTAATATATTAAATAGATAACATTTTCTAATAAATATTTAAATTAATGAAAATATTACCAGAGTTGATTGGATTCTAGAAAAACTCTTTGACCCCGCAGTGTGAGTATAATGCTTCCTCCTTGAAATTTCTATCATTTAATAAAATAAAATTAAGTTCAGAACATATATTTCAAAATATTCAGGTAGAAAAAAATGATAACATATACACAGTACTAACAAACAAAATATACATAATAATGATAATTAATGACTGCACAAATGACATAAGTGGTTGATAAATGAATGGATAACTGCACATACAATCATTTTATCCTTCAATCATATTGGTTTCCTACTCCATCATTACTTGATATACTTCATCTACTCTTTTAAGACTAATCTTTTCAATATCATGATGGAAAAATATGTCTTCTTATTGTTGTTGATGGGATTCAATGTTAGAGGCTAAATCTTCCACTTCATCACCCATATCATACAAGTCTCTTTGTTTTACGTGAGCAACTACACTCCACCCTTCATCCACAACATCTTTCACATAATATACCATTTTCTCTTGTGATGATAAGATATACAGATCATGTAGTTCATGGTCACTAATATCCATCAAGTGAGAGAAGTTCATAGAAGTAAATTTCAAGGAATCTCTTTTAACACCCCTGATAATATCCACCCAATTTCATTTGAATAAAACAACTAAAAAATATTTTTGGTAGTTTAATTTGATAATATCAGTCAACTATCCACAATATTCCACTTCAGAAAATGTTAATATTCTATTATTCTATGTTTTCCAACCCTCTTATTGGTCAACTATACGAAATCTAAATCCATTCACGTTGTAAGGGTCTAACTTTCTAGCTTGATTTAGAGGACCTCGAGCAAGAAACTTCAAATCTTATAAAAAATCTGCTAGAGTATCAGTATTCATGATTTGAAAAAAAAAATACATTATTATATTTAAAATATATATATATCAACCTAATATAGGTATTGATTTCAATATTTATGAACTTACACGTCGTGCAAATCATTCAACAAGCTCTTTATTAACAGTTTTTGTTATATCTTTCTCATTTCATGTTCATCCTCTCATTCATATCTTTGTTTTTATCCTCAACTCTTCAATAAATAGATCTACAATGTCACTATTCATCATCACATATCTATGTGCCAATAATAATTCCATTTCTGTTAGTGTAACATTTGAGCTCCTCCCAACTGATCGGCCAATAGCAGGAAATATTATTGATTTACCATGTATTTTATATTGAGTATATGTGTCATCAACACATCCAATATCATCCAAGTATCTAGAAAAAATGTTAAGACACTCCTCTATCAAATAGCCTTCAAAAATATAGCCTTCAGGTTGAGATTTATTTTTCACATATGATTTCAAATACCCAAGATATCGATGAAATAAAATAAAAAAAAAACATAATTATGTATTTAATGAAGTGCCAATAATTGTTTAATGAAACAGAAAACATATAAATAAAGTACCTCTCAATTGGATACATTTATCGATAATGTATAGGGCCTCCTAATTTAGCTTCCTCAACCAAATGCACCGTTAAATGTATTATGACAGTAAAAACGACAGTGGAAAGATCATCTCCATTACACAAAGTTTCAATATAAATATCTCCTAAAGGTTTTCAAGATGAAATGGATGTAGAGTTTTCTCACATAGTTTTCTAAAAAATGTTCAAAATTAGAGTACAATAGCAGTAACATTTTCAGGTAATAATGTATGCAATACCAATGGAAGTAACTACTGTAAAAAAATATGTGAATCATAGATTTTTAATCCATATAACCTGCAATGATTTAAGTCAATAAACCTTGAGATGTTACTTTAATACCCATCAGATACCATCACATGTTTTAAAATTCAAAGGAATGTACCTTTATCCCTATTTTTCTTTGCAAAAATTTCCGAAGCATACTTTCCATTCTCATCTGGCCAGAGATCATGCTTTATGTTCATTACTTGTAAGTATTTCCAAGCATTGAGATGATCCTTCAACTTTACATGCTCATTAAGCAATGTAAAGATCAAATTGTCACAAACATTCTTTTCAATATGCATCACATCAATATTATTCTGCAACAAATTAAATTCCCAATACGAAAGTTTGAAGAATATTCTTTTTTCTTCCATTATTGTGTTCCGATTTCACCTGACGATGCACTTTGAACTCATTTCCTACTATCATCCAAATGATGCACCTTATCCAATTCTATTTCAATATTTCCAAGTTGTTCCAATATTTCAGAACATGTTAACAACTTTGGAGGTGGTCTACGATCAATGAAACCATTTAATTTTGACTTTTTCAGCCTAAATCTATTAGATGCATCGAGAAATATTTGATGACACAAGAATCACCATTTTCTACTGTGAGGTAGTCATTCAGTATCAAAATAAAAGTTACAAATTAGAAAATCCAAACCCATTTAAGTGTTCTAACTAACTAAATTCCAAAGTCTAGGGAAGTCACTAATGGTCCACATTAGAGCAACTTACATCTTGAACATTGTCTAGAAGATGCATCATATGTCTTAACATCGTTACTCCATAACTCCTGTAATTCTTAAATTAATGGCTATAAGTATACATCAATATCATTTCTAGGAATTTTTTTCCATGAATAATCATCTAAATGATAAAATACTTTTGTTTCATACACATCCACAGAGGAAAATTATAAGGGATCAAAACAACTGGCCAAATTCTATAACTAGTACTCAAAGTCCCAAATGGGTTGAATCCATTAACAACCAATCCCAATTGAACATTACTAGGATCGGATGAGAAATATGGATGTAATGAATCAAATTTATTCAATAATTTTGAATCTATTGTGTGTGATATTAACCCATTATTTTTATTATCTACAGAATTCCACTTCATATGTTCATCGGTTTTCAATGACATGAATAATCTTTGCAATCAAGACTTTAAAGTAAAGTAATGCAAAACCTTTGTAGGTGTGTTCATTTTTTTATTTTTCATGGTATTATATTGATCTAGACTTCCAATATCACTCATAGACTTCCATATAGAAGAAGAACATTTTTTCAATCCTATCTTCTTGAATCCTCTCCCCAATAAAGCATACAATCATTGGGGCACGCGTGAATTTTTTTTAGAATTCAGACAAAGCTTCTTAACAACTTTTTCAATATCATAAAAAGACTCAGGGATCTTTTCTTTAGTAAATAAATCACAAAAAAATTCCAATATCATGGAAATCTCCTTATTTTTAATTCCACATAGGCATTTGATGTGGTACAACTTCAGCAGAAAAGAAAGTTTTGAATATTTCAAAAATACACTATACAACTCTTGATTTCCATCATCAACTAAACCATGAAATGCATATGTCTACTCAATGAAGTTTTCTATTACATTAGTCTCCACATAATCAATAGGAGGATCCAATGATATGTTATAATCTTGATCTGGTTTTCCTACAGTCTCAAAAACATCACTTGTCACATTTCTATTTGTAGCACCCTCAACTAGTTGTTCTAATATGTTTTGATATTGGTGTTGGTGTCTTTAAATGTCGAATGCATCATTTATAAGGTTTTTCATTTCATTTTCTATTGTCGAAGAAGTTGGGGTATCATTCTGTGGATTGACATCAGTGCTCAACCTTTCTATAACGTTTAATTCTCCATGCCAAATCCAACACAAATATTGAACAGGAAATTTCTTTAATATCAAGTGTTCATAAACTTCATCTCTCTTCAAACATATTCTAAATTTACATTTAGGACATGGAAATATTATTCTCCCATCAATGGATCGATTAGAAATTGAAAAAATTAAAAACTCCTCCAAACCCTTAGCATACTGAGGTGTGTTCCTCGGTAATGTGATCCAACTTTTATTCATATATATCACAATGTGCCTACACATTATTAAAAAAAATTAAAACATAACTATTACTAAATAGGAAACTAGATTCATATATACTAGTTGGAAAAAAAATGAATGTGTTAAACAAGGTTTTCCTATATAAATACATATCGTAAATAATGAAGTATTTTAAAAAGGATAATTGCAATCTATAAAGTCTATTTGTGAGGAAAATGATGTGTAAAAGAGTTACATTTTTCATTTACAACCCATTAAGAAACCCAAGAGGAAAAATACATGTTGAAATCCATTTTTAATAAAAATATTATTTTAAGAAATCATTGAAAAAATTATCAAAATCCAATGTCAATAATTGATTAGAGGACTAGCATGATTCCAACATTGAAAATTATGTTGAGAATGATCATGACTTCATGGGACATGTTAATGAGGCGTTCGACTGAGAAATGAACTGCTCTAAAGATGACGACACGAGTTCATGAAATCAAAGTAATTCTAATAATCTAGTAATTATAATTAGGTACCAGGTACCACCAACATAATGTTCCTTAGACAAAGTGAAATAAAAATGTTTGACTACATCCATTGCTCACTCTCTACTTAAGGAAATTGAAACTGTTTCACAAAAATATATTCAACCAATAAAAAAATGAACTAGCATAATTGAGGAGGATCAGTGTTGAATGACTAATTACATATATTCTTATTGATTATAATTGTAAGATAAAACCAATTTCTCTCCTCCAATATACATTTAAGTATACATAACCATGTAACCTATAAGAGTTGAGATTACTCATCCAACCACCTCTTCTTCTTAGATAATGATTTATGGAATCTGAATAACATAAGAATACTACTAAACTATAGTTAAAAAATAATATACTTTATTAGGACACTAAAAAATTTCATCAACTTCATCGAAACCTACTTTTATATGTTCTCAGAATCCATATAGTGTACTTTTCTACCATGATGGACCTTTCCATCAAGGATTTATGTCAAAACCCGTCCTCTATAGGAAGAGTTGTACACACATATATATATATATATATATATATATTTGTGTGTGTGTTTATATAATCATCCTAGCTAAGATACTACATCTTACCATGTGATGGAATTTTTTTAATAGCATTTTTATGTAGTTAGCCTCATATTCTCATGAGAAGGAACTATATGTTTATCATCCTTACTTAGGAGGCCTCATAATCGCATATGAGAGAAAACATTTATGTATAAAAAAAATATATATCAATAATATTATACATATATATAATCCTTCCTCTATAGAAGTTCATGCCTTTTCATAGGGAGGAACTTGATATACATATAGATATACCTCTATGTGTATCTAGTATACAAGTTTCAAGCTGAAACCTATAAGATAATTCCCAAATGTTTCATATCATAATCATAAAAAATCAAGGTTATACATGTGAAATTTAAAATAAGTAAACCTAAGGCAATCACAATAAAATCAATTAATGATATAGAAACACAAATTTTTCCATATTTACACACTAAAAATTCTCTACATCATAATCATAGACATGCTTCACATAAAAATAATAAACATGCCCTATATTAAATTATTTGACATGTTTGATATCAAAAAAATATATTATTATAATTTATTCATATCAAAATAAAAATAAACATGCTCCGAAGGAAAACATATTACACCTTCTCACTCTACATTGTCTTATTACTACAATAGCATTATAGAAACTGATATTTTGTATAATCGTTTAAAATACTTTCGGATTTTCATAAATAAAATAAAATAATGAAATAGTAAAGCATAAAAATATCATTCTAAATAATATATAGGTTATGGAACACTCAATGATTATGAAAAATCAAAAAGATTCTAGATAGGGAAAGAATCTTAGTACCAATGGCGAGGGGTGAGGGCCAATGAGGTTCAGGGGGTGGGGGCGAGGGTAGCGATCGGCAGTGAGGTGCGACAAGGTGCAGTGAGGCTCGAGACTGAAGGTGAGGAACGGTGAAGGGAGGTGAGGCTTGGGACCAGCGGCGAGGTGCGACGAGTGGCAGTAAGGCTTGGGATCAACGATAAGGCGTGGCGAGGGTGGGGCTTCAGGGGTTCGTGGGGGTTGGGGGAGAAGTGTCGAGTTTGTAGAAAAAATAAAATTTTTAGCAGTGGTTTTTAATAAACCACCGCTAAAATATTTAAAAAAATAGTGGTGGTTTATTAAACCACCGATAAACACTAATTTTGGTGCAGGGAATTAATCATTATTATCCCATTTACTATTTTATCATCCATTTATTCCCATCCACAAAAAACTTAATACATGTGAAGTTCATTTAATTTGATAATGAGACTTTTCAATCAATCTATAACTACTAGGAAACAACCAAGCCAATACAAAACACCATAAATAATTCACATACCAACTCCATGATCCTGCATCACACATCATCACCACAACCATGATCATCACAAAAATATATCACACATCATACAACATCACATCTCATTCCAACCAACCATTTTTTCATTGAACAACACACTCTAACTCAAACCCAATTACCACCACTAATGGTAAAATCCCCACAGGGACCACATGAAGCAAAAAAAAATGCATCAATCCTATAAACATATAAATTATATTTCATCATACACAATACCACATTTCAAATTGAAAAAATTTAATTCATTACATTTCATAATTATTAAGGTTTTTATTTTGATGTAATTCTTGATTTCCATCAAAACAAATTACTTATACATTTATATGATCTGAAATTTTTATTTAGTCTGATTTGAAATAGTTAATAGAATCATGGTTTTGAAATTATAACAAAATACAACAAAATTACAACTCTTAAAAACAATTATTTTCATAAAAATTATTAAGAAAACATAATTCCATTTGAAATAACATAAAAATTAGTGAATTCATGTGAATAACAAACTTCTCATTCTATTTAGATTAGAAAAATTCATTATCTTGTTACACAAACCCATACTTTCCAAACTAATGATGAAAAAAGTATACATTTATAACAAATTTAGTAAACAGGAGGGAAGGATAATCCCCAACCATGATTAGATCATGGAGAACTATGATTACTGCATAAGAATTTATTTATCAAACATCATCATGGTTAAAGTAAAAAATAAAATATCCTAACCATGGTAAGAAAAACCCAACCTCAATCAGATCTTATTCAAAAATAGAGGGGTTCACATGAATGAATATCCAAAAAAATAGAAAATTATAGAGAAAACATGAAGAAGAAGGTACCTTGATTAATGGGTATATGTTTTTTGATGATCTAAGAGGTTAGAATCCACAATAGATGTGATCAAAGGGAGTGAGGGGCGATGAGTCTTGATATCAGTGATGAGGCACGGCAAGGTTAAGGCTTTGGGGGTTTGGGGGGTTGCGGGGGTTGGGGTAGTGGGGGGTCAGGGGTCGGGGGTCGGGGGAGAAGTGTTATATTTGTGAAAAAAAAATAAAAGTTTTAGCGGTGGTTTTTAATAAACCACCATTAAATTATTTTAAAAAAAATATTGGTGGTTTAATAAATCATTTCTAAACACTAATTTTGGTGCAGTGAAACCAAACACATTCTAATTAACATATCATGCAATGCTTTTAATGTGTATGGAGCAGTAGATGTATTATGAAGATACATGGTATGTAGTTTATATTTTTATGCAGAAATTAATTAATCATGTAATATCATATAAAACCTATCATATGAAAAGTCAAATAAATGACATATAGAGAGATTAATGATGAGGTTTGGGATGTGATAAATATTTTTTTTTTTTTGATTAAACTATTTGGGTACACGGAGTATACATCTAGGTACACAACATGTACATCTAGGTACACTCCGTGTATCCTTGTAGTTGTATGTCTATGATACATGCCTAAGGAAAGGGAATATATTATTGTGCAAGCATGTTTAAGGTACATGGTGTGTACAACTGGTACACATTGTGTAGCCTCCTTGTTACATGTTTTCAGTCCTTATGCGTCATAAAATTAATAATCAATATGTATTTGATTACACGTTTTCCACTAAGAAAATACTTGGACTACACAGTGTGTAACCTAGTTACATGGCATGCAGTCCCACGTGTCATGTTCCAACTAGTCTTGGTCAACACATGGATAATTTAATACATCGTGTGTCCTTCGTTACACAATGTGACAAATTAATTCAAACTAAATCCTAGTGCAATGAAGTAGGATACATGGTGTGCACTCTAGCTACACACTGTGTAATCCTGTGTTATTCGTCTAAACTTCTCAGCACCTCTGGATGGGTTCTTTATATATTCTTTATTAAAATTTAATTAGATCTGGATTATATGAGTGAGAAATGAAGGGTGGAAGAAGTGATCTTAACAATTATATTCAATAATGAATTGCATGAAATGGAGACTAACTTTAAATGCATATAATGATCAAAAATAATTAAGTAATTATATATTTAATGTGATTGCTCTGATATCACTTGATAGTTCTGAATATAGATAAAGCGTCTATTGGGACTATGGAGAACTTGGATTTTGATGGACTCAATGGGTCATCTACAATGTGCATGACATGAACACCATGACCAAAAAAATTATCCAAATAATATTGACAAATGAATTTTTTTAGAACAAAAAGAGAGGATCTTTTCATGTTAATTTATAATTAATTTAAAACACAAGAATAAATATTACCCCAATATTGAAATTTTTTTATGGTGTTGATCATTCAAACTTGATATGTGTATCCTCATTGCATCTTGAAGAGCCTTATCAGAGCCCCTATAGTGGTGATCTACATATACTCTTTTGATCTCCAAACAACGCTAATGAAACGTCGAGAGCCGGCACAATTGATTGACCATCTTACGTTATTTGTCTTGATCACTTCACATTTCTTCGAGCTTAAAGGGATCTATATTTTTTTCTTGGTCTGGAGAGGAAAAGATGAGGAGAAATAGATATAGAGGAATGTTGTGCACAATGATTAACATTTCTCTGATTGACATAAAAGTCTATAAAAATGGACCTACTGCTAGAGTTTAATTCTAATTAATTGTTCAAGGACCCTTAACTATGAATTAATCCCCAATAAACCCTATGTAATTTAAATAATAATGTTGTTGTTATTTTACTTAAGATGTGCGCAAACCCACACAATGAAAAATATTATTTTATAGTTCATTAAATAAATATTTTTCATGAGACCAAAAACACGGTTAATTAATTATTCTCATTATTTATTGAATTCTTAAATAAATGTTTAAATAAATATTATTCATTAAATAAATAAAATAAATATTATATTCAGATTCTGGTGAATAAATATTTATTAAATATTCACATAATTAAATAAATTATTTATTTATGAATAAATAATTATTTATTATCTTACAAATAACAACATATAAATAGATATTATATATTCATGTAATTAAACAATTACCCAATGAATAAATATTTATTTAATATTTTTGATCAAATAATAAATATTGAATAAATAGTACTTCTCAATCTAGAGAATAATATTTATTCTAGCTGTTAAATAAATAATATTTAATTGAGATCGATGAAAATACTTTATATGTGACCCTTTAGGCTTCTTCCTAAGTGTCATTAAGTAGGATATCCTAATGTCCAAGATTATTATCTAGAAATGGATTAAAAATCCATGAATAAAGAATATATATTTCAATGACAACAACCACATACAAATGCTCAATGTGTAATATAATCCTATTATCATGATATATCATCAAGCAAGTTGCACACTAGTATCATCAACCTATATGATTGATATGTATTTATTTAATTATCTAAAATGAACTCTTCTATACATAGTGACTATGAAATTTAATGTAACGGTTCTATTACAATCAAAGGTTCAAGATATCAACTTCCATAAAGATATAAGGGAAAAATTCTACCTAAATTTATTCATCAATAATACATCATTTGTGATGCACCCAACATACCAACTTCATTGCAATTATATGTCATCAAAGATTATATAAAGACATCAAAGTCCACAACTCATGAAATTCATTAATAATAATAATAAAGTTTAAGGATAATTACACACACTCACAAATAGAAATATTTGATGACACGTAAACATGTGTAATTCATACTGACTAGTTTGTTCTCATAACCTTCTGTCTTAGAGATTACTATGTGAAAACTTCATGAGATGAAGTTTTGCCCACTTACGATTACTCTATTGGACTAATAATATTTTTCCAACATATCCCATGTGTTTTTTGTTTTTTTCTGATCTCAAAAACCCCTTCATATGTTTCTAATGATTTTTTAAAGTGTTTTTATCAGGTTTTTATCTTATTTAGTAAATCCTACTATAAATATAAAATTCTCTTAAAGTTTTCTAAAATTTTCCTAAGATTATAAATTAATTTACATGAGGAATTTAGCTACATAGATATTTGGATATATTGAGAAATCAACTACATCCATCTTCTACATGAAGGAATCACCTACATTAATCATTTATATCATAGAATAAGCTATGTGAAAATCAGTTATATAGATAAATAAGCTATGTGATAAAAAAGATACATTGATGAAACAACTATGTGAATCATCTATGTGAATTAATTGGCTATGTGGTTTGGATTTGTGGTGTATTTGGCTACATGGTTCCAATTAGGTATGTGATTCATTCAGCTATAAATATTTCATAAACATAATCAATATGGATACATAATTTGGCTATGTGAAGAATTTCTATGTGGATTAATTTGGATACTTGAATTTGAATATGTGGAATTCAGCTACATAGTGATCTAGAATCAGATAAGTTTCTCTACAACTTGGGTATTTAATACCTTTGGAGTAATTCAAGTGAAAATTAATATTTTTGTTGAAGAAATAAATATTAGACTACCTATTTATGGTAAAATTGATTTCCAAAAGGTTGTAACTATAGAGATGATAAAATAGTATAGATTAATTTATTTCTCAATGCATTCTGTTGAGGTAATTTTTAAAAAAGGGAATATAGGATTTTACCTCAAGGCCATATTTTATAGTATATCATGTTGTGTAATAGTAAGTGAGAATATATGAAATAGTATTTTAACTAAAGTAGAAGAAAGAACTTTCACCCGCTCTCTCTCTCTATCTCTCTCTAATCTTTCTATGATGCTTCTCTGTGCTAAGAAAAAATAAGAAGAAGAATCAAGTTTTCTATAGTTATAATATCACGATCAACCTTGTTGTTTTTTTAAGACTCTCCTTGAGCTATACTTCATTCTTATTTTCTCTTCTATAGAACTCTTCTCTTCTGTCATTTTCATCTTGTGACTCTGTACTTCATTTCATAAATCTATCATTATTCTATCTCTTGTTGCTAGAAGTGATCACTCCTTATACTAAGTGTTAAAGGCTGATATTTTTTTAAAGTCCTGTAGGATTCTGGAAAATGCTCATGGTTCTGTACCAATTGGAAGATACTTTTACTTATTTGGGAAGTCCTTAAGAAAAGGACTAATTCTAGTGAAATATCTAATCTCTAGGAGTTGAGCATTAGTGAAGTGGAATAGGGGATATTTTTCCCCAAAACACTATAAATATCTTATGTTTGATCCTTTTATTACTACTTTCTTGTGATAAGAAAATATTAGGATCTAGAATAATTTAAAATAGGGTGGTTTAAGTAGATAAAATTTCAAGAACTAAATTCACCCCCTCTTGAGTCTTTATGAAGTTTTTATCTGACCATAAATTGGTATCAAAGGTAGTGATTTTTTAGTTCTCAACTCTAAAATTTTGAAGTCTTAAAGATCATATTCAAATGGTTTCTATGGATAAAAATATAGAATGTATGTATATGGTAAGAGATACCTATTTCAATGGAGAAAATTATGGTTGTTGGAAGGAATGGATGATTATCTACTAAAAGAACCTTGGTCTAATGGTTTACTTGAAAGATGTTAATCCTTACACTATTCCTGAAGGATATCCAAAGAAATGAGATGCTACTGGAAAAGGAGAATATGATCTGAATTCCAAAACTATGATTGTTATAATCTATAGACTTGATCCAGATGAGTTCAATATATTTTATCAATGTGCTACATCCAATGATATGTGTACAAATATATCAGTAGATTATGAAGGTATTGGTAATGTGAGGTTACTCAAATACAACAGTATAAATTTGAAGGTTGAAACATTCAAGATAATTTATGGAGAAATCATAACTCATATGAATGGAAGGTTAATAGAGAATGTAAATAATTTTGATTATCTATAAGCACCAATTCCTGAATTTTATCAATATCTAAATGTTATTAGAGTGATACCATCCAAGTGGAGTAGAATTTCATCTACTATTAGGTAATCCACTGATGTGAAATATTTAAAAATAAAAAATTACATTGGAACACTCATGATGTATGAGGAAGAAATCAAAGATAGAGATGGTAAACATATAATGGTTAAAAAGGTGAATGTTGCTTTAAAATTTTCTACTTTAAAAGATGACAAGAAGAAAAAATGAAAACAAATTACTAAATGATATAATAAAGATACTTCAAATGGTTCTTCTTTAGAGAGTGAAATTTCTCAATTTAAAAAGAAGTTCAAGAAGTTATATAATAAGAGAATCAGATTTAATAAATCCTTTAATAAGAACAAAAAGGATGATGGAAGTTCAAAATAAGTAAGGTGTTATGAGTACAAGAATCCTGGACATATCAAACCATATTTTCCATATCTTCAAGTAAAAAGAAAATTTTACGAGAAATAGAAATTCAAGAAAAACAGTAAAAAATCTATGAAGGCCACATAGAGTGATTATGAGGATTTTAGTGATGACACATCTTCTAAATTAAAATATTAAATCTCAAATAAAAAGTCCAACATGTTATTTATGGCACAATCAAATGAGGTACATTCATTTTATTCTTCTAAGCATGAATCTAATCGTGCAGCTGAAAATTATTATTTTAAAGAACTAAATGAGTATTGTACCATGATACAAACTAAATATTAAAGCTTTAAAAAGAAAAATAAGGCCCTAAATAATTCTTATGATGTTGTTATAAATGAAAAGGAGGACTTAAACAAAAAAATTATACATGAAATCTAAGATGAAAATTTTCATTTCTACTTATGTTGAACATCATAATAGAATTTAAATCTTACAAAAAAATTCAATTCCTTAAAGATACAAATAGTATCTTTAAAAAGGATAAAATTTTCTAGACCAAATCCTTGGTAATAATAAATTCAAAAAATATAAGTTTAGAATAGGAAGCAAAGGTGAAAACCCAAATCTTTCCAAAAATTATTTTATACCTAATTAAAAGAAAAAAAATCTAGAGTTATTTATTCTCATTTGGGAGAAACCAGAAATTATTTTAATGCTAATAGTTTAATAAACCCTTGGTTTTTTGAAGTTAGACTTGTTTTAATTTCAATAAGTTTATCAAAATTTAGTGTTGGAATTTGTCACAAACCAAATCAGGTCGCCACCAATATCGGTACCAAACCCAGCCCGTGACAAGGCCTGAATGGAGTTCTCTATCCCCACGGGGTGACACAAGTTCCCGTGTATCATTAATTTAAGTTTGGGAATGATTTACCTGAGTATGAAAGCATAAAACATTAAAAACAATCCATAATATAAATCTAAAATTTTCGAGCCAAACAAGTCTTAAGAAAAAACCAGAACTGAATATATTGGTTTAAAGACAATAAAATTTGTCCAAATACAAATAAAGACAGTAGCAATACATCCCCAAGGACTTCACATGACAAGGGGTCATCACCCACAAGTCGTCTCCACAACTCCGCACCAAGGATGATAACTAACACCCCGAACCGACGCCACCCAAAGCCTTTAATTTACCTGAGTCAAACATAACCAAGTATACTTGCACACAAGGGGTGTAAGTAGGGTGTGATCCTAATCCCAATAGGATAGCACCCAATTATTACAAAGAGCATGCAATACAATGTGAAAAAGTAAGCAGTTTTAATATGCAAAGAAAAGCAGTGATAGATTCCAAGAAATGAAACTTTCAATTGAAAATAGTTTTCAACATAAAATTTTAATAACATTAACACATTTAAATAGACATTGTATCAACTATAAATTACTTCCAAAAATACCTCAATACAAGGGAAAATACCACAAATTCAATGAGCAACAAAATCGGGAATACCCCTAGGCACTAGATAGTCTCGAGCCCCATGTACCTCATACCTCGGTGTAAAGTAACCATAGTAAAATTCATTCTCGTGCACGAGACACTAGTAGAGAACATACCCATAACCTAGTGATCCCCAATAATCATCCACATAGTTTATTTAGAGTTTTTGTTACCCAAATTCTAGGTGAAATAGGGACAAAATCCATCCGGTCTACTAACCGTACTAGTACACATCCGCCCCACCTAGGTACCCGGGCTTACCCATTTGTGCTCAAAAAATTTCAGCATTCAACACATATTAATTTTCATGTAAAACATCACTACTGGTCACATACACCCGGTACAGAAGATATCACATTTTATACCACTTAAAACACACAACAAACACTTTGATTTGTAATGAAACAATTTCTCAAAATCCCGCATTGTTTTGCACACAAAACCCCTTAAGAACCCCACTTGTACACTATGTGCACAATTTTAAGTTACCAAAATAGTAAATTCATCCCAATACATTTCAATTAAAACAAAAAAAAATCAATTTTAGTGCATCCCCATGTTAAACAAGAAGTGATAACTCTGTAAAACATCCATTTTCAGACAAAAGTGGCACCAAAACTTCACTTTCTTTACAAACACCATCAAAACCCATTTTTGAAACAACAAACAAAGGGGATAAACATTATAAACAGTATTTTAATCCCTATTATAGTTCAATAAAACAACTAAGTATTTATAGGGAATCCCTTAATGAACCAATAAAAGATTTATATGAAAAAACCTCAATTTCACCAAAAATTGGCACTTAAAATTCATTTTCTATATAATTTCCACTAAAACCAATTATTTCAGAAAGATTAAAATGAAATAGACATGAAAATACCATAAACATAGTAGCTAGGTCACAAATATTTCATACCAAAAGGAATCACCTACCAAATCAAAGGAAACCCTTGAATCACCGTGCGAAAATCAAGTTGCACCACTGTCGCACCAAGAGGGACTTAGATCTAACCTAAAACCACAAGAATTGACCAATAAACACCAAGTTTAAACCCTAGGTTTAAAACCCTACCCCATGTTTATTTTGTACTTCAAGTAAATTGAAATAAACTTCATTGAAATTGGAGGAACTAAGGAGGAGAGACACTTACTTGAGATTATTTAAAGTTCTTCCACCAAATCCCCCTTAAAAATGGGGTTCCAAAGAGTTTTGAGAAACTTTTAGAGCTTACATGGATTTTATATATGATTAGTAGGAGTAAGGGTCGAATTAAGAGCTGGAATGGAGGGAAAAGAGTGAGAATTGAGAGAGTTATGAAGGAAAGAACTTACCTCCTCAAATATGGAATATTTGAGACATCCTATGAATTTCTGCACTAAATCATGATGAATAATAGCTAAAAAGAGAGTGGGAGGATACTGGGAGAGTGTATGGGTTCAATGGTCTTGGGTGAGATTTGGAATCACTGAAAAATACTTAAAATTAAATAAGTTATTAAATAAGAAAAATTCATTTTTAAAACTAGAAATGGGTTTTCGGGTAGGCCCAATCCCTTAAATAAAAACTCAAATACACCTTGGTTATGGATTTATAAAGGATCCCAATTTACATGGTGGTGTTAATAGGTCAGGGGAGGCCAAGTAGGAATTTTAATGGATGAAAAATTTTGAAAATTTAATGAGTTATAAAAGAAACAAAATTTATTTTTAAATCTATAATTGGGCTCACGGTTTGGCTCAATTCATGAAAGCTCACTCATTCCTCCATAAAAGCTTGGGAAACCCCCAAAACAAAGCATGAATGGAAATTAAATGAAAAATTAATTTAAAATATGTCATGTATGTGACAATTTTCCCCACCATGAAAACTTTCCATCATGGAAATTCAACCTAAAGCTTGATCAGAAAACAGGAACGGATACTCTTCCTCAACCCATGACTTTCGCTCCCATGTCTAGTGTGTATCATTATCATGCTGCCAATGAATCCAGACCAGCGGAATATACTTTCCTCAAAGCACCTTCTCTTGGGAGTCCACTATTTGCACTAGCCACTCAAAAACTAACAAGTCAGGCTCTATCTCCAGTTCTTCCTAACTTAGCACATGGGACGGATCCGAGTTGTATTTATTCAACTGGGAGACATGGAAGACATCATGGATGGAAGTCAACTGAGAAGGTAATTCCAACCTGTATTCCACCATTCCAATATACTCGGTGATCTCAAAAGGGACAATATATCGCGGCGTCAGCTTACCTTACTTCCCCAATCGATGATGGCCCAGACGAGGGGCCACTTTCAAGAATACCCTGTCACCCACAGAAAACTCTAGGTCTTGATGCCTCTGGTCATCATATGATTTATGGTGACTATGAGCTGTCAATAAACGTTGTCTGATCAACTTGAACTTCTCAGACATCTCCTGCACCAGACTTGGCCCCAGTAGTGAGGTCTCACATACCTCAGTCCAACATAGGGGGGACTGATAAGGTCGACCATAGAGCACATCAAAAGGAGTCATTCGAATTGAGGATTGGTAATTGTTATTATAAGAAAACTCAACTAGCCCCAAATGGCTATCCCGGGAACCTCCAAAGTCTAGGACTCATGCACGGATCATGTCCTACAAAATCTGATTCACCTGCTCTATCTGACCATCTGTTTGAGGATGGTATATCGTGCTCATCTTAATCTAAGACCCCAAGGCCTTCTAAAGGCCTTCCCAGAACCGAGAAGTGAAACGGGGGTATCTATCTGAGACAACTGTTGATGGAACACCATGGAGTCTCACCACCTCCTAAAGATACAAATGGCCCAACTCATCCACTTTAGTTGTATCTCTGATCAGAATGAAGTGGGCTGATTTGTTCAGACGATCAATCACCACCCAAATGGTATTCTTATCCTGAGGTGTATGAGGTAAGCCAACAATGAATTCCATGGAGACATCATCCCACTTCCAAGTGGGAATGGTTAATGGATGGAGCAAACCAGAGGGTCTTTTATGCTCTGCTTTCACCTGCTGGCATGTGTAGCATCTCGACACAAAGTCCGCTATGTCTTGTCTCATACCAGGCCACTAGAACTGCCATTGGACATCATAATACATCTTGGTGGCACCTGGATGGACAACCCACTAAGACTGGTTGATGTCCTCCATCACTACCTTTCGCAGAGATAATGACACTACTAAACAACCCTTTAAGCACAAGATGCCCTCAGGAGACGAAGATCAATCAGAGGATGTCTCCCTACCATGAAGAAACTGATTCGACCACTAAAAAAGCTCATCACTGGGCTGTTCCCGCTGAATCAACTCTAACAGAGAAGGATTCAACTAGACGCTCACCAAGAATTCCCCTCCAATATGTTCCCTGGTCTTCACATGCATCTGAGAAAAGAGCCCCATCAAAGTACACTCATCACTGGACTTCCTCAAAGCCTGTACTGGAACTCTTTTGCTCAAAGAATCAGCCACCACATTACCCTTTCCTGGGTTATAGACAATGTCAAAGTTGAACCCCTACAAGTACTCAATCCAACGATGTTGCCACAAGTTGAGGTCCTTCTATGAGAAGATATAGGCCAAGATTTTGTGATCAGAGTAGACCACAAACTTCTCCCCAAAGAGGTAGTGACACCAAGTATTCAAAGCACGCATCACCACTGCTAACTCCAATTCATGGGTCGGGTAGTTCTTTTCATGTGGTCAGAGTTGGAGAGAGCCATACGCCACCACGTGATCATCCTGCATAAGCACGTACCCAAGACCCATACCTGAAGCATCACAATAGACCACATATCCCTTTCCAGCCTTTGAAAAAATTAGCACGGGGGAGGTAGTCAACTGCCTCTTTTGCTCCTCGAATGATGCCTGACATTCTAGACCCCATAAAAACTTCACCCATTTTCGAGTGATCACGGTCATTGGTGAAGCAAGCCAAGAGAAATCCCGAACAAATCACCTGTAATAACCAGCTAGGCTAAGGAAACTCCTAATCTCGAACACATTCTTCAGCTGCTCCCATGACATAAGTGCACTAATATTCTCAGGGTCCACTGAAACCCCCTACTCAGAGATCACATGCCCTAGAAATCTCACTTCCCTGATCCATAAAGTGCACTTTGATAACTTTTCATATAGGCGGTGATCCCGCAAAGTGCCCAAGATGATCCTCAAGTGATGTTCATGTTCCTACTCGGAGCTAGAGTATACTAGAATGTCATCCACGAACACCATAATGAAGGAATAGAGATACTGATAGAACACTTTGTTCATGAGTCCCATAAAGACCACTAGAGCATTAGTCAATCTGAAGGGTATGACCAAATACTCAAAGTGGTCATACCTACTTCAGAAGGTTGTCTTAGGGATATCTAAATCCTTCACCCTAAGCTAGTGATAGCCCGAACACAAGTATATTTTTGAGAACCACTTTTCCTCACTTCAACTGATCGAACAAATCATCTATTCTGGGAAAAGGGTATTTTTTTCTTAATTTTTACCTTATTCAGCTTCCGGTAGTCAATGCACAACCAGAGGGATCCATCATCCTTTTTCGCGAACAACACAGGAGCGGCCCAAGGAGAGATGCTCGTGTGAATGAATCCTTTGGATTCTAAGTCATCCAACTATATCTTTAATTATCTCAACTCGGTGGGGGCCATGCGATGATAGGTAAGAGATATTGGTTGTGTTCCCAATGCCAGATCAATCAAAAAATCTATATCCCGCTCTGGGGGAAAACCTGAGAAATCATCTGGGAATACCTCCAGAAACTCATTCACTACATGAGGTAGTGCACCTATAGGGGAAATACCATCATCCTCTAGCATGAGCGATGATAACTAAAAGGTAATACTTTCTAACTCTGGGAGTGGAGGTCATGCGCGACCCGACCGAGGATCCCATTCTCCCTGAAAAACCTGACGACTCCCATCAGGTGACGTGAAACTCACTCACTGCCTATAGAAATCAATGTGTGTCTAGAATTTTAATAGCCAATCCATGCCAAGTATTATGTCAAACAGTTCCATATATAGAACCAGGAGGTCCCACTCCATCTCAATCCCTAACATAGAAAGCGCACACGAGGGTCACCTGAGGCCCTGCTCCTTCTTTTTTCCCAATAGTGTCACCAACTCCATCACAAAAGACATCAACTCAGTTGGAAAATTCAGCATGTCCACAAACGGGTAGAAATAAATGAAACAGAGGCACCAGTATCAAAAAGAGCAACAGCTATAGAAGATGCGAGCAGAACGGTACCTCAAACTGTCAACAGTCCTGCCTCTGATCCTGCTGGTGCCAGATCCATTGCATGGAGATGTCCGGTCTCTGCCTGAGGAAGACCGCTAGTCTGTGGTTGTGCCCTGAACTGGATATTCCTAGAAGATGACCCATACCTACCACCATGGCCGCCAAATCAAGATCCCCTAGTCCTCAATGGCTTGGACTGTGTTGGCACTTCTCTTGAAGCCACTGACCCTACCCCACTCGGGAGTGGACATGCCACACCGCAGAAGCGCTGCAAATTCCCCATACCTCCACACTGGTAATAAGGATTTGGAGGAAGTGTACATGCAAGTCAGATGTTCCCAGGCTTCCCACACTGGTGGCACACAACCGATCTCTCATCAGAAGCCACAAATGAAAACTGACTGGAAGAGTGGCCTGAACTGCCACCTCCTTTCTTCACATGATCCTCCCGCTTCCTTTTCTTCTCTAAGGAGCTATCATTGCCCACTACTGATACTAAACTATAGAAACCATCCCTTCCTTTCCTATAAATCTACACCATGCACGGCTGATCAATGACCTCAACATAGGTCCTCAGCTTAAACAAGAACACCTGGGAGTATATCTCTGGTCGTAAGCCTTTCTCAAACCTATGGGCCTTCGCCTGCTCATTGGAGACAATTTATGGAGCATACCGAACTAACTCAGTGAAACGGTTGGCATACTCCATCATAGATAGATTCCCCTAAACAAGGTCCATGAACTCTCTAAACCTAGCATAATCCAAGACCTCAGGGGAGTACTGTTCATTGAAGAAGACCTTGAAATCTCCCCAGCGCATCTGCTCATTCTTCCCAGTCTGAAACACTGACTCCCACCACTTACGGATGCGACCATCCAACAGAAAGGATACACACTTAACCCTAATCTCCTCAGGTGTTTCTAGGAACTCAAACATACGCTCGATCTTCTCGATCCATTCCTCTGCTTCCTGGGGTTCTGAGCTGCCTCAGAAGGTAGGAGGCGTGTTTTTCAGAAACTTCTGAGCTTTATCTTTTCTAGGAACTATCTATTCTACCCTAGTAGAAATAGGAACAGGATTCGGTCCCTACCCTATATCTTGGATATACCGGACCACAACATCAACTAGCCTCTGATCAATCGGTGTGGGAGAACTCTCTCCAACTTCCTCCTGTGGGTGCATGGGAGCTTTTCAGGGAGGCATGTTGCTATAAAATGCAGCAGTCACAAAACAATAATAAATACCACAATTATGAAAATTTTAATCAAATACATCAAATATAAATAATATAAACACATTTTAGTAATAAAAGAAACAACTACTCCACCTCCGCCTGATGTCCACGTGTGGTCTGCAGCCCACACTTCTCACCTGGAAGTGAATTCAATCCATAAATTCCAACATCCCCTGGTGACTCAAGGTCTTCCATGAGAGGTGCGGTCCAAGAACCCTACTCACAACCAAAACCCCGGGCCCCGACAGTCCTAGCTCCTGTCTATCCTGACTCATCCCAAAATAGAAATATAACCCAAAACCATTAACCTCCTTTAATACCATTTTGTCATGAACCGAATCTGGTCTGCCACTAATACTGGTACCAAACCTAGCCCGTGACAAGGCCCTAAGGGTGTTCCCTATCCCCACGGGCTGGCACAAGTGCTAGGGTATCATTAATTTAGGTTTGGGAATGATTTACCTAAGTATGAAAGCATAAAACATTAAAAACAATCAATAATATAAATATGAAATTTTCGAGCCAAACAAGTCTTAAGAAAAAACCAGAACTGAATACATTGGTTTAAATACAATAAAAGTTGTCCAAATACAAATAAATAAAGCAGAAAGACATCCACAAGGACTCCACACAACAAGGGGTCATCACCCACAATCTGTCTCCACAACTCTGCACCAAGGACGGGAACTAACACCCTGAACCGCCACCACCTAAAGCCTTTCCAGGGCCTTCGGGTCATCAAAGGCCTTCGGGCCACAGGGCCTTCAGGTCACGTAGACCATGGAGTAGCCCATTTCACATAGAATAGGCCCCATAATAGGATCATAGCAACATGAGTATTAGCCACCATATGTAGAGCTAACCGGATTGGAATAATGAGAGGGTATGGCAGTCGCCGTCGGGACCAGGCACCGTGCAGCTTTGTATGGGGAAATGCTATCCGATTAGCAATGCAAGGTGGGGAGATAAGGAAATCAATGATTCAAGATGTTGGGGAGGGGCAGTTCTAGTGGTCTGGGCCTACGGGTCATGTAATGGGCATAGTATGCCTCTGGGCCTTCGGGTCATGTATTGTGGGTCATGTCGGGCCTTGTGCCTTAGGCCTACGGGTCATGTACGGGTTCCCCTTAAACCCTTAAAAGGGGGATTATCTATAATAAAATAAAAATAAGGCCTTTGGGCCATTCGGGAAATAGAATACCACCCAATTATTCAAAATATCATGCAATAAAATGTGAAAAAGCAAGCAGTTTTAATACGCAAAGAAAAGTAGTGATAAATTCTAAGAAATGCAACTTTCAATTGAAAATAGTTTTCAAGCTAAAATTTTCAGAACATTCACACATTTAAATATAAATTTTAGATACTATAAATTACTTCCAAAAACACCAGAAGACAAGGGAAATACCACAAATACAATGAGCAACAAAATCAGGAACACCCCTAGGCACTAGATAGTCTCGGGCCCCATGTACCTCATACCTCGGTGTAAAGTAACCATAGTAAAATTTGTTCTCATGCACGAGACACTAGTAGAGAACATACTAATAACTTAGTGGTCCCTAATAATCATACACATAATTTATTTAGAGTTTTTTTTATCCAAATTCTAGGTGAAACAGGGACAAAACTCATCCGGTCCACTAGTCGTACTAGTACACTTCCGCCCCACCTAGGTACTCGGGCTTCCCCCTTTATGCTCAAAAAATTTCTGCATTCAAAACATATACATTTTCATGTAAAACACCACTAATGTTCAAATAAATTTGTTATAGTAGTTGTCGCATTTTATACCACTTAAAACACACAACAAACACTTTGATTATTAATGAAACAATTTCTCAAAATCCCATATTTTTGCACACAAAAACCCCTTAAGAGCCCCACTTGTACACTATGTGCCCACTTTTAAGTTACCAAAACATTAAATGAAGCCCAATTAATTTCAATGAAAATAAAAAATCAATTTTAGGGTAGCCCCATGTTAAACAAGAAGTGATAACTCTGTAAAACATCCATTTTCACACAAAAGTGGCACCAAAACTTCACTTTATTTACAAACACCATCAAAACCCATTTTGCAGCAAAAACCAAAGCAGATAAACATTATAAGTAGTATTTTCAGACCTATTATAGTTCAATAAAAATAACTAATTATTTATGTGGAAGTACTTAATGAACCAATAAAATATTTATATGAAAAACCCCCAATTTCACCAAAAATTGGCACTTAAAATTCATTTGCTTTATAATTGACACTAAAACAAATTTTTTCATAAACATTAAAATGAAATAGATATTAAAATACCATAAAAATTTCATCTAGGTTACAAATATTTAATACCAAAAGGAATCACTTACCAAATCAAAGGAAACCCTTGAATCACCGTGTGAAAATCAAGCCGCACCACTGCCACACCAATAGGGACTTAGATCAAACCTAAAAATACAATAATTGACCAAGAAACCCCAAGGTTAAACCCTATGTTAGAAACCCTACCCCCTGGTCATTTTTGATTTCAAGTAAATTGAAAGAAACTTCATGAAAAGTGGAGGAACTAAGGAGGAGAGACACTTACTTGAGATTCTTTGAAGTTCCTCCACCAAATCCCCCTTCAAAATGGGGTTACAAAGAGGTTTGAGCAACTTGGATGGATGAAATTGATTTTAGGTTCTATGAGGAGGAGGAAGGGTCGAATTAGGAGCTATAATGAAGGAAAAATAGTAATAATTGAGAGAATTATGAAGCAAAGAACTTACCTCCTCAAATCTAGATGATTTGAGACATCCTATGAATTTCTGCACTAAATCACAATGAATACGAGATCCAAAGAGAGTGGGAGTATACTGGGCACGCATTTGGGTTCAATGGTCTTGGGTGATACTTGGAATCGCCAAAAAAAATACTTAAAATTGAATATGTTATTAAATAAACAAAAGTCATTTTTAAAACTGAAAATGGGCTTCTAGGTAGGCCCAATCCCTTAAATAAAAACCCAAATACACCTTGGCCATGGATTTATAAAAGGATCTAAATTGACATGGTGGTGTTAATAGGTCAGGTTATTCCAAGTATGAATTGGAATGGATGAAAAATGTTGAAAAATGAATGAGTTATAAAAGAAACAAAATTTATTTTTAAATCTGGAATTGGGCTCACGGTTTGGCCCAATTCATGAAAACTCACCCATTCCTCCATAAAAGGTTGGGAAACCCCCAAAACAAAGCATTAATGGAAATTAAATGAAAAATAATTTTAAAATATGTCATGTATGTGATAGAATTTCTGGATAGCACAAGTAGATTTGGGTTCCCAAATCCTTGGTTGCTAACATTTTAGGACCCAAGAGAATATGGGTTCAAAAATGATTTCTTGTTTGATTTATTTTATAAGGAAAATTTGAAAGATCATAAATGATAAATGGTATATGTATAGTGGATTCTCAAGGTATATGAGTGTATATTTCTCAAATTTCTATTCTTTATCCAAAATTGATGGAGGTTTTGTCACATTTTGTGACAATGCTAAGGGAAAAATTATATGAGTTAGATTAGTTATAAATCCATGATTAGTTCACATAAAAAAATTATTTATATGGATGTATTAAAATACAACCTGAGAAGTATTTATCAACTTTTTGGTGAAGGTTATTCTATATATTTTTCAAATAATTCATGTTCTATTTTTAAAGATAAACTTCTTAAGTTTAAGGCACCTAGAACTGAGAATGTCTATACTTTATATCTCAATTCTTTGTGTATAAAGAAATTGAAATATTTAAATACTAAAACAAATTAATCTTGGATTTATTATATAAGACTCAAAATTTTTAATATTTACTCTGAGAAAATTTTCTAAGAGAAATTTAATTTTAGATTTACCTCAACTTAAATTGAATAAAGAGAAACTATGTGATGCATGCCAAATGGGTAAGTAACACAAATCATATTTTAAATCAATTAAAATGGTTTCTAAATATAGGAATATATAACTTATTCACATGGATTTTTTCAAACTATCTAGAATAGAAATACTAAGAGAAAAATATTTTTTTACGTGTTATTTTATGATTTTCAAGATTTATTCGGTTTTCTTTTGGAGTCTTAAAAGTGAAGCTTGTTTTGATTTTATAAATTTCTCTAAATTAGTTCAAAAGGAGAAATATTCCAAAATTATTTATTTGATGATTTAACATGGTGGGTAATTTTAAAACCATGAGTTCAATTCTTATTATTCAAAATATGGTATCAAATATACTATTTATGCCCCTATGACACCTCTACAGAATCGTGTTGTTGAAAGGAGGAATAAGACCTTGTAAGAAATTTCTAGGACTATGTTATGTGAATCAAACCTTCCCACTCACTTTTGGGTTTAATTATTAAATACATCATGTTATTTCATTAATATAGTTCTAATTAGGCATATTTTAAGGAAAACACCCTATGAGCTATAGAATAATAGAAAAACAAAATTTGGATACTTTAAAGTATTTTGATGAAAATTTTACATTTTGAACACCAAAGAAAATCTTGGTAAATTTGATACAAATTCTGAAAAAGGAATATTTCTTTATTATTCTACTAATTCTAATTCTTATAGAGTTTTCAAAAAAATCAAATATTTTTGAAGAATCAACTCATGTGAAATTTGATGAAAGTGATCTTTTTTATCATAAAATGACCCAAGTTGATGAGTTAAGTGATTATTTTGAAAAATTGATACCTCAACCTCTCTTTGATAATATAAAGGATGATTATTTGGAACTTTATTTTAGTGAAACCAATCCCTAAATAATCAATACTAGTGAACCTAAAAGTATGATGCCTTGATAGCCTAGAACCTTGAAGAATAATCCTTTAGATATTGTGATAGGAATATTAGATGAAGGTATTAGGATGAGAAGAAGTGTATGAACCCTTGTATAATTGTTTTTATTTTTATCTCTACTTTAACCTAAAAACTTAAAAGAAGCCTTAGTTTGTGAAAATTAGATTTTAGTTATAAAAAAAGAGTTGAACCAGTTCAAAAGGAACCAGGTATGGAAACTGGTTGATAGACCTTTAGATTACCCTTTTATAGGAATAAAGTAGTTTTTTAAAAATAAACCAAATTATTATGGTGTGGTCACTAGAATAAGTCTATATTAGTGGCTAAAGGGTATAACCAAGAGGAATTGATGGACTATGAAGAAACCTTTTCACCCATAGAAAGATTAAAACCATTATAATTATCCAATACTATGCATCACAAATGAATTTCAAATAATATAATATAAATGTGAAATATATTTTTTAAAATGGTTTTATTATGGAGGAAGTTTATTTTGAACAACCTCCTTGTTTTGAAAATTCTCATTTTCCAAACTTTTTTTCAAACCTACTAAAGCTCTTTATAGTCTTAAACAAACACCTATAGCTTGGTATGAGTGTTTGAGTACTTTTATTTTATCAAATGGATTTTCAATTGGAGTGGAAGATACTAATATTTTCAAGGAAACTTCATATTAAAATATATTTTTGGTTTAAATATATATTGATGTTGTGATTTTTGGTTCTACAAAAAAATATGCAATGAATTTTCAAACTCATGTAAAAATAATTTGAAATGAGCATGATGGGTGAGTTAAATTTCTTTCTTTGTTTTGAGATTTATCAAAAAGACTTTGGGAATGTGCTAAATTGAATTAAATACGTACTTGTCTTAATCAAGAGGTTTGAACTTGAAAATGGCAAAGTACATGAAACTCCAATGAGTTCTAATGAAAAAATTGATTTGGATGAAGCTGAGAAACTAATTGATAGTAAGTTATACAATGGAATAATTGAGATTATACTATATTTGACTACCATTAGACCATAAATTATGTTTGTAATTTTCTTATGTGCTATATTTTAATAAAATCCCAAGGAATCTCATTTGAAATATGCCAAAATAATTTTAAGGTATGTAAAGGGAACAATTTATCTTTCCTTACTTTTTTTAAAAACCTATTATTTTAATTTGAATTCATATTTTGATTCTAAATTATGTGGGTGTAGTTTATATAGTAAGTTTTCCACATGAAAATTTCACTTTCTAGGTAAATATCTAGTATCCTAGGAAAGTAATAAATATCACTCAGTTTCATTATCTACTATTGAATCAAATTACATAGTTTCTGGTAGTTGTTGTGAATAGGTGTTGCGGATAAAACACACCTTGATGGATTGTGGGTTCAATTTTAATAAAGTGCCAATCAAATGTGATAACACTAGTGCTATAAACATTCCAAATAATCTAATAAATCATTCAAGAACAAAGCATATATATCTAAGACATCATTTCTTGGGAGATAATACTCATAAAGGTGATATCTATCTTGAATTTATCTCTACCGAGAATCAATTAACAGATATTTTTACTAACCCTCTTGCTTGTGAGCGTTTTGATTTTATTAATCAGGAATTGGGTTTCTTTGAATTCAAATGAGTTTAACTTATTTTATTTCTATTTATTTTATTTACGTTTCAATTTATTCATTTATTATTAATTTCTTTATATTTTAATAAATTATAAATTAACTCTATTTTTATATTTAATTTTTCTTATTTTAAGTTTAGAAAATTAATTGAACTTCCTTCTAAAATGGAAAAATATTTTGTTTAGTTTCATTTTCTTTTATTCTTTATTTAAAGTCAGATTTCACCCTTAACCTAAATCTTTTATGTATCCCTCTCCTGGATTTTGTATGTGGCCTAACCTAAAATCGATATTCTCCTCCCTTTTCATTTGATTACATCATTTATCCTCCAAAACCAAACTGTCACCTCTCGATTCTCTCAAAATCCAACAGATATTTCATAGATGGTGAATTCAAAGCATGGATATGGATATGGTTCTAAATCCTCAAAGAAATCAAATGTTAGAGGTATGTTGCACCGAGTGGTTGCAGAGAAAGTTGTGGATATGGCTAAGTTGAAAGAAATAGAGATGTTTATAAAGAAATTTTTTCAATTCTAGTGATGAGAGTTTTTATTTGATGAAAACAAGTTCGGTTTCTTGTTTGATTAAGTAAATGAGTTCCTAGGAAATGTTGAGTTTCTATTCAAAAAAATAGAGGATGTGCTCTCTATGTGCATGAATGGAAAAATCTATTAGTATCTTATGTGAAAATTTAAGAAATTGTGAATTATCCTCATAAAGGTGAGTACTGTTTCAGATATACCCTTGTTGGAATGGGATCAGTTGGACCCTCATATCTCATCAAGTTTCTATTTGGTTCTTCTATATTTGAAAATAAGGTTGTGAAGCATTTATAATCTGAATGGAATGTTATATGAAATTTCAATCTGACCGGTATTTATCAGAGTAGGTGAGATAGAGAATGTATTGTTTCAGGACATGTATCTTCTATATATATTGATCAATGATGTGAATATCAATCTCCCAAGGTACATGATGAGGTCCATGCACCACTACTATCACAGAAAGGGGAATCTAAATCACTTCTCCTATAAAATTATTGTTTCCCTAGTGTTGAAAAAGAAATAAGTGGACTTAAATGAAGGTGGAGTTGTTAAGTACCAAAAAAGAAACTCTCTGTCTGTAGTTCTAAAAATTTTTGGATAAAATTGGGATATTGTCTCTAATTCTTTAAGGACTATTGGATAGGAAGTTAATGCTCAGGTGGATATACCACCTCTTGCACCAACTCAGGGGGATTCATACGCAACCTCTGTAATGGCCCGGACCTCTCTGGTCTATTCCTTTGTGAAAATATGGTGTTAGAGGTGTTCTGGAAGGTCAATGTGGCTTGGGGTGCGTTTGGGTGGTTTTTTAAGGAAATCTGAAGGGTTATGGACTTTGTACAGGAGGCGCACGGTTTGCGTAAACCGTGCAGCCAAACTGTGCAAGGCTGGTCTTAGAGGCAGTAGCTAACACACGGTTAGTGCACGGTTTGTTAAACTGTGCGGACTAACCATGTGGGCACTTAATGTTAGATCCTAAAATTGTGGATCTAACTCGTTTTGCCTTTAATCACCTCATTTAAGCCCCTAATCGGTCATAACTCGAGATTACCCTTCCTTGGAGGTGGAAGAACCTATCCCAAGCGTTTTGGAGGTGATCCGGAGGCTTCTCTTCGCGAATCAAAGCCGGTTTCTCAAGGTATGTGATCCTTTTGTTTTGTTTCTTAGATCTACCTAGATCTTCTCCCCCTCTTCTCTCAGGATCTTAGATCTACACATGTTATGGGTAGATCTAGGTGTGTGGATGTCGTTTATGATGATCTTTGGTCTTGGTTGTGATAGGAGAGGAGATATAAGGAGGATTCATGGAGAATCGACCCGGTTTCTTGGGCGTTCATTGACCGTTGTGGTTTTCCTCGAAAACTCTTGAGGTAGGGGATTTTTTGCTTCTCTAATTTTTATGTGCAATCGTAGAGTTAGCATGATTTAGCCCCTTGGATAACAATGGAATTGACCTAATTAAATATTCGAACCGGATTAAGAAATTTCATTGAACGTATGTTGTTGCCTCATGTTTTCTAGATAGTGTGATATATATATGCCTTGCTTGCTAGCATGTTGCTCTTGATGGAAATTGATAAAGAACTTAAAGCCTGAATTAATTGATAATTAATTGGATAAAGATAAAGAGGCATGTAAATGAATCTGGTTGTTTCCGTTGTTGTAGTTGTTATAATTTGATGTCGATCAAATTTGGCATAGTAATCATGTTTAATCTTCGGTGATAGATTATTGAATTGGTCATGATGTTGGAACCAACGAATTGATTTTGTTAATTCAATATGGATTAAATAACTTGATTGAGTTCCATGAAGGGTTCGGATTTACCCTATTGTTGTGAAGTAGGGCTAAAATCCCAATTGATGTGATTGTTAGTGTTTGTTGTTTGAAGGCCGGATGCCTTGATAAAGGGATAAGAGCCCAAAATGTTGTAATGTTTGTTTTCCTGCTGTTTGTGTTGTGTTGTGACCCTAGAGGGTTGATGTGATATCTGGTGTTGTGATGTGACCCTGGAGGGGTCTTGTGATATGTGGAGGTAGGGGGACTTGTGGTTGTGGCAGTGGATGACGCCTAGAGTGGTGAGATGCATCGGTTTATGCATGTGGGTGTCAGGGAGGACACCAGGGATGATGGAATGGGATGGTTATGATTGTTGGATGTTTGTTGATTCTTGGTTGTTTATCTGCTTTACTTTCCCCACTACTCAAGGCAGCTGGTCTTACTTACCCTTCTTTTGAAGGAGGCGCAGACACGCGGGGTATGCCACGTGATTTCCGTGTTTATCCTCTCAAGGGAGAATGGGTCTACGCTCTTGCTATAGGCGGAAAAGACTCGACGGGTAGTATGTCTACTCACCGTGTTGAGCCCCCTTGTGTTTAGTAGCATAGGTTGCTTCTCTAGAATTCCTGGGAATATGGGAAAGTAATTCTATAATGAGTGTTTTAATAAATGATGTTAACCCATGGGGTTGGAGTTTGTTGGAACTTAATGATGAGATTGAGAACTTTTGAAGGGACAATGGTTTTTGGATGTGATGTTAATGGGATTTAATGTGAAAAATTGTTCATGGTTAATTAATGTATAAAGAATTAATTAACGTATAGTGGAATTGATAAAAAGGGAAGTAAGTAATCTAATAAATACCTTTAATTGGTTGTGTGCTTATAGGATACCTAGTCTTAGAAATAGCAGCCGAGAGTCTGAGAGACGTTAGCTGCAGTTGAGGCTAAGACTAGGTTATGCCCATAGTGTGGTTGTGAGTTATATATATTTTGTAATTTTTGTGTTTCTATATGCTACTCCACCCTGTTAGTAAGGGTAACTGACACCCTGGGGATTCTGATCCATGGGGGGTGTTTTTCCCAACATTCTAGTGGGAGGATGAATGGCTGACTACCCCCCTTTGACCCCGCTCTCTTCTCTTGGTAGATACTAGTGTCGTTGGCACAACGGTTAGTTTTCCCCCTATATGTGTGTAGAGGGTTGTAATGGCTTGTGGTTATTTCCACACATATATTCTGGATATAGTATCCTATGGACTACTATAGGTGTAACGTGTATAGGTTGTGATGGCTTGAGGATACTTACTCGGTGTATGGGTTGTAATGGATTGAGGTACAATACCTGACGTATGATACATGTTATGCGGGCTGTGGTGGATCCCGGAACCTACCTGGTTACTTTTGGTTGTGAGGATGGTGTGGAGATTAGCCCAAGTGTCTGTGGGCAAGTCTTTGTGGTGCACGAGGTGCAGATTGTGGAGCTTAGCCCAAGTTTATATGGGTAATTGGAGAGAGATGCACAGGACATATGTCGTTGGGGAAAAGCAGCAAACCAGTGGGGAAGTAGTAGTGGGGTACCCTTGATATTCTTTACTATACGATATATTCTTGTATGCGTTACTTGGTGAGAGTAGCCATGGTGAGGTTGGGAACTTAGTATACCTGTTTAGATGTTGAGTTAGTTTCACTTGTTGTTCACTGTGCTTTAGCATGCTCTCTTTACTTTTGCACGAGAGGCTTCGGGGAGGATCCTACTAAGTATACTGTTATACTCACCCTACGTTTATATAAACTGTTTTCAGGTCACTTGGAGCAGATTGGAGATCAGGCTGGTTACTACTAGCTTGTGTTGCAGGAGCTGTTCAGGCTTGTGGTTTCTGTTGTTTTACTTTCTTTTGGGTATTTGTAGTTTCCCCTTTTAGTTGTTGTACTTTTTGCATGACATTACATATATTCACTTGGGTTTTATTTTATATTTCAGTTCTGAGTTGGAGTTGGTTGGTGTCTATCTTATCTCTCTCTTCTATATGTGTTCTCTTAGAGGGTAATGCCTCATATTTGTGTGTTTATTATACCCTCGGTGCTAGTCTCCAACCCGGGGCCTACTGGAGGCAGGACTCGGGGGGTCATTATCTCCCTTTCCACATTGTCAGCCTAGGAGGGGTACAATTTTTTGGGAGGGGGTCGTGACAGAGTGGTATCAGAGGTCTGGTTGAGGGATAGGATGGAGTTTGGAGCTAGGCACATGTGAGGATGCATGGGTTGGTAGGGCAATGGTGTCATTCATGTTTAGCATGTGGGGTAAACACTGGAGACCGGAATAGACATAGGCATTTAGGGCCCCCTATGATCAGTTGCACGGACCTTTAAGTTTACAATGGCTACTAAACAAGGTGATACTGGTTGCAGGATAGAGACCTAGGAAAGGATCATGCATTATTCTTCTTTGTGTCTGTGTTTGAATGGGTATACCTTGGGATAGGTTAACCTAAAATAAATGAAAGAAAACAATAAATTAATTAATGTTGAGTCTTCCATATTCCAGTCTTAGGAGCTCTAACGGTTTTTTATTTTACAGGTATGGATCCAGGTCGATGTCCTCGTTAGGTTTGTGTAGAAGATGTCTAGCAGGTTGTCCCAGCAGATCGTTGCAGTGTGGAGGTCGACGACGACGACACTTAGAGGAAGACACTCCGAGAGTTTCAGCGCCAGAGTCTGCAAAAGTATGAGGGATCCGTTTCAGATGTAGTCACAGAAGACTAGTTAGAGGAGGTCGAGATAGGCTTCAGTTCGATCCGTGCTCGGAAGGAGCACTGGGTGTCCTTGGTTGTGATGATGTTTTGTGGAGCAGTGAGGCAGTGTTGGCTCTTGTTCCTCAGGGATCGTGAGGATTCAACGATCTCATGGGAGGAGTTCTGAGACAATTTTAGAGTTGACTTCCTTTCTTCGACTGTGAAGGCGTCCAATCACCAGGAGCTTCTTACCCTTTGATAGGGGAGCTCCACTGTTCGATAGTTTGGAATCTGTTTCAGGAACCTTCTACGGTATGCTTCGGACCTGTTACCAGATGAGGAGGCCAGGGCGAGGCATTTCGAGGAGGCTTTGTATAAGGACCCGGCCTTAAAACATTACATAGTCTTGAATTAAATGAATAATTCACATTGAGGATCTTTTCAGGATTAGAGTTTTATAGAATTAATCCATAACTAATACATAAAAACATGAATATTACATGTAGACAATACTACTCAGTATCCATTTTATCATAAAATAAAAATTGTTGAAAAGAAACATGTCTAGTTCCATGTTTTAGATAGCAATACTTTTCCTTGATCCATTCCTTGACCCTATTAATCTTTAAGTCCTATGAAAAACATTTCAAAAACTTGGTATGAGCATAAAAAGCTCACTAAGGGTTATAAAATAATGAAATAAAACATTATCCCATCAATAATTACAAATCAATGAAACCAATACTTTTCAATCATAACATACCTTACAAAATCATAAGATTTATGAATAACACATAGAAATCATAAATCATAAAGGTAACTTATGGCATTCATAACATACATACATTGTAGCTATCACAGCTACATAGGGAGTCACATTTGGAATACCCATAACAGTATATTCCCTAAATCTCTTAGGAGAAACATTCACATTTACCTCCGTCACGTTACCCAATGCATTGGAGAGCTATCTCGGGCTCACCCACCCTAGGTTTATCACGGAACCACCCGTATACGTAAACAATTCCCAATAACCATAACATAACACATAAAACAAGCATAAAGGAAAGATAACATTTCCACATTCCAATCACAATATATCATATCAAGATATTGAAATAAACAATGCTTTATCAAACCATTTTCATAACCATTTAAAACATTTAATAAATAGATTTTTGAATCAAAGTGTCTCATACCAATTTGAAGATTTTAAAGAAATTATCATTTTAAAACATTAATGTCCATATAAATAAATCCCAAACCATTTTTAAAACATGGACATTGATGATAAATATTTAGAAGAATAAATCTTTAAAACATTTAAAACTATATTTTAGTTAAAGAGTTTTTAACAAAATGAGAGACGCTTGAATACAAATAATTGAGAAATAAAATTTAATAATAACTTTATAATATCATGAGAATAAAAGTATTCATGATATAATATATAAAAGGACAGTATATACACCATATAAGAGTGAATTGGTGCATAAAAATAATGAAGTCTCAATGGAATGTAAATTGAGACGCGATCCCTTATAAAGACGATATACTTATATTAAGGATAAATCAATGACATAATTTATGTGTGAAAAATATAAATACACCCAATATAAGTGGATATTAAGTGTAAAACAATCATAGGTCATTCACACATATTTATATCACGACATAATCAACAAGTAGAATTTTAACCCAAAGAATTGAAATTGGGTTAAGAAGTCTCTTTACAAAAATTCGACAGCCTAACGACGTCACTTTAAAATTCAGAAAATGAGTTTATGAGATAAAAAGGGTATCTCATAACATGTACATAAAATTTACATCAATAAGGATATATAAGAATATATCCCAAAATAAGAATATGTAAATTAAAATACATAACAAAAATAAGTCTTTTAAAAAGAGGAGGGTGAAAGGTTCCCTTATCGATTTGGTAACTTTCGAAACATACACCACATGAAAGAAGGATAATAAAATGAGGATGTAATTACCCATAAATTAAAGTTTATTACACATGGAATACATTCATAGGCAGTACATACACCACATGCAATAAATAAGTTGCGAACAATAGAAATCTTACGGATTTGAAAGTGAGATAAGAAAATCCCTTACAAAAATTCGGCAGCCTAACGGCGCCACTTAAAAATTCTTAAAATTAAGTTATGAGAGTAAGAGAGGGTATCTCATAATATGAAAGTACAAATTACAGTATGGTGAATATAAAAGAACATCCTCCAACAAAAGAACATGGAGCATAAATGAAATGACATAAAAGAGAGTACTTGAAAAGAAAGAGAGAGGTTAGATCCCTTACCTCGTGTCCGACTTGACTCGATCGTTCTTTAATATCCTGAATAATAAACTAAAGTTAATTTATAATTTCCTAAGAACCTTTTTAAATTTTATTATTCCTTTTATATCACTTATTACCATGTTATAAACATTATGTAATCATTTAAGTTAATAACGTTCATTTTGTCGATATTTGGTACTTGAGTCAAAATGAACACCTTATATTTACAAGTTGTCAATGTGGTCAATAGTTCATTATATCCAGAATTATATTCATGATTTGTATATAATATATATTATATATATCCAGTATATACATGTTTTTATAATAGTACATAACATTTAGAGGTAATAAATGAAATGCACCGTTCATGGAGACGGTAAGTCGTACGTACGCATGAACGCTACTTTCATTTCTATTTCATATTTTAATGGAAATAAAACATAATGATACATAGGTATATTATAATTCAAATATAATATCATATATAATATCATTAACTCTATCCTTTATACATCCTGCATAAGGCATTAACGAATCAAATCACTTTGAGGGGGCGGTAGTCCGCACTTCCTCAAATGAGATTATCGTATTTACCCACTATGGAAGCCATAAAGGCTTGATATAATTTGGAAGTACAGAAGAATAAGTAAATCATAAACATAATATATATCATATATAAATACAGTTCCATCATAATGGCCACCATGAGAGGTAGTAAGATGTAATTGAACAATCATCGTTTCGTGAGGCGTTAGTTTTCCATCCACAGAAACATTATGTTTTTCATCCATTAGATGGAGGTGTGTGTAAGTGTAGTTCGAATAATTCTTATAAAAACATCCTAGTATATTGAGTATATTGGTTTTTTTACAAAATAAACAAATAAAAAGAGTTTAGGGGTTAGAGAAGTAAAATAAAAGAAAACAATTTAAGAGAAACTGTTACCTTTAATTTGGGTAACTCCCTTTGGTTTGAACCAAAGGACTTATTTAAGTGCCTTATACCTAAGGTAAGTCTTATAAGAGGAGGATGGGGATTTTGAGAGCTTAATTTGGAAGAGTTTGGACGATCCAAATGGCTTTAGAGGTGTGAGGAATTGGTTAGAAGTGGTCTCCTTTTATAAGGGGGAGGAGGGGCTCTTTAGGAAAGTGTGAAACTATTATTTTATTATATAATGATATTCAGTTTATAATGGTCCAAAAATCATTAAGGTCAAATATAAGATTAGTAATGGTCTAAATAAAATCATCCAATCAGAATTGGACATGTTTTGGATAATATTTTAATCATTATAATCTTATTTATTTTAATCATTTATTAATGAGGTAAATACTGCATCATTATTCTGTCATAAATAAATTAATTTTTTAAATGTCTAAAAATTATAAAAAAATAGTATATTGTAGGAAATATTTTTATCTTTCCAATGAATATTTATAGTCTAAAATAGGACTTATATAACACCATATAAAAATTAATTACTAAAATAGTTTTGTTAATGTCAATTTTGTCTTTACATTAAATTAATTAATCTAAATTGTCATTTTCACTCCCAAGTGGATAAATGGGGTCCCAAAATCGACCCAAAGATTACCATGGTCGTTAATGACTCAACCAATAAGGTTTGGACAAGTGTTAAGGTAATTTTGAATTATTATAATATTCTTTTAACCTTGAATTACCTTATTTACCTTTAACCGCGGTAAATAAAAGTCAAAAGTTACTATTCACCAAAAAATATTTTCATCTTAATGAACCAAATTTTACTTCTTTATAACAACCATGTATGTCGGATTTTTGAAATTAAATTCACAGAAGTGGTAAAATTTCATTTAAATGAAAAATTCAGTTTTTTAACTACCACTAAGTGGTTTCACTATTCATCAAAAATTGAAGTTTTTCAGAAAAATACCAAAAATTAAGCCTAAGCATTATTTGATATTCCGAATTCAAAATTTATTTCTATTTTTACAAATTCAAAACATAGAAGTGGCATTAATTAATTTAAAAATTAATTCCCGCTGTTAAAACAAATAGCGTGTTTTTAGGAAACAATAACTATCAAAAGATTGATACTTGTTTATGTCCAATTTCAATGTGAAATTAATTACAATGAACAAAATTGAATTAAATGGTAAAAATATATTTTAATTTCACTTTAAAACCAATTAAAAATATAATCTAACCATATAATTAAATTATATTAAAAGGAACTTTTGAATTAAAATACAATATTTTCCGTTATTCATTAAAAACTGAACTTTATCGGAAAAATTCCAAAAAATTGCACAAAGTAAATTTTGATGTCCCAATTCTAATTAAGGATTTTATTTGTTCATATAGAATGTATTAAAGTGACCAAAACTATATTTAAAAAGGGTTCTCTATTAAAAGGTGATAAATCAGCCTTTTAATGAAAATTATGCTTAAAATTAGATTCATTCACTTTTTAAGCCTCTAACTTTTATTTGATAAATATAAATATATTTAACAAACATGTATAATCATATTGTAGTTAGTTTTTTTCATTCCCACCAATACAACGGCTAGGAGTTAACTACCGTTTAAAATAATAATATTATATTATTAGTGTGCAACGTAAGATTCCAAAGAAACCCTTTGTTGCGTATTGGGTACGCTATCGAACATAGCAACCCCTTTAAAGTAAAATTAATATTTAATTCAAAAATATTAATAAGTATGAAAATATCTTATTCTTCATTTACCTGGTATGTTACATCCTTCCCCCCTTTTGGGAATTGTGTCCTTGCAATTTTAAAAAAAAAGGGGCTCAGAAACTTCATTGAAAGTCCCACATTGGAAAAAGAGTCAGTAAAACTATCACTTTAAAAGAAATAAAGAGAAGCACAAAGGTCACCCGAGTTAACCCATACTAATATTCCATGAAAACATGGATATGGAGGAGAAAAAAAAGGGTCAAGTTCTGATGGAGAGTGTTAGGAAACATGTTTAGGAGAAAGTTAACCACCAGAAAATCACAAACTTGTGATGGGTTAAACAGTCTTTGATTCCCGAGTAGGAAAATTTAACGGACAAGGTTTTTGTTTACTTTTCATTGAGGAATTTATTAACGAGCCTAACAAAAAACATAAGGAAATATACTTACTTGTCATGTAGACATTCATCTTTTACTAGATTTCTAACACAAACTCATATTTTCTCCAAACGATGAATATTCAGGATGACTTTTTTTCACATTAAGAGCATTATAATCAACTTCTAGAGAATCACATAATCCACAAAAGATGAAATATATATTTCCCATGTCTTTAGATATTAACTAAAACCAAGACGTTTAGTATAATATCAGATAATCCCCCAAAAAGATAAACTTTTACATAAAGAAAAACTACTCTTAATCTCCAAAATTTGTCTAACCAAAACCCAAAGTTCAACAAAGACCATTCAATAAACAATTGTCCCTAAAATTCTTCAAAATTAATCCATAATTTGATTGTAACCCAAATCTCATAAGGATTTAATTACATATACTTCCATGATACATCTTAACATTTATCTCCAAGTAACACCAGTTACTCATAAAGCCTCATATTGAAAAGTAATTAACCTAATCACATATTCTCCATGATAGGTTAATCATTTTCATAAATAAATAAAATCATCATGTGTCCATAATAAAAACATAGATTCTTCCAAACTATAATTTTAACCATTATTCTACAATTGAAATCCCATAGTATTCTATCTTCCTTAGGCATATAGTGTTTCCTCAAAAGAGAGAACGTATTCCACAACAACTTTTTATCACTTAATCACTAAATCATTTTTCAATACTAAGTATATCCATTTGATAAAACATAATCTCCAAAAATCAACTTATTCTTGTTCCATAAAAACATTTTACTAAAAATAATATGTCATACTAACTAGGGACTTCAAGTAGGCTAGTGGTAGGCGATGCGCCCTTGTCTCCCTTCGGTTGTGGGTTCAATTCCTGCAGCCTTGCCGGATGTGATGGGTTGTCACCAATCCTACGGTTTGTCCATTTTATAAAACTCAAAAATAACCCTAACATGTTTTAACCTCAATGGTTTCCTTATACCTCTCATTTTCATCCAAATTCATTGTGATCTCAACATCTTAATTCTTGAAGTCTTATTCCACCACCAAATGATAAAATAAAACAATCCCCAAAATGAAGAACATCATACCTTGATCATGGTGTCCATTTGGTTTCATCGTCATCTTGTTCACGTAGGTATAAGGTCCATGCATTTCAACAATGATTTAGAGATCCTTCAAAATCATTTTCTTCCTCCATCCAAATACATCTCATACAACATGGGTCATATGGGTGTTCACAGAAAAACAGTTTTGGAAAATAATCATGTATGACATATAATTTCAAAACATCTGATAAAACTTGATTTCTATAAAACAGTCGAACCGAATTTGAGTTTAAAATTTCAATTAATGGTCCTTTTAAAATACCATAAGTATGTGATGAGAGACTATATTTTAAAATCAAATATAAATAGGTTGTGCAAGGGTCTCCTTCTTCAGCACCTTTTTTAAAATCATAATATGCTTCAAAATCTTGTGATAAGGTAAAATATTTGAAAATGCCTTGATAATATTTTCCTTTCTTGAAAATATGAGAATATTGTGAAAATAGGATTTTTCTAAATACAACCCATGATCCATGATGATAACGAGGTATAGTGGAGGTGTTTGATATCTCAAACAACTGCTTGCAAGTGAGTTGTATGCTATAAAAAGTTTCACAATCATCCGAACATGACTTTGCAATAATTATTGCCAGCATGTCATCAGGAAGAGATAGAAATGTCATTTGAGATCCTCCTCCTTCCATTTGTAACTGACTTTCCTTGATCTGAAAAAGTTATAAAACAAGGATTTAATTGTACTAATAGACAAAGTAACTAACCATGTGTCTAATAAAAACTCTTAATCCCTAAAGTTGTCTAAACCGACCTCTGATACCAACTATAAGGACCCGGCCTTAAAACATTACATAGTCTTGAATTAAACGAATAATTCACATTGAGGATATTTTCAGGTTTAAAGTTTTATAGAATTAGGCCATAACTAATACATAAAAACATGAATATTACATGTAGACAATACTACTCAGTATCCATTTTATCATAAAATAAAAACTATTGAAAAGAAACACGTCTAGTTCCATGTTTTAGATAGCAAGACTTTTCCTTGATCCATTCCTTGACCCTATTCATCTTTAAGTCCTGTTAAAAACATTTCAAAAACTTGGGATGAGCATAAAAAGCTCAGTAAGGGTTATAAAATAAGGAAAGAAAACATTATCCCATCAATAATTACAAATCAATGAAACCAATACTTTTCAATCATAACATACCTTACAAAATCATAAGATTTATGAATAATACATAGTAATCATAAATCATAAAGGTAACTTATAGCATTCATAACATACTTACATTGTAACTATCATAGCTACATAGGGAGTCACATTTGGAATACCCATCACAGTATATTCCCTAAATCTCTTAGGAGAAACATTCAAGTTTACCTCAATCACGTTACCCAATGCATTGGAGAGCTATCTCGGGATCACCCACCCTAGGTTTATCACGGAACCACCGGTATACGTAAATAATTCCCAAGAACCATAACATGATCATAACATATAACATAAGCATAAAGGAAAGATAACATATCCACATTGAAATAATAAAATATCATTTCAAGATATTGAAATAATAAATCCATTCTCAAAATAATTTTCAATACCAAAATACGTAAAAAGAGTATATGGTATTTATTTTTCCTTTTAAAAACATTCTGGCTTGTTAAGGAAGCCAAAGATCAAATAATACTCGCGGTGGCGGAAAGGTCGTTGTCACCGCTTACGTTAAAAGAAAAATTATTTTTTATCGTTTAGTAAAACGCTTCGTATAAAAATATTCCCTTTGAATAAAATGAAAAGTCAAAGGGGTTTATACACCGTATAAAATAAAGTCGTGTATAAAACTAAAAATGCCTCAATGAAAGGAGATTGAGACGAAGTCCCTTACCTCGCGTCCGACTTGACTTGATCGTTCTTTAATCTCCTGAATAATAAACTAAAGTTAATTTCTACTTGCTTAAGAACATTTTTCAAGTTTATTATTCATTTTATATAACTTATTACCATGTTATAACATTATGTAATCATTTAAGTTAATAACGTTCATTTTGTCGATATTTGGTACTTGAGTCAAAATGAACACCTTATATTTACAAGTTGTCCATGTGGTCAATATTCCATTATATCCAGAATAATATTCATGATTTAGATATCATATATATCATATATATCCAGTATATACATGTATTTATAATAGTACATAACATTTAGAGGTAAGAAATGAAATGCATCGTTCATGGAGACGGTAAGTCGTACGTACGCATGAACGCTACTTTCATTTCTATTTCTTATTTTAATGAAATTAAAACATAATGATACATAGGTATATTATAATTACAGTATAATATCATATATAATATCATTAAATCCATCCTTTATACATCCCACATAGGGCATTAACGAGTCACATCACTCTGAGGGGGCGGTAGTCCGCACTTCCTCAAATGAGATTATCGTATTTACCCACTATGGAAACCATAAAGGAATAATATAAATGGGAAGTACAGAAGCATAAGGAAATCATAAACATAATATATATCATATATAAATACAGTTCCATCATAATGGACACCATGAAAGGCGGTAAGATGTAATTGAACAATCATCGTTTCGTGAGGCGTTAGTTTGTCATCCACAGAAACATTATGTTCTTCATCCATTAGATGGAGGTGTGTGTAAGTGTAGTTCGAATACTTCTCATAACAACATCCTAGTATATTTAGGATACTGTTTTTGTTACAAAAGAAAGAAATAAAAAGATTTTATGGGTTGGAGAAGTAAAATAAAAGAAAACAATTTAAGAGAAACTGTTACCTTTAATTTGGGTAACTCTCTTTGGTTTGAACCAAAGGACTTCTTGAAGTGCCTTCTGCCTAAGTTAAGGCTTCTAAGAGGAGGATAGTAATGTTGAGAGCTTAATTGGGTAGAGTTTGGACGATCCAAATGGCTTGAGAGGTGTTAGGAATTGGTTAGAAGTGGTCTCCTTTTATAAGGGGGAGGAGGGGCTCTTTAGGAAAGTGTGAAACTATTATTTTATTATATAATGATATTCAGTTTCTAATGGTCCAAAAATCATTAAGGTCTAAGATAAGATGATTCATGGTCGAAATAAAATCATACAATCAGAATTGGACATGTTTTGGATAATATTTTAATCATTATAATCTTATTTATTTTAATCATTTATTAATGAGGTAAATAATACATCATTATTGTGTCATAAATAAATTAATTTATTAGATATCTAAAAATTATAAAAAAATACTTTATTTTAGGAAATCTTTTTATATTTCCAATGAATATTTATAGTTTAAAATAGGACTTATATAACACCATATAAAAATTAATTACTAAAAGAGTTTTGTTAATGTCAATTTTGTCTTTACATTAAATTAATTAATCTAAATTGTCATTTTCACTCCCAAGTGGATCAATGGGGTCCCAAAATCGACCCAAAGACGCCCATGGCCATTAATGACTCAACCAATAAGGTTTTGAAAAGTGTTAAGGTAATTTTGAATTATTATAATATTCTTTTAACCTTGAATTACCTTATTTACCTTTAACCGTGGTAAATAAAAGTCAAAAGTTACTATTCGCCAAAAATTATTTTCATCTTAATGAACCATATTTTACTTATTGATAAAAACCATGTATGTCGGATTTTTGAAATTCAATTCACAGAAGTGGTAAAATTTCATTTAAATGAAAAAGTCAGTTTTTTAGCTACCACTAAGTGGTTTCACTATTCATCAAAAATTGAAGTTTTTCAGAAAAATACCAAAAATTCAGCCTAAGAATTATTTGATATTCCAAATTAAAAAATGATGTCTATTTTTCCAAATTCAAAACATAGAAGTGTCATTAATTAATTTAAAAATTAATTTCTGTTGTTAAAACAAATAGCGTGTTTTTAGGAAACAATAACTATCAAAAGATTGATACTTGTTTATGTCCAATTTCAATGTGAAATTAATTCCAATGAACAACATTGGATTAAATGGTAAAAATATATTTTAATTTCACTTTAAAACCAATTAAAAATATAATCTAACCATATAATTAAATTAGATTAAAAGGCACTTTTGAATTAAAATACAATATTTTCCACTATTCATTAAAAAATGAACTTTATCGGAAAAATTCCAAAAAAATTGCACAAAGTAAATTTTGATGTCCCCATTATAATGAAGGATTTTATTTGGTCATATAGAATGTATTAAAGTGACCAAAACTAGATTTAAAAAAGGGTTCTCCATTAAAAGGCGATAAATCGGTCTTTTAATGAAAATTATGCTTAAAATTAGATTCATTCAATTTTTAAGCCTCTAAATTTTATTTGATAAATGTAAATATATTTAACAAACATGTATAATCATATTGTAGTTAGTTTTGTTCATTCTCACCAATACAACGGCTAGGAGTTAACTACCTTTTAAAATAATAATATTATATTATTAGTGTGCAACGTAAGATTCCAAAGAAACTTGTTATTGCGTATTGGGTATGCTATCAAACATAGCAACCCCTTTAAAGTAAAATTAATATTTAATTAAAAAATATTAATAAGTATGAAAATATCTTATTCTTCATTTACCTGGGATGTTACACTTTGTGTCCAGAGATCCAACGTCAGGTCACCCCATTTATGCTGAAGACATATCACAAGGTGCTGGAGAGGGCGGAGGTTGTCAAAAGGACTTTGGCCAGGACCGGATCATCATGATAGGGGAATCATCATGATTCCTCACGAAGCAAGGCTGTGGTTCGGGGTTCCTGGTTTTCAGGGTAGAAGAGTCTCCGTTCAGTCGGGGGTAGGTCCCAGCCCTTCACATCTCATTTCTCCGGAGGCAGCAACTCTCAGGCCTATGCCAAGGGATCAGGCGCTTGTTTTTCTTGTGGTGGTCATGGCCATCAGCAGCGGGAGTGCCCGACCTTTCAGAGCGGTCATCGTGCGTCGGGCACTCTGCTCCAGGTTCCTCCGTTGAGGCAGTTCCAGCCAAGGCGGCAGCAGCCAGTTGCACCAGCTTTCGATCAGCAGAGGGTAGATGGGGCAGGCAGAGGACAGCCCCATGACGCTCCTTGTCCTCAGAGAGTAGAGCGTGGACATGGTGTTGGTCTTCATCAGGGTCAGAGAGGTTGTGTAGGAGGTCGTGGTCAGCTTCATTCCCTAGCATTGCCAGCTCCAGACGAGCCAAACGTCGTCCGAGGTACCCTTTTCTTATTTTCTACCTTGGTGTATGCCTTGTTTGATTCAGGAGCGACACACTCCTTCATATCACCTACCCTTTTCCATGCCTTAGGACTTGAGGTAGAGAGGCTCCCAGTGCCCTTGGCGTTGACTACGCTAGTTGGAGGTCGAGCTAGCTTGTTTGAAGTATGTAGAGATTGTGAGCTAGTGTTGGGGAAACACCACTCTTGGGGAGATTTCCTATGTTTATGAATACAACCATATGATGTCATCCTCAGCATGGATTGGTTGTATTTGATGCAGGCTATTGTGGATTTCTTCAGGAAGAAGGTCGTTTTCCTTAGTGTCGATGGAGAGAAGGTGGTGTTTGTTGGTGAACGAGATCCTCGGATGGGTCATAAGCGCGTTCCATCCTTATCAACCATGGCGGCTGAGATGATGTTGAGTTCTTCAGAGGTTCAATAGTTAGTGTTTCCTAGGTTCGTAGAGGAGTACCCTGATGTTTTTCTAGAATATGTTGTAGCCTTACCCCCTCGACGAGAGATCGATTTTGGGATCGAGCTATAACTAGGAGCGTCACCTATATCTATGTCCCCATATAGGATGGCCCCTTCTGAGTTACAAGAGCTACGTATATAGCTTGATGGTCTGTTGCAGTGTGGTTTTGTTCGACAAAGTGTGTCACCATGGGGTGCACCAGTTCTATTCGTGAAGAAGGTCGGTGATAGTTTACGGTTGTGTGTCGATTATCGTCGCTTAGACAAAGTGACAATAAAGAATCGTTATCCTCTTCTGTGGATTGATGAATTATTTGATCAACTGAAGGGTTCAAGTTGGTTCTCAAAGATCGTCTTGCGGTCAGGATATCATCAAATGCGTGTGAAGGATGAGGATATCCCGAAGACTGCATTCCGTTGTCATCATGGGCATTATGAGTTCGTTGTAATGTCGTTTGGTGTGACGAATGTTTCAGATGTGTTCATGGGTTTGATGAATGTTGTGTTCCATGAGTTCCTGGACAAGTTTGTGGTAGTTTTCATCGACGACATCCTTGTGTACTCCACATCTGAAGAGGAGCATGCAGAGCATCTACAAGCCATTTTGGGAGTTCTTCGTCGACACCAGCTATTCGGAAAGTTGTCAAAGTGTGAGTTTTGGGCTCGAGAAGTCCGTTTCTTGGGGCATGTTGTGTCCCAACAGGGAGTAGCTGTGAATCCTTCTAAGATAGAGGCAGTTGTGTCTTGGGAAGCCCCCAAGAGAGTTTCATAGGTGCAAAGTTTCCTTGGGCTCGCAGGATACTATCGGTGGTTTGTAGCCAATTTCTCACAGGTTGCGACTCCTCTGACAGCTTTGACCAGGAAAGATCAGGCTTTTATATGGACTGATCAGTGTCAGGCAGCCTTCGAGTATCTAAAGGAGAAGTTAGTAAGTGCTCCATTCCTTTGTATTCCAGCTGAGGAAGTCCAGTTTGATGTCTTCTACGATGCTTCACATATGGGGCTAGGCTGTGTTCTCTTGCAAAAGAGGTCAGTTGTTTCTTATGGGTCTTGGCAGTTGCGTCCCCATGAACGCAACTATGCCACTCATGACCTTGAGTTGGAAGCCGTGGTGTTTGCTCTGAAGTTGTGGAGAAATTACCCCATTAGTGAACGCTTTGTGGTTTTCAATGATCATAAGAGTTTGAGGTATGTTTTCTCCCAGCGTGACTTGAACTTGTGACATCGTCAGTGGATGGAGTTCTTGTAGGAATACGACTTCGAAATATCGTATACACCTGGAAAAGGGAATGTTGTGGCTGATGCGCTGAGCTGAAAGTCATGTAGTGATGTTGTGCGTGAATCCAATGATTCCTGGAGAGTAATGGAGGAACTGTCAGCTTTTCATCTTGACATGGGAGAAGTTGGGGGTAGAGGTTGTCTTTTTCATATGACGGTATAGTCATCCCTGATGCAGAAGTTGGAAGAGTCCCAGTTGGGGGATCTTGAGGTGGAGGTCTGGAGAGACCGAGCTGTTTGTGGTGAGGCCCTTAATGTTTGGTCTGAGGATGAACAACACAGAGTGTTGTATCATGGAAGGATTTTTGTTCCCTTGGCAATGCACGAGACGGTCCTCAGAGGGTTCCATGGTTCTCCTTTAGTGGTGCATCCTGGTGTGACAAAGATGTACTGATCCTTGAGGAGTCAGTTTTGGTGGCCTAAGCTGAAGCATGCGGTTGCGGAGTTTCTGTCTCTATGTTTAGTCTGCTAGAAGGTGAGGGCCAAACACCGTGTTCCTGGTGGACTTCTCCAGCCATTAGATATTCCTCAGTGGAAGTGGGAGGAAATATCAATGGACTTTGTTATAGGGTTACCTCGAGATCTGGGAGGATATGATGCTATTTGGGTGGTAGTGAATCGTTTAACAAAATCAGCCCAATTTATAGCAATCAAGGAGTCAAGCTCAGTGGAAGTTTTGTCGAGGCAGTATCTGGAGAAGGTGGTGAGACTTTATGGAGTCCCTAGGATGATCATTTCTGATCGAGATCCTCGTTTTACCTCCAAGGTGTGGAAAGGTCTCCAACATGATTTTGGTTCTCAGCTATGTCTTAGCACTGCTTCTCATCCTCAAACGGATGGTCAGACGGAGCAAACCATCCAGACTCTTGAAGACATGTTATGCTCTTGTGTTCTTGATTTTGGAGGCTCATGGGTGAGGCACTTACCCTTGGTGGAGTTCACTTACAATAACAGTTTTCACTCCACCATCGGTATGGCGCCGTTTGAAGCCTTGTATGGTCGACCTTGTCGTTCTCCGTTGTGTTGGACTGGGGTTGGAGAGTCAGCAATTCTCGGACTGAAACTAGTGCAGAATACAACATAGATGGTTCAGGTGATTCGTGAGAGGATGAAGACAGTGCAAGATCATTAGAAATCATATGTCGATCAAAGACGGAGACCCTTAGAGTTTGATGTTGGGGATCATGTGTTTCTGAAGGTGACTCCCCGTCGTGGGTAGCGAAGGTTTGGTCGTGGGAGTAAGCTTTCTCCCCGCTTTGTTGGTCCTTTCGAGGTGTTAGCTCATGTTGGAGTTTTGGCGTATCAAGTAGCACTTCCCCCATAGATGAGTCGGATACATGATGTTTTCCATGTTTCACAGCTCTGTCGTTATCTTCATGACGACTCTCACATCATTGATTGGGGAGAGATCGATGTTAATGATGATGAAACTTTTGAGGAGTGACCTGTGGAGATCCAAGACCACAAGGAGAAGGTGTTGCGCGAATGTCCTATTCCTTTAGTTCGTGTCTTGTGGCGACACGGTGGCTTGGAGGAGAGTACCTGGGAATGTGAGTCACAGATACATGCCCAGTACCCAGAGCTGTTTGAAGTTTAACTCTTTTCATGTATCATTGTAACTTATGTGGTTTTGAAACCTTCATGTTTATGAGATAGCTCCCTTTGTTGCTTTAGTGGCTTGCTCTCTTTTGAGAGGTATCTCGGTGGGTGGTTGTTCAGACCCTCTTTTGTTTTCTCTTTAGGTGGGTTTTGGATTCTCGAGGACGAGAATGTTTTGAGAGGTATCTGATGTAATGGATCAGACCTCTCCGGTCCATTCCTTTTTAAAAATATGGTGTTAGATGTGTTCTGGAAGGTCAAGGTGGCTTGGGGTGCGTTTGGGTGGTTTTTTAAGGAAATCTAAAGGGTTATGGCCTTCGCACGGGAGGCGCACGGTTTGCGTAAACCATGCGGCCAAACCGTGCAGGCTGGTCTTGGAGGTAGTAGCTAACACACGGTTAGCACACAGTTTGTCTAACCATGCGAACTAACCGTGCGAGGAGTGATTGTCGAGGTAGAAGCTAACGCACGGTTAGCGCACGGTTTGTTAAACCGTGCGGACTAACCGTGCAGGCACTTAAAGTTAGATCCTAAAATTGTGGATCTAACTCGTTTTGCCTTTAATCACCTCGTTTAAGCCCCTAATCGGCCATAACTCGGGATTACCCTCCCTTGGAGGTGGAAGAACCTCTCCCAAGCGTTTTGGAGGCGATCCAGAGGCTTCTCTTCGTGAATCGAAGCCGGTTTCTCGGGGTATGTGATTCTTTTGTTTGGTTTCTTAGATCTACCTAGATCTGTTCCCCCTCTTCTCTCGAGATCTTAGATCTACACATGTTATGGGTAGATATAGGTGTGTGGGTGTCGTTTATGATGAGCTTTGGTATTGGTTGTGATAGGAGAGGAGATATAAGGAGGATTCGTAGAGAATCGACCCGGTTTCTTGGGCGTTCATCGACCGTTGTGGTTTTCCTTGAAAACCCTTGAGGTAGGGGATTTGTGGCTTCTCTAATTTTTATGTGCAATCGTAGAGTTAGCATGATTTAGCCCTTTGGATCACAATGGAATTGACCAAATTAAATATTTAAACCAGATTAAGAAATTGCATTGAACTTATGTTGTTGCCTCATGTTTTCTAGATAGTGTAATATATATATGCCTTGCTTGTTAGCATGTTGCTCTTAATGGAAATTGATAAAGAACGTAAAGATGGAATTAATTGATAATTAATTGGCTAAAGATAAAGAGGCATGTAAATGAATCTGGTTGTTGTCATTGTTGTAGTTGTTCTAATTTGATGTCGATCAAATTTGGCATAGTAAGCATGTTTAATCTTCAGTGATAGCTTACTGAATTGGTTCATGATGTTGGAACCAACGAATTGATTTTGTTAATTCAAGATGGATTAAATAACATGATTGAGTTCCATGAAGGGTTCGGAGTTACCCTCTTGTTGTGAAGTAGGGCTAAAATCCCAATTGATGTGATTGTTAGTGTTTGTTGTTTGAAGGTTGGATGCCTTGCTAAAGGTCCAAGATCCCAAAATGTTGTAATGTTTGTTTTCCTACTGCTTGTGTTGTGCTGTGACCCTGGAGGGGTGATGTGATATCTGGTGTTGTGATGTGACCCTGGAGGGGTTTTGGATATGTGGAGGCAGGGAGGCCTTGTGGTTGTGGTAGTGGATGACGCCTAGAGTGGCGAGATGCATCGGTTTATGCATGTGGGTGTTAGGGAGGACACCGGGGATGATGGAATGGGATGGTTGTGATTGTTGGATGTTTGTTGATTCTTGGTTGTTTATCTACTTTACTTTCCCCACTGCTCAAGGCAGCTGGTCTTACTTACCCTTCTTCTGAAGGAGGTGAAGAGACGCGGGGTATGCCACGTGCTTTCCGTGTTTAGCCTCTCAAGGGAGAATGATTCTACGCTCTTGTTATAGGCGGAAAAGACTCGACAGGTAGTACGTCTACTCACCGTTTTGAACCCCCTTGTGTTTAGTAGCATAGGTTGCTTTTCTAGAATGCCTGGGAATATGGGAAAGTAATTCTGTAATGAGTGTTTTAATAAATGATGTTAACCCATGGGGTTGGAGTTTGTTGGAACTTAATGATGAGATTGAGAACTTTTGAAGGGACAATGGTTTTTGGATGTGATGTTAATGGGATTTAATGTGAAAAATTGTTCATGGTTAATTAATGTATAAAGAATTAATTAACATATAGTAGAATTGATAAAAAGGGAAGGAAGTAATCTAATAAATCCCTTTAATTGGTTGTGTGCTTATAGGATACCTAGTCTTAGAAATAGCAGCCCAGAGTCCGAGAGACGTTAGCTGCAGTTGAGGCTAAGACTAGGTTATGCCCATAGTGTGGTTGTGAGTTATATATATTCTGTACTTTTTGTGTTTCTATACGCTACTCCACCCTGTCAGTAAGGGAAACTGACACCCCGAGGATTCTGAGCCCTGGAGGGGTGTTTTCCCCAACATTCTGGTGGGAGGATGAATGGCTGACTACCCCCTTTGACCCCGCTCTCTTCTCTTGGTAGATACTAGTGTCGTTGGCACAACGGTTAGTTTTCCCCCTATATGTGTGTAGAGGGCTGTAATGGCTTGTGGTTATTTCCACACATATATTCTGGATATAGTATCCTATGGACTACTATAGGTGTAACATGTATAGGCTATGGTGGCTTGAGGATCCTTACTCGGTGTATGGGATGTAATGGCTTGAGATACAATACCCGACGTATGATACACGTTATGCGGGCTCTGGTGGCTCCCGGAACCTACCTGGTTACTTTTGGTTGTGAGGATGGTGTGGAGCTTAGCCCAGGTGTCTGCGGGCAAGCCTTTGTGGTGCACGAGGTGCAGATTGTGGAGCTTAGCCCAAGTTTATACGGGTAAGCCTTTGGAGAGAGATGCACAGGACATATGTCATTGGGGCAAAGCGGCAAACCCGTGGGGAAGTAGTAGTGGGGTACCCTTGATATTCTTTACTATATGATATATTCTTGTATGTGTTACTTGGTGAGAGTAGCCATAGTGAGGTTGGGAACTTAGTATACCTGTTTAGGTGACGAGTTAGTTTCACTTGTTGTTCACTGTGCTTTAGCATGCTCTCTTTACTTTTGCACGAGAGGCTTCGGGAAGGATCCTACTGAGTATACTATTATACTCACCCTACGTTTATATAAACTGTTTTCAGGTCACTTGGAGCAGATTGGAGATCAGTCTGGTTACTACTAGCTTGTGTTGCAGGAGCTGTTCGGGCTTGTGGTCGCTGTTGTTTTACTTTCTTTTGGGTACTTGTAGTTTCCCCTTTTAGTTGTTGTACTTTTTGCATGACATTACATATATGCACTTGGGTTTTCTTTTACATTTTAGTTCTGAGTTGGAGTTGGTTGGTGTCTATCTTATCTCTCTCTTATGCATGTGTTCTCTTAGAGGGTAATGCCTCCCATTTGTGTGTTTATTATACCCTCGGTGCTAGTCGCCAACCCGGGGCCTACTGGAGGCGGGACTCGGGGGTCATTATATCCCTTTCCACATTGCCGGCCCAAGAGGGGTACACTTTGTGGGGAGGGGGTCATGACAACCTCACCTCTGAGGGATACAACACCTGATGAAATGGTGCCTATAAGGGAAGTGGAGGATAGGTTCATTACTAGATTTAATCCTACTGTGTTAGAAGTTAGACATATAGTGGAAGAAATTCAAAGTTAAGAAGTTTTACCTTTTAGTGTTGCTGAGTCAGTTTAGCCAGTTGTTTCTATTATTGAGAAAGTTGTAGGAGCTCGAGTGGAAAGGCATGTTGAGATTGTACCTAGTGTGCCTATTGGTGACATTAGAGTGGAGTCTGAAGCTGAGCACATAGTGTTTGATCCACTCCTTGGATCACCTACTACTAATGGAGATGGTATTTTGAATGTGATTATAGAGGCTTATGGTCTTTTTTATACCCTAGTACCCATTATATCTCTACCTCATGAATGCAAGAGGATGAACATTCTATAAGTAAAATTTATGAAGGATTTGATGTTGAGAACATATACAAACCTTTTCCTTGGCTATTATAACAAAATTTGATAATCTCATAGGAGATTATGATGAATTGAAAAATGATCTGATCTCTTTCAAGGATAAGATTATACAGCTGAAGGAAAGTTCAGTATCTGTAGCTGATTTTAATAATCTGGTTGGGATGATGGTTGCTTAGACCACCTTGATCCAGAACCTCCAACCAGTGAAACCAATTTTATCTGGTTGAATGCAAGGAAGTTAAAACTGTGAGAGCTCGAGTGAGTGGGCTTAAAGAAATCTATGCCACCAAGTAAGAAGTAAATGAACTTGGAGTTCCTGTGGCATCACAAAAGGACGTACTTAAGAACTTTCAAGTGATCCAATATGATGCATATGAGGCTACCCATGGTGAAATTCGGACTTTCAAATCAGATGTGAAAGAGAGATTGCATACTTTGGAGAGTATTATTATGAGCCAATTTGAGTTTATCAAGAAGTTTCAGTCGGGTTACACACCTGCTTCAGGGTTTTCTATGGTTACAGACTTCCAGACTCGATTTGGAGAACCGTTTTTTATATGAATTCGGTTTCATCTCATAACTAGTCACTTTAATTTGACATGATCTCTCCTATGATGTTGCAAGATTTTAGGAAGGATCTGTTATATGATTTTATAGACACCAAATAAGAAATTAGAAGATCTGGTCTTGGAACTAATGTATCTCTTAATAAGATACATGGATTTCTCAATGAATCAGTTCCTTCGATTGAGCCGTAGTGGATAAAACTTGGGAGATATCCAATCAAGATAAATATATTGTTTAATCTTCCACTGATCCTATCGGCAAAAACCATCATATTTTTTCCACTATGCTGCACAAGATATATGGAGTTACAGATCTCTATATATACTCTTAGGAATAAGATTCCAGTTCTTCAAAGTCTATAAAATCTTATATTTTATCAACCAGTGATAAAAGAAAGGAGCTTGCAGTGTATAGACCTCTCAGGCCAGTTGCTTTGGTGCTAATTGTTGATAGTGCCTTAGTGTCTCAAGCACCCTCCATTAATGTGCATGAGTTTGATTAGGTGACCATAGAGCAGTTTGAAAACATGGATCACAAGTTAACTTCATTGAGAAGGAATACTAATCAGGCTATAAGTTTCAGTTAATATTCAAGTTAAGCCATATTCAGAACCTCCACTAGCGGAAAAACACATTTAATGTCAGTTTTTTTACCTTTAAACATCAGTTATAAAGAGTAATGCAGGTGACATTAAAAGTAGAACTTTCCATGCTAATTTTTATAAATCGATGCTGAAATCCCTTATAAAAGGTGATTTATATAAGGCTTTCAACATCAATTTTACCAAAAAACAACATTGAAAGCCTGCTTACGAGGCTTTCCATATCAATTTTTTATAAAATCAATGTGGAAAGTCCTCAATAAAGACTTTCAATATCAATTTTTGGTAAAAACAATGTTGAAATCCACCTAAGATACCTTTCGACATCGGTTTTATAAAAATTCAATGTGAAAAATTGAAAAAAAAATAAACATTAAGAATAACATGAAGACGACTACAAATATATACCTAATGAAACTAAAACTCCAAGTTAATCAAATTTAGAAAACATTCTAAAAATAAATTTTGAAGATATTTCAAGTTGTTGTATGCATATGGAAACATCATCAAAAACCTACAAAATAAAGTTTTCCCAACTTTGATCTCCCAATTCCAAGTGCACCTATTGAAGTAATTCCAAATAAGGTCTCCATAATCCAAGATCTGCGCTGCCTATTTGTGATTCAATCCAAGCATGCTAGATCTGGGGATTTCCAACCACAAACCAACTGAAGAAGACGACTACCACCGGAATCAAACCAAGTGCCTCTGATCCATCGAGATCCACAGACTCCTGAGTCATTCCCCCGGAGACAGACCGCCATGGCTGAAGAACCAGGTGCTGAACCTGATCATTGGCGCTGCTGCAGTCGAACTAGATCCTATCGTGTAACCAAAAAGCCGCTGCTGAACCAGCCATGTCTCCACTGTGATCCATGGAAGCAAGGGCTGAGATCGTCGTGAGATCCCAGATGATGAAAATCCCAAACCCGAGCATCATCGTACTTCCTGAAGTCAATGAGGGATGAATGAAGAAGACGATCAGAGCATTGCACATTTCCAACTGTTCGATAGATGCCGAGCCCGAGGTGTGAAACTCGATTTAAACAGGATTAAAATTGAGGATATAGAGGCTGGAAATCAAGGAAGGTAAATCTGAGGATGATATTGAATCCATTCCGAGAAGGCCCTGAGCTTAAGGGTTTGATTTACCGGATGAAAATTTAAGGCTAGTGATTGGAAGGCAGACTAAGCCCGAAGAAGATGAGTATCGATTTGCCATTTGAAATGGAAGGTTAAGAAAATATGTTTGTTTATTGATGTTATCGAAGGTTGTTGAAGAACTATTTTTTCTGTTGAATTTTCCTTTTTGCAGGTTTAAGAAGATGGGGCCCTCATATTATTGGTAGACTCAGGTTCGAAGTTGAAATTAAGGATTCTTATACAGGGTTATCAATTTTATGTTTGGATTTTCTGTTTATACAGAGCCTAGAAAATGGTTATCTCTACACCTTTGATCAACGAGGTTGGTTGAGTTTAGTGCACCTCTTGAGGAATTCAACTATGGAAGGAACAAGAAATCAAGGCTTTTACCCAAAATTTAAATGAAGTGGATGTGGAAATCACTTGATTATTCAAACACATCATGAGATGATTTCATTTGAATGGAAATTTGAAGGTGATAGATTTCACTAGGAACTACAAGAAGTGCTGTGAAGATTATGGAAGATTCTGGAAAGCGTTGGAATTTTTCGAAGAGATAAATCCAAGCTGGGTCTCATGGAGATTTAGTTTGTTAGTACAATAGTATTCTAGAATTTTTTGAAGAATCGGATACATACCCATGTGCGCGGAGTAGGGTTTATTAAGGAACTCCACTCAAGTCACATGCGGTTGAATATATACAGTGAAGGCATTCCACATGGAAGTGAGAGAGAAGATACCAAGTAGTGATTGTGAGCATGCAATTTGAGATTAGCATGGAATTTGGAGATCATGAACCAATCTTTGATCCAGATCCTGATTTCCACCATTCACACTAGAGCACACAGAGCAGAGGCAGACAATTGAACTGCGATCTGAATCGGATTCGGAGCTAAAGTTTGAGGAAGGAAGCAATCTCGTCAGATATGTTTCCTCATCTCTTTTTTCTAGAACTTTTCATTTTTTCTTTTGATATCACGAGTAACTAATTTGATTAGGGGATTCGGACTGTAATGATATGAGATTAATTTATCCATTATAGTTTGGTTAATATAATTGTTCGGTGCAATTTTAAGTTTGGTGTTCTTTTTCGTTCAATTATGAGAATAAAACTTTCACTACTCAAGAACTGACAGGTGATGGTAGTGAATCTTTTCACCCTTGATCATCAATCGAAGTAATGAAAATCAAAAAAGGAAGATGAATCTCTTTTCCATAATGAACAAATTAATTCTAAAGTTATAGATCAAGAGATCATGACAGGAAAGTTCACCGAACTGTGGTGGTTCACCGAAGTGTAAGGTCAGCGAATCTTCGCCTTTTCTCAATCACTGAATAATTTTATTAATTTGAGTAGGATCATCGAGCATCATTTTTATCAATTCAAAACAATCCAAAGACCCTAATTTCATCAATTGTATTGTCTCACTTTCTTAGTCATTTTTCACTGTTTTGCAGACTATTTACACTGTTTTCGCTGCACTTTTTCACATCACATCACCACCACTATTTTTCTTTGTTTTTAGTTTGTTATTTATTGTTTTTTATTGTTTCGTTCACTAACACACAACCATCCTTCCCTATATATATGATACCCATACTCACCTCCATACTAGTTATAAGTAGCAAGGTTTATAAATAATTAAAATATTCACTTGCGTGTCAGTGACCTCGTAAGATTTTCAAATTTTGGAGCCATTTTTAAGGAGGGAATGAGCGGAAATTTAAATAAACCATAAATTTTTTAATATAAAATAAATTCAAAAAAATGCATACAAAAAACTATTTAAAAAAATTATGAAAGTTGTTGTGTGTCCTATACATACACAAGGTCTTCTAACACAGAGCCCGTAACTCCAATTCAAGAAATTAACAAGCACTGCTTTGCCTTAAAGACAAAAAAAAATTAAAATGGAAAATCTAGTTGATGAAAGACCTGAAAATTTAAATGAACAAATAAACTTTCAATAACCCTTAGTACCTACCCCAAAGAGACCTGGAATTTGGGAGTTTCAAATTCCTATAGTATCAAGTAATCCCTCTTGCATTAGGTTGTCTCCCCAGCCTAAGAATTATGAGATCAAGCAGTATCACCTCTCCATGATACCTTCATTCAATGGCCTTCCAGCAGAATACTCTTTAGATTTTATTAGATATTTTTATGGTTTTGTCCAACAAATTACCTTTATGAGGTTTCAGTAAAGAGGAGTTGAGGTTGATAGTTTTTCGTTCTGTCTGAAGGGGAGGGATAAGACATGGTTCCATAACTTGGATAAGGAAATCTTTGAAACCTAGGATGATATTTTCAATGCTTTGGTCTCCAAATTTTACCCTATTAACACCACCATCAAGGTAATTCAAAAGATCATTGGGTTTGTATAAGGTGAGGGAGATTTGTTTCATGAGGCATGGGATAGGTTTAGAAGTCTTAGGTAGAGTCCCATTCACCAATTAGATCTCCATCTACTCATAGATACCTTTTACACTTCCCTTCCCCTTATAATCAAAATTTAGTTGATCAATCATGTGGTGGTGAATTCTCTTATGTGACAACAGATGAGCTTAAACAAATATTTGATAAGTTATCCCAAAAAACTCAACACAAGTGCACAATAAAGAGAGTCATTAATATAAACGAGACAAACACCTAAGCTTCTATTTTTTATGATAGATTTATTATGGAGTTGTGTTATCATTATGGGATGTATGGTCATACTCAAAAATGTTGTCCCAACTTTGAACTCCTTGTCCAACAGGATGAGAGTGCCTCCTAGTTCATTGATTACAGATCTAGAAATTAGGGTGTTAATCATCCTTTCTTGAATCAGTATAATGGTGGATACAAAAATCACCCAAATATATCTTGAAAGGAAAAAAGGGGTGTTGAAACCTGATGTTGGCCCTAGTTATTCATTACAGCCTAGGAATCAGTTTCAAAGTATTACTAGACCTTCAAATTCCAATTCTGATTTAGAGGGATTAGTTAGTTAGTTGATTACTAAAGTGGAAACCCAACAATCTTCAATTAGCAATTTGTAAGTTCAAATGGGTCAAATGGATAGATATCTTGGTGGTAGAGATAAGAGAAAGATGCCCAGAAAAACTGAGCCTGATTCAAGAGATAATTTCATGGTTGTTACCACATAATCTGGCCTTCAAAATAAAGAAAAAATCAGGGAACAACCAAGAGAAGATAAAACTGATGAAAAAGCTGAAACTGAAATTGAAAATATGGAAAATGACAAATCGAGAAATTTGGACATAAAGGTCTAACTTGAACAAAATGATGAACCCACAACTAAAAAGGACAAAGAACCAAGGAAAATGAAGTGTAAATAGATCAAGGAAGGTGAGAAGAAAGTTGGATTTAAGGAGAAGGTGAGAAATCAACCGGTTTTAAAATATTATTCCCCTATCATTCCCTTTCCTAAAAGAGTAAAAAATAACGATGAACCTAACTACTTGAGATTCCTGCAAATGATTAGAAACTATAATATCAACATGCCATTTTCAGAACTCTTGGATAAAATTCCATAATATGTTAAATTCGTCAAAAGGTTTCTAGATGAAAAAAAATGATTTGAAGGAATTGGACACCATCAATCTTAATGTGGAGTGTAGTAATATCATTTTGAGGAAGTTGCCTCCAAAGTTGAAGGACCCTGACAGTTTTTTTATTCGATGCTAAATAGGAGGAAGTGGGAAACTGAAATGTTTGTGTGATTTGGGAGAAAGTATTAATTTTATGTCTTACTCTTTATTAAAAAATATGGGCCTTTGGGATTTGAAACCATCTTTTGTGTGTCTTCAACTTTCTGACAGGCTACTCACTCATCCTTATGGAAGGGAGGATGACTTATTAGTTAGTGTAGGGAAGCTTACTTTTCCAAAATATTTTCTTATTTTTGATATGGAGTGTGATGAAAAAAGTCTCAATCATCTTAGGTAGACCATTCCTTGCTATTGAAGTGTTTCTATTCATGTTTCCAAAGGAAACGTTACCCTTTGGGCTACGGAAGGTGTGGAGGAGATTCTGGTTTTTGAGAAACCCAAATCTAAGGTAGGTTATGACTTGATTGATGTTACTAAGAAACATTGATTCAAAATAGAGGCTGGATCTGAGTTTGATTCTTTTCCTCTTGAAGTTGCAATGATTTTAACACCCCAACCTGTTGATATTTTCACACTAGTTCGCAACATTTTACTGAGCTGTTAGAACCTTTTTTTAGAGATTTACATTTGAAATTGAATTTTTTAAAGTTCCTTTTGTTGGGAAAAGTTCTGGGATGAAACCTATTGAAAAAAATTATGGCTTTCAATAAGAACATGTTTGTTTCCTTGAGAGTCTCTCACTTGTTGAGAATGAGTGTTTCAAATCTAGGAAAGGTTATGTGGATAATATTTTCCATCCTGAAGTTGAAGAGAGTGTGATTGAAAAATTCCTGGTGAGTTTTTCTACCGATGACAACAGTTTCCCCCCCACTTCATTGAGCTTCTATAATACTGAGTTTTCTATCCTAAAGCTTAAGGAATTTATGAGTGATCTTGAGTAGGTTGTCCCTGCATCACTTAAGGGATCTGAATATGATAATTTTGTTGGTTATGGGCAATCTACTCAAAAAAATTTACTATTGTTTGTCCCTAATTCATTGCAATACTTAGATGATGAATTTTTTGTCCATCACTTTGAGAAGTTCTTAGATAAGATTGAGGTTTCTTTCCCAACTTCTTCCAAGGTAGTTGTTTTTTAGAGTAACTCTGCGGATGTTAGTGAGTTGGTTATAGTAGTTATTGCACCTAATTCTCACATGTTGATTGTCTCAAGTGTGGGGGAGAGTGTGGGTAAACAAGTACGGACTCAAGCTTGTAATTTTTTTGATAATGTTGTGATGTCATATTCAATATTAGGTTTTTTCAGTGAAATCCTTGTATTTGAGGTTACTGGTGATGAACAATTGAGTATCACAAGTCTGAGTTATTTGGATATAGTTATACAGGATGTTGTTCAACTGGAATTATTGAGTGAACCTAAAATTTTTCTTACAAAGAACAGTTAAGCCCTAGTTAATGATGCATCTCACCCACTAAATGACCATGGTTAAAACACATTAGAGTATACAGTTTGGATGGGGTCTATAAAATTAACACCGCATGGGAGGAAACCCATGATTTTCTTATTCTTCTCTATAAATTTTTGTTTAAATAAATACTTCTCGCTTGGTTGTATGTCTCCCTGTATTTATTAACCGAAATTGATGGAGTTTCTACTGGATACTCTAACTCATGATTTATTTCTTTTATTTGAAAGTGGATGATTCTATTGACCATGAGGGGATTTTTTTTTTGTGGTGGGTGAAATTACCATGAAAAGTGGTCATGTGGCAGGTCAAGTGACCACGGGATGAGGGCACGGACAGTTTTCCGGACCATTTACCAGCAGAAAAATATTTTTGAACTTCAAGGCCAGAAGGAGCTTCTAGTCGAAGTAAAACCGGATAGAACTTACCTAAACTCTTAACTCTGGTTACTTTAAAATTCTAGAAACTCATTGTGATCTGTTATTTTTTTAGGAACTTGAGCTTGCAATCAGAAATTGTTTCGTTTGATTAAAGAGAGGTTACACATTTGATGTACACCAAAGACCGAAGCTTCTACATATCTAGGGAGTAATTGTTTCAACTCTATATAATTTTTTTAAAGCTATTGTTGTCTTTATAGAATTCAATACTTTAAATTTATTGTTATTATGTCTAATGTGATGCATTCCTGAAATTCTTGTTGGTTACTAACATTATTTATATTGCCTATGTTTTTTATTCAACTACATGCCTTGTTTTCTAATCCTTTTAAAATCATTCATGAACTCACTTGTATCATGCAAACTTTTAAATTTATTTATTTGTGATTAATCATATAATAAGTGGCCAATAGGGATCCATTGTTCATGATTTTTTTTTTGTGAGTGTTCTATGGAAAAAAAATTGAGTGTCTCTATCACCCATTAAAACTAAACATTTTCTATGCTGATCATCCAATCTGTTTAAATAAAAATGTTTGAATTTTTTATCCTTTATTGGATTCAACAATGGGGAATTTTTTGAGTTTTAAGTGTGGGGGAGTGGTATTGTTCATGATTTTTTTTTGTGAGTGTTCTATGGAAAAAAAATTGAGTGTCTCTATCACCCATTAAAACTAAACATTTTCTATGCTGATCATCCAATCTGTTTAAATAAAAATGTTTGAATTTTTTATCCTTTATTGGATTCAACAATGGGGAATTTTTTGAGTTTTAAGTGTGGGGGAGTGGTATTTAATGTGCTAAACTTCATTTCACTGTGAACCCGTCAAAAGACCTTGATTTGTTTCAAATTGTCTCCCTTTCATGTATCAATTAAGGTTGTTTTTAAATAAAATCACTGTAAAAAAATCATCATTGTGTTATTCCTAGGTGATAATTTCTTTCTAAATTGATGGGTTTCACTAATTCTGAAATTGCAAGAATTGTGTGATTGTTGAGTGAATGTGTCCCACTTTTTTGTGTAAATTTAGTTTAGATATTAGAAAAGGGAGTGTGATGGGAGAGATTTTTTTGAAATTGATATTATAATGTTAGAAAACTATAAATTTGAACTTGAACCTAGGTGGCACACCCTTTTCGAACAAAAAATTCATAGAGCCAACTCAAATGATAATCATATAAGTCTTTTCTAACTAGTATAAAATGGGAAATTAGGATCGCATGGTGAATCTATGAGACTTTAGGCACTGTGTGTGTGTGTAATCCCTCTATACATTTCAAATAAGTGTCTTTGCACAGTGCTTTGCACATACATGGTTGGGTAAAATACAAATTCAAGAAAAAATCTATAAAAAAAACAATAAAGTGCCTAATGTTCAAAATATAGTTCATTAAGGTGAGAGAAATTTTAAACCTAGATGAAGGAGGAGAAAATTAACTTATAAAATAATATTTTTAGTTGAATCAATGAAATGAAAAATGGAGCTTTGATTTTTGGAACCTAGAGGAGAGTGATAATTAAAAGTCTCTTGTTGGAGTTTTAAATCCACTTCTATCTAATAAGTTTCACTCCTAAAATTGGAACTATAATTTGTATTGGAATGAAGCAGTAAGTGGTATTCATATATGAGACATGATTATTTTAAGTAATGGGTAGATTTTTTATTTCCTTTGATTTTGGTGTAATTTTGAACTTAGTAGGATGTTTGTTTATTTTTAACATTCTTTGTGAATAAATAAAATGCATTAAATTGCTCGGGAGTGAAATTGATTAAGTTTAGGGGAATTTGATGTGGAATTTATTTCATTATATTTTTCCACATCATTTATTATAATTAAATGTGTTTATAATTTCAAAATAACGTTTTTACTTGAATAAAGTACAACTATTGTTAATTTAGTTATTTGGATAATCTATATTTTAATAAGTAAATATTCGAAGCCATCATTTTTAAGTTAAATTATGTATTTATTCATTTTGTGTATTTCAAAATAATAATTTTAAATATTGGTTGTCATTATTTTATCCTATTATTTTAATTTCAATTATATTTCAAAACGATAATTTTTTATAATTTAATTTAAGTTTTAAATAAATTTATTCAATCTTTCTTTTATTTGAAAATAAACAATTTTTCTTTATTTTATTTAAATTTTATTTTTTGTTTTGTTCTTTTTATTATTTTGTAAATTGTAATTAACACTATTGTTTTTATTTATTTTTCTAGGTGAAGATCTACTATGCGCATGCAAGAATCAGCATGGTCACTTAAGTGACTATGCGAACACACCGCATGAAGGGTCATGGTCAGTATAGTGATCGTGTCAGCCTTTTGTGCACTAAGCCAAGTGACCATGTTTGTACCTACCGTATGACCATTGTCTCTCATATTCAGTATACTGGCTGTGAGGATAATTTGATACCTACCGTGGGAAGCTGCAACCTACTATGAACTCATTCCAAGAACCTACTATGAACCTGCTGTTGGGTTGAAAGTGGATCAGCTTTAGAATAAAAACTCGGTTGCAACAACAATAGTAGTGAGAATTGCCAACATAAATGAAACACAAAACCAGATAGCAGAAAAATAAATAAGGACATAGATTTTAACATGGAAAAATCCTCTAATGCGGAGGATTAAAAAACCACGAGGAAACTCTTAGAAAATCCACTAATTATCAGAGAGTATATAGAATCCAAGTAGAAGCCCGAACTTGAATTGTAAATATAGCGTAGAAAAACTGTGTGAAAATCCGCACTTTGATATACTTCCATCACCTCTCTAATAATCATTTGTGATAAAAGGTCACCCCTCAGAGATCAAAACTGAACACTCAGCATCATTGCAACACCTCAAATAAACCATTGCACAACCCAATTTTCCCACTGCACAGTGCTTCCTACACCCAAAATCACTCACGTATCGACTGAACAAGTCATTGTCTGCTCTCAAGTTGCAGCCCACGTTTTTCTGCACAAGTTGTTGCTCATCGTTTACTTTGCAACCTCAATTAATTTTGTTGTGTCATACATGTATCTGCTCTACATGCCATTATATAGAGAATGAAACAAATATATATATATATATATATATATATATCAAATATCTCCAAAGATCCCTCATGCTGGTAAGATGAGGAAAAGGCATAGCTTTGGAATCTTAAAAAAATATTATCTTAAGGAAACAAAACTGACAGGTTAAGCCCCAACAATCTTCCCCTTCATCCCATCAAATAGGAGATCTCATCCAACAAACTTAGTTAGAAAGAAAACTGGTTGGTATCTCACCAACCATCATCCTCTGTAGAAAATATGACATCCCTCTTTCACATATTTAACAGAAACCTGAGAGCCCCCCTACAATAGAAATCCAAATATCGAAGTCTTCATCGTACTTGTGTCTGCACTTCTAATACCAGAATCAATAATATTTTGATCCCCTGTAATTGCAATCGCTACATAATTTGGAGCACCTGGATGAATTAATTTCCCCCTTCGCTTAACATCCTTTGAGCAGTCTGAAACTCTCAATGCATCACCCCGATCTTTGATTTTAATTCTTTCTTCGCTTGTGGCACTCTCTGAAGAAAAGGAATTGGGTGTAAGGCCTGAAACACCTGACTTGACATACTTCAGCTTCCAAACGTTCTTCATCTTAGTTGATGGTCTTCGACTCATGTGTGATGATCGTATGTGTCACAAATCTAATGAAGTCCTCTTCGAAGATGAATTCATCACTATCACCACATGTCTTTACATCCATCCAGTAAAGCATTTCATCCATTCGGCCTCTCACATAAACCACTGATCCTCTAGACAAGTTCCATCTTCAATTTCCAAATGAATTTCTGAATTCATCAGTATCAAGAGTACAAGAAGATAACAAATGGTGGTGTATATCTGGCACATGTCGCACATCCCTCAATGTTAGGGTACAACCTGCATTCGTAGTGGTACAAATATCACAAACACCAATGACATCAGTAGAATTTTCATTTCTCATATTCAACATACCAAATTTACCTTCTTCGTATGAAGAAAACAATTCCCTCTTCAGTGTAATATGGTACGATGCTGCTGAATTAATCACCCATTCGGTATACAGATCTGACCTGTGAAAATCAACGCCAATCGAAAGTAAAACACCCTCACCCTATATAAGACTTACGTCAGTATCCTTAGAATCGGTGTTGTTCACCTTCTTCTTCTCCTTAATCATTTTCAATGTATAGCAGTTTCTCTGCACAAGACCCTCCTTATCACAAAAGAAGCACTTAGACCATTTTTCTTGTCTTCAATTGACTTCTTTGATTACTGAGTCCATCTTCCACAACCAGAATACCACTATTACCTGAAGATTCAACATCATTGGTCTTTCACCGAGTCTTGTTCATCGGCAATGATGAAATCGCATCATCCAACTTCAGGGTGTCTTTTTCGAACAACAATGTGGTGATAAGATTATCATATGAATCCGGTTGCTTGCCCAAAAGAAGCAAAGTTTTATCTTCTTCTTCCACTTCAACAGGTACCATGTTACCTTTATCATCGATCTTGACTGCCATTGAAGACAACTCCATCGGAAGTTTGGTGAACTTTTCCAGATGATTACCTAAATCTCTATTCTCTGGAATTTGCAAAAGATACAATCATTTTTTCAGATATAAAAGATTTTTGAGGGATTTTGATTTATACATGTTTTCAAGCTTTGCCCATGTATCCTATGGATTTGTAATATTCATCACTTCCCACGAAGTATTATTAGTTAAATACATCTGGATCATGTTTGTCGTCAATTATCTTAAATCCTTTCAATCACCATTGTTCATCATCTCTAGTTCATCTAATTTTTTCTTCAATGTCTTCATTGTCTTCTCATGAACCAGAATATTTTTAACTTTTTGCTGTCAAAGTGTAAAATCATTTTGCTCGTTAAACAATTCAATATGGGCAGAAATCCGATGGCGTGAATCACTCATATTTAATCAGCAAGAAACATGGATAACCTCCCTTTGATACAACTTGTTGGGTCGGAAGCAGATCAGCTCCAGAATAAAAACCCAGTTGTGACAACAATAATGGTGAGAATTGATCCAGAATAAAAACCCAGTTGTGATAACAATAATGGTGAGAATCGCCAATGTAAACGAAGTGCAGAACCAAATAGAAGAAAAATAAATGGGGACACAGATTTTAATGTGGAAAAATCTTTCAATGCAGAGGATTAAAAAACCACAGGGTAAGTCTGCAAAAATGCACTAATAATGAGAGAGTAAACAGAATCCAATTCGAAGCCCATACTTGAATTGTAAATATAACGCAGAAAACCTGTTTAAAAATTCCCACCATGATACGTCTCTGTTGCCTCCCTGATAATCATTTGTGACAAAATGTCACCCCTCGAAGATCAAAACTGAACATGCAGTATCATTGCAGCACCTCAAATAAACCATTTCACAACCCGGTTTGCTTGGTGTACGGTGCTTCCCATGCCCAAAATCAGTCAAGTATCCATTGCACAAGTCGTTGTTTGCTCTCAAGTCGCAACCCATGATTTTCTGCACAAACCGCTGCTCATGCTGACTTTGCAACTTCAATTATTTTTGTTTTGTCATACCTGTATCTACTCTCCACATGCCATTATATAGAGAAGGAAACAAATAGATATAAAACAAATATCTCTAAAGATCCCTTACACAAATAAGATGAGGAAAATGTGTAGCATCTGAATCTTACAAAAAACCTTATCTTCAAGAAACAAAATCGATGGGATGAACACCAACACTTGAAACCTACCATGCCTTCACTTTGAATTGATTGTGCCTAGTAAAATACTATTGACTGTGCACTCATGAACCTACCGTGAAGCTGGTACCCACCGCATCCTCACGGTATGCTACCATGAATAACCAACCGCGCCACCCATTTTTTTAACCTACCTGACTACCTGTGCACGAGCAGCCCCCGTTGAACCAAAACTGAAGCTCAAACCATGTAGAAGCTTCCTGAGAATGTCGACAGGAGAAGATGAAACATCAAGCCTCTCTACAATGCCAACTGCTGGGAAATCGCACCACCAGCCCTTGCTGTTGAAGAAATAAGCCTCAACACCACCATGGGTTGCTGAAGAATCCAAGAGGAACCATATCTACACCCCTTTAATCCTCACTCTTCATCTGTCTTGTGCCGTTCCATGTGCTTCTGGGTAGGCAGTTTGGTGTGTCTTTCGTGGAAGCCTCCTTATGGTCGTGTTGTTAGGTGATTCAAGCTCCGCAGGGGGTTTCATCACCCCTGTGGCTGGTTTGTTTTTGATATTCTGATCTAAAAGTCATCTCCTCGGGCAATCGATTCTTTTTTCTTTCTATCTTACTTCGCCGGATCTCTGGTGCTCCCGGTTCCATGGTTCTCAAACCCTAACATGGGGTCTTCCCTTGGTGGTGATACTCCACGCTTGCCGAACTCCATGGTGTGCCGCTCGTACATCACTTCTTGTAGAGCTTCGAAGTTAGCAGTCTTCAGACGAGAAGATGCCAAGCTGATTACCCGATGAAGGACGGTTCGAACTAGGCGATTCCTCTATGAGTTTCTAGTTCATTAATGTCACAGAAGGAATGAAATGACTTGTGGCTTATATCATCATGCGACATGAAGATATCAGGACCGTCAGGTTTTATTACGCTAGGCCTTGTAAGATATTTCATAGTTTTCTTGATCATATCTTCACAGCGGTTCTGTTGTTTGTTTTGGTTGTTGTCTTGTTGCCTTTTCATACTGTAATTCATGTTTTCTTTGAGAATCTGTGTGGGTGGGTGGTGTTCTTGCTGTGCAGTAGGTCTCAACGGGACCGAAGCATGTTATATATTGTCTCCTTTTCCTCTGTTTCACTTTCTTTCTTTGTATTTCTACTGTTTGTTTTAGCTTCATTCTTTTGGAAATAAATCAATTGATCTTGGCCTTGGAATTGAAGTTCTGTTATTTTCCAGCACACACAGCCTCTTTCACATGTGGTATCAGATCCAATTTGATTTTCTTTTGTCTAGAATTAGTGATTACTGCCTCTTAATTTTGAAATTTTGTCTATTGTTTGCAATCTGCTGCTATTATTCTGTTAATCTATTGCTATTGTTTTGTAGCCTTACTATCTCTTTTTTTTCAGTTTAGTATTTTTGTGTTTTATTTCCTCAAAAATTAACTCACTCTTAAATTTCCATAGTTTTAATCAATTGCATTTGTTAAAACCATTGTCCCATTAAATATTTATGTGCATTTCACACCCCTTCAACAAAGCATCATTTACCCAAGGGATTGGTCAGTTGTTGGGGCATACTCTTAGCATTGTCTGCAATAATTCAGCATCTACCCTGTGGGTAAACATGTCCATGGTGAGGTATGAAATCGAGAAAATCGACGGCGACAATGATTTTAACCCATGGCAGATTAAGATGAGAGACTTGCTTGGACAACAAGGACTAATAGAACCCCTTTGTGGGCCCAAGAAACAAATTATCACTTTTAGAAATATGGGGCAGACCAGTATACTGAGTATATATATGTCCCCCCTAATGTTCTAGTCAAAGCACATAGCTCTCATTTATTGTTTTTAGGAGATAAGGTCCTTAGAGAGGTTGTCTTCGAGTCCACCACTGCCGATATTTGGCTAAAGTTAGAAAAACTATATATGACTGCCTCATTAGTTGGAAGACTCTATAAAAAATATCGCATGTTCACTTTTAAAACGAAACATGGTAGTTCTATAAAATCTCATATTGATGAATTTAATAAAGTGATGTTAGATCTTACCAATATAAATGTAACTATCGATGACGAGGATCAAGCGATGATCCTTTTAATTTCCCTTGATAACGATTACAATTCTTTAATCTAAATCATGATGTATGGAAAAGACTCACTAACCCTCAAAGAGGTTAAGTCACCCCTCATCTCTAAAGAACTACACTCCAAACCAAGAGTTAAAGGTGAGGCAGAGATCATGTTCACTAGAGGTAGACCTCAAAGCAAAGGTAAAAAAGAAACAATTTACCAAGGACAAAGACAATAACAACAAACACCCTAAACCCAAAAAAACACATCTAAATAAATAAAGGTTAATTGCTTTCATTGTGGAAAGCTCGGGCATACTAAGTCCGAGTGTAAGAAACTCAAATGTGAGTTAGAATCCAAACACCCCATTGACCAGTCTCTTCTGGTTGACTCAGGCTATGACACTACTAAAGTCTTAAACGTGCCTAGCCATACACTCAATCAAGAGTGGGTCCTTGACTCTAGTTGTTCCTTTCACACATATCCATATAGATATTCATTTCTAGAGATGGTTGAAAAGGTGGAGGGAGATGTCCTCTTAGGAAACAATAAGAGGTGTAAGGTTGAGGGCAAAGACTCTGTTCTTATAGAGATAGATGATCAATCCATCATCACCATACTTGATGTAAGGTTGGACCCCAACCTTCAAAGAAATTTAATCTTTTTAGGGGTCCTATATCAAAAGGGATTCACCTTTAGATCAGAAACGAGTTGTCTCCAGATCTTTAAAGGATCAAGAACGATCATAAAAGGATCTCTTACCAATGTTCTATATTTCTTGAATGGCAAGACCCATTCAAGGAAATTGGTTAGTGTCAAACACTGACAACATATTATTCTATATCATAGGATATTAGGGCATGTTAGCTCCAAGGGCTTAGAAGAACTCAACAAACAAGGGTTATTGAGTGACATCACACCCACTAATCTTTCATTCTGCAAATATTGTGTGATGGGTAAAGCCAAGAGGGTCAATTTCAATAGGTCCTCCTTCAAAGCTACCAGCTCCCTTGAATACATCCATTCGGATTTGTGGGTGCCAACAAGGACCACCTCTCATGGTGGAGGATCTTATTTTGTCACCTTCATAGATGAATTCTCCAGGAAAGTTTGGATTTACATCTTAAAAAATAAATCTGTTGTTTACCAAACATTTAAAACCTAGAAATATTCAGTTGAAAATAAAAATGGAAAGAAAATTAAAACCATGAAAATGGACAATGGTCTAGAATATTTGTCTATAGAGTTCATTCAGTTTTGGAAGTCTAAAGGAATTAAGAGGCATCAGACTATTAAGGAAACCCCCCAACATAATGGCCTTGTAGAGAAGATGAATAGGACTATCCTTGAAAGAGTATGGAGCATGCTTGCATGCTCAGGCCTCCCCAAATCCTTTTGGACCGAGGCCACCAGTACTTCTCTTTAACTTATCAATAGGTGTCCCTCATCTGCAAGTCAATTCAAAATACCTGAAGAGTTGTGGACAGGTAAGCCTCCTTCTTACTCTCACTTAAGAGTCTTCAGTTCTACAACCTATGTTCATTTCAAGATAGACAAGTTAGAACCAAGAGACCTCAAATGAATATTTGTTAGTTATCCTAAGGGAGTTAAGGGATATAAAATCTAGGTTAAAAAACCAGGATACTAGAAGTGAATCATAAGTAGAGATGTGGTCTTCCATGAATCTTTTTCTCCTAAGACCAAGGCTTCCACATCTGGCAGTCGTGATCCATACCTTGAAAAGGCTGATTAAGATGAGCCTCCAGCTCATTTTGAGGCTGATATTCAGCCTACTCCACCTCCTCCTCAGCCCACTTATGCGGTTGATTCTAAGTCTAGTTTTTGTTTAGATTATGATTATGGACCTTCTTCCACTCATGCGGATTATCAATTAACCCGAGATAGACAAAGGAGATTCTTAAGACCTCCTGCTTGGTTTAGCCGGTATGATATGGCATCATATGCCTTTCATGTGGCCCAGGATCTCATTGATGATGATCCTCAATCGTATAGGCAAGTTTTAAATGATAATGATTCAAAACATTAGATCTTTTCCATGAATGAATAGATGCAATCTCTAAAGAAAAACCACACATGTACCATTCCTAATGCTAAGGTGATTGGGTACAAGTGGATTTACAAAAGAAAGTAAGACAACGGTGTATGGAATAAAATTAAGTTTAAAGCGAGACTCGTAGCCAAAGGCTTCCTTCAAAGAGAAGGAATTGATTGCTTTGAATTTTTTTCTCCTGCATCTAAACATTTTTCCTCAAGAATTCTTCTTGCTTTTTCTTCCCATTTAGACTTGCATATAGAACAACTAGATGTCAAAACTGCTTTCTTGTATTATGATTTAATTGAAAAATTATACATAAAGCCTCCTGCTAGTTTTGAGCATGAATTTAAAACTAACCAATTTTTTTTTAATAAATCGATATATGGATTAAAAAAAGCTTCAAGACAATGGCACAAAAAGTTTTATTCATTTATGTTACAAAATGGTTTCAGCAGTAGTCAATTTGATGTGTGTGTATATTTTAAATCTGTTAAAAAATCCATGCTTTATTTACTCCTTTATGTTGATGACATGTTACTCATATGTAGTGATATGAAATTAATCACCCATATTAAAATGAAATTGAATTGATCTTTTTAAATGAAAGATCTAGGTCATGCTAAGAAAATTTTGGGCATGGAAATTATTAGGGATAAGAAGAAGAATCTTTATGTATCTCAACATTCTTATGTCCTTAAAGTGATTAAGATGTATTTTTTTGAAGCTTTGAAGCTTGTTAGTGTTCCTCTAGGTCATCATTTTAAATTGTCTTTATCTCAGTGACCTGCCACAATTTTTGATATTGAATATATGAGTATAATCCCATATACCAATGTAGTGGGAAGTATTATGTATGCTATGATTTGTACTCGACTAGATGTTTCTTTTTCTATCTGTACTTTATGCAGGTTTATGGAAAATCCGAGCAAGCCACATTGGCATGCTCTTAAATGGTTGATAAGGTACATTTCTTCTACTTCATCTCTTTGAATTTTCTGTAGTAAGAATGTTAATTCTTCTGATTTTGTGACTAGTTATATGGATTCCGACTTTGCTGGAAATGTTGATACTAGAAAATCACTAACGAGTTGTGTCTTTACTGCATGTTAAGGACCTATATCATGGAAGTGAAATATGCAATTGGTGGCGACCCTCTCAACCATTGAATTCGAGTACATAGCACTAATAGAAGCTGTCAAAGAATCCATATGTATTAAGGGTTTGATTTTTGAGCTTAATATAAGTAATTTTGTTATTATTGTACATTGTGATTCTCAATCTTCCCTTTATCTGTCCAAAAATTTAGTGTTCCATGGTTGTTCTAAGTACATTGATATTAGGATTCATTTTATTAGAGAAGTTATTGAAAGTGGAGCAGTGTGTGACACTAAGATACACATGGATGAAAACTCAGTCGATTGTTTGACTTCGGTTGTAACTTTATCCAAGTTCAAGCATTGTTTAGGTATATTGAACTTGGCTCCATTTGAATAACCTTTAGGTGCAAGAACATCACTAATTTCAAATGAAAATGGTGGAGATTTGTGAATTTTGGGTATTTAATTTTTTTTCCATATTAAAATTGCCTCGATTCTTTCTACCACAATTGTTTTCATACATGCTTTTTTTATTATCATTTTAGTTTGCTCAATTTAATTATTCTATACTGGATTGCGATGGGCCTCATTTGTAGGGATGAGTTCCTGTGGCCTGCTCTACCTTACTTACAGTTTACATCGTGGCAATCTGGGTTTGGGTTTTACTTCATCTGTTGGCCGTTATTCATATCGCCGACCCTTAAATCCTCACCCTTCATCTGTCTTGTGTCGTTCCATGTGTTGCTGGGTAGGAAGTTTGGTGTGGCCTTCATGGAAGCCTCCCTGCGGCCATGCTGTTAGGTGGTTCAAGATCCACAGGGGGTTTCATCACCCCTATGGTTGGTTTGTTTTTGATATTCATATCTGAAAAAATCATCTCCTCCGGCGATCAGTTCTTTTTTTCTTTCGCTATGCCTTCGCCGGATCTCTGGTGTTCTCGGTTCCCTGGTTCTCAAACCCTAACATGGGGTCTTCCATTCGTTGGTGGTGATACTTTACGCCTACCGAACTCCGTGGTGTGCTACTCGTACATCGCTTCTGGTGGAGCTTCGAAGTTGAAAGTCTTCAGATGAGAAGACACCAGGCCGAGTACCCGATGGAGGAAGATCCAAACCAAGAGATTCCTCTATGAGTTTCTAGTTCATCAGCATCACATAAGGAACAAAACGACTGTGGCTTACAATAGCGTGCGACACGAAGAGATCAGGACCGTCAGGTTTTATTATGACCAGCATTGTAAGATCTTTCATAGTTTTCTTGATCATATCTTCATAGTGGTTCTATTGTTTGTTTCGGCTGTTGTCTTGCTACCTTTTCATGCTGTAAATCATGTTTTCTTTGAGCATATAATAAAAGTGTGTGTGTGGTTGGTGTTCTAGTTGTACATTAGGTCCCAATGGGACCAAAGGACGTTATATCTTGTGTCCTAGTACTCTATTTCACTTTTTTGCTTTGCATTTATACTGTTTGTATTGGCTGCATTCTTTTGGAAATAAATAAATTGGCATTGGCATTGGCATTGGAGTTACGTTACTGTCCATCACACACAACCTCCTTCACAAGCATCGCCACGCCGCCTGAAGTCAACGAGGGATAAGACGAAGAAGTGGATTAGAGCATTGCACGTTACTGATATTTAAAATAATTTCTAACAGTGAATAAAAATAATGTAATTAATAATATATTTAATTTGATATTTAAAAATAATTAATTATAATTAATAATCTAATCAATATGAATTATTTTATTATTAGTTTAGTTAATAATAATTATTATGTTATTATTATTATTATTAAATAATAATATTTTGTTTCATGTAAATTATTTTCTGTTTATTATATTTACGACTAATGATACCATTAATAATAATAATGACGATAATGTGAACAATAGTATTATTATTAAATATTATTATTATTAAGTACTATATTAATTACTATGACTTCATAAAAATAATATATTAACTATATTTACTACTATTATTATTAAATAATAATAAGGTGAATATAATCCTTTCAACTTAATGATTATAATTAATATGATTATTAATTATATTATTATTTAGTATTATTAAATACATAAATAATTAGATTATTTATAATATTTAAAATTATTATTTATTTATTTTTTATTATTAAAATATTAATTATATTAATATTATGGTTATTATAAATGATTAATAACTGTATTACAAATTGTTAATAATAACATTATTATTAACAATTATATTTTCTATATTGAAAATTTAATTAATATTTATTTTAAATTATATTATTAACTAATTTATTAGTTATATTAAGATTTATATTATTTACATCATTATTCATAATTATTGTTGTAATTCTTGTAAATATGATAAAATATAATTATTATTTATTAAAAATGTAATTCATAATATTTAACAATAATAACATAATTATTAATTATTAATTATTATTTTTTTGACGTCCCTTTTATTTTCAATTAATTTTTATTTTCACATTCAATGTTTTAAATTTCATATAGATTTTATGTATACTATATTTTATGCATATAAATGTTTTGAAGTGTAAAAGTTAGGTTTTAAATCAATAAATAGCATGTCATGTAAATTATTTTCGGTTTGTTATATTAATTATTATTTTTTAATTTCAACTATTTCTCATATGTTTCAAGTAGGTGATTTTGAAGTCATATAAAATATAAACTATAATAGCAATCTAAATGAAACGTAAAACATATATTAAATATATCAGAAATAATTGAAAATAAAAAGAATTTTGTAAAAAATGTTGATGAAAAATAATTTTAATGACACAAAATATTGTGGTTTCAAAACAAAATATTTGTAGTTATAATTTTTTTTACAACCAACATTTTTGTGTAAATTAAATTTTTTTGTTTATTGTTTTTTTAACATTCCTTTTATTTTCAATTATTTTTTATTTTTATAGTCGATGTTTTAAATTTCATATAGATTTTATTTATAATATATTTTATGGGCTAAAATGATCATATAATGGAAATTTTAAATTAGTAGATAACTCTAAAAGCTTATAAAATATAAATTATAATTTAGTTTTAAATAAAATTTATGACATACACTCAAACGACGCATCAATCTGATGTGTCATGTGCTTGAATGGACTAAATAAGAAGTTTTTAGAAAATAATGGTATTTAAAAGCATGTTCCACAGAACGCAAGCCATCTAAATGAGATCGTATTTGTGTGAAATCATATGAGGACAATCGTATATTTATTTTTGAATTTTAGGAACTAATGGCACATCAAACCGAGGAGTTGTTTTCCCAAGACGACTGAAAACACAGTTTCAATAATTTAAAATGCTAAAACGTGCATTTGACGGTTAAAACAATAGAAAAATATCTCCAATTGATGTGAAATCTTATGAAAGTTTTCCTAGAATTATTATTGACGTGTTTGAGTAGAATGTTAATCAATATGACATGTCATGTGCTCAAATGGACTAGATAAGGATTTTTTTTAAATGATGGCCTTTAAAAACAAGCACTACACAGTACAAGTTGGCCAAATGAGCTTGGATTTGTGTGAAATTACATGATGAAAAACATAGATTTATTTTTGAATTTTAGGAACTATTGGCATGTCAAACCGAGGAGTCATTTGACTAAGACGGCTGAAAACATAGTTTCAGTAATTTAAAATGCTAAAACATGTGTTTGATGGTTAAAACCATAGAAAACGATATCTAATTGACATGAAATCTTATGAAATATGTATTAGAATTATTCTTGACGTGTTCAAGTAGATAGTGCATCAATCTGATGTGCTATATACTTGAATGCACTAAATAATGAGTTTTTAGAAAATGACAGTCTTTAAAAATGTGTGTCTCAGAGTGCAAGTCATCCAAATGAGCTCAGATTACTATGAAATTGCTGGAAGACAACCGTTGATTGATTTTTGAATTTTAGGAACTCACTAGGTGTCAAACCGATGTTTCATTTGTCCAAGATGACTGAAAATGTAGTTTCGGTAATTTAAAATGCTAAAACATGCATTTGATAATTAAAACCATAGAAAACGATCTTCAATTGACATGAAATATTATAAAAGTTGTCTTAGAATTATTTTTGACATGTGAGATAATACGATGCATCAATCCAACGTGCGATGTGCTCAAATGGACTAAATAAGGATTTTTTAGAAAATAACTATGACAACCCTGATCTTTTATTACACAATTAAACATAATTTATTACATAAATTTCACTTGATACAACATAGAAGATCGAGAGCTCTAGTGTCTTTGAGGATTAAGATCACTACATAACAACTTAAATCATGAAATACAACATCTTTATTGAAAGCTACCTTTACATGACCACTACATTCCCTCGTACTTAGCATTGCATGAGATAACTTGAGGACATGCATAAGAAAATGGTGAGCTATAAAGCCCAGTAAGGGAATAATCATGGAATAACATGAGGAATACAATACATGTTAGACAATAGACATATCAATAGAGCACAAGAGAAACATAAACATAAAGGCATGATAAATCATGATAATCATAACATGGAAATGTGGCAACAACACTTAATATGGAATTAGCATGAGCCAAGGTTCATTGCACATGGAGCATGAGTAAATCCTCATTGCACATGAAGCACGAGTAAAACCTCGTTGCACTTGAATTAGCATGAGTCAACACCCATTGCACATGATGTATCATGATACTATACTTTACCCAATGCATTGAAGCGCTATAAGGGCACACCCTTCTTAAACATTTCATTTCATGCATAAGTGTGCCACATGGATCATATAACATGGATTCATAAAACATCATCATTTATTCCACGATAAATGAATGTGGAATTCATATATGAAAATTTATAATCAATAAGTAAATGTGCATAAATTTGAATACCCTTGATAGAGAAATGAGCATGATATTCACTACACAATGACATTGGCTTGGAAAATCGATGCAATTTTGACAGCGTATCGACGTGACGTAAAAATTCATAAAAATGGCTGATGAGAGAGAAAGGGGTGTCTCATCATATGTACATGAAATGGACAGTAAGGGGTTCATATAAATACATGTCCCAACAATTGTAATGAAATTTAGATTCATCATACAAAAGAAGTGCTTGAATGTAAATGAGGAGAGAGAAATTCCTTTCGGAATTTCGGCATAGTAACGAATGTACATGGGAGATATTTAATGAGAGATAAAGGGGTCTCCCATCATTCAAACATAAAGAGGTAAGTATGATGGAGGTGTGAAACCATACCCCAACATTTATAATTGAAATTAAAAGGGCATAACAATTTAAAAAATATTGGATAAAAATGAGAAAGGAAGAAAAACCCTTACTTGGAAGTGTGCTTCCAAAGGCTTGAGAGAGGCTTGAGAGAGGCTTCTTGGGAGCTTGTGGCACCTTGAGAGGATTCTAGAGAGAGTAGGGAAGATGTTGGATGAACTCCAAAGGCTTTGAGTGATGAGGAAGTGGGAGCTTGGGTGAGTTTATATAGGAAAGGTGAGAGAATTCTTTATTATTTAGGTTTGAGGCACCTCACATTAAATTAATCCAAAGCACAAACCAGCCCATTGTTTTTGCCCATGATTTTTCACAAAGGGAAGTGGAAAACAATATATTATAAGTAAAAAGTCCTAAATTTTTAAAATAATGGGGTTTCTTATGTGGAGGTGAGTCACACTTCCAAGGAAAACAATTTAAAAAGACAAGATGTTTAATAGGTCTTGAAGGGTCCATTAATGCTTTGTAAAAATAAGTCAAACAAACCCAAATCACATTATTTTAATGGTAAAACATATATTGGCCGAAAATAAAGCTTATAGTATTTTATTACATCACTATTGGGTCATTATGATGTCATAAAACACATTATATATTTAAACGGTATTTAATTTTTACCCACAAATTCGATTGTCTCAGAAAATTATGAAAAATTCACCGTTGGATAATTTCGATGTCCTGATTCCAAAAATAATATTTATTTTTTCTAAATAATTTTCTAAATATGTTAATTTTCACTTTTAAAATAAAAACCGACATTTATCGAAAATTCATGAGTTTTGAAAAAAATGGCTTTCGAACCTTAATAAAAATTACAATTGCATTCATAAAATTATATGATAATTTATATTTAATAAAAATTAATTTAATAACAATAATAATATTTTATTAAAATATTATTTAATTCAAAAATCCATTAATTCATCAAGATAGATTTCTTAGTTGAATATTAACTAAAAATACTATTTGTGCTTTAAAAACTATTTACAAGGTAACAATAATAAAATGAAAGTATATTCATTATTATATACAAAAATAATGTACATAACCATAGTGTTAAGGTCTTGTTACATAACCCCTTATAACACCCACATAAGACTGAAGAGTAAAGTGTGCGATGGTGACAGACTCTTGGAGTGGCTCAGATAACATTGCTCGGGTGGTAATCTCTATCAACTTCCATTTCTCTCATAGGTGGTCCTGCTCGAGCTTAACATATTCATGCTCAGATTGGGCTTGGTCAAGAGCGAAGCCCAATGACACCACCTCCTTTTCGAGATCTGACAAATGAGCTTCGTATGAGGCACATCTACTGGATGAGGCCATCACTTCCTTTGTCTGAGTAAATTGGACTTGTTAAAGTCCTATATTTATACTGATCATGTGATCACTGTTCAACGACTATATTAGAAACAGTCACAATTATTAACATAAAACCAAAGAATTTGACATTTTATATAAACATTTTACACAAAGAGACATTTAATTAGATCAAGAGGGATTTCCATTAATGAAAGTTTGGGTCATTACAATCTCCCCCCTTAAGAAATTTCGTCCTCAAAATTTCCTTTTCCAACACTAAAACAGATGTGGGTAACTCTGCTTCATCATTTCCTCTGGTTCCCACGTCGCTTCTTCAAACTTGTGGTTTCGCCACAACACCTTGACAAGGGGCATTGTCTTATTTCATAGAACTTTTTCTCTACGATCTAAGACCTTCACTAGTTTCTCCTCATAAGAAAGATCATCCTCTAACTATACCACCTATGAAAAGAGTACATGTGAAGGGTCTGTTATGTACTTCCTTAAGAGGGATACATGAAAGAAATCATGTACCTTGGCCATGGTAGGTGGAAGTGCTAGTCGATAGGCCACAGTCCCGACACAATCAAGAATCTAAAAGGGGTCGATGTACCTTGGACTTAACTTCCCTTTCTTTCCAAACCTCATGACCTTCTTCCATGGAGATATGTGTAGAAATACCATGTCTCCAACTTTAAACTCAAGGTCTCATTGAAGATTATCTGTATAACTCTTCTGTCGACTCTGGGCTGCCTTGATATGTTGCTGAATGGTTTTCACCTTCTCCACCATTTCTTCGACCATTTCTGGTCCAAGCAGCTTACACTCACCGACCTCATCCCAACATGTTGGTGTTTTGCACCTCTTCCCATACAGGGCTTCATATGGTGCCATTTGGATGATCGGGTGGAAACTGTTATTATAAGAGAACTCAACCAGAGGAAGATGTTGATCCCATCCTCCTTTAAAGTCCATTGAGCACGCTCTCAACATATCCTCAAGTGTTTGGATAGTCTGCTCAGATTGGCCATCAGTTTGAGGATGATAGGCCGTACTGAAGTTCAGTTCAATATTTAGATCATGTTGAAGACTCTTCCAAAACTAAGAGGTGAATCTTGGATCTCGATCAGATACAATATATAGTGGTACTCCATGCAGCCTTACCACTTTCCTGATATATATCTGTACCAGTTGATCCAATGAGAAATCCTCCCAAATAGCAATGAAGTGTGCAGCCTTTGTAAGACGATCCACAACAACCCAGATTGCATTGTTGCCTTTGGATGTCTTCAGAAGTCCAGTGACAAAGTCCATGGTGATGTTCTCCCATTTCCATTATGGTATGTGAAATGGTTGCATCATCCCCTTAGACTTCTGTCTCTCTGCCTTCACTTGCTGACACACCAGACACTTTGATGTATATTCAATGATCTCCTTCTTCATATTATCCCACCAATAATTATCTCAGAGATCTCGATACATCTTTCTGTTTCTTGGGTGAATAGAGAAATTTGAACTATGTGCATCATCCAAAAGTTCCTTCTTCAGCTCCAGACTTGATGAAACACATAGTATTTTTCCAAATCTCACAATTACTTCTTCCATAACATTAAACTCTGAGTATTTCCCTTTTCCGATAACTTCCACTTTTTCCTGAATTCCCACATCATCTTTTTGAGCATCTTTTAACCTTTCCAAAAGTAATGGTTGAGAAATCATTTGTGAAAGGATTGATGATGTTCCCTTCTTTATGATTCCCATGTACATCTTCATCAAATCTAAGAATATTGGATCCTTTTCAATTCTCATCAATGATAGAATTGCTGGGTCCTTTTTACTTAGGGCATCTTCCACCTTGTTCGCTTTCCCAGGGTGGTAATGGATTGAGAAATCATAGTCTTTGATCATCTCTAACCATCTTCGTTGGTGCATGTTCAACTCTTTTTGTGTGAATATATACTTGAGACTTTTTTGGTCGTATATATTTCACACTTCTCCTCAAAGAGATAATGCCACCAAATTTTCAAAGCGAAGATCACTACAGCCAACTCAAGGTCATGTGTTGCACAGTTCTATTCATGAACTTTCAATTGCCTTGAAGCATAGACAATGACTTTGTCATTTTTCATCAACACACATCCCATGCCCTTCTTTGAAGCATCACTGAATACCACAAAAAGTTCTCCACTTGTGGGTAAAGTGATCATGAGCACAGTGATAAGCCTCCTTTTCAACTCCTTGAAGATTTCTTCGCATTCATCACTCCAAGAAAACTTTACTCCCTTCTGAGTTAGCTTGGTAAGAGGGTTGGACAATCATGAAAAATTTCTCACAAATCGTCGATAATATCTAGCTAACCCCAAGAAGCTACGAATATACTTTAATGATGTTGGCCTCATCCATCCATCAATTACATCTGTTTTGGAGGGATCCACAGATATCCCACTGCTTGTGATGATATGACCCAAGAATGATACCTCCTTCAACCAGAACTCACACTTGCTATACTTTTCATAGAGCTTATCCTTCTGTAAGGTCTCTAGTACAGTCATTAAATGCTCATCATGATCCTCCTTAGTTTTGGAGTATATTATAATATCATCTATAAAGACTACCACAAATTTGTCGAGGTAATATATAAAGACTCTATTCATCAATTCCATGAAGATTTATGGAACATCAGTGAGTCCAAAAGTCATTACTATGAATTCATAGTTCTCGTATCTTGTACGAAAAGTATGTTGTGTAATCGTCGGGAGTTACAATGACAGAAATGAGAAAAAAAAAACGAAAGAAAAGAAAGCAAATGACACAGAGATTTACGTGGTTTGGGAATAATCCCTACGTCCACGGGAGAGGAAGAATTTCACTAATTCGGGAGCACAAATTACAGAGGGTTTTTTTTGGTAGTAACCCTAGCCCGAAAATGGGCTATAAAACAATGGAGAAGACGATCACTGTTCGAAAAAATGGTCTGCGCCGCTACAGTGAACGACAACTGGCTTTGTCAAAAGCGCTACAGTAATGTTGACCCGAAGTCCGCACCGCTACAGTGCCTGTCGGTGTCGGTCGGTCAGCTCCGCTACAGTGTCAGCATTGCTATAGTGCCTGTCGGTGTCGGTCGGTCAGCTTGACCCGTGACAATTGTGGGCCACAAGCATTCGGCCCAACCAGATCGGGTAACACCAAACCAACAAAGTAGGCTTGGGGATATCTTCATTCTTTACCCTTACTTGATAATATCCCAACCGTAAATCCACCTTGGAGAAGTATTGTGCTCCACGCAACTAATCGAACAAGTCATCAATTCGTGGGAGAGGATACTTGTTCTTTATCGTGATTTTGTTAAGCTCATGATAATCGATACAAAGGCGCATTGACCCATCCTTCTTCTTGATGAAGAGGACTGGTGCACCCCATGGTGAAGCACTTGGGCGTATAAACCCTTTATCCAGATTCTCATGTAGTTGTTTCTTTAGCTCCTTAATCTCCACAATATCCATTCTATATGGAGTCTTGGATATTGGCAATGCCCTAGGTATAAGATCAATTGAGAATTCAACATATCTTCTAGGAGGAAGACTAGTCAATTCCTTGGGAAACACTTCAGTGAATTCCCTCATGATAGGCATGTATTCTAGGATGATTGACTCCTTAGACTCAATCATCTAAGCCAGATACACATGCTCATAGGGCAGTAATATCCATGCTTGAGATGATGGAGCTAAAGAAGATTCATCTTCCTCCTTGAACTTGTAAAAAATCGGGGGTCGATTCTCCATATGGAGAGTGATTTCCTTCTCACGGTAATTTATGTTGGATATATATAAGGAAAGCCAATCCATGCTAATAATTGCATCAAATTCCACCAGAGGGAGTATGACGAGGTTCATCGGGAAGTTCAATACACAGATTATGACAGGGGAGGAGTTGTATTCATGGGATTCAATGATTACCCCATTTTCCGTACTCACCGAAATCTTCACTTCCATGATTTGTGCTGGTGCTGGGATTGTTCTACTAAACTTTAGAGATATAAAAGAATGTGTAGAACCTGAATCAAAAATCATGTTTTCTATTATTGAAAGAATAATTAGCGTACCTGTCACCACTTCGTTGTTGGGGTTCACTTCAGTAGTAGTGATGGAAAAAGCTTGCCCTTGCTGCCTTGGAGGTTGTTGGTTGCCTCCGAAAACCCTTGTCTTAGGGCACTGATTTGCAAGATGCCTTGGTTCTTTGCAGTTGTAGGAATGAACCACGTGTTGAGGTTCGAACGGAGCGTTCCTCTCCTATGTCGCAGCCGTGGGTCTTTCTTACCGATAGTTAATAGCTAAGTTCCCTTCTCTTCCACACCTAAAACATTTCCTTGTCCCCTTCAGGCAATTTCTAGGGTGCTTCTTTCCACACCTTTGGCAAGTGAGGTGCTGTATCTTCTTAGCACCGTTGTATTTATCCATCGGACTACCAACATTGAATTCCACCTTACTCTTCTTATCTTCATGATACCCCTGAGATTCTCCAATCTCCATTTCAACCTTGAGGTCACATCAGACAATTTCCTTATAGCTGTCGATGTCACGGATCACCAGCGCTTTTCGAAGGCTAGGTTTCTGCCTACCAAAGAAACGGTCAACCTTGAATTCGGGGGTAACAACAAAGCCGGAAGCATATCGTGCAAGCCTTGTGAAGTTTTGCTCATATGATCTAATAGATTCGTTGCCTTTTTTTCTTGAGAGCAAGGAATTCCATTTCCATCTTAAGCTGAAGGGTGTGCGGAAAATATTTATCGAAAAACATCTTCTGTAAATCCTTACATTACAATGCCTCGATCTCCTCCTCAACTTCGTATTTTTGATCAACGTCCATCATTGATAAGATTCACCCTCCGTACGATAATAATCCAGGAGAACCTTCCCTTATTCAGAACATTCAAGGATGAAGAAAATCTTTTCAATGGAGTTGATCCATTGTTCAGCAATTGAGGGATTAGATGATCCATTAAAAGTAGGAGGCCTTTGTCTCATGAAGCTCTTGATAGCGACTTGTTCTTTCTTAGGGGGGTTTGAACGTTACTCTTGACCCATGTTTCTATTCAAAGCATGAGTTAGCTAATAGAGAAGCATGAAAAAGTTTGCGATTCCCGCTCCCATCGGATTGGGAATCTCATTAGTATAATCGTCACATTGATCTTCATATCAGTTGTTAGCCCGAGTCCTCCTATTTCCAGCCATTGGATGGAATAAAAGGAAAGTTAGGGGTAAAACATAAAGGGTAATACAAGGGAAAAACTGATGACTTATAAATAACTTTTATTTCTTTAACATATGAATCTTTTGGCTCCAGTCTATGTTATCCATGATCTACTTTCTAACATATATTCTTAGGGCATTTTTTTGTCCCTTAATAATGGTTCATACTATGCTTGTGAAATTAACAAATCATATCCCCTGGGAGTTTCATAACCAAGAGTGCAGTAAGGCCCGTTGTTGTGCACCAGTTCCTGTTCGAGTCTAGCTCAAAGTGGTGTTTTCAGGTTTTACCCCTAGGATACATCTGTGCCAGAGCCGCCTCTACCTACTCATATCCAGACATGGATGTATTTTCTTGATAAACCACTTACTAAATACTCACCAAAACTTAGTGATATTTTTATTATACTTAGTCTTGTCTCTAAGGCTTCACTGGGGTTTTCTAATCCTAATCCCAAAAATAACTAAACCTATCCTCTGATACCAACTATGACAACCCTGATCTTTTATTACACAATTAAACATAATTTATTACATAAAATTCACTTGATACAACATAGAATATCGAGGGGTCTAGTATCTCTGGGGCTTAGGATCATTACATAACAACTTAAAACATTATATACAATATCTTTATTGAAAACTTCCTTTACATGACCACTATATTCCCTCGTACTTAGCATTGCATGGGATAACCTGAGGACATGCATAAGAAAAGGGTGAGCTATAAAGCCCAGTAAGGGAATAATCATGGAATAACATGAGGAATACAATACATGTTAGACAATAGGCATATCAATAGAGAACAAGAGAAGCATAAACATAAAGGCATGATAAAGCATGATAATCATAACATGGAAATGTGGCAACAACACTTAACATGGAATTAGCATGAGCCAAGGCTCATTGCACATGGAGCATGAGTAAATACTTATTGCACATGAAGCACGATTAAAACCTCATTGCACTTGAATTAACATGAGTCAACACCCATTGCACATGACTTATCATGATACTATACTTTACCCAATGCATTGGAGCGCTATAAGGGCACACCCTTCTTAAATATTTCATTTCATGCATAAGTGTGTCACATGGATCATATAACATGGATTCATAAAACATCATCATTTATTCCACGATAAATGAATGTGGAATTCATATATGAAAATTTATAATCAATAAGTAAATGTGCATAAATGTGAATACCCTTGATAGAGAAATGATCATGATATTCACTACACAATGACATTGGCTTGGAAAATCGGTGCAATTTCGGCAGTGTAACGGTGTGACGTAAAAATTCATAAAAATGGTTGATGAGAGAGAAAGGGTTGTCTCATCATATCTAAATGAAATGGACAGTAAGGGGATTATATAAATACATGTCCCAACAATTGTAATGGAATTTAGATTCATGATGCAAAAGAATTGCTTGAATGTAAATGGGGAGAGAGAAATTCCTTTTGGAATTTCGGCATAGTAACAAGTGTACATGGGAGGCATTTAATGAGAGAGAAAGGGGTATATCATCATTAAAAAATAAAGAGGGAAGAATGGGGGAGGTATTAAACCATATCCCAACATTTATAATTGAAATTAAAAGGGCATAACAATTTAAAGAATATTGGACAAAAATGAGAAAGGAAGAAAAACCCTTACTTGGAAGTGTGCTTCCAAAGGCTTGAGAGAGGCCTGAGAGAGGCTTCTTGGGAGCTTGGGGCACCTTGGGAGGATTCTAGAGAGAGTAGGGTAGAGGTTTTATGAACTCCAAATGCTTTGAGTGAGGAGGAAGTGGGAGATTGGGTGGGTTTATATGGAAAATGTGAGTGAATTCTTTATTATTTAGGTTTGGGACACCTCACATCAAACTAATCCAAACCACAAACCATCCCATGGTTTTTACCCATGATTTTTTGTAAAGGGAATTGAAAAAATATATTTTATAATTCCAAAGTCCTAACTTCTTAAAATAATTGGGTTTATTATGTGGAGGTGAGTCACACTTCCAAGGAAAACAATTTAAAAAGACAAGATGTTTAATAAGTCTTGAAGAGTCCATTAATGCTTTGTAAAAATAAGTCAAACAAACCCAAAATTACATTATTTTAATGGTAAAACATATATTGGCCGAACATAAAGCTTATAGTATTTTATTACATCACTATTGGGTCATTATGATGTCATAAATCACATTATATATTTAAACAGTATTTAATTTTTACCCAAAAATTTGAGTGTCTCAGAAAATTATGAAAAATTCACCGTTGGATAATTTCGATGTACTGATTCCAGAAATAATATTTATTTTATCTAAATAATTTTCTAAATTTGTTAATTTTCACTTTTAAAATAAAAATCGGCATTTATCGAAAATTCACGGGTTTTGAAAAAATGGCTTTCGAACCTTAATAAAAATTACAATTGCATTCATAAAATTATACAATTATTTATATTTAATAAAAATTAATTTAATAAAAATAAATTTTTTTTATTAAAATATTATTTAATTCAAAAATACATTAATTTATCAAGATAGATTTCTTAGTTGAACATTAAATAAAAATACTATTTGTGCTTAAAAAACTATTTACAAGGTAACAATAATAAAATGACAGTATATTCATTATTATAAACAAAAATAATATACATAATAATAGTGTTAAGGTCTTATTACATAACCCCTTATAACACTTGCATAAGACCAAAGAGTAAGGTGTGTGTTGGTGACAGACTCTTGGGGTGGCTCGGATAACATTGCTCGGGTGGTAATCTCTATCAACTTTGATTTCTCTTGTAGGTGGTCCTGCTCGAGCTTAACATATTCATGCTTGGATTGGGATTGATCAAGAGTGAAGCCCAATGATGCCACATCCTTTTTGAGATATGAAAAATGGTCTTCGTATAAGGCACGTCTACTGGATGAGGCCATCATTTCCTTTGTCTGAGTAAATTGGATTTGTTAAAGCCCTATATTTATACTAATCATGTGATCACTGTTCACTGACTATATTAGAAACAGTCACAATTCTTAACATAAAACCAAATAAGTTGATATTTTATATAAAAATTTTACGTAAAGAGACATTTAATTAGATCAAGAGGGATTTCCATTAATGAAAGTTTGGGTCGTTATAATAATAGTCTTTAAAAACGTGCACCCCAAATTGAAAGCCAGACAAAGGACATCATATTTCTGTGAAATCCTAGGACAACAAATGTATATTGATTTTTAGATTTTAGGAACCAAAGGTGCATCAAACTGACATGTCGTTTTCCTGTGATGATCGAAAACACTGTTTCAGTAATTTAAAACACTAAAACGTGAATTTGATGGTTAAAGTCATATAAAAATATATCCAGTTGACATGAAATCTTATGAAAGTTGTCTTAGAATTATTTATGATGTGTGAAAGTAGGAGGTGCATCAATATGATGTGCCATGTGCTCAAATGGACTAAATAATGAGTTTTTAGAAAATAAAGGTCTCTAAAAATGTGCGCCATAGAGTACAAGCTTTCCAAATGATCTCGTATTTGTGTAAAATTATGTGAAAATAGTTTTATATTTATTTTTGAATTTTAGGAACTGACAGCGCGTTAAACCAAGGGGTTGTTTGTCCGTGATGACTGAAAATGATGCTTAAATAATTTAAAAAGCTAAAACATGTATTTGATAGATAAAACCATAAAAAATTATCTCCAATTGATGCGGAATATTATGATAGATATCTTAGAATTATTTTTGACGTGTGTGAGTAAACAATGCATCAATTGAACTTGCCCTATGCTTGAACGGACAAAATAAAGAGTTTTTAGAAAATGGAGGTCTTTAAAAACATGCATCATTGTGTGAAAACTAGACAAATGAGTTAAAATTACTATTAAATCATATGAAGAAAACCATAGATTGATTTTTTAATTTTAGAAACTAATGGTGCATTAAACCGAGGTGTCATGTGTCCAAGACAACCAAAAATGAAGTTTTAGTAATTTAAAACACTAAAACGTGCCTTTGACTATTAAAACCACAAAAAATGATCTTAAATTGATGTGAGATCTTATGAAATATGTATTAGAATTATTTTTGACATGTGCGACAATATGGTGCATCAATATGACGTGTGATGTGCTCAAACATACTAAATAATAAGTTTTTAGAAAATAACTGTCTTTAAAAACATGCACCCCCAAAGTGAAATCCATTCAAATGAACTCTAATTTCTATGAAATAATAGGACAACAACTTTAGATTGATTTTTGAATTTTAAGAACTGACGGTGCATCAAACTGAGGTTTCATTTCCCCGAGACGACCGAAAATGTGTTTTTAGTAATTTAAAATGCTAAAACATGTGTTTGATGGTTAAACCCATATAAAATTATCTCTAATTGATGTGAAATATTATGAAAACTACATAAAAATTATTTTTGATGTGTGCGAATAGAAGGAACATCAAAACGATGTGTTATGTGCTCGAACAAACTAAATAAGGAGTTTTTCAAAAATGATGGCCTTTAAAAATGTGCACCATAGAGTGCAACCTGACCAAATGAGCTAGTATTGATGTGAAATCACATGAAAACAACTATAGATTGATTTTTGAATTATAGGAAATAACGACATATCAAACATATGTGTCATTTTCCAAAGAGAATCAAAAACACAGTTTCAATAAATTAAAACACTAAAACATGTGTTTAACTATTAAAACCAAATAAAAAAAATATTTAATTGATGTGAAATATTATGAAATATGTCTTAGAATTATTTTTTATGTGTCCGAGAAGACAACATGTTAATCTGACATGTTATGTGATCGAATGGATTAAATGTTTTGTTTTGAAACAACAATATTCTATGTCATTGAAATTATTTTTCATCAATATTTTTTAAAAAATTATTTTTATTTTAAACTATTTCTTATATGTTTAATTCATTTTTTACATTTCATTAAGATTGGTGTTATAGTTTAAATTTTATAGGATTTCAAAGTCACATACTTGAAGCCTTATTACGTTTCAAGTAGGTGACTTTGAAAACCTATAAACTATAAACTACAAGACCACTGAAAAAGAAACTTAAAACATGGATTAAACATGTAAGAAATAGTTGAAAATAAAAAAATATAACAAACCAAAAATATTTTACATGACACAATATTTATTGATTTAAAGCACAGCATTTACACTTCAAAAAACTTATTCCCATAAAATATAGAATAAATAAAATCTATATGAAATTTAAAACATTGACTATGCAAATAAAAATTAATTGAATGTAAAATAAAAGTTAAAAAAATAAGAAACAAAAAAAAATTTATTTATGCAAAAAAGGTTTGTTGTAATAATAATTTATAAGTACAAATGTTATGTTTTGAAATATAAATATTTTGTTCTATTGAAATTATTTTTCATCAGATTTTTTTATGATTGTTTTATTTTCAACTATTTCTTATATGTTTAATCCATGTTTTAAGTTTCATCTAGTTTGGTTTTATATTTTATATTTTATAGGCTTCCAAAGTCACATACTTGAAACATTATTACATTTCAAGTAGGTGACTTTGGAAGCCTATAAAATATAAACTATATAACCAATATGAATGAAACTTAAAATATGAATTAAAAATATAATAAATAGTTGAAAATATTTTTTTAATAAATATAACAAATCAAAAATAATTTACATGACACCAAATTTATTGATTAAAAACATTACATTTACACTTCAAAAAATTAATGCACGTAAAATATTGTATAAATAAAATCAATATGAAATTTAAAACATTGAATGTGAAAATAAAAAATAATTTAAAATAAAATGAACATTAAAAAATTATTAAAAAATTATTATTAATTATGTTATTATTGTTAAATATTATGAATTAAATTATTAATAAATAATAATTATATTTTTAAATATTTACAATAATTGTAATAATAATTATAAATTATGATGTAAATAACATAATTCCTAATGTAACTAATAAATTAGTTAATAATACAATTTAAAATAAATATTAATTAAAATTTTAATATAGAAAATATAATTGTTAATAATAATTTTATTATTAATAATTTATAATACAATTATCAATCATTTATAATAACCATAATAGTAATATAATCAATTTTTTAATAATAATAATAAATAAATAATAATTTTAAATATCATATATAATCTAATTATTTATATATTTAATAATATTAAATAATAATATAATCAATCATGTTATTAATTATAAATAATCATTAAGTCGAAATGATTATATGAACATAATTATTATTTAATAATATTAATATTTAATTATAATATGATTGTAATTTATTTGGTTATAAAAAAAATTAATTATTTTAATAAATAATTTTTTATACTTAATAATAATAATAATTAATAATAATACTATTATTTAAATGATCATCGTCCTTATTATTAATAGTATTATTAGTAGTAACAATAATAATTAGAAAATAATTTACATGACCCAAAAGATTATATTTTAATAATAATTAATTAATATTTTTATTTTTATTTTTATTATTAACTAAACTAATAAAAAAATAATTAATATTTATTAGATTATTAATTATTACTAATTATTTTTAAATATCAAATTAAATATATTTTTAATTAAATTATTTATATTCACTCTTAGAAATTATTAAAAAATATATTTTTATTGTCAATTACATTATCTATCACATGTTTTTAAAAACTTTTAAATGTTTTTTAATTGTTTAGTAAGTTATATATATATATCTGTGTGTGTGTGTGTGTGTGTAATAAAAACAAAAAAAAAATTAAAAAAATAGAATGGTGGGCGATTTTTAGAAACCTATATTCTTTAATGATTTTCTTAAGAAGGCGCTAATTCAAAAATCAGCTTCATAAGAGTTATTTTAAAGAAGGTTCCTAATGAAAAGGCCCCTTCTTTAAAATGCATTTAGAGAAGTCACTTAACTATAAATAATCTTCTTCCAAGATTTGGTGAAGGGGGCGTATTTTGAGAAGGCATTCAGCCTTCACGACACCCACCCTACTGCGGAACAGTAGTTCTGGAATTTCTTTTCCTAGGTGCATATTCCTAGAATTTGTTTTTAATTTTTGGTTATATCAGAAAAATTTCTTCTTCTTGGCTAACCCAGGTCCATAGTTGAAATTAAGGATGCTCATACAGGGCTGGAAATTTCATGTTTGTAATTTTTTTTATATCGAGGCTAGAGAATGGTCACCAGTTGAGGAATTCAGCTTTGGTAAGAACAAGAAATCAAGGCTTTTACCCAGAATTTAAATGAAGTGCATGTGGAAGTCACATGATTATTTAAACACATCATATAAAAATTTCGTTTGAAGGGCAATTTAAAGGTGAGAGATTTCATTGGAAACTATAATAAGTGATGTGAAGATTCTGGAAAGCATTGGAACTATTCGAAGAGATTAATCCAAGATTGGTCATGTGGAGATTATGTTTGCTAGTATAGGAATGTTATAGAATTTGTTAAAGCATTGGATAAATACCCACATGCATGGAGTGTGGTTTGTTAAGGAACTTCACTCAAGTCACATGAGGTTGAAGATGTATATTGAAGACGTTCCACATGAAAGTCAGGAAGAAGATACCAACTAGTAACCATGAGCACACAATTGATATTTGTGTAGATTTTTTTGTTAAAAAGAGGAAGTTACACATTGAGGCCACGGTGAGGAGATCGTGAACCAATCTGTGATCTAGATCCTGATTTCCATCATTCACATAAAATCACTCAAAGTAGAGGTAGATGATTGAGCTTTGAGCTGAACCAGATCTGCAAGTGGAGTTTGAGGAATGAAGTAATCTCATCATAGATGTTTCCTCATTACTTTATTCCCACTCTTTGCATTTCTATATTCATAGCATGAGTAACTAATTTGATTAGGGGATTCATATTGTGATTAGTTGAGATCCATTTATCCATTTTACTTTTTTTGATATAATTGTTCGATGCAATTTTAAGATCAAGGTTCTTTTTTATTCAATTACGAGCATTAATTTTGCACTACCCAAGAACCAAAAGGTGACGAAAATGAATATTTTCACCCTTGATCATCAACCAAAGTATTGAAAATCAAAGAAATGAAGATGAATCTCTTTTCCATAATGAAAAAATTAATTATAAAGTTTAGATTGAGATATCATGACCAAGGGATGTTCATCGAACTTTGGTAGTTCACTAAAACGAAAGCTAAGTAAATCTCTACCTTTTATCAATTACTCAATAATTGTCTTAATTTGAGTAGGATCTAAGAACATCATTTTTATCAGTTCAAAATAGTCCTAAGACCCTAATTTCATCAATTGGATTGTCTAACTTTCTCAGTAAATTTTCACCATTTCTCACACCATTTACATTGTTTTCACTACACTTTTTCACATCACATCACCATCATTGTTTTTCTCTATTTTCAATTTATTTTTGATTTTTTTTCTTGTTTTTGTTACTCACACACAACCAACCTTCCCTATGTATATGATACCTATACTCACCACCATATTAGTTATAGATAGTAAGTAGGGTTTATAAGTAATTAAAGTTGTACTTGTGCATCAATAACCTCACAAGCTTGTCAATATCCACATTCAACAACCCCTTATTGAAAATAAAACTTCATTTTTAAAACAATATTTTAAAAATAAAAACAATAGCTATAAAATAAAAAATAAGTATTTACTGATATAAGAGTTGGATGCCTGAACTTTTACATATTCAATTTTTTATAGTTCCACTGTTGAATAGTGTTCCCTGTTGAACTTAATCCACGATCTATTGTAATTTCAAATATTAATTATCAAAACCAATTTAAAATGAAAATTTTAATATTAAAGAACTAAAATAATATAATAAAACATACTTTTTTAACAACTGGATAAATATTTTTTACCAAAAATATCTAGCCAGAAAGAAAGCTCCAAACCTTTTATTAAAAGAAAGAAAAAGAAAAAAAGAGAAGTAGATGTGGTCAAATAAAAGGATTTTCCCTCATCCAGAAAACTATTTTAGTAATCATAATAAGAAGGATAATTACCATAGTCATAATTAGATTCATCTATGGTTTCCCACTTAGACTATGAGTTACCTTGGTTGATAATCCTAAGGATCCCTATATTGGACCTTTCCTGCTCTGGGGTGAGCTTGAACATTGGAGCCTTGGAAGAAGATCTGGTAGATACATTCCTTTGTAGATTGGAATAATCTTTTCATGTCCTTATTTTTGTAGGATCACTATTTCCTTTTCCAATGACAAAATCCTTAAAAGAAACACTACTACTTGAAGGCTTGAGATGAGCGGTGTCCAATAAAATCAACCGCTTCTCTTTATCAATTCCATCATCCAAAATGTTTCCCCACTTCCCAATCCCTAAGGAGAAGAATATATTATGAATCTCCTGATTATAATTCATATCCTAATAAATATCAGATGGCCTGGAACCATCATCTTGTGAAGCATGTCTTGAGAAATCCATTACCAGTGGTTGTACTATACAACCTTTCCCTTCAGGATGTAAAGAAGCATCCTCGGGTGCGACAACAAGAGCCTCATTTACAGACTCCTATAGGTCCTCACCTTTCTAGTTGTTATCCCCTATGTGTATCCCTTTCAATTCTATTCCATTAGAAAAAGAGGGACCATATCATTTGGAGACGGAGAAACTGTATGCCCTCTTTCCACCTTCAGCACTTACTGGTCCAGCACTAACATGTTCCTTACCCCTATCAAGAGGGGATTTCTTATCACCATCAAAAACTGCATTATTCTTCACCATCTGCCACCTCAATTTCTTCCTATAAGAAGCCTTTGGAATACCTTTTAAAGAGAAAAAATAACATTCAACATTTTTACAACAATTATCCTTGACATGACCAATAATTTGATAGTTTGGAAACAAATTAGGTAGTATCTCATATTTCACATTAAAATAAATTTCATCATCCAATACTGACAAAACAATATTATTAATCAAGAAATATCTTAAGTAAAACTCTACTAGGAACCTAGCATAATGACCATATTTGGAAACCTCAGTGGTCCTATGCATTTTGATTGGGATTCCAATAGTAGAATCTATGTCAAATAAAATCTTTGGATTCCATGGAATCTAGTTCAAACCCGAAATTTTGATCTAGAATTGAGCCTTAATATTTTTTATAGAAAATGGATTGAACCAAAAGTCTCATTCTTGAAACAAAACCATACCTAGATTTAAAACAATTGATCTGATTCCCCAAGATCTGTGCTTCAAATCCTTTGATGGGAAAATGATATGAAAGAATCCCCAACCCATAAGTATATACATATCCAATCAAAGGATCCCTATACAAAAGTTAGCTTTTGAACCAAATCATCTGTTGTCCAAAGTTTTCATCAAGTAGGTAGAATAAGCCTAGTAATTATGGAGTGATCCCAAATTTTAAATCTATCAAGGATATACTATCTATCAACAACCACATGAGAGGTGTCACCATTTATCACAATCTATTAAGGAGTGAAATATATCATAGATGTGAAATGCCTTTTATTTGAGCTCCTTTCGGCTCCCACAAGATCAGAGTGGGGATAAATATTTTTGTTGGATCCTACTATAGATGTCAAAAGACTAGATCGATTCACATCAGTTGGACCAGGTCAACCTTCCACTATCGCTTCTACAGTACCAAATCGATGATGACTACCCGTTTCATCCACCAGCATCACCACAGATCCTCGGATCATCTCATTCACCTCACTAACTACAGATTGGTGAACTCCACTCAAATCAGTTTCCACCACCGCAGATCAAAGAGATCCATCTATCTTGGTCTCCACAAACACAGTCTAATATAGATCACATATCTTGGCCACTACAATCTAAGATCGATGAGCGTCAATCTTTACAACCACCAACAAATCCCTCTAAGATCCATCCCCGAATGACGCAACTCTATTCACCACAAACACCCTATCCCCTTTGAAACCAGATTAGCATGATTTTCTAGTGCTTACCTAAGCTTCCCTCCATCGATCACCTTCAGCATCTTTGCCTCCATCTAGAATAAATGAGCCAAGATAACAAGGAAATTCCATTTTTTTAGAAACCCTTTGAATTAATGATTTTGGAATCCATCGAAATAGATGAATAAAGAGAATAACCAATATCCTTTACATTATTTTGAGAAAAATATTCATAACATCCAATGTTCACTAAAATATAAAAAAAATAAGCATTAATAATAGTATAATGAGCAGTGTTTCATAATTATATATTTGTTCTTACAAGCTAAGGAATGTAAATAACTAACATTTAATCTATGTTTTTTTAATCTTTCAGATACATATTAAACTATGGATTCTCAGTTAAAGTATTTCACCTCTGTTGAAATGTATTATAGGTCTATAAAAACATAAACAAAAGTGAAATAACATTGTATGAAAAGAGTGTAGAGATTCATTTTTAGAAATGTAATTAATTATTTCAATATAACATATGTTTACTTAATTAAAATAAATTAAAAATTGAAATTTACTTACATGGAAAATAATTGAAACACAGGTACATTGAGTCCATCACTCTTTAAAACATACATGATATCATTTTTAAGAATATTTAATATATAATATCTTCTATATATTATAAGTATTCTGAAAAGTATAATAATTAACTAATATATAAAAATCATGTGATAACTTTTTTATCTAGTCAGCTTCTTGAGGAGTATCTGAAGGTACTCGAACCTTAAATTTTTTATTCCTTTGCAGTGATTCCTTTGATTTTAGATACACCTATGTAAGTTAAATGTATGAAAATATTATAAGTAATTATAAATTTAATTATAAATAAAAAATTAAAAACAATGCATACCTTATATTCCACCTGACAGAAAATATTATTTAAATAGAGTAAAAAATAACCAATACTCTATCCAACCATAGAAACCTCCTTATTTGGAAAATTAACTAGAGTAGTTAGATTAATAATATCATGTACCGCTACTCTTACTTGACCCGACTTCATAAGCTAATGATGTACATAATCCCCCAAATGATATAAAATTATGTATACTACAATACATACATGGGGATCTCCAACATGAAACTACAATACATGGTCGATTCTAAACGAGGAGGTGGTGGATCTGGGTAGGAAGGATGAGTAGGTTATGTTTGTATCATTGATTTTGAAAGCATAGATGATATATATGATTTAATTTTATCATCTATAAAATCATTATTGTTTTGTATCTTAGACTTCAAACAATCTATTTCTTCCATATATGCTACCCCCATTAATGCTGCACTAGGGGCACAGTCAAAAAAAAAATTGAAACCAATACCCACCTGATACCATCTGACATGGACTGGGTTTTCTATATTTACAAAAGAAATGGAATGAATATTCATCCTACCATGAGGGATTAAGGAACCCTATGTCATTTTCTCCTAAAGAGAGTCATGAAGTAATATTTTTAAATGTAATATTAAAGAAATAAATTTAGTAAATAGTAATATTGATAAAAATTATCAGTTAATTACTCATAATCTTATCATATATTTCCTTTGTTGGTTCAAAAAATCTTATCATCTATTTCCTTTGTTGGTTCGATTACATACTTCCCCTTTTTTTATTCTCTCCCTTTTCCATTTTTCATGATGAGCTAGAGGAGATGGAGGGTCAATCGAACATCTTCATAGTCGCTACATGACTTGGGTCTTAATTTACCAAATTTTTCATCAATAATTTGATGAGTTAATAATGGATACCCTCCATGTGACAATGTATGAGGGTATAAATTGTGAGACTGTATCTCTTGTTGACTTTTCCTAGTATCCTGTTATATAAGAAGAAATAAATAAGTTATAAATTGATTAAAATTAGTTAAAAAATTAGTTTACACTTAATTAACCTTGTTTTACCCTTACTTAATTATAATAAATATATTTATAAGTAAATAATTATAAATATATTTATTAAAAAAAATTCATATAAAAAATTTATCAAACCACAAAAACATGCCATAAAATATTCCTCCCACCAACTGGAGACAAACTTATTTCATGCTTCCCTATATATAAACCCACAATTATTTGATCTTGATTATGTTTACTCCCAAAAATATAAAATAAAGTCAACTTCATCTTAAAATATATCCATATTTTTTCCTAAAATGAAAGAAATTTTTTATTATTTCCTTTTGTTTCTTGAAATTTAAATATCTTCTTAATTTAATAGATAAAATATTATGAAATGTATAATATTTGAACCATTGTAAAACTAAATTAATAAGTTTATAAATTTTACTATTATGGAATCATAGATAATATCTTTCATGGATTGGTCTATACTCTTCCAATTAGAGAATAAAATAATTATCCTATAATGAATTTACATAGTTAGGTAAGTCCTAAATTGTGTGGCATGTGGGCTAGTTGGATGGTCATTCTCATCAAAGTTAATTATCGCCCTCTACTCTCTATGTGTGAGTGAAAGTTTCGGTAAATGTGCAATCACATGTCTACTATCTTTAGGTACCATACTCTCTATATAAGAATAATATTTTCACATAATTTTACTAAATATAAGTTCAATTTCATTAAATAATCTAATGACTATAGATATATATTTATATGAAAAAATGTGCATACATCGATTCCCCTTCCTTGGTGTCTATCATTTCAAAATACGTATGCTACTTTAAAAAAAGTATGTGTTCCTATATTTTATTAAAATTAAATAAATGTAATATATAATAAATATATTATTTATAATAGAAAAAAACATTTAATGTTGTATTTTTCAACAAAAAAAATGTGTAACTAAAACTAGTGTATATTAAAAATAACAACAAAATAATAATAAAAATGACTATCATCTAAAAATGTGTAATTTTGTATACCTGTATTTGTTTAGAAATAAATAAATGTTATAACTAAAAATTTAATTATTCATAATAGGAATAAAATTATAATATTTTATTAAATAAAATTTTTTACCTGAAAATGAAGAATATAATGAAAATAGTTACAACAAAATGATAAAGGAAAAAAATTTCGCCCAAAAATGGATATCTGGATATAATTTTTTAACAGGTTGAGGGACAAGACCCCTTTATTAAAGAAGAAAAAACAAGAGAGCCTCTTTTGAAAAATGGGGTAAGAGGGAACCCATTACAAACACCATGTAAAATTCTAATAAAACCAAACCCAAAGGAGAGTAATGGAGTTTTTTCACATATCCCTTCTGCATGATCATTTTTTGTTGTATGGAAAATTTCCACATCACATTCATTTAAATCATTAGTTAATCATGAAATGGATTGAGAAATTTTAGATAAGTCTTTAACATCATCAATATTCTCATTACCCAAATGAATTTTTTCCCTAGGAAAACAACAAACCAATCATCATTTAATGGGTCAACAACATAAAATATTTGTTTTTCATGTGTCAGCATAATAAATGATTCCTCCTTGTAGCTAAATATTTTTAAATAAACAAGTGTAAATCCATAATCATCATGTTTTACACCATGGTTACTATCAACCCACTTACACTTAAATATAAGTACCCAAAATTTAGTATAATCAATCTCTAATATATCCTCAATAACTCCAAAATATGATGTTGATACTGAAATTTTGTGTTTATCTTTAGCACTTGAAAAATTCAATGCTTCAGTGACATCCATTAATCCACTATTTTGAATGGTACTCTTGTCATCCTGGTTTTTTGTGAAAAATGTGTAACCATTAAATACCAAAACCAGACCACATTATCACATTAACACTTGGTCCCCTTGCTAACCATTTTAATGTTTCCGGTGTGAATAAATCAATTTTATTTTCTCCTTAAACCATGATTTTTTATGTTCATTCATCAATCACTTTTAATTTCTTCTGGAATATCATACCTTCAATCCAGTAATATTTTATGATATTTATGGTTGAACACCACTTATTATTTTCAAAATATATAAATGTGCATGCATCACTTCATCATGTGGAATTAAATTTACCTTTAAGCCATGAATTCCTTTACCTTCACTATCAACTGTCAAATGTAGATATATAGAGAGACCAAAATCCTCCACTTTATACAAATAATTAGTACACAAATAAATTACATCTTTTGATATATATTTTTTAGAAATATTGGTCTCTGTTAAATGTATATTTTTAACATATCCCTTCAAAATTTTCATTTTTATTTCAAAAGGATACATCAAAACTGAATAAAAAGGCCCCTATATTCTTATCTCTCACACCACATGAATCAACAGATGAACCATTATATCAAAAAATGTTAATGTAAAATATAATTCTATTTGAAAAGGTATGAGGACAAATTTATTATCCAATATATCTAACAAATCTAGATCTATGAATTTTCTACAAATTGAATTGAAAAATTAATACAACCTAATTATATAATTTCTAATAGCTATTTAAAATGTGTCATGTAATGAAACTGGAAGCAATTGTTGTATCAATACATGATAGTCATGAGATTTCATACCTATTAACTTTAAATATTTCAATGATACCAAATTTTTCACATTTGGAGAAAACCCACTAGGTACTTTAATACCATGAAACCATTGACACAAATTTATCTTCTCACTCTTGATTAATGTTTGGAAGGCCGAAGGAAAATATGTTCAGTTTCCTTTTTCTCTGGGAGCTAACTCCAAATATATTCATGTGGTTATTAAGTTTCGTCTTTCCTGTAATCCATATTTTTTCTTTACTTTTATATTTAACAATTTTTTGATTAAACGGTCACAAATGTTTTTCTTAACATACATAATATCAATGTTATGTTTTACATACAAAAATTTCTAATAAGGTAGCTCAAATAAAATAGATCGTTTATTCCATGTATTTGGTTGATGAATAAAACTTCCTTTATTTTCAAATTTTGAATTGATGTTTTTTACCTTGTTATAATATTATTCAGCTAATAATGGCTATGGGGAAGAATCATAATCTTGTAAACCACTAAATTACTTTTTTGATCTTTGATAAGGATGATCCATTTTCAAAAACCTTAGATATCCCATATATTGTAACATCCCAACCTAGGTGACACATGTTAGTTCCCCAAGTTGGTTGGCCACATGACCTCAAGCGTGCTTCCACACGCGCTAGAGGTTGTCAACTAGTAGCAAGGGTCTAATAAAAATATCATGGAGATATTATACCCTCTTTATAAAATCATCAAAATTGTGAAAATAAATAAACAATATCCAAATGATGATAAATAATAAACAGAATAATACCATAACCAATACAGAATAGTATCACATGAAAAACCAAAATAGAAAATCAATATCCAAACTAAAGTATTAGATATTTCATGCCATAATAAGTGTCAAGTGCTAAATAAAAAGCCAAAATAAAGACACTGACAACTCCCAAGAGGGTCCCAACATCATGCGTAGTTCCCTCATCCATGGTCTATCTCAATCTTAGACATCTAACGTAGGGATATTTCTCTTATATTATTCTCTAAACATGAATTATGTTTGAGTACTGATCAAGCCGCCTGAGTTTGGTGTGAGAACAAATCAGTAGGACACCGCCAACAATGTCTATAACAATATCCAATCTATAAAATTGTATGAATATCTATAAATAATAAAGTGAAATAATAAATTAAATAGTTTTCACATTAAATTATTATTTATTTAACCACATATATCTCAGTTTCACAATGAAACCTTAACCATCAATACCTACATCGGCCCATGCTGAAGTCTGAACCATCCCCAAAGGGATATCACATTTTAATCCATCATGGTTTTCCATTAATCAATTCATTTCAATTATATCAATCATACAATGGGGGCCTAGAGTAGAAGTCTAGAACCCCATGGGTATTTGGATCAAAAACCCTTATCCCACAACTCAGTGATCACAAGTATACATAAATATATTGGGGGCCTAGTGTAGAATTCTAGCACCCTATGGGTATTTAGAGTAGCATTCCTTGTTTCGAAACTCAGTCATAGATATCACATCATACAGTTCAATATTTCCAACCATTTATCATCAATTATCATAATTTTTTATTCAACCATTTCATAATTTCATTTATCAATAACGAACAAATTAAAAATCATTATTTTCATCTTATTGGCACACCCTAAGGGTGGCTACCAGTTTCACAAATCACTAATCACCAATTTCATAATCCCCATTATTCATAAATTTCTTAATCATAATTCTAACCAATTTCATTATCAAAACATTTACCAATTTCATAATCATGTGTTGAATCAATTGATCAATTCAATTTAGGATGAAATTTCCCAATGTAGCAATTGCAATTTCATAATTACATATACACAATTAAAATAAAGTCCATGGGAATTGAAATTTAGGCCACTTACCTCAAGGTCATTGATGGATGTTAGTCAAACCAAAATCCTCCAAATTGAAGTGTAATGTTAGAAATCAAAATGGCGCAAAAGATCTAAGACCAAATACTAGGATCACGACTAAATAGAACACAATCATCAAAAACTAGATCTAAAACCAATTCCAATAGAGGAAATCATCCTTCAAAATAAGACAAAAAGATGACAGTGAGAAAAAAAATCAAATGAGAAAGGAATCACATACCGGAGGAGAGATGATCCTTTAATCGGATCTTTGATTTATAAATAAATGGGTTTTAGGAGCCTTATAGTCCTCCTCGGAGCCTCCAAAATCAAAGGAATTCTTATTGGGATAAAATAGGGTGTTTTGGGATAATAATCGGGGGGGTTAAATGATTTAAAAAAATAGATTAATTAAAAAATCACATGCACAGTTTCCTAGGAAGGGGTACATGATTTTCGAAACCATGTTCCTCTTTTAAGGGGGGCACAATTTCTCCTAAGTGGTGTATGGTTTGACAAAATGTGCACCAACTGTACAAACCCTGACTATTTTTGGGTGAACAATTTGGGAGGGTAGCTTCATGGTTGCGCTAAACCATGTTCCACCTCCTTTCTCTCCAAAATAGGTCACATGGTTTTCTAGGCCAAACCACATGGTTTTCTATAACCATGAACCAACCCTTCACAACCCCTTTGGCTCCCAAAGATCTCCAATTTCACTTGAAACAAAACTGAAACAAAACCCACCCAAGGTATAACCCAAAAAAGGAAAAGGATTACCTAAAATGAGCATGATACATCTCTAGAAAAGGATGTGATATTACAATCTCCCCACTTTATAATAGCTCATCCTTGAGTTGTATTCCAAATCAAATTTGAGATTCCAACTTAAAAATATCAAACCACTGAGCCCACATATCTAATTATCTCTCCCATAATCCCTCATAAACACATTCATGTTTCCATAATACTCATACTATCGGCATGGTCTTTCACCGCAACACTTTATTACTATGATCCATAAGACAAATCAAATGCTCTCAAAGGACTCAATTGTCTCAATATCAACATCATCAACATCGATCATATGAGAAGGGTTGGGGTGATGACACCAAAGATGTGACACATGAAAAACATCATGTATATCACTATACCTTTGTGGAAGAGCTAGATGGTACACCATCGGCCCGATTCTCTCCACGATCTCAAAAGGTCTGATAAACCTGGGAGCCAACTTGTATTGCCTTTGAATCCTACAATGACCAAATCTAGGAAAAACCAGAAGGAATACATGATCACCCACTATAAAATCAGGGGGTCATTGATGTTGTTCATCATATGACTTCTGTTTACTATAAGCTATAACCATATGTTTCTGAATCAACTAAACCTACTCTGACGTCTCCTACATGAGACTCATTCCCAAAAAATCAGATTCACCCACCTTCATTCAACATAGAGTTGATCTATACAGCCTACCATAAATTCCTCATATGGTTTCATCTGAATATTTTCCAAATAACTATTGTTATTGAAAAAATCAATGAGTGCTAATTGCATCTCCAAATACCTAGTAAAGTTAAGAATGCACGCTCATAACATATCCTCCAATACTAGAATAGTATATTCTAACTTCCCATCTATCTGTGGGTAGAAGGCTGTACTTAGAAATACCTGGGTACCCAATTCTTTTTGTAAGACCTTATAGAAGCATAAATTAAAGTGTCGATCACAATCAGAAACAATACTCTACAGTACCCTATGTAGATGAAATATCTCTTGAATGTATAAGTCCCCTAAATGATCCACTATGAAATTATCCCATATATGAAATAAATTGGATACTTTCTCTTGTCAGTCCATAATCACCAATATAGCGTCATTGTTTCGAGTCTTCCTCGGAAGACCCACCATGAATTCCATGGTAACGTCATCCCACTTCCACTTCAGAATGAGAAATGACTATAACAAACAACTAGGTCATTGGTGCTCAGCATTCACCAGTTGATAGGTGTAGCATCATGTCACAAACCCTGCTATCTCCATTTTTATGCATGGAAACCAATATTGTCAACGTAGGTATTGGTACATTTTGGTCAAACCTGGATGCACTGCCTACTTTGAGGCATGAAACACATGTATCATATCCTCTCACATACTCATAAGCACAACAATAGGGTTACATACATAGATTATATCATCCTCATCTATATTACAATCTGAAGGTGACTCCCCACCTTCAAGGATTTATCTTAAGGCCAAACATTATGTATCCTCAAACTGCCTCCCTGTGATCTGGTTTTGAAGTGTAGATTCAGTGGAATCTACATAGGGTAATTCCATTCCTATGGCCTCAACTATTGTGACCATACATTACCACCTGATCCTCCTGCATCATCACTGCCCCAATTATGATCCCAGATGCATAAAAAAACACAGTATACTCCTCAACCATCTTGGGCAGGATCAAAATTGGTGAAATATTCAATCGCTTCTTCAAATCTTGGAAATCATTCTCACATTATCCAAACCATTAAAAATTTATTACCTTATTGGTTAGGCCTGAAAATGGTACTTCAAATCAGTAAAAGTCCTAGATGAACCTTCGATAATAACCCTCCAAACCCATAAAATAGTAGGCATAAAATACATTCTTAGGATTCTCTTAAGAAACAACTGCCTATAATTTCTCTAGGTCCACTAACATACCTTCCTATGATATTATTTGACCCAATAAATGTAGCGTGTCAATCCAGAATTGACACTTAGATAGATTTGTGTATAGTCAGTGCTCTCTCAGTGTACTTAGGACTATGTAAAGATGTTGAGCATGATCGACATGAGTCTTGGAGTACACCAATATTTCATCTATAAAAACAACCACAAACGGATCCAAGTATGGGTGTAAAATTTGGTTCATCAAGGACATAAACATATTCGGAGTGTTAATAAGCCTAAAAAACCTCACGAAGAACTCATATAGGCCTTACCTAATTCTAAAAGAAGTCTATGGTATATCAAAAGGTCTAACTCTCAACTGATGATACCCCGATCTCAATTCAATCTCAGAGAAGACACAAGATCCTCTCAACTTTTATAAGAGATAATCAATACACATAAGAAAATACCAGTTATTTACTTTCATCTTATTCAACTTTCGGTAATCAATACACAGGCGTAAAGTCTCATCATCCTTCTTAGAAAGAAAAACCAGAGAACCCCAAGTTGATGTACTTAGATGGATAAATCCCTTATCTGCAAACTCTTCTAGATGATCCTTGATCTCTTAAATCTCTATTGGTTCCATTCTATAAGGTATAATAGAAATTGGATCAGCTTCAAGAATGAGATCAATCATAAACTCAACATCTCTATCATGTGGAAACTATGAGAATTTTTCAGGAAACACATCCTAGAACTAGTCCACTATGGGTGGAAAGGAATCCTGCTTCACACACCCATCATCCAATAACAAAATTGAAACTTGGGTAGTGAGCTCCCCTAGTTACTGATGAACTTCCCTGCACAACCTTACTGAATATCCCACTCTCTATAATGAACATAACTTTCACCCTCGGGAGATGAAAAATTCTCTCTTTTCTTATAACAATATATGTGGGGTTGGTACGCTACTAACCAGACCATACCTAAAATCAAGTCAAAGTTTGACATGTCAAGGATATAAAGATCCCAAATAAAATGATACTCTACAACCTTGAGAGAATATCCCTTTCATAAGCAGATGTATCTCAGATGTACTTCAAAATGTGTATCAATTATCATAACCCCACCCAAAAACTCTACCATAAGACTCAAACTATTAAAAAGTTGAGTAGATATAAAATAATGATAGGATCCTATATCAAATGAGACACTAAAAAGTGTAGAATCTATAAGAATAGTACCTCTAACTGTCGATGGTCCAGTCTTTTTATCCATAAGTGTAGGATGAACTGCATGAAACTTTCCTACCTCTCTTTCATGTGCTGTAGTATGAGTCCCCTAAGTTTCACTACTCTACTGATACAAGTGATCTTTCCCATAAGTACCACTTCCACTATCTCTACTACCATGGCCCATAGAACTCCAACTGTCAGACTGATATGGGGTAGAATATCCTCTCCTGGTGTTCTAACTCTACCTAGATTCTCCGTCACTACCCATAGGTCAATGGTTTCTACAATATCTCTATAAGTGACCCATCCTGCCACAAGCTTAATTCTCCAATAGATATCAGGTACACTAGCTGCAAATGTGACCCGACCTACCACACTAGTGGAAATAAATTTAGTTACTACTATGAGTAACCGATCCTTGTCCTTGGCCACTCTGTTTTCTATCTCCCCAGTTGATATTCTCAAAGTGATGCTTTGTACTCTCAGAATACGTACCTCCTAGTCATCCAGAAGAAAAAACTAGAAGCCTCCTTCAGGTTCCCCTCAGAAATGAGATCCTGATTCACCACCTCAAAAAAAAAATTTAGCCGAAAGATATTAACTTGGGACTTAATCTCACATTTAAGATCATCTTGAAAACACTTTTCTATAGTATCCTCATTTCCTACCAATGATGGAACAAAGAACTACAAATTAGTAAAGTGACCAGCATAGTTCATCATGGACATACACCCTTGGGTTAACCTTATAAAATCTAATACCTTCTCCTTCCTGATCATATCAGGGTAAAAGTGCTCCATGAAATTCTCCAAGAAGTCTTTCTACTCCATATTATCTGGCTATTCATCCTAAGTGTGGATGTCCCACCAATGCTTTGTTTGACTAAGTAACATATAAGATTCCATATTGAATCTCTTCTTATAAGGAGTCTCTAAGTGGTTAAGGATCATCTAGGTAGACTCAATCTAGAACTCAGTTGCCTTAGGTCCACCCTCTCTAGTGAAAGTCAGAGGGTGCTTCAACTGGAACTCCCATTTTAAGTTAGAAATATTATTCACAACCCACCCTGGGTCACTTTCCATAAACTGCATAAAGTGAGTAGAGTTATAATAAAATTTCTCCCCATATTCCTCACCCGGAACTATCAGAACCTTTGGTTCTACCACTAGAGGAACATTTATAGCCATTTCCTCCTATCATCCTATCAACAACCATCACTGTGGGGGAAAATTTCTAAAATTAAAAACACATGTATTAGGACACATAACACAACATTAACACATTTATGTAATAGGGATTCACATTAATCCATAAATATTCATCCCCAATACACCACCACATGGTCAAAACTGAGGTACTATCACTTCCATCAACCATCCCTCGTCTAGATCATGGCTAACATAGGGTAAACACTTCCATAAATCAAGGATTCTCATTTGACACCCATTTTATCCATTTCATTTACCGCATTTATCATCATTTACAATTTTAAATTTCATATTAGGTTCCATTTTTATTTTAATTTTAAAAGTAAAGGAAAGCACTTTTATTTAAATAACTCACCAAAAACATTCTTTTCTGTGTGTGCCTAAAATGATGCATCTCACAATAATTCATGTGTGCCTAAAATTATGCATGCATACAAAAATATCATTCCATATCAGTCCATGAGTAAAATCTTGGAAAATAATAGTACCACACAAAAATTTCGTCACCCAAGGTGAAACAACATCCAATTGTAAAATCAAACATTAGTAATAATAATCCAACCCAGGGTACTTGGGTTTTCCCTCATACATGGGTTAGTTATTCCCATGCACAATCTCATGACCAAGGGGACGGTGGTGCCTTTTTTCTCTTCCGCTAACCCTGCCGAGGATTGGGGCTTGGTGGCTCATGTCCCCTTGGCCTCAACCTGGGGTCCACCACTAAATCTCGCTGGTGATGCGGTTCCTCCAACCATTGTCGGATTTCCTCCCGCAGCTCCCCGACAGGGCTCCTTCAGGGATTCCCTCTGTGGATCACTTCATGAATCTCAGCGGCCCTTCTTTCTGGATGCCCGTGTGCCGATATCAGAGGATTTGTGCATCGGATCTTGAATCTCTGTAGATTTCCCAGTGTCTTCCTTTTCGGAGGTGGAGGCGTGCCTGAATTGGACTTTTGTTTCTAGATTCGGGTCCTCAAAACCGCCTCTTTTGGTTTTCTGGAGCTTTTTCCTCTTCTGGGGACTTTGCTCCATGGTTCATATCTCTAAGGTTCACATGCATTCTTTCTATGTTGTCCTATCCTCGAAAGAATATTTCATCCATTCTTGGTGTAGAGCCCCTCACTCTTTCAACTGGTGGGTTTTTAGTCTATCCAGGTGGTCTATGGATGTGCACAGGGGCAAGGAGAGTCCGCATGTTGCGGTGTGGATTCATATCCCAGGTCTTCTACTTCCTTTTCAAAATGAAGGCTTCTTGAAATCAATCGGTGATTCCCTAAGGGGATTTCTGTATCTGGATTCCAAGACCAGTTATTGTGATGATGCTCTGGTGGCTCATATCCGTGTGGTGATGGACATCTCCCACCCACCACTGAACAAACTATTGCTTCGGGTGAATGATGCCTTCAGCTGGAGCCAGGACATTCTCTACCCAGTGTTTCCCATATTTTTACCCCATTTTCTTATGTAGGGACACTCCTTACAGGTCTATAGGAAGAGGTAATTAGATTACCGTCGTCGCTCAAAGGGGCCTGATGTTAAGAACAGGATGCCTTCATCGAGATACACTCCTTCTAATGAAGCCTCCCTGAGGTCTTTAACCTCACCTTATGGTCTAGTGATGCAGACACCAACTGCTCAAAACCTGGATCTTGTTCTTTCCTCCTCCCCAAAAGGTGAATTGGCTGTCTACACAGACATGATCCCCTCCTCCCAAAAGGGCTCCCCATATCTCCAATCAGGTTTGGTGATCCACCCTCCTCTCTTCTCCTGGATGTCACAGGGCCCCCTCCTAGGGAGGTGTATGGTTTTCTTAGTTCCTAGAATGTCTAGATTCCTGTCATTGCTATCTCTTTAATCTTATTGTTTTTTTCCGCCAATAGTGGAGTTTGTACGCTCTTTAAATCCATATCTACAATGGAATGATCTTCTACTCATTTTAATAAGGGTACTAGTTCTGAGGCCAGTGCCAGAAAACTCTCATACCAATAATTCCCATCCTCATATGGAATGCCTGGGGCCTTGGGTCCTAGCTCAAGACAGACTTCATTACCTATGAAGTTAGAAAACACAAAATTAGTGTAGTTGGTATAATTGAACACAAGAAGAATAGTTCTAGTATTGGTTCTTTTTCCTGGAAGATCAAAATGCAAGGATCAATGTAGGCGTCCCCACTCAATAGGAATATATGGGCATTCTGGCACATGATTTATTCGGTAGTCATGAATCAGGAAGGTAATCAATATATAACAATAAAGGTGACAAAAGGTGACACTAATTTATTCATGAAGTTTGTATATGGGAGTTGTGAATCACATCAAAGAGAAACCTCATGGAGTGATCTTAATGGCTTTGATATTGGAAACCTACCATGGGTGATTAGAGGGGATTTCAATGTGATTGTCAACCTAGATGAAAAGAAAGGTAGGGGCCCCTTCCAGAGGAAAGATAGTTTGGAGTTTTTACAGTTTATGGATGGGAAATTCCTCATTGACCTCAGTTTCTTAGGTGATAAATTCACATGGTGTAATAACCAAAGAGGAAACTGACATTCATGGAGCCGCTTGGATAGGTTACTGGACAACATGCATGCTACTTTCATGTTATCAAATGAAAAGGTGTCCCACCCGGTTAAGGTTCTATTATACCACTCCTCACTCCTTCCCTCCTTATCATCTGGATAGGATTTTCACGGTAAATTCTGGTACTCCCAGCAGTGGAAAAAAATCCTAGGGTATCATGAACTGATCAGTGTGACATGGAACGAACCCACTCAGGGTTAGATGTGGGATGCGATCTACAAAAAGCTTCAGGATCTCAAGACCCTCTTGTAGGAGTGGGTAATAGTTTTTCCAAACATGGAAAATGTAATTGATGGCATCATGTAGATGGTTGAACATCTCAAGAAAGACCATGAGGAGGTGTGGGATGATCACTCCTTTGAAGATATTTCCAATAAAAATGATATCCTAGCGGAAATGATTCTGAAACAGGAATGTGTTGCAAGATAAGAAGAGAGGATCAAATGGATCAGGGGGGGGAGATAGAAACACCCCATTCTTTCATGCATTCATCTCTGTCTGAAAACATTTTATCCAGCCTAATATCCTCAGGGATGATGGAACCTATATGGATGACAGGGATGAGGTGGGGTTCCTGGCTCTTAACCATTTCAAGGATGTTCTCATAGGCCCCAACCTCTGGTGGACTCACGAATACCCGAGTGAGGACACTAGGATCTTTGAGGTGATCCCTAATCTCTTCTCAGATCAAGAAAATGAGAGGCTCAGCTTCATTACCACTGAAGAGGATATTTACGCTTCTATATTAAGGCTCAATCTAGATAGTGCATCGAGACTTGATGGGTTCCCCAGATCTTTCTACATGTCCTCGTGGGAGGTGGTGAAGGAGGACATCTCCTAGGAAATTCAAGATTACTTCTGGGGAGGGAACCTGCTAAGGATTACTAGCACCACCACTATGGTGATCCTACCTAAAACCAGATGTCCCTCCTCCATCATGCAATTCAGACCGGTCAGCTTGTGAAATTTCTCTTACAAAATTCTGGCTAGTATAATCAATACTATATTATACAAACATATTCCATGGTGGGTCTCTATGGAACAATAGGGTTTCGTGAAGGGGCGGTCAATCCAAGGTGTAATTGCACTATCTCAAGAGATGATTAAAGACATCAACCTTAAGACTCGAGACTCAAACATAGCTATCAAGATGGATATGAGAAAATCTTTTGACCACATGGAGTGGGGATTCATCATCAAGGTGCTAGTAGGTATGGGCCTCTCAACCTAGAATACTGACCATATTTTTAGATTCTTCGGCTCCTCATGGATGGAGGTCTCATTCATGGGGAAGTCGTTTGGATTATTTAAGGCTGTCTGTGGTTTAAGGTAAGGATATTCTATTTCTACATGCATCTTTATCCTCTCACAGGATATCCTTAGTCCTCAACTTAATAGGAGCATTAATAGTGGATAAATAATGCCCTATAAAAGAAGTATGATATCTCAATCTACCTCTCAACTTATGTTTGCAGACGATACCCTCATCTTTATGAATGCGGGAATGAGATCAATATGAGGTTTGTTCAAGGTGGTTGATGAATACTACCATTAGAGTGGTCAGGTCATCAACAAAGAGAAGATCCACTTCTACAACTCGAACTAATGTATGGCCAGCCAGATCTCTACAGTACAACAACTCCTTGACATGCATCATGGTATCTTTCCTATGGAGTACCTGGGGGCTCCCCTATCTCCAAGAATACTACGCATTATATATTTTTATTTTCTCATTAGCAAAATTACAGATAGAATTGAAAAATAGAAAAAAAAATTCTCTATTTTGGTGGTCACATAGCCCTCATTAACAATGTGCTTTTATCCACTCCCATTCATGCCTTGTATGCCATTAAAAATCCAAAAGGTGTCATCAGAAGCATTGAAAATATATTTTCCAGTTTCATTTGGGACCTGAAATCAGAAGGCAAACACTGATGGGATTTCTGGAGGAGGGTGTCAAGACCTACTAGGGAGGGTGGAATCAATGTACAAAGCCTGGAAGAAACTCTCTTTTTCATGCACGCCAAGCTGGAATGGGAAGTTCTTGAGAAACGCACCCTTTGGGGGAGAAACATGCACAATTCTTCAAGTAGGATTCAGAATGGAACAGAAGATAATAGCTCTCTGTTATGGTCCATCATCACTCCACTTTTTTTTGATGTTCAATAGTACGTGCGTTGGATCATCAGGAAGGGAAATCTTTCCTTTTGGCACCACAATTGGGAAGGTGAGGCTATTGGATACCCTGGTTGCCCCACTCCCAATATCTCATTCTGCAAATCCAGCCTCTATCTGGAGTTTATCAATTCCATGATGTATTCTAATAAGAAATATCTCTTAAACATCATCGAGATATCCACAGAACCTCACATTTTCGTTTTTACTCCCTCTTCCTCGAGTGCCTTCACATCTAAAGACTTCTGTCATACATGAGACTTGCAGGAGGGTGTTGACGTTTGGAATGATATAATGTGGAACAAATTCATCCCTACAAAATACAACTTCCTATCATATAGGATTAGAAACAAAGAAATCCCAACAGATGAAAACATCCATTGGTGTGGGATTCCGACGGTGTCATGTTGTTCATGCTGTAGAAATAGAAAAGTGGATAGTGTATACTATCTCCTTTTAGGGGTGATTGGGCATCTGAAATCTGGGGTGCCTTTGGGGAGTTTACGTCCTTTATGGACCTGAACACGGAGGACCTCAACTTCATGGATCAGTGGTACCTTGGTGTGGGTGACAGGGGTATGGAGAATTTGGCATGTACCATGATCTTGCATGCAGGATGATGGTGCATTTGGTAGGCCAAGAATAAGGCAAGGCATGAGGGAATTATATCATCTAGAAGATTCATTGTCACCAAAACTAAAAATCTTCTTATTTACATGGAAAGGCTCACCAACAATTGGCAAGAACCTCCCTCACTAGGGTGCCTTCAAGTGAGTTCCTCCCCTCCTCAGTCCTATACCAACAAAATCCAAGGACAATGGGTAAGATGGAATTCCCCCTTTAGGGGCCTCAAACTCAACACGAATGGGTCGTGCAGCGTGGGGGTGATTCGCAGAGGTGGGGTTCTCTGTGACTCTTCTGTCTTGGTTTATTTGGTGTTCTGCATTCGTCTGGGTCATGGATCCTCTCTTTAGGATGAGGAAAATGCAATGTACTAGGGTTTAAGTTTGTGAATTCAGAAGCACATTCCCATTGATGAGGTGGAAATTGATTCTATGATACTCCATGATGCTCTGCATGGCCTTTTCTAAGCTCCCTAGTCTATCACCTACATTACAAGAAAGTGTAGAGTAATTCTAAACAACAACATCAAAGTGTTACACTCATGGCATGAGGGGAACCATGTGGAAGACTACCTAGTGTCCACTAATGTATCTAGTCTGGATCCAATTTACATTCATGATGTGTACTCACTGAAACCTGAGGGGGTAAACTTGGTTAAAGTGGATTCCCTTGGCCTCCACTTCTTCCGGCCTCCTTAGGCTCTCTTTTCTTTTTTTCCCTTTGAATAATTAAAATAAACATGATGATTATTAATGTATTGACCCAAGTGACACATGCCAGTGCCCCAATCCTATTGGTCACATGACCTCAGGTGTGCCTCCTTGTGCTCTAGAGGCTTATGACTAGCAATGAGGTTCTAATATAGATATCATGGGGATACTATACCCACTTTATCAAAGTAGAAAATCAATAGAAATAAATAAATAATATCCAACTGATGATAAAGAATAACCAGAATAATACCTTAACCAATACAAACCAGTATCACATGATAAACCAAAATAGGAAATTAATAACCAAACCAAAGTAGTAGATATTTCATTCCATAATATGTGTTAAGTGCTTAATGAAAACCCAAAATAAATAAATTGACAACTCCCAAGTGAGTTCTGGCATCATGTGTGGTTCCCTCACCCATGCTCTATCCCAATGTCATCCATATAACATAGGGTTCTTACCATTATCTTGTCCTATAAACATGAAGACTATTCAAGTGCTGATCAGGTAGCCCAAGTAGGGTATAAGTACAACTCAGTAACCCACCACTAACGATGTATAAAACAATATCTAGTATATAAAAATGTATGTTATTATATAAATAATAAAGCGAAATAATAAAGTAAACAAATTTCACATTATATTATTATTTATTTAACCACATATATCTCAGGTTCATGATGACACCCTAACCATCAATACCTATATTGTCTCATGTCAGAGTCTGAACTGTCCCTAAAGGGATACCACATTTCAATCCAATATGGGTTTCCATTAATCAATTCATTTCAATTATATAAATTATACAATGGGGGCATAGAGTAGCAGTTTGGAACCCTATGGGTATTTGGAGCAGTGATCCTTATCTCGCAGCTTGGTGATCATAAGTATACATAAATATATTGGGGTCCTAGAGTGGAATTCTCGCACCCTATGGATATTTGGAGTAGCAACCCCTATCCCAAAACTCAGTCACAGATATCACATCAAATGGTTCCATATTTCTAACCATTTATCATCAATTATAATTTTTTTTACCCATTTCACAATTTCATTTATCAAGAATGAAAAAATTACAAATCGTCATTTTCATCTTATCAGTACACCCCGGAGGGTGGATACCAGTTTCACAAATCATTAATCACCAGTTTTTTAATTCCCATTATTCATAAATTTCTTAATCACAATTCCAACCAATTTCATTATCACAAAATTTACCAATTTCATAATCACATGTTGAATCAATTGATCAATTCAATTTAGGATGCAATTTCCCAACATGCCAATTCCAATTTCAAAATTACATACATGCAATTAAAATTAAGACTACAAGAATTGAAATTTATACCACCTACCTCAAGGTTATTGATGGACATTATTCAAACCAAAATCCCTTAAATTGAAGAGAAATGATAGAAATCAGAATGGCATGGAATATCTAGGACCAAAACCTAAGATAAATAAAAATTATAACATAACCATCAAAACCAAGATCCGAACCCAACACTAATGGAGGAAATCATCCTTCCAAAATATGTGAGAAATATGGGAGAGAGAAATGAAACAAAATGAGAAAGAAATCACATACCGTAGGAGAGATGATTTTTAAATCGAAACTTTGATTCATCAAGAAAGGGGTCCGAGGAGTGTTGGAATCCTTACAAGAGCCTCCAAAATCGAAGTAATTCATGTTAGGATGAAATACGGTGTTTATGGATAATAATGGGGGTGGTTTTAAGAATATAAAATAAATTTTTGGGTAAATAAAAACCCTTGAACATAGTTTCTTGGTCATGGGCACATAGTTTTCCAAACTGTGTGCCTTAACCGTTCACCTCTTTTAAGGGGGTGCACAGTTTCTCCTAAGTGGTGCACTGTTTGACAAATTGTGTACCGACCATACAAAAACCCACTGTTTTGGGGTGCAAAGTTTGGGAGGGTGGCCGTATGACTTGGAAAAATTGTGCACCCATCATGTTCCACCTCCTATCTCTAAAAAATGGGGCATATAGTTTGATGTTCCAAACCACACATTTTTCCCGAACTGTACGCCAATCGTGCACTACCCCTTTGGCTCCCAAAGTTCTCCAATTTCACCAAAAACAACCCTAAAAAAAACCCACCCAAGGTATAACAAAAAAAATTCAAAATAGTACCTAAAATAAGCACTAGTCATATTTAAAAAAGGTTAGGATCTTAAATATATACTATTTTTATTCCATTCTACAATTGATGATATGAGTCCCCCACTTCACAAATTGGACAAGATTTATGTCCATTAACAATGTATCTAGATAAGTTTCTATATGTAGGAAACTCATTTATAGTGAACATTATCATAACACATAAAAGAAAATACTCTTTATTGTATGCATAAAATAAAATAAAACCTATCTCCCATAGAAATTTCTAATCATCAATCAATGTTGATGGATAAACATCAATATCCTTTACAAGATTTTTTGTTCCAAAAATCATCAAACTCGTCATCACAAATTTCATATTTATACATATATATGGGGATAAGTTGTCAACAAACAACAAAATAGGTTATGAACTATGTTTACTATTGAGACTTTGATATGGATTTATTCTATCTATGCACAGATCTATTCTAAGATTTATAATTTAATTTATAAAATTAGAAAATTTGTGATCAAATATTTTCCATTATGGTAAATTAGGGGGGATGGAATAGGTTTCCATAAAATATGTGCTCATATATATTCCATATTAACCACTTTTTATCGTTTTAATTTCCAAATAGATACTTCAAATGAGGAATTATTAGAAGATAACTAATTGATTTATAGGGAGGTTTGATGTTTGTTCTTGAGAATGAATCAAGGTTGGATTTTTCATCCATTTTATATCATGATGCCCTACATTTAGGACCTTTTAATAAACTTTAATATTCCTTCTTATACAACACAAATTCATTAGGAAAATCATGTATCTTTTTATACCCCAATCTCATTGGTCATGATATTTTTTTCCTAATAACTGGAATCTGGAAGCTCATTTCCTTATGAAAGTATCTCTTTTAAAAGTTTAGACAATTCAGTGAAACTTTTATCACTCCAACCATGTATTAATTTCAAGTTAACTAATCAAAACACTAACGATAACATTGTAAATTTAGTGCAACCTAAGAATACTGGTTTCTTGGCATCTCCATACAGCTGTTCAACACTTGTTTTTTCAATGGTTCCAACACCTACATCACAAATTAATTCTTCAAGATGATCCTCTATCTGATGTAGAACATCATCATGATCATTAGATCTTAACTTGTTTTTTGCTTCAACATGATAGATTCATCATGTATAATTATGAATAAAACCATAGAAAAACATGTGGTCTTTTATTTATTTGTACCTTAATTTACTCATATTCAAACATTTCACAAAAAGACCAAAAATCACATCTTTGTTTTCAAGATATCATTTAGAAAATTTTAATAAAATTTCAACCCCTTTCTCATATTCATCATTATTTATTCATGCATTTATCTAATTATAATCTATTAATTACCTAAAAAATCACAATAAAATAGATGAATATTTTAATACATATGAAAGTTCAAACATATATATACAAATAAAATTAAAACATATAATAATATATAAAAATAAATAATTTAAACATCCATAATTTTTTAACAAATAATTTATATCTTAAAAACAATTTAAAAATAAAAAAATTACAAAAATAATAAAAATAATTATAACAAAAAATAAATAAATTATAAACAAAAAATTAATTGATGAAAAAAATATTTCAACCAAAAACAAACTATAATGATAAAAAATTTATAAATATAAATAGTTACAATCAAAAACAAATTACAATCATAAACAAGTTATAATCATAAAAATATTATAATATTAAAAAAATTAACAAAAAAAATATGTTAAAATTCATACAAACAAATGAATGCTTGAATGCAATTTATAACTAAAAAATAATTTATTTATTTTCAAAAAAAATCATACAAAATTTGGAGGTGGATAATCAAAAATAGATCCTTATTTTCAATGAAATCACTTGAAGGTAGTAGAAATAGGGTGAATGGTGCAATATTGAAAAATAAAATAAAAAATAGAGTAGAAAAAATAATAAACAAAAACCTTGAATCATGGTTGTGGGTCGAGTGGATAAGGTTTTTCATGGACTGAATAATTTTGAGGATCATGAAAAAAAGGTGAATAATGAAATATTAAGGGGAAATAATGTAAAAATATGATGAAAATCAATTGAAAGTGAAGATATAATATAGTTGGGATCTATATGGGGTTAATAGAATGTAGATTTCAGAAATATCGAGTCAAACAAATGAGGGTTTTGAGATTCCCATGTTTATTTTTAAACACTTTTAATGTTGGTTTTCTATAAAAATGATTTTAAAAGTTTTTTTATTACCTTTAACATTTATTTTATATAAAACCAATATTAAATATAATTATAAATACCTTTTAACATCATTTTTATAGAAAATTGATGTTAAAAGGTTCCACCTTCACTTTTAATGTTGGTTTATAAGAAACTAATGTTAAAACCTTGAAATAGAAGCCTATTTTTCTACTAGTGATCCTATAAATTTATTCAGTTCTCATATAGAACCATTAATTTCTTCTTATTATCATATATTTTCTAGTGGACATATTAAATCCTTTAAAGGCTTATGGAACAATGGTCTATCTTCAGTTTCTCATATGTATATACATGCCTATACTGCCATTTTATATTTATGCTAGTCAGATATCATCAAGAGGATTGATTTGTGAGTTGATTAACTCTTTTAACTTAGAGGAAGAAGGATCCTTGTAAAAATATCTCCATATACCAATAAGGTTTCTAGTTAGATGTTGTACATGGTGTTTGATCCAACCAGGATATATAAGCAAGAAGAATCAATATTTTCCACCACTATGACTTCTGAACCAGCTGAAAAGGAAGATAAAACCTCTAATCCTACAATAAAAATGGTCTTTGTGAGTTTTGGATCATATGAATTTATTATTTACTCTTATAATATTAAAAAATTCTTGAGAATTCTTACTCAGAGACCAAGTGATAGATTGGGTTTTAGGATTAAAGACAGTTTTGTGGATCTTGGAAGAGTATTTCTACCTCCAATAGTTGACCCTCCCACTACCTATTCCTCCACTTAATCCTTTAAGAAGACTCCACCCAAACCTCTCTTAGATTTTGAACCCATCCACAAGATAGGTTAATTTGACTCATGTGTTTTTTATATTTTTATACAAGTGTTCATGATAAATACAATTCCTAATTATCTATTTGTTCGGTTTTTAATTGATTGTTTTCATTTAATTTTTTTTTCATATTTTTTATTAATTTATTTTTTGAAATTTTCATATTTTAATTATGACCTATCCAAATTTACTTTCACCATTATCTTTAAACTATTCATAACTCAAGGTGTTACATTAAAAGTGTTTCTACTCTCATTAACCTTCACTTTTAATGTTTCATAAAGGGATATAAGATAGATAAAGGGGAATAAGAAAGGATAAACAAAAAATTTTAGAAGGAAATATATACTATATAGTTTTCTATAAAATCCTTTAAAACTTTTAAAATTTCATGTTTAATAGTTAATGTGTTTAGTGATCACATAAAAGGGAAATACTATTGGACTACTAATGTTGTTTCAATATATATCATGTGCTTTATGTGTCTATGATCTAAAAAATACTTCATATTCTTATAATGATTTTTAAGTGTTTTTATCATGTTTTTATCTTAATTAGTCAATTATAATATAAATCTATAATTTTGTTAAAATTTTATGAAATATTCCTAAAGTTTGGAAATTTAGCTATATGAGGGCTTTGGTTATGTGATATTTGGATATAATGAGAAATAATATACGTAAAGGAATAACCTATGAAAATTGTCTACATCACAAAATTAGCTATGTGAAAATTAGATATGTATATGATTCATCTATGTAAGAAAATAGATACGTTGATGAAACCGATATGTGAATTAGATACATTGAGTAATCAGCTATGTGGTTTAGAACTATGTTATATTTGGCTATGTGGTTCCAATAGACTATGTGATTCATTCATCTATGAAATTTTTTACTACATGAGAAATATGGATACATAATTTTTCTATGTGAAGAAATTGTCTATGTGAAGAATGACTACATGGATCATTTCAACTATGTGAATTCAATGTAGTGGTCTATAATCAGTTATGTTGTTCTAAAACTTGGGTATTTATTACCATTGGAGTAATTTTAGTGAAAATTTATGTTTTCATCGAAGTAATAAATATGGTACTACCTCTTTATATTAAAATAGATTTCCAAAAGGATGCAAGTATCAAGAAGAGAAAATATTAAAGATTAATTTATTACTTAGCACCTTTTTCTATGATAATTTTGAGAAAAGGAAATCTAATATTTTACTGTAAGGCTATAATTTATAGGATATCATGTTGTGTAATAGTAAGTGAAAATATATTCAATAGTATTCAAACTATACTAAAAGAAAACACTTTCACTCACTCTCTATCTCTCTCTCAAATCAATCTATATTGTTTCTTTGTTCTAAAAAAAATAAGAATAAAAATAAAGTTTTTGATAGTTGTGTTAAAAAGGTCAGACTTTCTATGTTTTGAAGACTCCCCTCAAGATATAATTCTTATTTTCTATCCTAGAGAAATATTCTCTTCTATTAGTTTCATTTGAAATTGTTTTCTTTATTTGATATATCTATCATTACTCTCTCTCTCTCCCTCTCATTTCTGGAAGTGATCACTCCTTATATTTATTATTTAAGGTTGTTTTATTTTTTAAGTCTTGTAGGATATTGAAAAAATCTTTTGGTTTTGTACCAAGTGATGATTACTTTCACTTAGTCGGGCAATCCCTAGGAAAAGGACAGGTTCTAGTGAAATCTACAAGATCTAGGAGTTGAGTATTGGTGCAATGGGATAGGGGTTATTTTTTCCTCGCATCGCTATAAAACTCATGAGTTTGATCTTTTTTATTGATTTTATTTTCACTTCTTGATTCTGATAATAAAATATTAGGATCTGCCATATCTTAAAAGAGGATGGTTTTAAGTGGAGAAAATTTCAAGAACTCAATTCACTCCCCTCTTAAGTATTTGTGCATTTGTTCTCTAACCAACCTACTCTCACCTGATATTCAACATACTATTTGTCTCATTATAGAATTTTATCTGATCATATGACAATATTTAAGAAAATATTCATAATATTTCAAGGTTCTCATTATAGCGGGTGACTTCTATGACCTTTTTAATGTGATTGATACTTGAGAAAATTATTAAATTAAAGTCATGCATAATAATGAATGATATACAATAATATATTTAATTTATATTAACTTCTTCAAATATTCATTCAATCTAAATTAAAAATATTTAGTTTTAGGAAACCAACTCCAACACACACACAAACACACACACACACACACACACACACATATATATATATATCATTTCATATCAGTATGCAAGGGACACCATTAATGGCGACCTACTAAGTTGTGCTCAAACCCTATCTAGGAACCATGGGTACCTAACCAGAATTCATTGTTACTATTATTATTAATGGAAATGGCCCTATGATTTACGGTTGAGTTGGGTAGCCGAGTCGAAGTTGGGTGGTGGGATCGAGCTAGAACTTGGGGCTGTTTTTTTGTTATCACTTATTTCTGTTCACTTTGTGTTTATTTTGGGACCTATTGTATAGGGCCTACCCATGAGAGGTCTTTTTTTCTATATGAATTTTATGATATTTATAATGTTCATATTGTTATAACATGTTTTTTTGTTTACTTTATATCATTTCAGCGTAAATTCCATTTTATTATGGTATTATTGTGATTAAAATTGTTTATATTACTTCTATTATTGCTTTTGGTTACCTAATATATCATTTATAGTCTCTCTACATTATTACCGGACCTATGTTTCTATTCAATAGCCTTTGGTGTATGGGGAGACACGCTAGGGGTAAAAAGTGACCCAATTTAGTCATTGTTGGAGTTGGTTCCCTAGAACCAACTTTCTTAGTACTTGATTACATGTTTAAATGAGGTTTATTATCATATCACTATTCTTCCTTTGCATGAATCATATATGTGATAATTTCCTAAGAATATACATCACTATAAAAGTTCATAGAAGTTCTCTGCTAGGATGAGAACTTAGTGGTTATACAACATCATTCTTGAATATATGTTTTATAGCCAGATGATATTGTCTTACTAGACACAAAAAATGTAGGCTATTAGAGGTAGGAGGCTCATATGACATTGAGACACCCTCTTAGGGTGTTCTCCATTGGTAATATCTAATATAGGAGGTTATAAGAACAGGTATGTTAATAGGAAATAAATATTTCCATGTGTCATTGGATTTTCCTATATACAGATGTGTGTATTGATCTTTTGACTTTAAGATTATCATTAATGGATATCATGACTCAAATACTTCAATGTATTGATGAAAACCATGAAACATATTCTTCTAGTGGGGTAGGATACATTGGTCATGTCACAAGTGATATTGCATTAATGGATAATGAATGAAAGGATTTATCCCTTTAATTCCTTGATAAAAGTTCTTGGTCCCTTTTATGGGAATGGAACTACCTACATAAATACATAGCCATGGTGTTTAGTGGGAATGTTCATTTTCAAAAAGTAAAATAAAGATAAATCCATCATATAGGTTGATGGCACCGACATTTAACCTACTTTATTATATATATAATGGTAAAGGTATTATATTACACTGTAAGCATTCATAGGAGGTTGGATTTCATTACAACATTAATTTATTTTTCTATGGAAGCCTTGGTGTGTTTCTAGATGATAATCTTGGACTTTAACCAATTTTTCCTAATGCTACTATGAAAGTGGCCTAGGGGGTTACACACTAAGTTTGTTTGTAATATTAGTTAAATTCAAGTATTGAATTTAACAAGTTAGAATAAATAATATTTATTCAGGTTTCATTTGTCACCATAATTTAATCATAATTTATTATAAATAATAAGTGAGTAAAACAATAATAGTAAATATTTACAAGTTTTTTGAATATGATATTTATTATATTTCTTATAGAATAATGATATTAAATTTATTTATTAAATATTCATTATTTTAGTATCGATAAATGTCGATGAGGGAAAAGGATCGAGCTTAATGGTCTGATTAAAAATGGTATAAATGATTTTTATTTATATTATTAATGTGTTACACATTCCAAAATATTAATAATAATAATATTATTATTAATGGAAATGGGGTTAACTAAGAATATTAAATATGGTTAGGGGTTTTTATATGATTAGACAACCCTAAACCTACCATAATAAATATCTAATTTTAACTCATTTATAAATTAATTTTGGTGTGCATAACAGAAAAATAGATACTTTCTCAATCTCTAGAGTGAACTATCTCTTCCTCCTCTCTCAATAAATTGAGATAACATCAATATTTATTCCTCCTTTGAGAATAATACTACTGTGATCAACCATGAACAACACAAGAGATTTGGATCATCCATTCTAGAACTTGACGATTCTACGGTAAAGTTTAGAGATTGTGGTGCATGTGTGGATAACCTCTAGAGGGATTCTACACTTGTATTATGCAGTGAAATGATGGTATGATGAGATATATGAATTAAAATTTAAGGTAATTTTATATCTACTCATAAATTAATTATAAATTACATGTTAAGATCCTCATATTCTGGTAATGGCGTCAAAATCTATTCAAGTCGTCTGTGATTTTCATTGGATAAGATGTTTCGATCATGTGTAGTAAGAATTACACATAAATTAAGACAAAAATCAAAGTTGGCCATGCCATCAAAGGATTCTTCTGCTATTCTCAAATCCTACAAGTGGTATCGAAGTGGTCACATATTTAATTTATAATTATTTATTATTCATTAATTCATTGCATGTGTTTGTGTTTTATTTTACTTAAAATGATTCATTTTTATATTTAAACATCATAATATCTTCCCATTCTTAATTATAGATGACATAACCAATAACCAGTTAATGATTAAAAATGAAGAGGCATTCAATTCACACCATCTAAAGGTACCAAAGGCTCTACCTTACATAGGTTGTGTACTTCCTGTACACATGTTGTGTAATTTTTTTTCATGTATGTTTCATGCGGTAAAGTCAGATAGATCCAAGGTAATCAGATCTAAGATCTAGAAAAAGAAAATCGATGTGTAGATCTAGACATACTAGAACACATCTTTAATAACTACACATCATATAACCATTATACACGATGTGTAGTGTAGGATCATAAGAGTAATAAAATTACTATAAGATGGGGGTGAATTATTTTTTATAAAAATAAAACTCAAAATTTATTAAAACTCTTAAAATAAGTTATCAGATGAACACTATATTTGATTTATATATAAGTGATTGGATAGTAAGAATACTTTATAATTTTTAGAGTATAAGAAAGGTTTATAAAAAATGTAAACTTTCATTACAAATATCACAACAGAACAATAATATTATAAAAACAAGTAAACTAATATTTTATAAAATAGATAATAAAAAATTATAGAAGTTATAAAAGATTATACACTTTAACCTTAAGTTTTAATAAAGTCACAAACCTTGACTTTGGGTATCCATAGTTTCACCTAACCGTAAAGTTTTTTATCCTTAAGAAAAGAAAACCTTGATCAAGAAGATTAAAACAACTCTATCTTCCTATTACTAGAATCCATTGATCATAAAGATCAAATAAACCTCTATATTATTATCCTCAAAATCCCTCAATCAGCTAGATCAGAAATAAAATTACAAATAAAAAAATTTCTTAATACATTTACAAATAATCCTTTCATGGATGCCTTAAGAAAAATAATCTCAAAATGTTACATTAAAGAACTCTCAAAGTAACAAAATGTTAAAAACTATTTATAGAAACTCTTGATAGTCAGTGATGCAAAAGCTTACTCCTCCTTGAGTGAAGCTCCAATTTATACGAAAAGCTCCAACAGTCATATCCACAAATCTCAAAGGTGGTTGCAATGGACATAGATAAAACTCCTTATTTATATCTCAACATGTTTATCCAATTCTCATAAGTTTATATACCATCATATTGTAACTGAATTAAGTCCTATAGAATAGAACTTTTTTTCCATAAAAATTAAATATCATTTTCTGATAGATTTAGTAAATGTCCATCTGGAAAAAAAGTCTACTTCTATCTGATTTTTTTCTGATAGTCTTTATATAACTTAGTTACTTTGGACTTAGTTATATTTAGACTTCATAGATTTTATAAATAATTTTCTAGAAATTTATGACCATTTTTCTGACATACAATAAATGTACATATGGGGAGGTTTTAAGATCCCGGTTTTTGGAAAGGTATGTTTTTGTTGTGTTTTGGGTTGAAACCTTTGTTTTTGGGGATTTAAAATGTTTCCTGAAAGTGTGAGAGGATTTGGGGGTGTTCTGAGGGGCTCAGAGCATAGAAGAAAGGAAATCTGGGCAAGACAAGCCTGGGCGCATGGCCTGCGCATGACCAGGTAAACCGTGCGGCCTGCCTAGGCTGGACCGTGCGACCCCTCCTCCTCCGGACAGAATCATGCGCATGGTTTGCGCATGGTTTTCCAAATCATGTGGCTAAATCGTGTGAATCCTCCTCCTTCAGGCAGTGGCATTCGCACAGTTTGCGCACGGTTTTCCAAACCGTGTGACCACTTAAAGTTGGGAAAAATTACAAGTTTTCCACTCCGGGCTTTTAAACCCCACTCGGGATTTTTTTCCTTTCCTCCCCTCTCATCCCTAGTGACGAACTTGGCTGACCCAAGCTTCCTAAGGGTGGTTCTACTTCGATTATAAGGCATTTTTGGTGCCGTTGGTTGTGGATTGAAGCTCCGGGTAAGGCTAATCCCATCCTTGCTTCTCTTTTTGGTTTAGGGTTTGCATCTTCTCTCCATCTCGTTATGAAGCTCTAAAACCCTAATTTTTTTGGGTGAGTTTTAGGTTGAAGCTCCAAAGGTTGGTTGGATCGAGTTCTAAGGACTCGTTTGAGAGTGCGTTCAACCGCGGTTTCGAGGTAGGTGGTCTACAAATGATATCCCACGGTTATTTGGGTATTTGTGCATGTTGAGTTATGATTCCTATTTCTCCTTGGTTGTGTTTTGAATAACCTTGGCATGTTTGGTAATAATGATGTTAAAATGGAAAATGAGAACCCTCACGATCCCCGTGGGATGTGATGAGATGGACTTGACCTAATTGGGGCCATCCATGGGATGTGCCGGCTTTCCCTGGGTTTAGGGATTGATATTAAACAAGTGATCTTGTTGTAATGAATGGTAGATCCCATGAATAATGTGTTAGAATGATTGGTTGAACTTGGAAAAGAAGTTATGTGATGCACCTAGACTTGGTAACAACCCAAGGGGTTGTTGGAATGGGTTGAATGGTTGATTCATGGAAATGATGAACGGGTTAAATGGGGTTAATGTGTAAAATGATTAAAGACCATAATGGAATGGGTTATGGGTCTAGTGTTGAATGCTTAGTGAGATAGGAATAACACATGGGAATTGGGTGAAGGGTTAAATGATGTGAAATGGTAATGTGTTAATGGGTTAAGGCATGATGTGGTTTCCCATGTGGGTTGTTGTGAATAGTGTTTGCCGAAGGGAAATGGTTTGGATGGTTGATGGTTACTTATATATATATAAGCATGTGCACATGGCTTGGTAGAGTGGGGTATGACTTGAGGCTCTATGCCCATGGGTCGAGTGAAGACTGATGCTCTGAACTCCACCCTAAATGCATGGGTTAGGAATGGGGACTGATGATCTATTCTCCTAACAAGTGCATCCACCCGAACTGAGGCTTCGAGGTGAGGACTTGGTGGCTTCCACCCAGACTGAGGCTTCAAGGTGAGAATATGGTTGCTATGAGGGGTTAGTCCTAGTGAGATATGATAACGATGTGTTTACCCTCTTGCATGTGATTGTTGGCCTTAGAATCATGTAACATAAAGAATGTGATTAACCCATGGAAGTGTGATGAAATGGTAAGTGATGATAATTGGGAATAAATGAATGGTAATGGAATGGAAATGGCTTGGTTCTGAAATTATTAATGGGACCTTAATTAATTACTTGGAAATTATCATTCATATTCCTTTTTCATGCACTACTTGTTTATACTGGATATTTTGTAGACACCGTTGGTGGTGGCCTATTGAGTTGTACTCACACCCTGCTCCGGCCGCTATTGGGTACCTGAGAAGACTTCATGGTTGCAGGTCAGGAGAAGGGCAAGGGTCCTTTCTAGATAGTTGAGTGGACATGGGTAGCCCTTGGTGGAGGATCTAGACTTGAGTTGGGACCATTTTGGGGATTTTGGCAGTTGTCCTTATTTTGGGTTTTTTTTTCACTCATGCACTTGTAGTATGACATGGCATATTTATTGTTGGAAATTATTGTTATACATGTTCCTTGTTTATTAGTTGTTGTTTCCGCTATTTTATTTATTTCTTTTGTGGCTTACTCTGATAAAAATGGGGTATAGTCTCCCCACTTGACTCCGTAGACCCCCACTGCTAGTCGGTAGCCTTTGGCGTACGGGGAGGCGTGCTTAAGGTCATGTAACCACCCGGCTCGGAGCACCGGCTTAGTGGCTTCCAGGTCGGGGACATTACAATTATGGTAAATTATTTCATCCAATAAATCATTATTTCCCCCATTTGAAAAAATAAATTTTCTACAAAAACATTCTTAGAACTAGAGAAGTATAAAACTTAGAAAAACATATACTTTAAAATAAATGTATTTTTATTTTAAAAATCAGGTTAAAAGGTGTTAAAATACATTATTTAGACTCAACAATATCCCCCTTTATGAAAATCACAAAACATAACTTTAAAAAAAATAAAAACTAGGAAAAGTAAAACTTACTCCCCCTGTCTTGTAAACCTTATTATTTGTTCTAAGTTTCTTTCTTCCCCTTTATTTTATCCTTATTTGATTTCTCCCCATTTATTTTAGATTATATAACCTTATAACCTTTATCATAAAAAAATATTCTTTTCACTTAAAATATTCTATACATTTCTCCCCCTTTTTGATTTTTGAAAAGAAGGGTTTAGAGAAAGTGTACTTAAAATTTTAGGTAAAGAAATTATATTCAAAATAAAAAAATTATAAAGACATTCATCCAAAATAATATAAAGACCTGACCAAAGAAATTTGAAACATCCATTGAAATATATTTGGAAGAAAATAAAATCAAATATATATATACATCTATTCAAAAATATGTTTGAGTTATTACAAAACATTTTCAAAGTGTTTAGACAAAAAATTTAGTACTTCTTTGTGAGATTCTTTATGATTATCTTCATCTTTTTGACATCTTGATAATACTTCTCTGACTCTGTTGGGACTAACTTCATCTTTTAAACTTGTTATTCAAGAACCTAAATATTTTTATTCTCATTCTTCAGAACTAAGATATATTCTTCTAAATATTTAACTTTAGATATTTTAGTGCGAGTCTCTTGAAGAACAACCACAATATTCTTCAAACTTTGAACTTCTTTTCCAGTGTCCAAAATTTACTACTATCACCCTGGTCAGCTTCTTGAACTACACCTTATTTCTTCAAACTATCAACTTTTTTAGAAAAAAATTAAAAACTCCTTTTATAGTTTATAAAAGTAATCATTTTGATTAATTAAAAATAATTTTTTTATCATTTTTCCTTGTGATTTTTGAAAATTCACTAGTCAAATATCTCACTTACTTTTAAGTTGTTTTAGAATCTTTTCAAATTCCCTCAAAATTTTGATCAAAATATTTCAAATAATTTTAGTGCCTCTCATAAAATGAATAATTTCTTTTAAATTTATTCTATATATATTTCACCTTCCTTTGAAGTATTTAAATTTAACATCGTTTTGTGTAATAATCTCAGTTAGATGTTTCACAAAATTAGAATTTTCAAAAAACTCAAATTTCCCTTACAAGAACTTACATATAACTTGAATATCAAGAAAATTTTACATAATATCATCCAATCTATTAATTTCCTTAGTGAGGTAATTAATTTTCATTTCCATTATTTGGATAAAATTACTCATAGTATAATTCATTAAAACGTATGAATCACTAGGTAGAGAAGGCCTTGGTGGCCTATAAAGTTCTGATTTTTTAGAAACATGAACACCATTGAAAACTTACTCAACTTGAATTACTTCATCACCATTACCAACAACATAAGAATCATCATAATCATCACCATTATATCTAATATCAGATAGAATATTATTTAAAGTTTTAAATTTATAAATTTGATCATTTACATCTTTTGATGACTATTGTTCTTAAGGATTATTTAAGGAGACACTTCTCACAGATTTTACAGATAAAGAGAATGAAAATGATTCAAAATGTTTTTCAGGTTATAACTACTATTTAATAAATATAAAAATATGATATTTCTTCTTCAACATTTTCTTCCTTGGAAGAAGAGTTAGATCTTTTGTAGTAGAATAATATCCAATACCCTCTTTATCTTTATCACCTTTCTCTTAAGAAACTAACACTATAAATTCATTGATTTTATCTACAACCAAAGGTTCAATTGAGATAAGAATTTATTGTCTTTATGGATGTTCAGGAATAGGATTTTTTGGATGACCATTCATAAAAACATTACTCTTTGTATAAGCTTCAACTCTTGATTGAATCAACTCAGTTTTTCTAAGAAAAACCTTAGAAAATTTTTTGTTCCTTTTTTTATCATCCTTTCTCTTGTTTTTTTCTTCCTCCCAAAGATCTTGATAAAATTTTTATTTCAAGGCTAAGGATTATGTATTATATAAACCAAATGAATTATCTTAAGGATTATTATCTTCGTTCTTTTCCATATAAGAATCAAATGATTCATTCAACATTTTCTTGTTCTTCTTCCTTGGTATAGGAGGTGATTCCTCAACTTGATTTCTTTTCTCAAACTTCACTTTGAGTTGGTAAACTCTTTATTTGGGATTTTTTTTCTAATTTTTATAAAAATTTATTCTAAGAAGAATAATACATCAATTTAAACATAGAAATTATCTCTTATCAAATCCAAGATATCTTCTCCCTTACTGTATCTGCAATATTCTTGATTTTCATAACAATCATGAAATTCACCAACATCTTATTGATAAAGATAGAATATAGAATAATATTAACTTTTATGGATCCAAAATTAACTACCTCAACTATATATAACATATATTTTACTAGATTAAATTTCCTTATATTGAAAAGGAAATATAATACCTAAACATCTTGAACCTTCAAATTATTTTATTCATTTTTCTTGGGATAAAGAAATTTCTCATCCAAATTAAAACAATCCTATTTTATAGATTAAGATGGAAAATCTTTATAAATTTTTCATCAAAAGAAAATAGAGATGATTTAGACTTTTCCTTTTCAAAAGTTCCCATATTCTTTGAAAACTTTTCTCTTAATAGATTAGATTCTTCTTCCAAAGGAATTTGAACTAATTACCCAATTTTATTAATGTTCAACTAATAAAAGTTTCCAAATAGCTGAAATGTTACAATTTTCAAGAAATATTACTCAAAAAATATGAAAAGGAATATAAATACCCTAAAAATTTTGGATAATAAAATTCAAACTCTTATTTATCTATGAATAGTGTTTCCTATCCTTGAAATATTATTACTCTCTTCAGCAATGATTCATATTTTTCAAACCATATATTCTCAATCAATCATTCCTTCACCAAAACTTTTTTAGAAATATCACTTGAGGAATCCATTTATAAAATCATACAAAGATGAAAATATTGGATGGAATAAAAATAGATGAACAAGAGATCTTAACAAAATAAAGTAGAGAGGTAAATGGGATGGCCCACTGCCCATATATATAGTCTCAGGAGAGAGACTTTTTATATTCCTTAGATCTGATAGTTCAAGATAAATCCCTAATATAGATCAATATCTCATGAAAATTCATTGAAATATATTAATAAAAATATCTGAACTCTTGATTTTTTTATTTTATTTTATTTTTTGATATATTTTTTATCATTTAAACTTTCAATCTGATAAAACTTATATTTTTTTAAAACATTTATATAAAGTAAAAAAACAATATTAAAGTTATAAAACAATATATAAATGTAAAATAGAAGATTAAAAATTTACCTTTTTGATATTATAAACTTTCTTTTAAAATTTTATTTAGAAATATAAACTTCTTGGGGTTTTAAAAAAAATAAAAAATAAATAATTTTTTAGATTTTTTTCCCGAAGATCAATAATTTAATCTGAAGCTTTTGTAAAAAAATCTAAAGTTTTTGTAATCAAAATATTATCCAAAGCTTTTTTAATTAATATTTTGTCCAAAAAAAATTTAACAATATTTTTTTAATGAATTTTCTAAAAGAAATTTGTTTGAAAAAATTTATTACAAAAGGTTTGATTGAAAATTTTCTAACAAAAAATTCATCATAAAATTTTTAAAAAAAATCATCCAAAACTTTTAAAACAAAAAAAATAAAAACTAATAAAATATGTACTCCCCATTTTAATGAGTTTATTACTATAATGATTTGTTTTAAACAAGAATTATATATGAATGATAAATTTATATTGATCATTCCAAGTTTCTGTTTAATATATTAAAATATATCGAAATTAAGAGGTTTTTAGAATAAATATTCAAGTTGTTATTTCATTCCAATGAATTGTAAAATGATATCTCCATTTAGTGTGTGATCCCAAAGTAAATGGTGTCTTATATCTTTGTTATTAACTCATAAAATGTGTGATGAGTTTTTACTTAAAGCTATGGAACTTTTTTTATCACACAAAATTTGAATTTTACTAAAACTCAAGCCAAAATATGGGAGTGTGTGTTGCATCCATGTAACTTGATCACAACAACTTCCAACTTCCACATATTCTGCTTCAGAGGTGGAAAGTTCCACTGAATCTTTTTTCATACAAGACCAAGAAACTAAATCTTCCCTTAAGAAACTAAAAGTTCAATATGTACTTTTTCTATCCATTTTACATCCAGAAAAACCAATATCTAGAATTTTTTTAATAAAAATCATTTTGAGAAATATAAAATTGTCCCATATCCATAGTTCCATTAAGATAACAATTTTTTTTAAAACCCTAATATGAGACTATTTTATATTTTATTGATATCTTGCACATAAGCATACAGAAAACATTAAATCTGGTTGACTAGCTGTTAGGTATAATAAACTTCCAATTATTCCTCTAAAAGTATTTTGATTAATCGGTTTCCTAAATTAATAAATATCTAAAGTATTTTAGGTTTTAATAAGAGTACTTATACTTTTAATATTGTTGTATCCAAAATTTTCAAAAATATATTTTATGTACTTTTATTAATATATAAAAGTTACTTTAGGTTTTTTAGAAATTTTAAAAACCAAAGAAAAAGGTTGATTCTCCCATCATGATCATCTCAAAGTCAGATTTCATAAGATTAATAAATTAATCTATAATATATTTTTGAGTTTAGTCAAATATAATTTCATAAACATAAATTTAAAAAATTATGATATATTTAAAAACTTTTTTAATAAAAAGAGTTGGATCCACAATTCCCTTAAAAAAATTGCAACAAAAATATAGTTAGTATATCATATTATGCTATAGGGGTTTGTTTAAGTCTATAAAGTGTCTTATTAACTCTAAAACCATGATTTGGAAATTTTATGTTTTCAAAACTAGGTGGTTTTTCTACATTAAATTTCTCATGTACATATCCATTAAGGGGAGAACACTTCACATCCATTTGAAAAAGAAATAAATTTATAAATGTTTCATATTTTAGAAGTATATGAATAGATTCAAGCCTAGATAATAGATAATAATTTTATTTTTATTTAATGACTTATTTTTTATTATAACCCTTTGCAACAATTTTATCTTTATTTATAACTATTACTCCATTTTTATCACATTTATTTTGGAAAACCCATTTTACACCAATTATAGAAAGATATTTAGGATGTTTAACCAAATTTAAAACTTGATTAACCTCAAAATCATTGAGTTATTTCTATATTTATTTTATCCAATATTCATCAACGAAATCCTCATCAATACTTATAGGTTCAAATTGTGATAAAAATGAACAATGTTAAATTTAATTTCTTAATGAAGTTCTAGTTATAACTAGTTGTTCTACATAACCAATGATATTTTTAGTGGGATGATTTATTAATATTTTTTGAATTCTTGGGTTTGTAAAAATATGTTCTTCAACAATAGGTTGAATTTATTCTTGAGGTAAAACTTCAAAAATAATGTCTTTAGTTGTTCTCTCATATGAAGAAATTTCCAATGTGGATTGATAATAAGTTTTTGAAATAAAATATAAAGATGTGGTTTGAGGTTGTCTGAAAACAAAAGGATCATTTTTATAAAATTTATCATGAACTATTTCCTCAATAATAGTTATATTTTTGTTAAAAACTCTTTAAGCCTTAATTATTGTAAAATAACCTAGAAAAATTCCTTCATCTGATTTTGGAGTAAATTTATGAAAATTATATTTAGTATTTAGGATGAATACTTTTTATCCAAAAACTATGAAGTAAGAAAGTTTTGGTATTCTTATATTCCATAACTCATAAGGAGTTTTATTAGTAAAAGTTTTAAGTAAAACTTGATTTATAGTATAGTAGGAAATATTAACTACTTCAGACCAAAATGTTTAACAATTGAGTATTCAATCAATGTGGTTTTATTAATATCATGAATAATTCTATTTATTATTTCAACTGAACCATTTTTATGAGGAGTTATAAGTGCTGAAAATTTATGTATTATAATTTTTTACTAATTTTTTTAAATTCATAATTAAAAAATTATCCACCATGATCACTATGAATTGTTAATAAATGTATATTTTTTCATTTTTAATATGGGATATATAATTTTTGAAATAGAAAAAGGGTTTTGACTTTTTTTCTAAACAATTGACCCATGTATATCTAGTGTAGGCATAAACTAAAACATATGTAGAGTATTTTCCACCAATAATTCCAATTTGTGTAGGAAAAAATAAGTCCATGCACACTAACTGTGAATAATTAGAATTTGAAACTTCACTAATAGATTTAAATCTTGACTTAGGTTTTTTTTCACAATGACATGGATCACAAACTTTAGAATAATTAAACCTAAGCTCTAGTGGGTCTCTAACTATTCATTTATTAGAAATTTTGGCTAAAGTCATTACATTACAATGTCATAACCTTTTATTACAAAACCAAGATTGAAATTCCATTTCACTAAGGAAAGGTTGATCTTAGCTTCTAATTTCTTCTAAGTTAAGTGTGTATACATTCTCATTCATATCGGTAGAACGAAAAAAATTACCTTCTAAAATTTGAACAGTACATTTATCATTCTATAATTTCGAAAGGCATCCCTCACAAAATAATTGGATTATGCTAATAAGTTTGTGATTAAGTCTTACAACATACAAAACACTTGAAATTAAATTTTTTCCAAGAAGAAAAATATTACCTATACCATATATTTATCTTTGAGAACTATCACAAAAATTGACTTTACCATCTTTCATCTTGACAAGATTATAGAAAAATTTCTTATTTCCGGTCATGTGGTGGGAACAACCACTATCCATGTACCAAATATTGTTATTATTGGTACTGTTATTATTTTACTAAAATTAATAATATTAGGATTTCAGTACCTAAACTTTCTTGGGTACAACATTATTAGAAAAAATAATTTTTTGAATCCAAATCTATCAAACCATTTTATGTTTCACAATTTCTAGTTACTTAGAAAAATAGGCTTTATGAAAACTAAGAGATTGAACACTTATTTTTCCAATGTCTACCACTTTGACACTTTATAAAAAATGAAGCAATTTTTGGAAAAAAAGTATTTATATTAAAATTGAGTTATGTAATTTTTAAAACTAATCCCTAAAATACTTCTATGAGGTCTTATTTTTCTATACATGTTATCAAAATTTTCTTTAACAAAAGTAAATTTTGATTGTAATTTCTTCAAACTTAAAATCTCATAATTTAGTTTAAAAACTAGGTTTTTATCCTCATTAGTATAAGTATTAATATATTTATTATCTAATTATTTTGTAATATTAGTAACTTCTAAGTAAAATTTTAAATTATTGGAATTTTCTTTTGAAATATCTACCTTAGCATCTTTCAGTTTCTTTTAGAAATTTTAATATTTTGTTTTTCTAATAAAGTAGAAAACCTAGATACTTCTTCAAATCTAGGTAAAGAATCCTCTTCATATGAAGAATATTATTCTTTAGATATAGAATCACAATCATCCTAAAAATCAAGATAATTTTCATTTAAAGTGACATTAGTTAAGATTTCAGTAGATACCTTAGTCATTAAGCAATTGTTGTTCTTTGAAATTTCAATAAGAAAACCAATATTCTTTGGATATTCACTACTAATTTTAGGATAATTATCATAAGAACTATCTATTTCAATTTCAATCTAAGTTTCAGAAGCTTTTATAATTTTATTTCATTTATATTTTTATAAATTCTTTGAATTTTTGTCTTTCTCGTCCTTTATTTTCAGTTTAGGACAATCTGATCTGATATGACCAGACTTTTTTCACTCATAGTAGATAATCTCAGAAGAATATTTCTTATTAATTCTGTATTTGAAATTTTTATTATACTTATATCGAAAACCCTTATTTATAACTATCCCATTCATTCTCTAAGCTATTTAGGCAAGTTCATTATAACTTTCTTTATACGAACAACTTTCAGTCTCAACTTTGAATTTCTTATTTTTAGGAGTTTTTGTAAATTTTTCTATAGATTTTACTTTCTTATAAATAGATGAAGTATAATAAAAATCTAATCCATTTTTCTTTTTCATATTTCCACCATCTCTTTTAAATATACCATCATACTGTATGAGAGTTCTAATTATATCATCTAAGATTAACTTTGTAAATTTATTTGGATCATCAAGAGTTGTTATTTTATGTTATCATTGTCTAAAAATAATTTCAATGATTGTATCAACTAAAATTTCATCAGTAAGATCTTTATTAACCAAAGATTACAAGTTATTCAAAATCACCTTAAATCTATGATGTATCTTAACAACAGATTCTCCTAGTAGAAAATAAAATGATTTATAATCCTCTTTGATCATAGATCTCCTAGTCTCAATAACTTTGCTTGTCCAAAAGTGAGTGACTTCTAGATTTTCCACATACTATGTGTAGCATCACAAGAGGAAATATGACTGAATATATTTATAGTCATTAAACATAATAAAGTGTTTCTAACTCTATAGTTCAATCTATATTCTAACTTTTCCTAATTCATAAAAGTAGAAAACTCTTTTTCCATAATTACATTGTTACTAGTAAGCACGAAAAATTATTAAATTCTATGTTGATAACAAAATTTTTCATTATATCCCTTCAATAATTATATTCATCCCCATAAAAAATTGGCGGTCTTCTAGGATTGAGATTCTATAAAGTTCCAACGTTTAAAACCATCATCTTTAAAAACACAAGAAATAATATTTCTACAAAAAACACATTAGTGTAAAACAATTTATAAAAAATATAATATATGATATAAAAATTATTAGTTTATAAAGAAATATAAGGTTGAAAAAACAATAGAACTATCTCTAATACCAAATGTAGGATTGTAAGAGTACTCAAATTACTACAAGAGTGGGGGGTGAATTCTAGTTTACAAAAATAAAACTCACAATTTACTAAAACTTTTAAAAAACGTTATCAAATGAACAATATTTATAATTTATAGACAATTAATTGGAAATTTTGATAATTTATAATTTTTATATTATAAGAAAAGTATAGAGAAAATGTAAACTTTTATTATAAATATCATAGTGGAATAATAAGCTTGTAAAAACAAATAATCTAATATTTTATAAAATAGGTAATAAAAAATTACATAAGTTTATAAAAGATTATACACTTTAACCTTAAGTGTTAAGGAAGTCACAAAACTTGACTTTTTGTATCCACAATTTCACCTAACTATAAATTATTTTTTCCTTAAGCAAAGAAACCCTCAATCAAGATGATCGAAATAACTATATCTTCCTATCTATGGAATCCCTTGATCATAAAGTTTAGATACACATTTATCTTACTATCTATGGAAGCCCTCAATCATCCAGATTGGATAGACAATTACAAATCACAAAATTTCTTAAGAAATTTACAAATAATTGTCTCATGGATACCTTAAGAAATAGACTCTCAAAATGTTACAGTGAATCACTCTTAAAGTAATAGGATGTTATAAACTATTTAAATAAACTCTTGATAGTAATTTATGAAAAATATTACTCCTCCTTGAGTGAAGATCCTATTTATAGGAAAATATCTAATGGTCATATATAGAAATCTCAGAGGTGGTTGTAATGGCCTCAGAGTAAACTCATTATTTACACCCTATAATGTTCATTCGATCCTCATAAGTTTATACACCATCACAGTGTAACTAAATTCCATCTTATGGAATATAAATTTTTCATCTGGAAAAGTTGAATATCTTTGTCTGATATATTTAATAAATGTATACACTACTACAAATATGGCTTATAATAGTGCTAAAAATGGCCTTTAACAGCGCTAAAAAAGCGTTGTTAATCTCGGCGAAGATAAAGGGGGGATTTTATCAGCGCTCAAAAAAGAGCTGATAAAAGTGCCCCTTTATCAGCGCTAAGCAAGCACTGATAAAGGTAGTATTTATCAGAGCTATTTTCAACACTGATAAATTTATAATATATCATCACTATTTTGAGGGCTGATAAAAACTACCTTTATCAGCGCTCAAAATAGCGCTGATATATTATCCATTTATCAGCGCTTAACTAGTGCTGATAAAGGCCAAAGATCCTATCCAAAACCAAAACCTGCACAGAACCTGCCCAGCACCTGCACACATTACAACACCTGCACAGAGTCCAAACAAAACCTGCACACAGCACACACAACACCCACACACAAAGCACAGAAGAACAAAAATGATACATACATTTACTTGAAATCATGAATACAAAACAATACACTTCTATATACATTTCAAACAATGTTTAATTTGGTTACAATTACATTTATCCAACAAACAGTTAAAAAACAATGATGTTCCATTCTTTTTGCATCCATCCGCTCTAAAAAATTGTCGTCCATGACGGCTGTTTCCGAAAAAATCATTCGAACTGAGGAAAAATATTTCACCTACATAATAAAACAAATATTATGTTAGTAATACAATAATGAAATAAAGAATGGGGTTGCTAAATGGAATTATACTAGTGAGGCACAAAACATAAAATAACCAATTAAGGAAATTGGTGCATGGTTAGGGATAATCATCTATAATAATCAAATGGCCCAATGTTTAGTATAACATGGGCTATTTAATGATTCGAGGGGGAATAGATAAACCTACAGTTTGGTTCTAAGGTTATGATGGTCTCACATTGATGGTTAATGGTTTTTCAAATAATGTGATGAACTTGTGTAAGGTATGAGTTTTTGGGGAAGTATCTCTATATGGTTGAATAATGGATTGTAAGCCACTCAATGAAACTATACAGATTAGAAGTGTATGTATATTGATTCCCACATTGTTGGAAAATGATTTATTTTACACTTAGGCCTAATAATTCACCTAATTAATGAGTGTAATTAACAAATTTTCACTATCAACCATTAAAGCGGGTTACCCTCATATATCCCTCATTCCACTCAACAAAATCCTTTACATGCACTCTCCTCCTTCTCCCTTCCCCCATGGGATACATCCCTTACTTTTGAGATAAATCAAATATTATCAATTACATTAAAAGAGTGGTGGAATATCTTGAACCCTATTATCCTCCTCTATTGGATACCAATGATGGGCCTTTTGTAACGACATTAAACCTTGGATATATACCTATAGCCACAGTTTAATACCATGGCTATATGTCCCCCCATTCCATAAAAAAATAAGCACCCCTACCCCCTTCCCAGCACACCCCCTACACACTGCCCACCCCCGAGCATACCCCCTACCCCTGCACACTCCCTGCCCCCTGAACACCCCCTGCCCCCTTCCCCAGCACACCCCTGCCCACTGCACTTCCCCCCTGCCCACCCCCTAAATATTTCAAAAGAACCCAGCACACCCCCCACCCCTTCTCCCTACCACTTTTCCCCCTTCCCCCTCCCCCAGAAAACCACCCCTGCCCTCTCACCCTGTCCCCTGCACATCATAAAGAAAATACCTTGTATGGAAATTGTGCTCAATTTACATTATACACATCATATATATCAACACATTCTCATCTACTTTAATTCAATGTAAATACACATATATAGACTCTCTACATCTCATAAGAAAACCCTCTTTAAAATTCACAAACACATTAAATCCATTTGAAAACACCCATCAAACAACTTTCTCATTTCTTCAAACGCATTTAAAGGACTTAAGCATGAAAATCCACAAGAAATACAACTGAATTCATTTTAAAAATAACTTTCAAGTCTATACACACCCCAAATTCCTTTTATAACACATTTTAAACCACAAAAACATTCCATATAGTACACTTAACAAGAAAATACAGCATAATAAAATCATCATATAATGTAAAAGCATGGAATCACCTACATAAAGCGTGGAATCTTCTGAAATCTCCTGGAAAACATAAAACCACACCTCCACAATACCTTAATAAGGACTGATTAAACATTAATATTGAATATATTAATGGAAACTCATGTTTAACTTGTGGTATTCCATGAGTTTAACATCCCACAAGGATAGAGGGTCATGATTCAATGTCTTAAAAAGATGTAAGACCTGGGTGGATCAAAAAACTTATAAAGTTGGATCAGGTAGGTACATCTCTAGGAGGGAGCACCTGGAATGTTTACCTGATAGATGGATCAAAACTCCCAATGAGGTCTGACCCAAGTGTGGTGCATCCCATAAAGGCAAGGTTTCTCATTTTGAAGACTTATTCGGACGCCACTAAGGGAAATACAAGAGGGAAAATAAGTGAAGGTGTACCCCAGTGAGGGGGTCACCATGGTTTACCATTGGTTGGGATTTAACCTCATGAAGGCTTCCTACGTACCCTATTTAGAATACAAGGATCAAAAACCATATATTTAAAATAGGTATGTTGTGTGTATTACCCATGGTTAGCTTCCCTTCACACTAGGAATACTCTTGGTTGGATGAGTATGGGTTTTGTGGGGCTTATGCATTGTCAGATTCTCAGGTTCTTCTAAGAGTATCAATGGGATGAATGAGACATACGTGCTAAGATGGACTATGTGAATGGCGTGATCCTTGTAAAGAGGCACGAGGCACAAAAAACATGTGGAGCTGTCTGTAAAAATTATTTATTGTGGCCATGGGGCTTATCAGACTCCCCATACCTTCCATAAACACCTCAAAACATCACGAGGACCAGATTCTACATGACGGTGCATCACAGGGTTGATTCTTTTGATGATGTACTGGTCGTTTGAGCTTGTATTTCATCTCAACCAGCCTTTACCTTACTTGAATTATCCTGGGACACATATTTTGGTTCCAAAAAATCCCTCAACGATACTGATTATCTCATGCATCTACCTAGAAATAATTGTGCAAGTCAAACAACAACACATGTGCTCAAATACAAGTTTAAAAAAAACAAGATACAAAAAATGTATTTTGTTGATCCTCGGTGGTTTCTTCATTTACCCCGTACACACTGCACACCATCATGCCTTACTTCAATATTTATTTGTTCAAAGATCAATAATATGAATCCGGGGATAGAAAATATTGAGTAATAAATTAAGATTTCAATACATCGGAGCATTCTAAATTCACCAAAGAAGGTTGGAGGATAATCAATGATCATATATAGATAACATAAGTGGTAGGAATTCACCTTTATCCTATTTGTGTACAATCTTCCATCAGGTATGTTGCCCATTCATTTCTAAACACATGTATATCATCTTCTGAATATGAGTTTTTGTGACAGTCATAGTAGTACTGAAAAAATATAAATACACAAAGGATTAATAAATATTTTAAATGAACTTGTAATTATTTTCAAAAATATCTCAACAGGGATGCTAGTTTTTTGATGAAATAAGATCTCTTTATAAATTTACAAACATAATAACCACAGTCCTTTCCGTTTGTTTGTTTTGGACACTACAGAAACATCGACAACAATAAGTAATTTGTTTTGATATGTGTTTAGATAGTGCAATGTTATTATATATACCTGGATACTTTTCCAGTTGTAGATATTGTAGGCGTGCTCATCCTTATGCCTTGGATTCATTCCATGCATTAGATGATATTGATGCACCGCCCTATCATAAAATAATCCTCATTAAAAGATAACATAAATTATATAACTAGATGTTTAGTTTTAAAATGTTGGATCTAGTGTATTAAAAATTAACAAATGCCATCATGCGTGGTCGGTTTGTTGGATATCCATGCGTTGAATCCAGAAAATAAATCTTTGGAGTATCCAAATTGACAGCAATCAGCATCCAATGCTCCCTAAAAATACAAAAAGGAATAAGTAAAGAAAGAAATGAAAATATAGTTGATATGATTAAATTGTAGAGTTTTACCTCTGCATCGTTGGTATTAAAAAGAGTTTGTCATCCGTAATTTTGTTTTCAAACGATTTGAGTAGGGATGACATTATTGCAGCCTCTTTAACAAAATCTATTTTGTCTTTTGAAGATGTGGTGTGAGGACTAACGAGTCCAAATTTTTGTTCATGGGGAAATCCCTTCAATTGTTTTTCATATATATGTTTGTGACAAATATAAAATGTATTTAGTCAAAATTATCAGAGTATATCAGCTTTTGTAAAATCAAATCATGAAAACTTACCTCATGTATACATTTACAACTGAGGAGCCTAGCCATTCATACTTGAGGAGTTCATTTACATTTTTAGCACTAATGAAATATGATATCTCCTCTCCATACATATATTTTTCAAAATCAACTATGTGAGTACTGCCGTCTTTCAACTTTGTATCCACATGAGCCTGCAATGATATTAACTGTGGATATAGAATGGGCGGGGTGAAGGTGCTCTCAGTAGACCATTTCAATCAGTTGGTTAATCCTTGAGATAGTTTTGAGCTGATATTTCGTTTCACCCCACAGTCTTTGTCATTATTTAATAACATTCATCGGTTCAGAACTTTTTTCATTAAATGTTAAAGGTTCATCTTGAAAAATAAATTAGAAATGAATACCTTTTTGTCGACATGTTTTTTTACAAGAACTGTCGACCATGCGATGAATGTTCCAAAAGCTTGTTCAACCATATAAATGTCATCATCGTCATTTGGAACAGGTAGCTCGGCACTCAAATCATTAGCTACGTTAATTGACACTCTAAGATAATCTTTTGGAAGCTGTCTGTTGTGTAGCATGTTGTTTTGAATATTGAACATTGTAGCCCTCGCTACAAGGCGATAGGTGGGAGTTGATAAATATAAATCACAGTCATTTTCACCCTATGGAATATTAGTACAGGAATGGTATCAGTGTCAATGTAAATCACATTTCACAGAAACAATTATTAAAACATTGAATACCTCATCTAAGTCAGGTTTTTTAGGGGAATGGCTCGCCTCAAAGCTGGTGGGGGGTGGGGCGGGATCGTCATGCACAGGTTGTTGTTGAGTTGTTTCTTCTCTTTGCCTCTCCCCCATCAATTTTTCTATCATCTCTATCTGGTATTGTAATTCTTTTTGAAAAATAGATAATTGTTCTTGCAACTTTTCCATTTTTTCATTTTGATCCCCCGCTTGTTTTTGTTTTTGAAAATATGTTCGGGGTGTCACCCCAAAACCCGCACCTCTGACGCGGCCATACTTTTCTGGCTGCTTCAAGGCTGCTGAAAGTATGTCTGCATCTGGTGCGGTTGTTGTTGATTCTTGTGACTATTTTAGATAGAAAATATAGAAAAATAAGTAGTTATTGTAATGTAATAGCGATTTAAAGCAACTCAAATTTATATTATGTCATAATTACACATGTTTCCCACACTTTTTGTGTGTTTTCATCTATCAATGTCCCCTCATTATTTACACGAGCCTCCTTCCATAACACATGGCATGGGATGGATATGGCTTTCGATTTCGATTCATCAATCTACATATAAACAGAGAAACATGGTTATGGTGTTGTTTTATTTCACATACTAGTAGTAGGGTAGATTTAAAAGACATACCATTTTTTTTCTCAAGTTCAGCGTACCCCATCCTTGCTTTATGGTAAGGGTACACTGGTTCTATTGCACGTTTTTTATTTTCAGCACTCAGTAGCTGTTTCATAAATAAAAAACTGTCAATCAGAGTGATGAATACAAGAAAACTTCAAACAATGTATTACCCCACACAATGTACCTGAAAAGTATGCTCCCCATGATGGTTTCTAAACTCATCCCACGCTCCTTGGGATATCAAGTGTGCATAAAGAGAATGTGGGTGCGGCTTGATTTTCCCTTCTGTATCTTTAAGATGATATTTCGTTAAAATTGTGCAGAAACCTCTATAAATCCTTCCTGCAACTCTTAATACATATTCCTTGTGTGATACATCTACTATAAATCCACTCTGCAATGGATGATGAAGAGTAAGTCAATGTTTTGGTATTTTATTTTATTTTAATAAATTAAAAAAATGATATCATAATGTTACCATAATCTCTTCCCACATTAGTGTCTTCAGCCCGGTGACAGCATGGTGCCACGACTGTACATCAATCGGCACGCGTTGCCGAGTGACGATTCCAATGTAGCTACTAAAGATGGCTCTGTTGGGGTTAACATGTTGGCCTCGCTTATTCCATCCCACCTCAAATTTGATGCCTTTTGCTTTTGCCTTAAGGATTTTGGGCAACACTGTCAAACTACGACGCTCTTGTTTTTTTTGCACTTTCAGGGTTTCATTTCCTACCATTTCCTCAGAAGTAGCATCAATATCTTCCCCCGGAGCGCTAGCATCAGCAATAGGACTAGTAGAAACAGGTTGAGAAACCTGTTGTACCTCAGCACTGGGACCAGCAACAACAGGTTGAGAAACCTGTTGTTGCTTTGCACTGGGACCACTAGCATCTGGTTGAGAAACCTGTTGTTGCTCTGCAGTAGGACCATCAGCTGCTGGTTGAGAGACCTTTTGGGCCTCAGGATTGGGTGAATCAGCAGGTGCATAAGTCATTATCTGCAGAACTGGTTTAATATTTAATTTAGATTACATAAAAATAGAAGTGAACAGATAATAACATAACGTAACACAATATATGTTACAATAAACAAATAACCTGATTATTGTACTCTCTTTTTTTTCTTTAAAGGATGAAGTGATTTGACTCCTCTATCGACTATGTAAATTCCTTCATTGTGGTCTCCTATGACATACAAAACGCCATCTACATTTGGACTGCTGCGAAATGATTGTGAAGTCCCTATAAAAGGGTCAACCTCCGTTGAACTTTCATCTGACCCTTCAGTTGTTTTGGTCGATAACAGAATAATTGACAAATTTCAGTTTGCGGGGTCTGGAACATAAAATACTTGTACTTCCTATGATTCCATTATAAATGGTTCGCCTTTCTCCCCTTCCTTACTGAAATCAACTTTCATGAATCCTAATTCATCTATTTTAACAACACTCCTGTTATCAACCCACTTGCATTGAAAAATCGGCACTTTGAGTTTCGTATAATCCAAATCCTATATTCGTTTGATGATGCCAAAGTATGACATATTCGCATAAATTGGATTTTTGTCCTTAGCACCGGAAACATGCATCGCCTCAGCCACAAGTGTAACCCCACTATTCTGCATGGTACTGTCTTCATCATGTTCATTAGTATAGAATGTATAACCGTTAACTGCATAAGCATTGTAAGATAATACGTACACACTTGCTCCTTCGGCCAGCCATCGAAGTCGTTATGAAATTGAGTCTGGATTTTCATCTAACTGCTTAAAAATATGGTCTCGAAACCATCCTATAAACTATCGATTATGTGTATCTGATATCCATTTTTCATCCCTAGAAGGATTCAAACACCTAAGAATTTCTTTGTGGGTTTGAACATATGGGTCAATGTCGAAACTGTTATGCAAAACGTAAAGGTGGGCCTGCTCCCAATCTGTAATATTGATTGTGACAACCTCTCTTCCAAAAATTCCTTCACCCTCAAGCCACTCAGTGTGAAGAGATTTCGGTAGGCCAACGGTTTCCACACCAGACAGGTATTCGGTACAAAATTCAACAGCTTCCTCAACAATATATTGCTCCGCAATACAACCCTCTGTCCGACTTCGGTTTTTGACATACCCTTTCAAAATCTTCATATACTGTTCAATGGGGTACATCTATCTATAATGTACAGGACCACATAGTCGAATCTCTCTCACCAAATGAACCATCAAATGAACCATCATATCGAAAAATGTTGGTGGGAAGAACATTTCCAATTCACATAATATGACGGAAATTTCTCTTTCCATAGTTGGCAATTTTTCCGGGTCTATAACTTTGCTGCATATAGATTTGAAGAAGAAACAGAGCTTCGTTAATGTATGGAGGACATTCTTGGAAAAAATGCAACGTAAAGCTATAGGAATTAGATCTTGCATCAAAACATGGAAGTCATGTGATTTAAGACCCTTTAATTTTAAATCTCCCATTGAAACAATGTTCTTTATATTTGATGAATACCCCTCTGGAACCTTTACGTCATTCAAGAAGTTGAAAAACTGATATCTCTCCTGCCTGGAAAGAGTGTAAGTAGCATGGGGAAGAAATGTTCATTTTTCACCCTTCACTAGTGCCAACTCTTCTCGTATTCCCATCTCAACCATGTCCAATCTAGCCTTAATTCCATCCTTTGTTTTTCTGGGTGCATTTAGCAATGTTCCGATGACACTATCACATACATTTTTTTCAACATGCATAACATCAATAAAATGTCTGACATACAGACAATTCCAGTATGGTAATTCAAAAAAAAAACTGATCTCTTTTTTCAACCAGTTTTCGTAAGGTTTTTAGAAAACGGTTTACCAAAAGTAGTGTCCAAATATTTCAATTTCTCAAACAATTGATCACCTGTTAGTGGAGACAGTGTTGTACGTTCCTCTGAACTTCCATCGAATGATGTCGTCCAAGATCGGTACTTATGTCGTCGGGGTAGAAATCTGCGATGTCCTAGAAACATGGTTTTCGATGAATGTTTCAACCTAATTGACTGTGTACCTTGTTTTCAAACGGGACACCCTTGAGTTCCTTTAATTCTATATCCCGACAAATTTCCATAAGTAGGAAAGTCATTTATCGTCCCGTACAACATGGATTTCAAAGTGAACTGTTCATTTTTGTAAGCATCATACATCGTAACACCTTAATCCCACAATATTTTCAAATCCTCGATCAATGGGGCCAAATAAACATCAATATCATTACCCGGTTTTTTTGGTCATGATATAAGCATAGATAACATGATGTATTTTCATTTCATGCATAACCACGACGGTAAATTATAATTTACCAACATAACCAGCCATGTACTGTGACTGATACTTTGAAAACCAAAAGGATTCACCCCATCTATAGATAATGCCAGACGAAGGTTTCTTGGCTCATTCCCAAATTTAGGATACTCGTGATCAATTCTCTTCCACTGAGGAGAGTCTGCAGGGTGACGTAGTTTCCCATATTTAATTCTTGTATCTGCATTCCATGTCAATTGTCCTGCAGTCTCCTCACTTCCATATAGGCGTCTAAACCTAGGAATTATTGGAAAGTACCATACAAATTTCGTAGGACTAGAATCATCTTTCTTGTATTGGGAAGCACCACACTTAGGTCATTATTTAAGTGATTTTTGGTCCTTGCGAAACAATATACAGTCATTCGGGCAAGCATGTATTCTTTCAGAGATCATACCCATCGATCGTAGCATCCGTTTTCCATCATATGTTCGGCTTGGGAGTTCATTATCTTCTAGGAGCATGTCATTCAGGAGAGAAAGTAGTTCCGTAAAACTGGCGTCACTCCACCCGTTTCCTGCTTTCAAATTATACAGCTTCAATATGGCTGACAATGCTGTATATTTAGTGCAACCAGCATACAATGATGTTTTTTCACAACTCTTTAACTTCTCAAATAATTTTGGGCAATCACGAAGTTCATCTTCAACTATCCTTGTCATTTCCTCAATACGATCTTCATCATCGTTCACATCTATAATCACACCCTCCATACGATCATCTTCACTGTTCACGCTTCTAATCATATCAGATGATCTATAAAATGTTGTGTTCTCTGAGTCACTACCTACATTGGTTTTTTCCCCATGTTTATTCCAACATTTATAACTTCGATCTATTCCGTGACAGATCAGGTGTTCTTCCAACTCCTCTGGACTAATTTTTCTTGAATAAAAACAGCATAAACACGGACAAAGGATTTGAGAAGGGTTACATGCATGATCTTATGCAAACTTGATAAACTCTTTTACGCCATCTTCATACTCTTTTGTCAACCTATTTTAATTCATCCATTCTTTATTCATATTCATCATCTTTATGGGTTCGATCTCGAGAACTTGCCTAATATTATGTTTTAATTAACCAGCTAGCATTTTTTGGGTTTTATAAAAACAAATCATGGTACAAATGCCTTTAAACACATGTGAAATCCATATACATGGTGTTTCCAGTAGGGTGAACATCGTGTATATATAAGATACCTAATTTAATCTGACATATATCAAATTTATTCCAAGTTAGTCTTACAAAGACTGAATGATGCCTTAGAAAATACATGACATGAGAACAAGATGAAACCAATGAGTAATAGGAGAAAACAGTAATAAATATGATGCTATCTCAATGTACTCAAGGTGATGATAAGATGTTGTTCAAGATCAACTATGGGTTGGGAGTACACTTATATTTAATTGAAAAAAACTACTAAAAACTGATCCAGAAAAGGATGAAATATCCTATTCATCAAGTCCCTTAATACAACCAATGCATTAGTTAAACCAAAAATCATCGCTAAAAAATCATACAGGCCATAACTACTCCTAAAAGTAGTCCATGGTAGGTCCATCGATGTCCAACTCATCTAATGGTATCATAATTTCAAATCTATCTTGGAAAAGATCATAGAACCTCATAGATGATCAATGTGACTATCAATGCATGGATGAGGATACATATTCATGGCTCTCATCAGGTTCAATCTCCAATAGTCCAAAAAAAGAATAAATACCAATCAACCATCTATTTTAGAGAACTATAAAACCCCATGGTAAAGTACTATGCCATATAAAACCATTATATTCTATATCATCAAATTGTAATTCAAACAACTGATGCTCTTTTGGTGTTATTTTAGAAATTGTGATAGAAACTGAATTTTCTCCCAAAACTAACTAGATTATAAAGTTTATCTCTTTATTAAGAAGTAAATTTTATACCTCATCAGTGAAAACATCCTAAAAATTTACTACCATTGGGGAAATATAATCCTACAACATTCTAGCAACATCTACAATATGCCTGACTATTTGAGCCATTAGGGTACAGTAAATATATAATTATAACATGCTATTTAAAATGAAATGTGGAAACAGGAAATCATACATAATCCTGATAAACCCATAATACAAAACATATCACCTAGTATGTCTGTCACATATACAAATAAATAAATTAGAAAAAAACATTGAGGATCTACTTCAATCCCCAAATTCCAACTCATCCCATCTCTAAATAGTATCAGAGCTAACCCATTTGATCATGCTACACTACTGGAAATAGCATATTTTACAACGGTTCAGAACCGTTGGGATAGGCTACATGTCACAAATGACTCATAGAACGTTGTCCTAAAGTTTCAACAGAATCTGAATGCATTTGGTCAGTTTTCCGTATGCCAGTATTTGTTTTCAATTAAAATGTTGTCCATTTCAAATAAATCTGAGGAACTTCAATTATTGGTGGTTACACCGGGCCTTATATTGAGGCGGGGTTGACACTTCAAATCATAAAGGTACCATTAAATACTTACATTGGTCAACTTGTTTTGGAAATTGTTTATCTTCATCCGTGCCTTGTACTTTCACCCATGAATTTGAAGGTGAGTATGCGTACACGATATTTGACCTTCTTAGAGAAGAGTTTCTGGAAGAGTATAAGAGACATGAAGCAATTAAGATCATTAGAGTGTTGGAGAAAATGTGGTTGCTACAAATAATGTGGCAATCGGCTTGTGTAACGTGGCCTAAGTTACAACTTGCAGGTATTGTACTTTATTTTTTTATGGAGGCTTTCAGTGTAAATGAATTTTGGAATGATCATTGCTATTAATTGTCTTTTAGGTTCTTTTGATAGCTGAGGGGAAAGGGTGGGGTCTACAGACATTGGAGGATATGTCGAAGGGTGATTTTTTGTGTGAATATGTTGGAGAAATGGACTCTTTTCCCTTCAAGCTCCCCGAACCCCGATCACCATCGGGGTTCGGGGAGCTTGAAGGGAAAAGAGTCCATTTGGTTATATATTAGATACTATGGAAATGTTGCAAAAATATAGGATGTAATTTCCCATAAAGTCACCCTTCGACATATCCTCCAATGTCTGCAGACCCCACCCTTTCCCCTCGGCTCTCAAAAAACCTAAAAGAAAATGAATAGAAATGATCATTCCAAAATGCATTTACACTGAAACCCTCCAGAAAAAAATAAAGTACAATACCTGCAAGCTGTAACTTAGGTCGCGTTGCATAAGCCGATTGCCACATTGTTTGTAGCAACCACATTTTCTCTAACACTCTAATGATATTCATTGCTTCATGTCTCTTATACTCTTCCAGAAACTCTTCTCTAAGATGGTCAACTATCGTGTATGCATACTCACCTTCAAATTCATGGGTGCAAGTACAAGGCACGGATGAAGATAAACAATTTCTAAAACAAGTTGACCAACATGCATCATCCTTGATGGAAGTAAGATAGAAATTCACATGGACGTTCTTAAAGATATGATTTTGATGTATATAGTGAAAGGGTGGTGGATGTTCATTGTTGATGTTGTTCGTCTACGAGAATTTCACCTTCTCTTCTCCTCTCACTATGTCTTAGACATCATGAAATAGCCTTATATCATGTGGGGTAAATTGAGGTTGCTGAGAAACTATGGCACCGCATGATCTTTCATGTCTAGTTCCCTCATGATTGTTTTTCTAATCAAGATGCCTATGATCATTAGTTGCGTGTAAAGGTGGTGTGATAGCCTCCATGATAGATTGGAAGTTGACCAATCCATTTGATGAACAAGATGGGATGCTAAATCTGACATTAAGAGCATCCAATACAGGAAATTGTTCCAATGATTCAGCAAGTGAGGCTACATTTAAAGATATTTCTTGTGTTTCATCAAGCGAGTCAGTTCCTAGTTCCAAAAATCATTCACAAACATCACTCATCAGTTTCCTCAAGGATAAACTTGGGTTCATGGATTTGTATGATCAAAGAGATCTATCCTCTACTGCTTTTATAACCTATGTGGTGCATGTTTCAAATTCCTCCAGGAAAAAGGAACAAATGTGATGAGTTTTAAGCCACATCTATTTGATGTTTTGAAATGTTAATTATGTTTTGAAAATGGGTTCAATCTTTGAGGAAAAGTTGAATTGTCCTTGATTCATGTATGGATGATGGATTCACATCCATTCCAAGTGGTTTTGATGAAAAGGATGGATGATAACATTGGTTGGTGTTCTCATGGATGTCTAAGCACGGTAAGTTAGAAAACATGTTGGGTATGTTGTGGAGTTTTAGTTGGGGTTCTAGTGGTTCTTTCCTGATGATGGAGGTGTTAAACATCAGATGGTGGTGTTTGTGAGCTAAAGCGTATAGTGGGGAGCACCATAGAAATTAAGTGGTCGGTTGATGACATGATCGGCATTTTGAATTAGATAGTCTTGGGTAAAATCCATCTTGGTGTTTAGATCGGTTGAGTACATTGAGATGAAGGTTGTGGTTGGGTTGTGTTATGGGTGTTTGGGGGAAATGTAAGTATTTAATGGTACATTTATGTTTTGCATAATGAATAATTAGTAGATCACATTTTCTTGTTTGATATACTAGTTTTTCAATTAAAATGAAGTCCATTTTAAACTATAGAGAGACACTTCGAGTGGATAACCCTACCCCCACCCCACACAGCCCTACCCCCACATGTACACCCTCCCCCACCCCAAATAGCCCTACCCCCACCCCATTTGGACAACCCAACCCCCCCAACCTACCTAGATAGCCCCTCCCCCACCCCACTTGGACAACCCTACCCCCACCCCACTTGGACAGCTCTACCCCCACCCCACACCCACCCCACTTGGACAGCCCTACCCCACCCCACTTGGACAACCCAACCCCCCCCCCCCCCAACCCCACTTGGACAGCTCTACCCCCACCCCACTTGGACAACCCAGCTCTACCCCCACCCCACTTGTCATCATTTTTCATCACCAATTTATAGGCGGTGACCCTAGAAATACATTAATAATAAACTATGAATTGATACTAAGGAGGTAATCTTATGAGATCATTAGTCTATAAGAATCATCCCAAATTATTTAGTGGTGGCCCTAGGTAATCCATATTTATCTTTGTATAATCATATAACTATGAGATTATGCTATGTGATGAAAATTAATATGGATCCATCATCATTTCCATTGGGATAATCTTTGGGAATCCATATAACCATAATATTAAAAACTATTTCCTTTGTATCTCATACATAAATATTCAACTCAAAGGGGTAGAACTTACCGCCCATGGTAACTCAAAATAAAAAAAATGAAAACAAGGATTGGTTATCCACAGAATTCATCACACATAACCTTGGTAGACCTCTCACACATGTGAACTATCATAACTAACCAATTACCATATACTTCATCTTAGAGTCAAGATATCCCTATGGAACCTATAGGGTATCCAATTCCACATCATTCACAAACAACCCACTTGTGTTGCTAAATATCAATAAAATATCTTATTTCGACACTCATCACTAATTATGAATCACATCCCTAGACATAATCATAATCACATTAAGACCACACTATCTATTATGGAAATCCTTACTGGAATTAGGCTCAAGATATGGTATCATTCCTATCTCACATCTATATTCACTATTTGGTCCTCACACACACAATATATAAATAATATACCAAGGGAATACCATCCATGGAACTCACATCCCACCTTGAGAGCACGAGGAGGAGGAGGACGAGGCGGCGGTGGTCGTGGCAGCGAGGGTGGAGGCGGCGGCGGCAGCAGAGGTGGAGGCGGCAGCGGCGGTAGAGGCGGCGGCGGTCGCGGCAGCGAGGGTGGAGGCGGCAGAGGCAGTGGCGATCACGGTAGCGGGAGCGGGGGCAGAGGCGGCGACGACGGCGGAGAAGGAGGAGGATGAGGAGGACGAGGAGGAGGAAGGAGGAGGAAGGAGGAGGACGAGGAGGACGAGGAGGAGGAGGACGAGGTCGCGCGGCAAGGGGCCTGGTTCAGCTTCCGCGAGAGCTTGACCGCGTGCAAGCGAGGATGGCCTATTAGGGTTATTAAATAAAAACCGAAAGAACCTTTATCAGCACTCATTAAAAGTGATGATAAAGGTATGTTTTATTAGCGCTAAAATAAAAGCGCTTATAAAACATTCATTTATCAGCGCTTTTTTAGCGCTGATAAAGAGCTACCTTTATCAGCACTTTTAGATAGCGCTGATAAAGGCATACCCATTTATCAGCGCTTTCTGTTTAGCGCTGATAAAGGGCAGCGCTTCCCTTTCCCAGTTTTGTGGTAGTGATATCTGGAGATCAAATATGATTTCATCCAAAAAAATTTGTCTGATAGTCTTGATATAATTTATTCATTTTGGACTTAGTTATATTTTTACTTCAGTTCTTTTATAAATCTTCATCCAAAAATTTATGATCGTCCATTTGATGTACAATAAATGTACATCCAATTATGATTAATTATTCCATCTGATAAATTAGTATTTCCTATATACATAAAAATAGATTTTATGAAAAAACATTCTTAGGACTAGTGAAGTATACAAGTTAGTGAAACATATACTTTTAAGTAAACTTATTTTGATTTTCAAAATTAGGTTATAAAGTGTTAAAATACATTATTTTGACTCAATATGTATTCCCTTATATCTTATGAATGAGAGAACATGGTTTCCCAATGATCTATGTATTGGATACACGACATGGGGACTGATGAAATATGTAACTCTAAGGCCACATGACATGTATTCCAAGTACATGCCATGTAACTTGATCTTGTCTATAGGATGAAGACACACCCAGTCCAAATGCATGTGATAAGGAAATAAGAAAGTGAATGTACACACCGTGTATATTGTATAACATTCCATGCACTTCAAACAAGCATGCGGTAGGAAACACACCCAATCCCAAGGCATTTGTGTTGAATACACTGGTAGAAGAAAATACATGTCATGTGCGTTAGTACATTTTATGTAGTCTGTTGTAGAAAAAGTGTTCAGTTTTTCATGGATAAAAATTAAATATATAATCAAACCTATTCACATGTTTTCCATGTTTCATTTATTTAAAAAAGTACACAACATGTCATTCGATTGATAATTATATATTAAATCAATTCCATGATAAATTTTTGGATAAGCACACAAAGTTTCCTAAAAGTACACTCATGTAACTTATTAATTTTAAATGAAATTTATTTTGATGATGGTGGGTTAAGGATGATTGGATTGAATTAAGATAAATTAAAATAATTGGATTAATTCATGGTGCATTATCATAATTAAAGAATTAATTGAAGTAATTTATAACAATATTTAAAATGTATGATCATTATTGAATATTTGGATGATTATGATATTAGACCAACCCTTTGTATGTGATTGTTTTTTTAATTTATTTTGGTTAAATTATTATTGGCGTCCTATGAGCCATACCATCCCCCTAATTATGTAAGGGCATGCATTCCCATGGTTTCTTTTATATAAAACCCATTTATCCAACCCATTGGATCTCCTCACCTGTATGTGAGTAAAAACTAATGTAAGGATGGAGATCCTAGTGGAGAGGAGGCGGTCCAAGTTTAGGAGTTTAGGTTGAACCAATCAAGGTGATACATAGGATCCAAGGTGAAATATTGTAACATGAAACAAGATATGGTTCAAGGTGTTTTCCCCTAGGGTCAAGGGTTAGTTTATCATCTATTAGATTAACTAACTGTTAGTGAATCTGATGATAATTCCACTTATATTTTATTTCTATTAGTTTCATGGTTAATTATTTATATATGTTGACATTTCAAGATCACTTAATAAATGAATCAACAATCATGCAATATAAAATAGGATATAATCAGATTATGCATAAATGTTTTATAAAACATAGTTATACAATTTATTAAAATCCACTTAATGTTAACAAGTCATGTGAATATACAAAATGGTATTTACGTATAAAGATAAAAATCCATCAAACTAAAAAATTAAGTCAGTATATCCTTCCACTTCTTAAGTTACAAATGAACTCATAGTTCAAAAATTCATAACCAACCTAATTTGGGGTGCTTTCAATTATCATGAATTTTTTAGGTTGAAGTTTTGGGTTGACTTAACTTATTTTATATCAAGGGTAGACTACCCAAGTGGGACTTTGTGTAACTAAGATGCAAAGGTTGATGGAATATTAAAATATGATTTCAGGATTGGGGAGTCTATTCAATGGATCAAGAAACTATGAGTTAATGTAGTTGGAAAGTTACACCTACCTAAAACCCTTCAAATAACTTGTTAGACCCAATTATAGGTTATGAGAAGAGGAATATGGATCCTTTCCACTAAAATATCTAAGAAATAAGATATTCTTAAAATGATTTTGAGGGATATTTTGTTTTGAAAAATAGTGGGATATTAATAAATAATTTAATTAAATTTAAATTTTTTAATCTAATTTTCTAATCAAAACAAGTACAAAGTATTTTCTCTTAATTTTTAGAAATGGAAAATCAAATGACTCCACAATATCACAATGATTTATACTAGATAAGGATAACTTTCTCACTAATGATAATTAATAGGAATGGTATAGGTTCTTGTGTGTTATACTATTCCCTAAACATAAATTATACATGTTGGAAGACCCACTTCCTAAGTTCATTTCCAAAGAGGATAATAAGGAAGAAGTGTCTCTCTATTTGAAGCATGTGGAAAATTCTATAGATGTATAATTTTTCATGTTATCCACCATATCCAATGATATTTTAAAGAAATATAAGAATGTAGATATACATAGCATCATTTCTCACCTTAAGGATTCCTATCAAGAGAATGCGAGATCAAAGAGACATGGGATCTCTAATTCACTATTGATGTAAAATCTTGGAGAGTCAGAGCTAGTTGGGGAACATGTAGCCAAGATGATTAGCTATATTGAGTGCATTGATATCTTGGTTTTTTAGATCCCTGGTGAGCTATGCACATATCTCATTTTTTCCACACTACCCAAAAAAAACTCAAATTTCATTATGAATTATAATATGAGAAATAGTGAGAAGACACTATTGAAAATTATTATGCATGTTCTCTAAGTTAAAAAAGAAATGGTGTGTGAAAAACTCGATGTAATTATGGTGAATAAGAAGAGTAAGAACAAGGAAAGGTGGCTAAATATTCATTCCAAGTATAAGGCTTCAGATCACCATCCTCCAAAGAAGAAGAAGATATAAAGATAAGGAAAGGGATGGGATGTGGTATGTTTTTCATGTGGAAAGTAGGGCTATTGGAAGATGAATTTCCCTCAAGAAAAGAATAAATGGGAAGCTTTAGGTTCATTCATTATTGAGTGTAATCTTTCCATATATATAAGTTGGGAATTAGATACTGCATGTGTTACTCACATTTTTATCCAAACACAGAAACCAAGTAGATTTCAAAAGATTACCATAGATGACGTCGATCTATGGGATGTTAATGGAGCAAGGCTGGCTACTCTATCCATTAGAGGCTACTATATCTGTAAGATACCATATTTTTTTAGGTATTTACCTCTTTTAATTTTTCACTAAACCTATTTTGTTCTATTTTTAATTTGTCTTAAAACCTTGGTGGTAGAGTCTCATTTGAAGATAGAGATATTTTTTTGGGGGAAATGACCAAAAGTTTGGGGATGTATGTTTTTTATTTGAATTAATGGAGTCCAAGTATACACATGTTAAATGGAATTAAAAGGGTTTCCCATGAGTTTGGGATCCTTTGAAGGTGGTTTGGGATTTTTGTAAGAAACTGGTCTTAAATATATCAATAAGACATTTATGCATCGTGTAAATATAGTACATGACATGTAACTATAACCAAGAAGATATAATGAAAGTAATATAGGTAGTTAATTGGTCACACACTGTGAATTTACATTGCACGATGTGTAATGTTCGATCATGGTTAAAATCACCCAAGGAGATGTGATTTTTGGCATACTCATAACTTATTAAATACATGACATGAAAAGCGATTGCATGTCATTTATTTTTCAAGATGGGAATTTTTAAGGGAAGGAAATTCTTATGTTTCCATTCCAATTGTGTGAAAATATCCTCTCTCAAAACCTAAAAACAATTATAGGAAATTTTAGAGTGACTTCCTCCATTATGTATGTTCTATTCAAGAAATCAATCACTGATGAGTTATTTTTCTTAGGTTTTCCCTTATATTTTGTTATTATATAGTTGTGGATATTTAATCTTTGCACCGCATATGTTTTGGATGTTGATATTGATCTATATGATCAAGGTTTCTTCTTGCGATCTTCTATGTTTTTGTTCTTGTTGTCTTTCCCTATTTAAAGATTTGCGTTGATTTCCAGTTAATGGTAGGTGGTCTAAAACCTAACCCTATGGTCTGTTTAATTTTCAAGTATGTGCAATATTGAGATTTCACCAACACAATGTGTGCATTAATTAATTGAATGATTAATGATGGTAAATACTGGATTGGATTATTCCTTGGATCCCTTTGGATTAAATGGTGTTGTGACCTAGCTTGTGGCTACCCATTGGGTGAGCAAACCCTTGAATAATAATGAATTGGATACTAGATTAAATTGTGTTTAGAATTATGTGAGAACACAAGAAATTTATTGACATGGAATCACTTCAGTGGTTCCATTTTATGATCAAAATGACTAGCATGTTAATGGTTTAATACCCAATTGATAAATGGAATTGATAATTGAATGATAAATGATGTTTTTTAGAATTAAATATTGGGTCTAATGATATGATATTATGATATCCTTTCTATTATGACATGTGTTGTGATTGATGTTGTAATGCTTATATAGAGGTCTATGCCTGGATCTTATAATGCTTATATAGTGGGCTTGTACTAGTTTCATGTTGTAATGATTATATATAGGGAAATTCCTAGATTCTATAATGCTTATATAGTGAGTTTGGATCAGTTTCATGTTATAATTATTATATATCGGGCTTTGCACAATTTCATGTTATAATGATTGTATATAGGGATTGGCTCAGATTCATGTTTTAATGATTATGTAGAGTGCTATGCTCATATGATGAAATTATTATATAGAGGGTTATGCTTAGATGCTGAAATGATTATACAAAGGTATTTTTTTGGTTATGTGATTATTCCATGGTTTTTTTTATAGTTGGAATATTTGTGCTACATGATCAGATATATTATGGCATGGTTTCAATCTAGGTTGATTATTGTATTATATTAAGTTGATTAATCAATACACCTATTTACACTTCATTTCATGTACTTATTATCAAACTAGTTTTGTTTAGACATAGTGGTGTTGACCTACTAATTTTTTCTGACACCCTATTCAGAATGTCATTTGGTAACCAAGTAGATTACATGGATACTGGTTTGGATAAGGGAAAGGTACCTTGTTGTTGATTGTTGCTTGTGGGATGAGCTATAGTTTGGAGATGGGACCAACATGGGGTTTGGGACTAGGGTATTTTGAGTTTATTTTTATAATCTAGTTATTTTATTTGTATGGATTTAAGTTTGATATTTAGATACATTTTATGTTGTCATTACATGATTCATTATTATTGTTTTATCGGTTCCTCCTTTTACTTCCCATTTGTATATTGTATTGTTCTTATATTTTTATTACTTTGATATTTATTTATATTGTTTATTTATGCTATATTGTGATTATATACTAGTGGGTATAATCTCCCCACTATATTATTCCCACCCCACTACTAGTTAGTAGCCTCTGGCATGTAGGGAGGTGCGCTTGATGTCTTATAACTACCCCAATTTGGCCATGTGAGAGTTCCATATCGGGGGATGTTACAAAGTGTTATTAGATGAGTAGGTTTTTCTTTTCTATTTCTTTACTATTTGGGAAAGGTAGAAATGAGTCTAGGATGTGTTGGGGCTTGGTAACGAGCTTGTTCATGGGAGTATCTGACCCATGTATGGGGTAAAATCTAAGTACCTAGGGATGAGATTGGTGTTCATGATGTTCACTTGTTATGGTTGATGTTATTTCACCTTTGGTGATTCACATGTAGTGTGTTGTTATTTATTCTTTTGATTTCTACTCATGGTCTGATATGGCACGAGATGATTATGCATGCATCATGATAGGAACATATAGATATATATTAACATGCATTGTTCAAGATAAAAATATATTTATTTCATGTGATATATTTTCCTGTATGAACTATGAAATGAGAACCATGTTATATCTGATAAATGAAAATAAATAATTGTTATATCATGCTAAAACACTTGTAATCCATGTTAAGAGAGACCATGGACTAGTGGTTCTATGTTGTTGTCACCTATTGAGGTTGACCTTGTTTTTAACCTATGTTCTAAGGAGTGTATTTGTCTTATAGAGAAAATAAATCCTCGTCTTATTCAAGTTGAGCATCAGGAGAGTGGTAATTATCACACTTCTAATGCAGCTGAACTAGAGATTCCTATAGATCATGAGGATCAAATGGACTATTTATACTATGAATTTAGTGTTTGTGTTGATAAGAGAGTTTCAACTATAGTATTTAATTAAATTCACTAGATAGGGAGGCCCCAAGCTACCGATTTTTGGATTTATTTAGTCCAGATGATCTTCAAGCACCTCGATACACCCACATATAGGATAGTGAATCTTATTGTGTATATTCTTTGTGGACTTACCAAGAATTGTTAAAAAATTCTAAAGCAATATGGGTAGGAAGAGGAGTTATCTTAGATGGACTTTGAGGAAAATTTCTTAAGATACTTATATATAAATATATTGAGGGATAAGAAGGATCACCATTTCATGCATCTCACATAGGATAGCTTGTCAATGATGGACTACGCTGGATGTTTCACCAACTTGTGGAGCTTTTCTTCATCCTTAGAAGATTATGCGATCTTAAGGGAGATACATTTTTAAGATGGGTTTTTCTATGAGATCACTCCATAGGTGAATGTATTTATCTTGATTATCTTTTAAGATCCGAGGAATCAGGAACTCATCACAGAAGGTAATATTAGAGTCCCCAAGTAGCAACCAAGTTGTTTCTGCTGGGAAAACTAGGATCTCTTCTTTTAGTGGTAACAAGATCTAATATAACAATTATCATTAAGGAAAAAGTGGGCATAGTAGTCAGGGCAGTGTGAATCCATCACAGAACTATGTTATATTAAAGTGCTATCAATGTGGAAAGTTAGTCCACAAGAAACCTTAGTGTCTACACCCTACTTTGGAGTTCCATGCTTGCAGTCAGCTGGGTCATCTTAAAAAGTTTTGTAGGAACTTATTACAGTAGAGTAGTGGTAGGGGATCAAGATAGGTACTGGATTTTGGGAAGGACTCAGTTACCCCTCAGTAGACAGGTAGTTAGAGTTCTACAAGACATTCAGGTTGAGGCATTAGACATGGTACCCTGGTGTAGGTGCAACAATACCAGGTAGAGGTAATAACTTAGGGGATTTGGATTAGAGCTCGGGTTAGAGGGGTCATTTATACATTATGTAGTCTACTTTGGCTAGTGTGGATGTAGGACCTTATACCATCAAAGGTACTATTATTTTATCATTTACCCTTGCTTACATTTTTTCTAATGCATGTGAATGACATTTATTTTTATATGATCTTTTTGAAAAAATGGCTTGGTCTTGGTTGTGGAAATATTGGATGGTGTTTTGACAATTGATAAACCATTTGGAGTATGTTCAGAAAACACTACAAAAAAATGTTGTTAGAGGGGGTTACAATCCCCTCTAAATGATTTAGTGGCGGTTATGGTGAACCACTGCTAAAGTGGTCACCTACTATTGTTATAGGTAGTTTTCATAAACTGCTGGTGAATAGAGAAGTGAATTAGTGGTGATTTTATTAGAAGGGGTTTAAACCCCATCTAATTTTGGCCTAAATTCACTAGAAACTGGAACATTATAAGGGGTTTAAACCCCTTATAATTTATTTATTATTTAGAGGCGGGTAGAACCACCTGCAATTTATTTTCAAAGGGAATATTTAGAAGCAGTTTTTCAACCTCCCATAATTACTCACAGTTTTAGGGGTAGTTTAAACCACCCCTAAATATTTCATTTTTTAAAAAATATTTTTTCTCCTCCATCCAGTTTAGTTGTGTTAGGGCCTCCCTCCCATTCCCCCCATTGATATACATGACCCTCCCTCTCATCCCCTCCAGTTATCATCCCCATCCTCATCAATCTACAAGGCCCCCTACCTCTCATTCAATCATGCCTATTCCGCTCCACTTCTCCCCCAATCTTTCAATTTGACAACAACCATCATGTGGGAAAACTATCATGCCAACCCCCATGTAAAATTCCCATCTATGGGATTCAAACCCCAATTTCTAGACAAAGAGTGCCTCCAACACCCCCAAGATATACCACAATACCACTTTAATATATGTTATTTAAATACACATTAGTATATTTATATACATTTCATTCTTTATTAAATAAGTATTATTTATAGAATAACTTTAAATACATTTAAATATATAAACTATATATAAATTTAAATAAACTATATATTTATATGTATATTTACATACATTTGAGTAAGTATATTTTTACATATATCTATAATTATATTTATGTTATATATATACACATATGTTTATATGTTAATAAATATATTTATATAAATTATTTATATACTTAAATACATATTTATATATTATGTACATGTTTATTTATATAATATATATAAGTATTTATTTAATATATTTATATAATGTCTTTAAAAATATATTAATATAATGTATTTCAATACATATATTTATATAATGTATTTCAATACATATATTTATTATTATGCACATTAATATATATTTATTTATATAAATTTTATAATATTATATTTAATTAATATTATATGAAATAAAATTTAGGGGCGTTTCATAACCCCCTCTAAATTTGATGATTAGAGGGGGTAGTGCAGAACCCACTCTAATTATACAAAAAATGAATTTAGAGTAGGTTGTTCATAACCCCCTCATAATAAACCCCTCTAATATGTTATTTTTTTATAGTGGAATATCAAATGTTTCAAGTAATGTTCTTTAGAAATTGGTGGTTACCATTTCTTTTGGGAACTATTTATGATAGAAATGATAGGTTTTTATTTTATTCTTGGTATGGATTGGTTAGTTTTATACCAGAATCATATCGACTGTTAATAGAGGAGAGTTACCTTTCTATCTCCATAAGATGGAAGATATTTTCACTAGGGTGAGTGGGATCTTCAGGCTGTTCATACAGGACCAATTCAGTGTAGGTTGGATTGTCTCATGGATTAGATAGCAAGTCTTATTCAGGATGATGGAGGAATGCTACAGGATAATTTTCCTCCAATGGTAGACCATTTTCAGGATGTTATTCCTAAGGAGTTCTATGGATTACCACCTGTAAAATCCCGACCCTGAGATAGGGTACGTCTTAGTTTTAATTTTTGTTTTATGGAATTTTACCGAGGATTAGGGAAGGTAAAGTGGGTGTAATGTGGGTTTGGGACATAAAAAGGATTGAAAAGAGGCTAAGATGTGATAATATAATAGTTGGAGCACGATTAGTAGTAATTGTGTGCCATAACCATGCGACCAGCAAAAGGGTATGCACATTTAGGGAAACCATGCAGGTGTCCAAGGAGACTGTGAAACTTTAGGTCGACTTGGATAGTGGTGAATTCATGTCCATCGTATGGTTTTTCAAACCATTCTAGTTTCTAGAAAAACCATACAGCATTATTTCCTCTTGGACAAAGGGAACCACACAGTTGGTGCACGGTTTGGCAAACTATGCAGCCAAACTATGTACTATATTAAAAATGGGGGTTGTATAGTTTTTCCCTCTTGATATTATTTCATTATTCCCCAAATTCCTCCCCCATTTGACCACCTACATCTAGGGTGATTGACCAACAACCTCCTCCTCCTCTATGGGTGTTTCTCCTTTGATTCTTAAGCATTTGGAGTGTCGTTGAGTGAGAATCAAATCTCCAAGTAAGTCTTCAACTCTGTTTCCTTCCATTTACTAGAAGAGGCTTGGTGTGTTTTTTTCTCTCCTTCTGAATCCCTAAAAACCTCTTTTTAAATAAAAATATATGTTCAGATGTTAAAGGTTTTTTGGGCTCAAATCAAGGGCCAAGGTTGGATGAGCGGTTGCATATGAGCATGAGGTAGGTGGTCTATAAGCTTTTTACTATAGTCTTAATGTTTTAATATGTGTATGTAGTTATTTAAAGTTTATTCCTTATTGAATTTTCATGTATTTATATTAGGAAGTTAATTTGGGCATTAATGTGAGGTGTGTGACCCTTCATAGACCTTGTTGGATCTATTGGTGATTTGACACCGCACATAGGGTGACCCATGTGGTATGCCAAACCCATGATAGTGTTGAAATGAATTGTTAAAATTTAATATGGGGTAATTATGGAAGTAAATGTGTAACATACTGTTACATTGTTAATTGGTACGTTCTAAACCTTGTTGCGGTTTTTCCTTTTCATTGACTGGGTAGGGATGAGAAGGAAATAAAAGGATACCTGTAATGGTGAAGTCATATATTTGTTGCAATTTATGGCACAAAACTTAATAATTCTACAAACTACTGTATAATTATACAACATGTAATAGGGTTACATGATGTGTAACTCATAAATGAAAATTAATTCACTTTTTATAAAAAGAAAATTATTTTCTTGGTGATTATGGGAGTTGACAATTACACAATGTGCAATTGGGTTACACATCATGTAAAGTACCTATGATTTTTTTTAAATAGGTAGAACGGCTGAATTTATCAAATTTATTCCCTTTAGGTTCCTTTCTCTCAACCTAGAGTCATCTCTAGGTGATTTTGGGAGCCCTCCAACCCCTCTAGGTATTTTCATTTAGCAATTGATCCTCATTTTGGTCATTCTTCATTGGTTTTGGTGTAGTGGATGTACAATCTTGAGGTATGTGTATTTCCTCCATTACATTGACCCCTTTTTTCAAAATTGAATCTAATTTTGAGTTGTGGATTATATTCTAGGGTTTCCATGGACGTTGTTGGGTTTCATTGTTGGTGGATCCCATTACGGGTGTAAACTACCCGAGTTTTTAGGTAGGTGGTTCTGTCTCTAGATTATGTTTGATAAATATTATTGTTCCATTTTTATAAATTGATTTATAAATAAATTGGTATAAAATTGGAATGATTTTTTGTGTGTGTTGGAAAGGGATTTTTAAGAAAAGTGGCATTTACTTGATTTTTGATAAATAGAAAGAAAATTGGTTTTTTCAAAGCATTGAATGATTTGTGAAAAAGAAGCGGGTATGGTTACCCAATTAAATATTGAATTGAATAAACATTTTTCAAAACATTGAGATGATTTTGAAAATGATAATGTGGGTTACCTTGGGTACTAGGTGGAATGTTTAGCTTGAGGCCATCGTTCATTGTGGGGGTTCACTTTCTATGTGTTCTTTTTATCCTAAAGTGTAGATTATTAACTCTAGGTACGTATATGATGTTGGGGTTTCAAATTTTGGGGTGTCTCCCTAGACATGGAGTATAAATAATTGGATTCAGGTACCATAGTGAATTGATCATAGATTTTTTGGTAGGATTAGTCTGTTGTCTAACCTATTGTATTCCTTGGTTTTTTGATACCTATGTTGCTACTATTGTTTTGTATTGATTGGATTTGTACTGTTTTAGCCTTGATATGCATGTTGATTCCTGTTAAATATGATATAGAAAATGTTCTTTGAAATTGATATACCTAATTTTGTTTTAGAATCGTGGAAAAGGGAAATGTTTACTATTTTTTATATAAAAATGTTTTACTACTTATCATTCCATGTTTTATTTGAAATGAGCATATAGAAATTGTTATACATATAATTTTTATAGAGAACCTAGGTGGGATACTAATGATCCTATTATCTCACACCCCATTCACCCCTTTAGAGGTGCGTAGACCTTTTTATGTCTTTTTATGCAGGTAAAGGAAAGGCACCACAGTGAGGCAGTGGGTTTTCATGTCAGCTGAGTTGGGTAGCTAGTGGTGAGATTTTGGGAGGTTTCCCAAACTATCACAAGGAGTAGTTTCTTTTTTTCATTTTCCTTTGTGGTTGGACTTGTCTATTGGAGTTTTTTTTCTACTTTAGTTATTGTTTTTTTCTTCTATCTTTTACAGTTATGGTCTGTATATATATATTAGTATTCAGTTATTTATTTCTTCTTTGAGTATGTATATATTTCCATTTTCTTCATTCAGTTTGGGAAAAAATCATTCCCTTAGTGTGTAGTTTGATGCCCAGGTACTTGTCGTCGGGCCATGGGGATCTATAACACCCTTCGGGTATGTAACAGATCAGTTCAGGTACCAAGTTTGAGGGTAACTTGGGCTGGTTCATTACAAATTGGTATTAGAGGGGGTCTATCCTTAAGAGTCCTTGTCTTGGAATGTCTATTAGAGTGGAGATAGGATTGTTGGTACTTTAGAGGTATGTTTCAATAAGTTCCTAGACAGATCTTTTCATGATGAGACTCAAGTTTCCATGGGACATTGGGATATGTGTCTCTAGTGTTGGTTTTTGTTTTAAATCTCAGTTTCTGATTATGGGTTTTCTGGTTTGAATTAAGATTTACTCTTTTATCTGATCATTCCTTCTATTTCGGTGTACATCAATATGCCTTCGAGATGTCATCCACGTGTTCCTCAGGAGGGTGAAGCTGATGCTCCTCAACAGAATCCACAAATAGATCAGAATCTCATTGAGGATATAGTATGGGAAGTCCATGCAATTGATCAGAATGTACCATGAGTTCAGAACACAACTGTTGAGGTACATCCAGAAGCTGGAGGAGAGAGAGATCAATTTTGGTAATTCTTGTGTGAGAATACACCATCCTTTAAAGGAATGAATGAACCTCAAGAGGCATAGTACTGAATATATAGGATCAATAAAATCTTCAAATTTCTAGAAACACCTAAGAATATCAAGGTGAAGTGTGTAGCATTTAGGCTCAAGGGTTCTGGTAAGCAATGGTGAAATTCCATAGTCCAGGAAGATTGACATATGAACTTAGATTGGAAGGGTTTCTGAACCATGTTCTTCCAATTGTTTTTTCCAGAGTCATTAATGTTAGAAAAATATCCAGAGTTCCACTCTTTGAGGTAGGGAGAGTGTTCGATGTTGGTGTACACAAACCAATTTTCTGAGCTTGTCTAATTTTCTCTGTACATGGTAAAGAATGACCGGCTGAAGGCTCAAAAGTACCTATAGGTTTTGTGACTAGATATCATATTGTAGGTATTTATGTTAAATATTTCTACCTATGTGGAGATAGTAGATAGATCTATGATATACGAGATTAATATGGAAAGAAAGGTTGGATTTTCCACCTCTTCTCTTCCATACAGTGGCAAATTCAGTGGCACGCATGGGAGGAAAAGGAAGCGGTGAATCATCTCAGGAGTGGTGAAGGTGGGTCTTAGTAGTGAGCCTCCTCTACACCATCTGATATAGATAGCAGCATACCCATGACTTGCTATCAGTGTGGCAATATCGGACACACAAGACATTTTTTTCATATGCCCATGAAGACGTTCAATAGTTGTGGACATATTGGTCATTTACAATGATTCTATTAAGATATGTATACACCTCATTATGGTTAGGGTTCATCAGTTACAAAGGATACTATGGGGTAGTCATATGCTTCAAAGACTACATATCTCCATCCACAGGCCTCAGTAGTGAAGCACTTTCACGTAGTAAATGAGTGTCCAGTGGAAGTCAATGTAGGTCCAATGACAGTGAGAGGTACTATCATTATTTCACCTTCCATAAAAATTACTTTATTTGATACCAGTTCCTCCCACTCATTTATATTTTCATGTTTTTTTGATATTCTTAAACTTCCAATGTAACTTATGTTCTTTTTTTATGGAGTTAGTGACACCCCTTGGTAAGAGTAAAGAGTAGGGGTTTCATTGTCCTTCTTGTTCATTACAGATATCTAATATAGAGTTGGTCTGGGATTTTCTCATTCTTGATTTGGATCTATTTGACGTCATCATCAGTATGGATTGGCTAGTAACTCATTGAGATGAGGTTGATTGTTATCATTAGTTTGTTTCATTTATTGCTACTGATGGGAGGTCTCATGTGTTTTAGGGGGAGTGGGATCCTAGGTATGGTGGTGCAAGGCCTTCCCAGCCAGAGCTCCAGAGTTTTTTGTCTACTATTTTGATTGAGCCAAATGAAATTTATTTTGTTATTGAATTTCCTATTTTTGTTTAGAAATTTTCTAAAATTTTTTCAGACGACTTCTTTGGTCTTACTCTAGAGAGAGAGGTAGAGTTTACAATTGACTTGGTTCTAGGGACGCAGTCAATATCGATACCTTCTTATCGTATGGAACCAGTAGATATGAAAGAGTTTAATATTAATTTGGATAACCTATTGGAAAAAGGTCTTGATCACCATAGTATTTCACCTTGGGAATCCCTTATGCTCTTTTCCAATAATCCAGATGGATCACTTTGATTTTTTGTGTACTATTAGAAGTTGAACCATGTAACGGTTAAGAACAAGTGTCATTTTCCTCATGTTAATGATTTGTTTGATCAGTTAAAGGGGTAAAATTGGTTTTCAAATATTGATCTTTGGTTTATCATCATATCAGAGTTTGAGAGTCTGATATACAAAAGATATATTTCAGGAGATGGTATGTCCATTATGTATATCTTGAGATGCCTTTTAGTATGACTAATGATTTTACATTTTTTAGGGATTTGATGGATCAGATATTCTATAAATATCTTGAAACTTTTATGGTAGTGTTCGTGGATGATATTCTATCTTATTCTAAATTCGAGTGTGAGCACAAGAACCATCTGAGTTTGGTTCTGTAAATTTTGAGAAGTCACCTTTTGTATGAAAAACTTTAAAAAATTATTTTTTGGATTTGAGAAGTGAAGTTATTAGGGAACATGATTTATAAACATGTCTTATCAGTTGACCTTGAAAAGTTGAAGTTTGTCTTATCCTAGAAATAACCACATAATGTCTTTGAGATTTAGATTTTCCTTGGTCTTGATGGATATTACCAATGATTTTTTAAAGATTTATCTAAACTGGCATCACCTTTGACTACCCTTACCAGGAAATCAGAAAAATTCACCTGGGATGTGAAGTATCAGTCTTCTTTATATGAATTGAAATTACTTCTGAGATCAGCTCCTATCCTGATCTTACATGATCTCGGTAAGGGATACATGGTTTTTTTATGCTTATAGTGCTGGTTTAGGTTGTGTGATTATACAAGATGACTATGTAGTGGCTTATGGATCTATTCTATTATAACTACATAAGAAGAATTACCCCACTCTTGACTTATATATTTCTGCTTTTATGCATGTGATTAAGTGTTGGCGTCACTATCCCTTTAGGGAGAGGTTCACAGTCTCTTCTGATCATAAGAGTATAAGCTATATCATCTCTCAGAAAGACTTGAATCTTAGATAGATATGATGGGTAGAATATCTTCATATGTTTGACTTTGATATCGCCTACACCTTGAGGAAGGAGAATTCTATTTCAGATGCTTTGAACAGAAAAATTCTGAACTAAGTAGTGAAAGAATCATCATAAGAGTGAAACTTGATAGATATTTTTACACAGTTTCACATTAGAGTCCAATAATCAAGGGAATATATCTCTTTGACAAGTGTTCAGTTGACCTATGCTCTTCTTGAGTTGACTCTTCAGGAACAACAACTTGACAATGAATTCGGTGGCATTAGATAATCTCTTAAAGGTGTGGAGACCATTGATGAGTGGTCATTCTCCAAAGAGTATGTTTTTTACTTCTGAAATTGTTTTGTGGTACCACAGTAGGTAAGGAGATCTGTTATGGGGGATTGCCATAGTTCCTAGTGGGAAGTGAACCCAAGAACCATGAAGATGTTCTATGACATGCGGTAGTAATTCTAGTGGATTGGTATGAGATTAGACATTACTGAGTTTGTCTCTCGTTTCTATAAATGCCAATAGGTGAAATATGGTCATCAGAAACCTTTGAGTTTGCTTTAACCACTTCCAGTTCCTACTTGGAAGTGGGATGAGATATTTATGGACTTTGTGGTTGGGTTGCCGCATACCCAAAAAAAGAATAACGTGATATGGGTTGTGATGGATAGACTGATGAAATTGGTTCACTTTATACCCATTCAGGATACAACCAAATTTAATTAATTGGGAAATATCTACGTGAAAGATATTGTTCAGTTTCATAGAGTTCCATATTCTATAGTTTCTGATAGAGATCCCCAGTTAGCTTTTTTGCTTTTGGAAAGTCCTTCAGAAGGCATTGGGATCTTAGTTTTGTTTGATCATGACATACCATCCTCAATTGTATAGACAAACAGAAAGATCCATACATATTATTGAGGATATTCTTTATGTTTTTGTTCTTGACTTTAGTAGGGATTGGGATGATCAATTAGGGCTGGTTGAGTTTTCTTATAACAATAGTTATTAGTCCATGATTAGAATGGATCCTTTTGAGTCCTTGTATGGATATCCTTGTAAATATCCATTGTGTTGGTCGAAGATTGGAGAAAGTTACTTGATTGGACTAAGATTGGTTCAAGAGACGATAATGAATATTTAATTGATTCTTCAGAGGATATTGACGGCATAGAGTAGGTATAAATATAATTTTGATCATCATTATAGGCCATTGGAGTTTTTAGTTGTTGAAAATTTGTTCTTGAAAGTTTCACCCTATTTGGTTCATCAATGTCTTGGAAGGCAAGGGAAACTTTATCCCCATTTTGTGGGACCATTCAAGGTTGTGTAGAAAGTAGGGAAAATTTCTTACTATTTGGAACTTCCACCATAGATGATGTTGATACATAACATGTTTCATGTATCTCATCTCCAAAAGTGTCTATCTAATCCATCTCTTATTCTGAGCTGGTGTAATCTTGAAGTTGAGCCTGGCTTATCTGTGACTGAGCGACTAGTCAGGATAGTCGATTTTGTAACCAAGGTAATTTGTGGGAGGATGATACCTTTGGTTTGAGTTCTATGGTATCACAATCCTGATTCTTATGAGACGTGGGAGTGTGAGTCACTAAAGAGAGATTAGTGGCCTCATATTTTTATCCTGGAGGATTATTCATAGGATTTCTGGGGACAGAAAGTTTCTATGGTGGGGAGGTTGTAACATCCTGTTACCTTGTTAATTGGTATATTCTAAACCTTTTCATGGTTTTTCCTTTTCATTGACTGGGTAGGGCCAAGAAGGAATTGGGGGGATACTTGTAATGGTGAAGTCAGATATTTTTTGGAATTTCTAGCATGAAACCTACTAATTCTACAGATTAATATAGAATTACATGAAGTGTAATAGGGTTACATGATGTATAACTCATAAATGAAAATAAATTAAATTTTTATCAAAAGGTGATTGATTTCTTGGTGATTATGGGAGTTGAGAATTACACGACATGTAATTGGGTTACACATCATGTAAAGTCCCGATGATTGTTTTTAAACAAGAAGCATGGATTTATCAATTTTCTCCCCTTTAGTTTCATTTCTATCAACCTAGATTCATCCCCATGGGATTTTGGGATCCCTCCAACCCCTCTAGGTCTTTTCATTCGGTGATTGATCCTTATTCTGTCATTCTTTATTTATTTTGGTGTGGTGGGTGTACGTTCTTGAGGTATGTGGATTTACTTCTTTCTTTCAACCCATTTTTTATAAATTGAATCTATCTTGATATGTGGATTTTATTCTAGGGTTAACGTTGATGTTTTTGGGTTTTGTTGTTGGTGGATCCCATTGCAGGCTTGTGTGACCTGAGTTTTGAGGTAGGTGGTTACGTCTCTAGCCTATGTTTTATAAACCATATTGTTTTGTTTTTATAAATTGATTTATAAATAAATTGTTATGAAATTGGAATGATTTTTTTGTGTATTGGAATGGGATTTTGAAGAAAAGTGATTTTCTTGGTTTTTGATAAATGGAATGAAAGGGGGTATTTTCAAATCATTGAATGATTTGTGAAAAATAAGTGGGTATGGTTACCCTATTAAATGTTTAATTGTATAAATGGTTTTGAAATGGTATTCAAAACATTGAGATGATTGTGAAAATGAGCACATGGGTTACCTTGGGTACTAGGTGGAAGATTTAGCTTAAGGAAATCGTCTATTATGGGGGTTCACTTTTTGGGTGTTCCTCTAGTCCTAGAGTGCAGATTATTGGATCTAGGTATGTATATGATGTTGGGGTTTCACATTACGAGGTGTATCCCTAGTCTTGGAGTGTAGATAATTGTCATCATGTACCACAATGTACTAATCATATATTTTTGGGTATGAGTAGTCTGATGCCTGACCTGTTGTATTCCTTGGTGTTGTAATACCTATGCTGCTAATGTTGTTTTTTATTACCTGTATTTGTACTGTTTTAGCCTTGATATTCAGGTTCATTCTTGTGAAAGATGATATGGAAAATGTACTTTGAAATTGATATACCTTCTTCTATTTTAGAACTTTTGAAAATTAAAATGTTTACCATGTTTTCTATAAAAATAATTTACTACTTATCATGCCATGTTTTATTTGAAATGAGCATATGGTAATTTTTATACAGATACTTCTTATGGAGAACCTAGGTGGGATACTATTGAACCTGTTATCTCACACCCTATGCACCCCTTTGGTGGTGTGTAGACCTTTGTATGTCTTTTGATATAGGGAAAAGAAATACGTCATAGTGAGGTGGTGAGTTTTTGTGTTAGCTAAGTTAGGTAGCTAGTGGTGAGATGATGGGAGGTTTCTCACACTATCACATGGAGTAGTTTCTTGTTTTCATTGTCCTTTGTAGTTGGACTTGTCTCTTGGATTTTTTAGATACTTTATCTATTATTTTGTTTCTGTTGTCTTCTTAAAATTATGTTATATATATATATATAGTTCTTCCATTTTTTATTTATACTTTGAGTATGTATATCTTTCTATGTTCTTCATTTAGGTTGGGAAAAAATAATTCCCTTGGTGTGTTGATCGATGCTCGAGTGATTTTTGCCAGCACATGGGGATTGGGAATTCCCTTTGGGTATGTAGCAGATCAGGTCGGGTCCCAGGTTTGAGGGTAACCTGGGTTGGTTCATTATATAATGGGTTGTAATTGTTAATTTGGTATATGTACATGGTTAAAGGTAAAATTGAAATGTATATATGCTTGTTTTTTTGAAATGACTAAGAGGATTTTGAAATGTTTTAAATGATGTGTTTATACTTTGATCTGGTTATGGTTTTCAATGAAGTAAAATGATGTTTTGGAATTTTTTAATGTTTTAAAAGGATGTGTTGACCTCATAGTGTTTGAAAATGGATTCTTATTATATTGAAAATGGTGTTTGAATTGTGTGGGTGGTTTTACACTTGTGAAAATGTTATGGTGTTTTCTTTTGATAAATTGAATATAATGGATGGCCAACATTTGTGTTTTGTTGTGTAAGAGAAATTACCTTGTTGAAGGGTAGTTTTGAAATGTTTTAATGAAGTGAGTGGGTTTGTTAGGTCTCTAAAAAAATTTTAAGTGGTGTTTTGTGAAATTTTAAAAAGTTAGTTGGGTCACATTGAGATATGTTGGTTTTAAAGGTCTATTGGGAATTTGGTAAATTATGAATGGTTAAGGGTAATGGGTTTATGATAAATAATATGATAAATATGGAAATGATTAATAATTAAATGGTTTGGTATGGTCGGACATGATGTATCAAATCTCATTTAGATTCATGGACTGATGCTCCATGTTTTTCGACCTATGACTAATGGTTTTGGGATATTGGACTAACACTCCACTCCCTGATTTTGGGTGGTCCAGATAGATTCTCCAGGTTCCCTAGTGCACCAAATTTTTTTAGGGGAAGGACTAACACTCCTAAACCCAATGGTATGGACATGGAATTCCATATCAAGGTTGGGATGGTCGGACATGAAGTACCAGATCCCAATTGGATTCTTGGACTGAGGCTCCTTGATTTCTAGCTTGTGGCCCCGGTAATATATGGTATGGGTACCCAGAATGATACTCTAAGTTACACTAGATTAAATTAATTGAAAAATTAATTCCCTTATGAAATAAAATGGTAGATTTCACATGGTGATGATATGATGTAACTTAAAGATGTAAATGGATAATTAAAAAAAAATTAAATGTAAATTTTTTTTCCCCTTCTAGTTTATTTATTTTTTGAACCTTTTATTATCTACATACACTACTATAGAGACTGGATATTTCTTTAGACACTGTTGGTGGTGGCCTACTGATTTGTACTCACACCCTTCTCAGGTCACCATGGAACTTGGGTACTTGAGAAGATGCAAATTTTTTTCTATCACAGGTTCAGGATAGGGACCTGGTGTTTGGTTTATACATGAGATGATGGGTTATAGCATGAGTTGTCATATAGAGTCCTACCCTAAGTGCTACTAAACCGGTCCCTGAAACGGTGGTTCACATGAACTCAAGCACATCTCCCCGAATTCCAGTGGCTACTGACTAGTAGCGACGAACTTAGGTGTGTCTATGGGAAGACAATTCCCTCACAGGGTTAGGTGTAACATAGTGGTAAAAAATATAAATTAAATAGAATAATGAATAAGAATAACAGATAGCAGCATAAGTAAAACAAATAAGTAGTGCAATTTAATAGAACAATTGGCGGAAGCTGAATAATCATAATAGATATAATAATGATGACATATCATGAGTTGATACAAAAATAGAATTTCAGGGGAACAGGGGTACAAAAATATGTAGCATGCTATCAAAAAGTGAAAAACTATTAAGAATTTCTACAATAGCATCTCGATTAGAGTCTCAGTCCTCTACCCCCAATCTTCAACCTAACCAGCAATAAAACACTCAAGAATTGAAAACAACATGCTTCTCTTTATTCGTACCTGTGATCATAAATTATACTCAAGTACCAAATGATTCCTGAGTAGGGTGTGAGATGTAAATCTCAATAGGTAGGTACCCATTATTTCTAGACCTTTTCATTTCATGTTGTAAATAGATAACAATGTGCCAATATATAATAAGATATATACATGTAGTTAAATAAATAAAATAACTACAACTTGGTCCGGGTTATAGAGAGGACACTCGTCTCATACCACCTACTTCAGCCTAAGCTAGAAGTCTGAATAGGGTACTTGCGCAAGGCAGAACACACACACACACACACACATGTGTGTGTGTCTGTATAGGTATATGAGGGAAATTAAACAAGGAAACCCCTAAGCTTGTGCTTTTTCTTGGGATCTCACCTCCAAGTCTACATACAAGAGTGATAACAAGTAGAGTAGGAGTGAAACAAGTGCATAAGAAAACTCAAAAATAATAATAAAGGAAGAAGCTCTTATGAGTAAGTAATAAATCAAATAAATAATGAATTTAATTCAAAAAAACCCTCAAAATCAAGGTGGAGTTATGAACCCATCCTTGGATATCATATTTGAATCCCAAGGGTCGCAATGGAAACATCCAATATAACCCAATACCTTGATTTCATCCAAGGAAACCCATATGACGCCCCTTTTGTATCACTCAAGGATGGTGACTCTAATTCCGTGCCAAATATCTCACATAGGGGACCGAGTCTCACCTGAGGCATGGTGTAACCATATTTCCAATAGGTTTGTCCATGGTTTCTCCCCTAGGGAACCAACCTCATTCATGAGTTATCATAAACCACCTGGTGAACCTGTACCTGGCAAGCCAAAGTACCACTCCCAGCGTGTCTTTTCATAACCACCCAAGCACGGGAATTCCATTCAAAAAATCCTTAACTCAGGATCCATGTTCTCTCTCATCCCACATTGAATGTGGCATATCAATAAAGTCATATAACCCATTAAAATACATAAATATATAATTGCATACCAATAAATAAGAATATCAATATCACATGCTTACCATTTAATCTATCTATTCAATTTAAGCCAATAAAAAATGGCGCAATTTATATTCAAAGACAATAAAAATTATCATAAGTAGGGCATAAAACACAAGCACAACATTTAAACAATTTCATTTAATCACATGCAATTTAATATAACAATCTAACAAGATTACCATTTAATCAAGATTTGAAATTTAATCCAAATAACAATGGATAAATTTATATAGTAAGGAAACCAAGCATGTATAATAACATTAATTGTTGTTTTTTGTTTAGAAGACAACACACCTCTATTGGAGGGGTTTTATTATAAAAACATGACATTTCTTAATCAAACAATTCATTTATGCATATTTAAACATTTATTTCGAACAAATTAAATACAAGGCAAAATCTCAAGTCATAAGTGCAAAGCATAATATGTAGAAAAACACATGTCATCACTTAATTTTCAATATCATAATCCAATAATCTTACCAAAGCTTCACACATATAATTCAAGCCAATAAACAAGGCACGATAAATTATATAGTCCACATGTCTTTAATGAAATTCCAAACTCACAAGCTAACAAGATTTCCAAATAAAAAAATCAAGTCTTTAAACATTGCACAATGCATTCCGGGTTACTATAGCAGTACTGTAGCAGTCACTATAGTAGTTACTATTCGGTACTGTAGCAGCCAGAACTATTCACCTGATTTGGGCCTTCGAGCCACCGGTTTGGGCCTACGGGTCTCCAGGGCCTTCGGGTCATCAAAGGCCTTCAGGCCACAGGGCCTTCGGGTCAGGTAGACCATGGAGTAGCCCAGTTCACACAAAATAGGCCCCAGAAGAGGATCAGAGCAACAGGAGTAGCAGCCACCAGATGCAGAGCTAACCGAATTGGAAGAATGAGAGGGTATGGCAGCCGCCATCGGGACCAGGCATCATGCAGCTTTGTACAGGGCAATGCTATCCGACCGGCAATGCAAGCTGGGGAGATAAGGAGATCAATGATACAAGATGCTGGGGAGGGGCAGTTCTGTGGGTTGGGCCTACGGGTCATGTAATGGACATGGTATGCCTCTGGGCCTTCAGGTCATGTATTGCGGGTCATGTCGGGCCTTGTGCCTTGGGCCTACGGGTCATGTACGAGTTCCCCTTCAACCCTTAAAAGGAGTATTATCTATAATAAAAATAAAAATAAGGCCTTCGGGCCATTCGGGGGGGCATAGTGCATAAGAAAATAAGCTTAAGCATTTGAGTACTATATCACTAAGAAAATCACATTTCGTGAAGTATAATATTTTTTCATAAGGCAAGGTGTTCATGAAATTTAAATGATCCATTTACAATGTAATGCATGTGTTAAAGCAATCCAAAGGTATATGGAACAACACAAGGGTCCAATTAATTATAATTGAACATGGAAATTTCCAAATAGAACCTAATTCATGATCCATTACTCATTATAAATCATTTATAAATTTTAAACATCAGTCCATGGCGAGGCATGAATCAAGGCAATGGCGATTTAGGCCAAAATGGATGGAACGCCCAAAAGGGGTGGTCGAATGTGAAGCGAACACACCATGAATGGGTTTCCCTACAAATGAGGTCCACTACAGACACTAAAAAACATTCTTATTAATTTAATATGAAATATTAAAGATTCACTGGAAGGTTTTGGTGAGCAGAACAACAACGTGATTCCTAAAAATTCACAAATTGAGTAGGAAAAATAATAGGCACCCTACCTCAAAGTCCTGGTACTCCCTACATCCGGTAATGACCTTTGATTCAACCTAAAATGGGAGAAATAAAACTATTTATAAAAACCCCCAAAATAGGGCACAAATTCTTCCACACCAAAATAGCACAATGATAAGTGGATGAACCAATAAATAAAGGAGTGTGTAATGTAGAGCTTATCGAGAGCTTTATATCACATCTGACGGTGATGAAATTGGAGAAGAATTAAGGGTGAAAGATAAAAACCCCCAAGATATGATGAGGAGGCCAGCACACATGGAGGGGGGAATAAATGAGTGCCTAGAGGAGAGGGAGATGCACACCACACTAGAGGAAAGGAAGATCAGAAGGAAATGAGGGGAAAATAAAGTAGAAAAGGATAAATAAAATAAAAAAATAAAATAAAATGAAAATAAAATAAAATGGAAACTGACTATTTTATTTTCCTACACACAAAAACATTGCACATGGGAAAGGCTCTCAATTTAAATAATCGTGCACAAACCATGTGTCTTCCCACTGTCCGAAACCTATAATAGATTGTATAGGAATGTGATCTGGGTCAAACAATTATTTAAACTGTGTGGACCAGTTTTCTTCCTCCTTTCTCAGTGCTCGGGCTTCAAACGAGCCCTGGACACCCCCCAGATCATCCTTTAACCTCTCGAGCATCATTTTAAGGGATGTTTAAGGAAATTGTTGGGCAAAAATCCCTCAAGGTAACATTGCAGCATTTTTGGGTTGATTGTGTTTGTTGACAAAGCAGGTTTCCATGGAGAATTGTCGAGTTCCCGAGAAGTTGTTGACATTCCATGTTGACAAAGAACTTTGATAAAGGAAAGGACGATCTGGAGGTGGTACAAAAGAGCAGTACAAGGTGGCACCGTTTTCCAGTGTTTACCAAATTTATGGGCCTGAAAATCGCCAATGGAAAATGGAGTGATATGTTGTTGGCGAAGGATGAGGAGAGGAAATGAAGGAGGTGTGCGGAAAAATTAAGCGTGGCGCGCAAAACTAGAGTGTTGCGCGAAATCTTGAAGTGTGGCGCGCAAAACAGCGGGTTGCGCGAAATTGTATTTCGCGCAAAAGATGTTTCAAGGCCGAAAGCTCGAAAATCGGTAAAGGCATGAGGCGCGCGAAATTTTGGAGGCGTGCGCGGAAAATTGAAGTGGCGCGCGAAATAGCGGATGAAGTATTTCGCGCAAGAGGTGTTACGAGGTCCGAAGCTCGTAAAATAGCAAAGGCATGAGGTGCGCGAAATTATGGAGCAGTGCGCGGAAAATGGTTGTGCGCGGAAGATTTGTATTTCGCGATCAAAGCGGATTACGCGCTCAAGGAGGGTTTTTCGCGCGGGGTCGATTTTGCCTATAAATATGAAGTGACCCACCTCCATTCAGCAGAGTTCAAGACATTGAAAATACCCGAGCTCTGGTTCGCGAAATTGAAGTTAGAAAGAGTGTTGCGCGTAAACTTAAAGTTTGCGCGTACAGTCAGATTGCGCGAAAAGCAAAGGCTGCGCAGAAAGTTGGTGTTGGCGCGTAAAAGGAAGATTGCGCGAAAAGTGGATTTCGCGCAAAATCAGTGAATTGCGCGCAAGGCAGTTTCCAGGCTGCGCGTAAAATTTGGAGGTTGCGCGAAAAAGGAATTTCGCGCAAACCATAGAAATTGCGCGCAAGACACCGTAAGGGTTGCGCGTAAAAATTGAGGTTGCCCGGTACATCCGGTGCAAAGTGAGATTCATCTGCGGGTGAAAGTTGGACTTCAACAGAGCATCTACATACAGAAAAAGATGCATTCCTTAATGGAAATGAAGAGACCTACAGGTCTATAAACTGTGAGTGAATCCCTTCCAAGAGCAGTGAGCTTAGGAAGAGGAAGAAGGTGATCCTCTCCACCGGCAGTGAGCCAGAGAGAGAGAAATAGGGAGTGACCCTTGGGAAAGCAGTGAGCTGACCCTAAACCTTGTAAAGGCAGTGAGCCTGGGCATAGAAGTGATCTAGCCCGAACATTGTAATCCACAGCTAGTGAAGTCTAGTGGAATTTGGTACGAACCAGCAACTTGTCGGCGTATGCTCCTTGGACGTAGCCCTTAGCGGTGAACCAAGTAAAAATCTCTGTGTCTGCCTGCTTACTTTCCTGCATTGCATTCAAAGCATCATCATCAGGTAAAGGAGACAAGTGATCATAGTAACCACACAAGTTCAAACAAAGTGACCCTTGTAACAAAGAGGTCAAGATCCAGTGGGGCAGGAAGAACTTGAAAAAGAATATCCATACCCTGATTCACCCCCCCCTCTCAGGGTATATAGGCCCCTATTGGCTCCAACAATTGGTATCAGAGGGAAGGTTGCTTTTATCAGATTTGTTTGCTTGGACTTGGTGTAGTCTTTCTGTGTAGTTGAAGATATCGTTTCCACTTATCGCGGTCTACCATGGGGAAAAGAAAATCTTCAAAGAAGAATCAGAAGTCAGGTGGTATCCCTCAGTGTGGAAGTGTTTTTGGAAAAAGTGTGATTCAACTAAAAGAATCAAATAGCTTACTAAAGGAATCATGTAGTGAACAGAAAAATGATTTGGATAAATCATACAACAAAAATACTTACTCATTCAAAGATGTTGACGGAATGAGTGAAGAACCTGACTTTCCAAGTGACGTTGGAACCACTGACGATGAAGAAGAAGAAATTGAAGGAAGAATTGATATGCGAGCTGAGTTGGAGGCTGCTCTTGAAGAGATAGATGTTTGGAGGGCCAAAACCAAGAAAGCTAACAAAATTGTTCGCGATGCAAAACTCTATATGCAGCAGCAGGAAGAAGAGAAATCTGAGATGATGGAAGAAATTGAGAAACTAAACTTATCAACATCAGAGAACTCAGAATCCATTAGTAAGTATAAGCTGAAGGTTGAAGAACAGAAAAGAGAGATCGATGGCCTAAACAAAAAGGTGGAAGTTGTCCATGGGGCTAAAGAATTGGATCAGAAATCCACTGAAGAAATTAAATCTAAAGGCATACAGATCCATGCTCTGGAAACTGAGGTCAACAAGCTAAGAGGCTTAAATCAAAGGCTTATTGATATAGTTACTGACCTAACAAAGAAGAATGATTCTCAAGGTGAGGAACTACAGAAGATGGCTAAAGGAAAAGGAAAACAAAAGGCTGGTAAGTGTGAAGAGAATCAAGAGTCCGATGAAGTTCGGTATCTGAAAGCCAAGAATGATGATCTAGCTACACAGCTGTCTGAGTTAGTTCAGAAGAATCAAAGACTACAACAAGAGAATGCATGTTGCTCCGATTATCTTGCTCAAGAAAAATTGAAAGTAAAAGAGCAAAATGACGTGGTTAGTAAGCTGAAGCATGAACTGGAAGATGAGATGAGTTGTGGAAAGAATCTCAGAAAAGAACTTGATGGTCAACTTGTATCAAGAGATTTGAAGATTCAAAAGTTGGAAGAAGAGCTACAATCAGTCAAGAAGGAAATGGAGAAGTCTAAATCCAAAGATAAGCCCAAGTTGAAGGATGCACTGCACTTATTATTTGATCATCCTTCGGCAGGTGATGATAAAATGAAGTCCAAATATGCTGCATCAGAGGAGAAGCATGAAAGGATTGTATCTTCCCAAAGGTCAACCTTTTTGGGAAAATCTGGAATTGGATATGATAATTCCACTCCTATGGATGATAAGAAAAATGCAGTGAAAAATTCCAAGGGTAAGAAAAATCCTGTAGATAGGCCTATGAGGATAGTTTCAAGGAGTGATGATATGTGCTATTTCTGTGGAGTCCATGGCCACACATCAAGCTTCTGTACAGAGGCTCTAGAGTACATTTCAGGCTGTGAAAAGAGAAACATTAATAAATCTGAGAACAGGAAGAAGCATCATGAGAAATTAGAAAGAAGAGCTTCTCAGAGGAAAGCATACATTAGATGCTATTACTGCGGAAGAATGGGACACACCATGAGCATGTGTCAGGAAGCTCAGGAGAACAATATCAGAGGAAGAACTCAAGGTGCATCAACATCTCAGCAGAGAGATGATAAAATGAGGTATGCCTTTGAGGGAAAATGTTTTATATGTTCTCACTATGGGCACATGGCGAGACATTGCAGTAAGAAGAAAGCCGGAAAGGGAAAAGAACAAGAAAAGAGATCTCCACCACAGGAAGTGTACAAGAAAGAAGCATGTACTGGGAGACAAAGTGGTAAGGAGAATAATAGGCTTCGAGCCTCGGGGAAATCACATGGAGCTGAACGAAAGGTGTATCAGTCACCTCCTCTGTCATACTCACAACAGCTCTCAAGGAGAGAATGTGAGCAAACCTGGAAGATTAAGGGGAGATCTACTCCAGCGGTGATAAAGAAGAATGGACGTTCAATGGAGGAACCACCACCAATTAAAAATAGGGTGGTGACCCATAAATCTGATAAACAGCAGATAAGAAAAGAATGCATCGAAAAATCCACATGTCGTCTTTCTCAGCGAGAAGTGAAGGAAATAGGAAGACCCCTAAGATGGGAGAAGAAGAAATGGAAGATGCCAAATAGATAGGTTTCTACTCAGAAAAATAATCAAGGAAAGTGGAACTTTGGTAGAACCTCAAAGAAGGAAATGTGTACCAGTGGTCTTATACCTCAAGCGGTGAGAAAGGCTGAGCCTACCAAATCTACATATCAGAAAAAGGCTCAGAATGTAGGCAATGAATGCCTAGTCATATGGCCAGAACAATTGAAGTTGGCTAGGCAATTGGAGGAAGCAAGAAAGGAGTGTGATGCTCTCCAAGAAAGAATCAAAGGGTTGACCCATCAGGATCAACCACAATCCTCATCTTGAGGAGTCCAGAAGACACCCCTCTCCCTATGTATATAAATGCTATTAACTGATGATTCTTGTGTTTCAGGTTTTAGGGAGATACAATCCAAGGGGAAGTGGCATCTAAGGATGCGAAGTGGAGAAATGATGTGCTCTAGAGTTTCAATTGATTCCAATCAGATACTAGAGTTGAAGAAGAAGGAGAGCAACAGAGCACAATAGGAAGTGATTGTGTTATTAACTTTATCTCTTGTTTCCTACACCGAGTTTCAACTCCGTAGGCTTAGAGATTTTGTTAGTGGCTCAAATATGATTGGAAGATGAGAACGAATGATGCAGGAGGAAAAGACGTGTTATGGGTCTAAACTGTTGGGCCTAACAACTGGAAGAGTTGCATAACACAGGGGGAGCATTCTATATCCAAATCAGATTCAAGATCCATCAATGCAATAATTGGATGACTCGGCTCAGGTGTTTCCTATTGAGGGAAGAATGAAATACAGGGAGAAGCAGCAATAACAATGCATTTCATGCTTATCTATTTCCTCTAACAATATGGTATCAGCTGGCTGTTTTCAGGATACCAAGAAGCTGCAAGAGAAAATCAAAGGCGTCTCAATAAAAATTTGAGAAACTTAGCTGAAAGAAATGAAGCCACTGCAGAAGTGGCTTATGCTGATTCAGAAGAAGACACCAATGATGAAAATGAAAGTGTCTAGTTTGTGAGTACAAGGAAGTAAAAATCCTCATCTGCACAACAGTCAAAGAGTTGAGCTGAAATTGACATGCAGAATATCTTTGGTGATTAGTTAGCTCTAGCTCAGACAAGGAGAATGAAATCACTGCAGAAAGCATCTTTTATATCTCCGGATGAGCCGAAATGCTTTGCTGATGCAACGGAAGATGAAAACTGGGATCATGCCATGAATGAAGAGATAGGTCAGAATTGAGAAGAATCGGACCTGGGAAATTGTTTCGAGGCCAGATGATAAAAACGTCATCAGGACAAAATGGGTCTATTTAGACAAGATGAACGAAGATGGCACAATGATTCGAAACAAAGCACGACTGGTGTGCAAAGCATACACCCCAAGAGAATGGTACTGAAGGCTATATCAGTATTTGAAGAAGATTGGTTTTCAGTGTGGGGGATTTGATTACAATCTTTATTTCGACAACAATAGTAATCAAAGGATGGTGAGGCTGGTCAAGGAAGAAGACATAATATTTGGAAGATCAGATGAAGCATAGTTACACAAGGCAGGAATGGAACATTCATTTCTGAATCCGAGTATGCCAAGGATGCTTTGGAATGATTTGGAATGGAAAATTCCAAGGAGATGAAGACTCTGGTTTCTACCCGGATGAAATCATCAAAAGATGACAGTGGCAGGGCAGTTAATATCACAAAATACAGGCAAATCATTGGAAGTCTGTTGTACTTAACCGCAACAAGGCCTGATATTGTTTTCGCCACATGCCAAGCAGTGAGATATCAGAGTAATCCCAAGGAAAGTCACATGATTGCAGTGAAAAGAATACTTCGGTATATCAAGGGCACGGTGGACTTCGGCTTGACCTACAACGACAAATCTCAGACAGAGTTATTGGGATATACTGATGCAGACAGGGCCGGTTCAGCAGATGATAGAAAATCAACGTCAGGTGGTGCATTTTATCTTGGCGGACTATGTATTTCTTGGTTAAGCAAGAAGCAGGATTGCATTTCATTAAGCACCGCAGAAGCTGAGTATATTGCGGCCACTCAAGCATGCACACAGTTATTGTGGATGAAGCAGCAGCTTGAAGATATGGGAGTTGAAGTGAAGTCTCCGATCGGAATCCAGTGTGACAACTCAAGTGCTATAAATCATAGCAAAAATCCCGTCCATCATTCAAGGACAAAGCACATTGAGATTAAGTATCATTTTATCAAGGAGAAGGTTGAGCAGGGAATCGTGAAGTTGGAGTACGTGCCTACAGAGCTACAGGTTGCAGACATTCTGACAAAGGCCTTACCCAAGGATGCTTTGAGAGGCATCGACTGGCTCTGGGAGTTCAGTCGATTCCCTGCACATGACATAGTGTGGATGTGGGATACCCCCCCCCCTCTCCCCGAGGTATGGTGTGTTTTTCCCTAATACGCTGATATGTGTTCTCTACTATGTTACAGACTACAAAGGCGTGACCTTTGGGTTCGTTGACAAAGGGGGAGAAAAGTGCTTGACAAGTGCTTGACAAAGGGGGAGAAAAGTGTTAGTTCAAGAGAGAAAACAGTGCGGAGATTTGATAAATCATAATTGATACGGGGAGAAGCTGATAGGTGGAGCAGCCAGAAAGGGGGAGCAATGAGAAAGGGGGAGTGTATGAAATCTGACGATGCTAGACGTGATCGATCAAATCATAGAAATCACGACAGCTAATGATCGTGATAAAAGCAGAACAGTGGTGTTGGAATGGTGTGAGACGGTGTCCAGCTATCAACAATTGGTATCAACTTAAGAATTCACCAATTGGTATCAGTGTGGTTCAACAACTAGTTTTATTTTAAGAATTGGTATCAGGGTGGAATCGACAATTGGGGTCTGACATGAAGTGATTCATTGATGAACTTTTCATACTACTCTTGTTTCTCACGCCGAGCATTGCTCATGTGGGCTTAGAGGACATGTTAAGTGAATCCTTGAACGCTATCATAATCGCAAGAGGCGAATGGTGGTAGCAGCTGGAAGAAGACTCAGTGAGGTATCAAAGTGCAGAAAATATTTCTGAGCAGAGTTGTGAAGAGTTGTCAACAAACCCAAAGGGGGAGATTGTTGGGCAAAAATCCCTCAAGGTAACATTGCAGCATTTTTGGGTTGATTGTGTTTGTTGACAAAGCAGGTTTCCATGGAGAATTGTCGAGTTCCCGAGAAGTTGTTGACATTCCATGTTGACAAAGAACTTTGATAAAGGAAAGGACGATCTGGAGGCGGTACAAAAGAGCAGTACAAGGTGGCACCGTTTTCCAGTGTTTGCCAAATTTATGGGCCTGAAAATCGCCAATGGAAAATGGAGTGATATGTTGTTGGCGAAGGATGAGGAGAGAGAAATGAAGGAGGTGTGCGGAAAAATTAAGTGTGGCACGCAAAACTAGAGTGTTGCGCGAAATCTTGAAGTGTGGCGCGCAAAACAGCGGGTTGCGCGAAATTGTATTTCGCGCAAAAGATGTTTCAAGGCCGAAAGCTCGAAAATCGGTAAAGGCATGAGGCGCGCGAAATTTTGGAGGCGTGCGCGGAAAATTGAAGTGGCGCGCGAAATAGCGGATGAAGTATTTCGCGCAAGAGGTGTTACGAGGTCCGAAGCTCGTAAAATAGCAAAGGCATGAGGTGCGCGAAATTATGGAGCAGTGCGCGGAAAATGGTTGTGCGCGGAAGATTTGTATTTCGCGATCAAAGCGGATTACGCGCTCAAGGAGGGTTTTTCGCGCGGGGTCGATTTTGCCTATAAATATGAAGTGACCCACCTCCATTCAGCAGAGTTCAAGACATTGAAAATACCCGAGCTCTGGTTCGCGAAATTGAAGTTAGAAAGAGTGTTGCGCGTAAACTTAAAGTTTGCGCGTAAAGTCAGATTGCGCGAAAAGCAAAGGCTGCGCAGAAAGTTGGTGTTGGCGCGTAAAATGAAGATTGCGCGAAAAGTGGATTTCGCGCAAAATCAGTGAATTGCGCGCAAGGCAGTTTCCAGGCTGCGCGTAAAATTTGGAGGTTGCGCGAAAAAGGAATTTCGCGCAAACCATAGAAATTGCGCGCAAGACACCGTAAGGGTTGCGCGTAAAAATTGAGGTTGCCCGGTACATCCGGTGCAAAGTGAGATTCATCTGCGGGTGAAAGTTTGACTTCAACAGAGCATCTACATACAGAAAAAGATGCATTCCTTAATGGAAATGAAGAGACCTACAGGTCTATAAACTGTGAGTGAATCCCTTCCAAGAGCAGTGAGCTTAGGAAGAGGAAGAAGGTGATCCTCTCCACCGGCAGTGAGCCAGAGAGAGAGAAATAGGGAGTGACCCTTGGGAAAGCAGTGAGCTGACCCTAAACCTTGTAAAGGCAGTGAGCCTGGGCATAGAAGTGATCTAGCCCGAACATTGTAATCCACAGCTAGTGAAGTCTAGTGGAATTTGGTACGAACCGGCAACTTGTCGGCGTATGCTCCTTGGACGTAGCCCTTAGCGGTGAACCAAGTAAAAATCTCTGTGTCTGCCTGCTTACTTTCCTGCATTGCATTCAAAGCATCATCATCAGGTAAAGGAGACAAGTGATCATAGTAACCACACAAGTTCAAACAAAGTGACCCTTGTAACAAAGAGGTCAAGATCCAGTGGGGCAGGAAGAACTTGAAAAAGAATATCCATACCCTGATTCACCCCCCCCTCTCAGGGTATATAGGCCCCTATTGGCTCCAACAGAAATAAATAAAAACAATTAAACATTCCATACCAAGATAAAGCTAGGATGTTACAACCTCCCCATATTATAACTTCTCATATCTGAGAAGCCTTCAAGAATAATGAAAACATCATCTGACCTACTAGGGTCATGAAGTTTCATTCAAATGGTCGCATTGCATTTCCAAATTCCCAATTCAACTTCAAGATTCACTTTAACACATAACACCTAAGTTTTATAACTCAATCCAACACCTGAAATCCAACCAAATCATAGAGACAGATATTTTTCTGAGTTTGTCAAACTAAAGACACGATGACATCGTCATCTCCTCATCAAACCATCCTATGGTGCTTCACTATAGGTTCTAGAATTAAAGACCAATTCTAAACCAATATATCGTCACTGTAAGAATTATCTTTTAACATGTTCTCATAGCGTTCCAATGATGCTCATTACATAGAAAAAAACATGAACCGATTGAAGGGATTAGTCAAAGATGGCCTCTTTTAAACAAAACTAAAGGAAGAAAAGTCAAGACACTACCAGCTAACCACTTCTGAAACAATAATCTTAGATGGTCGGTGCATACCAAAAGTTAAACCCAAATCATTTTAAACAAAATAATCTCGGTATTTTCTTAGATCACACTCACTGAAGCTTGCAATCGGCTTCTAGTGACATCTCTAGCCAAAAGGTTTCATAAGTTTTCATTCTTGACATGATCATAGAAACATAAACTTTATATGATACATTTGTATCATCATGGTTAAAACACCCCCTTATGATCCCGTCTAAAAACCAGGGTAACCTTAGAGTCGACAACTAGAATACAAGGATCTCATCCAAGGAAAACCACATTCAGTGCTTATGATCGAGATGTCTATGTAGACCGAATGCCTTACCTCAATAAAATTGACTAAAACCTAGGATGAAACCACCTATAATTCAAGTCAACAGGAGAATAGATGGTTTCCATGATTCCATCCCAGGCATTCCAACTTAGGAAAAACTAGGTATCACTCAGGATCAACCAAGCCTTTAAAACAACCATGCTTCTAGAGTGTGACTTTGATAAAAAACAATAGAATAATCCCAACATATTTTTAAAATATTAGTGTGGCATGAGACCAATGCTCTCTCAGTGTACCCAGATGATACCAAGATAGGGGACGTGGTTGCCTTGAAGCTAGGGGTACACTAAGAGGTTTAAACAACCTCTAAAATGGATTCATGACACTCTTTTCATAAAGAGGGAGAAGTATACCACACAATTCAAACCATACCTGATAAAAAGGACTATAAAAACACTATAGGTTGAATGAAAAATATTATCAGAAAAAAGGTAATTTCTAAATAGATTAAACCATTTCATAAGGTCTTTCTTGGTGGTGTGCCTTCTACTAGAAGGACACTCATAACTAGAACAGAAGTGACACTACCCGCCTTAAGAGTTTCCTTAACATAAGAATAAATGATTAACCCTAAACTCAAATAGTTTAATGTATCATTAATCAAGACTATGGGTACCACATATATCAATTTATACTACCCAACTATTACACGAGAAAAATAAACATCCTTGATATTATCCATAGGTTTACCATCCATGTGCATTTAAGTATCCAATAGTCATGATAAATTAACAAAAAACAAGTTCATGCTCACCAAGGCCACTAGGATCAAGTCTTATCTTTCAGATTTAGATAGAGTAAGAAATAGTTCTATAGAAATGCTCATGTTCTATTTTCAAGGAAAAACTCAAGAAAACATAGAAAGGATTTAAGCTACCTAAGAAAATGAATCAGATCAAGAACACCATTTAAGAAGGAAAAAACTAATTAAAGGTGACCAGGATAGTACCTATGACTATATATAGATCTATAATCTTCTCATATAGTGTTGGTTTCACTATATATACATGTCCCGAACAACGACCCTATGGTGTTTCCTGAACAGCCTGAGAAAAATCATCCTTATGATGCTGAGACTATAGGGCTTGGATACCTCATCCATGACCACTACTGCCTCGGCCTGATCGGCCAATATAAGACCAAATCCTATCTTGACTTGGATCCACATATCTAATACCTAATAAAGGATTTTTCACAGATCCCCTCACACTGGTCGTTGGAGGAAAAGAATGGAATAAGTGTTGAATATGACCCATCCTACCACAATGTTAGCATTCTATTAGGTTCCTCATCCATTGGGGATTATTATAGACTATAATTATAAATTTTTGACTTACTATGGGATCATTTCATGTCACCTAGCTCACACTTCCCCCACATGCACCTTCAAAATGACCCTTCTTACTGCCAAAAGAACCATCATCTTGACACAGAATAGAGCTAACCTATCTCACATGACTATATTCTCTGAGATTTCACTCTGTAATTAAGGTATGTTTCACTATATCTGCAACATTTTTTAACTAAAATATGTTCACCTGTGAGCAGAAAACATGCTCAAGCCCGTCCTCAAAATTCCTTGTAGTTGTTAATTCATCATCATTCAGAGATGGAGAAAATTTTTGAAGCTCATTAAAATGATAAGAATATTCAAAAACTATCATGGAACCCTATTAAACGTTAAATAAGTCTCTGGCATGATACGCTCTCAGATTATGTGGAAAGAAATGATCATAGAAAGCCATCTGGAAGTCCTTCCAAACCATGTCTCGATAATGATCTGAATGAGAAATAACATCCCACCAATGCTTGGTGGAGTCACAAAGCATATAGACAAAAATCTTGACCCTCCACTCTGGAGGAATCTCAAGATAGTAGAATATGGATATCATATATTCTATCCATGACTCTACAACATAAGGACTACCATCCCCTGAGAATGTGGGAGGATGCTGCTACTGAAAGTCCTGTGTAATCTTTACCATAGTTGGGGAAGACCTGGGAGCACTCTGAACTAACTGCATAAACCTGAGAAAACTATCCCTAAATTGAGCCTTGGAACCCAGTGGAAGATCAATAAAAGGTGCCACATGAGGCACTATAGGAGGTAATACAGGTGGCTCAGGGCCCAACACCTTCAGAGTGTTCTCATCATCACTCTCTTGGCATACAACATGAGGATGTCATAGTGTAATAGCTCTACAATTTCTAAGCATTCACCTCATACCATATTCTTATAAAAGTTATAACATATAAAGAAGTAAGTAAGAAGGTCAGGTACAATCCCACCTCTAAGCATGGTACAACTGATACAGAAATTGATAAAGAGGACAGGTGCATAGCCTTCCTTCGAGTATAACACAACAAACAACCTGCTCTAAGACCCAGGTCTAGATAAGAATAAAAACCTCAGAAGGATCACTAAAATATTTACTACCACCCATTTACTAGGTAAAGATCAAGACAAGGTCTCACATTTCCAGTGGCCTTTTCATTTTAATATATGGTATTACTTTAATTCATTTAAACATTTAATTTCATTTAAATGGATTTAATCAGGTGGATCATCATTCCAATTTATAAGGGCCCATACACCTTATAAAGTTAAATTGGATGTCCAATTAATCAATCTTATAACAAGATCCTACATAATAAACTGGAACAATTCTATATTTATAAGAAATTAGGCACTATAAGATATAACAACTAAGCACTACAACAATCACATGAAAACAAGAAGATGCATGCTAAAATTAGATGTGGCATGGCAATATGCATGTCATTTCAATTTTTATAGTGCCTAGAATGATGCATGCTATGTAGTTCCCTCATATCATCATGATTAAGTAATAAGAATCACCATCTCAATAATAGCAATATCAATAATAGCATAAAACAAGTGTGTCACCCAATGGTGAAGTTGTATCAATGATAAATGGCATAATCAATAAATGCAATTCTCAACCCAATCAATTTGGAGTTCCCCTGTACATGGGTTAGCTACATCCAAGCACAGGGTAAATTCAAAATTCATATGTCATATTCTCTTATCTAACCCAAATAGTAATACAAAAGAAAAATAATGATCTCATACCACTTTGCAGTGTCCAATCCTGAGTGCCACTGAACCGGGCCCCAAGACGATGGTCCACATGACCTCAAATGCATCTTCATGAATGCCATAGGGTACCAACTAGTAGTGAGGGACTTAGGTGTATCTGTGGTAATACTATTCCCTCATAGTATTAGTTATAATTAAATTTTAAACAATATAAATTAAATAGCAGAAGGAATAAGAACAGAAGACAATAGCGAAAGTAAAAAAAATAAACAGTGCGATATAATGGAACAACTGGCAGAAGTTGAATTATCATAAGAGAAATAATTATGATGTCGTGTCATGATTCGATACAAAAATAGGAGTGCAGGGAAATAGGGGTATAAGGATATATAGAATTCTATCAAAAAAAGTGAAAAAACAACAAAAACTTCTACAATAGCATCTTAGGAATATGATCGGTCCTCTTACCTCAATCTCCATCCTAAGTAGCAAGAAAACACTCAAGCATAGAAAGAATCACACTTTCATTTATCCGTACATGCGATCATAAAGTCTACTCAGGTACCAAATGGCACCAGAGTAGGGTTTGAGATGTAAATCTCAGTAGTTCGGAACCCACAATGTTTAGACCTTTCCATTTCATGTTGTAAATAGATAATAGTGTTCCAATATATAATAATATTCAAGCAGTTAAATAAATAAAATAACTACAAATTGGTTCGGGTTCTAGAGCAAACACCCATCTCATACCACCTGCTTCGGCCTAAGTTAGAAGTCTGAATAGGGTACCTATGCAAGGAAGAATACATATGTTTGTGTGTATATATAGGTATATGAGGGCCAAATAAACAAGGCAACCCCAAGCTTGTGCTTTGTCTTGGGATCTCACCTTCAAGTCTACATACAAGAGTGATAACATAAATTGTATGAGTGACACAAGTTCATAAGCACATTCAACAATAATAATAAAGGAATCAACTCTTATGAGTAAGCAATCAATCAAAGAAACAATGAATGAAATTCAAAAAAACCATCAAAACCAAGGTGGAGTTCCTCAGCCATCCTTGGTGATCATATATGAATCCCAAGGGTATCAACAGAAACATCCAATATAACCCAATACCTTGAGTCTATCCAAGGAAACCATATGGTGTCCCATGTATCACTCAAGGATGATGACTCTGAGTTCGTGCCAAATATCTCACATATGGGATCGGGTCTCACCTGAGGCATGGCATGACCATCTTTCCAATAGTTCTATCCATGGTTGCTCCCCTATGGAACCAGCCTCACTCATGAGTTATCATAAACCGCTCGGTGAGTCCGTACCTAGCAAGCCAAAGTGTCTATCCTGGCATGTCATGTCATAGCTTCCCGAGCATGGAGATTCCATCCAAGAAATCATTAACTTAGGATCCACGTTCTTTTCTAGACCACATAAAATGTTTCATATCAAGAAAGTCATATAATCCATGACAATTTATAAATATATAATTGCATTCCAACAAAGAAGCATCTCAATATCACATGCTTACCATTTAATCTATCTATGCAATTTAATACAATCAACAATGGAACAATTTATATTACAAGACAATAAACATTATCATAAGTAGGGAATAAACTAGAATCACGAACTTTAAATAATTTAATGTCATCACATGCAATTTAATATAACAAGCTAACAAGCTTTCCATTTAACCAAGCTTTACAATTTAATTCAAATAGTAATGGCACAATTTATATAGCAAGTCAACCAAGAATTTATAATAACACTAATCACTATTTTTTATTTAGAAGAAAACACACCTACATTGGAGGGGTTTTATTATAAAAATATGAAATTTATTAATCAAAAAATTCATTTATGCATATTTAAAAATTTATTAAACACTAATTAAATACAAGGAAAAATATCAAGGCATAAGCATCAAGCATATCATGTAGAAAAACACATGTCATCAATTACTTTTCAATATCACAAGCCAATAATTTTACCAAATCTTAGCACATATAATTCAATCCACTAAATAGGGCATGAAAAATTATCTAGTTCACATGTCATTAATGACATTCCAAACTCACAAGCTAACAAACTTTCCAAACAAAACAATTCAAGTCTGTAAAAATGGAACAAGGAATTAGCATAGTTCACAAGGAAAAAAGTTTAATAATTTGAGTTCTATATCACTAAGTGAAGAAATTTTCATGAAGTATAAGCATTTAGCATAAGGAAAGGTGTTCGTGCAATTGAAATGATCTATTTAGAATGTAAAAAATGTGTTAAATCAATCCAAAGGCATATAGAACAACACAAGGTCCAATTAATTATAATTGAACGTGGGAATTTTAAAAGGGAACTTAATTCATGGTCTGTTACTCATTTTGAACCATTTATAAATTTTAAACATCAACCCATGGTGGATCACAGCTCAAGGCAATGGAGATTTAGGCCAAAAATGGATGGTGCACCCGAAAGGGGTAGCCGAAGCGAAGTGAACACCCCATGAATGGGTTTTTCTACAATATAGGGCCACTACGGACACTAAAAAACATTCTTATTAATTTAATATGAAATATTAAAGCTTTTACAAAAGGTTATATAGAGAAACACAATGGCGTGATGCCTAAAAATGCATGAAACGGGTGGGAAAAAGAATAGAAATCCTACCTCAATGTCGTGGTACTCCCTACATCCCATAACAACCTTTGATTCAACCTAAAATGGGATAAATAGAATGATTTATAAAAACACCCAAAATAGGACATAAATCCTTCTACACCAAAATAGCGCAATGAGAAGTGTAGGAACTAAGAAATAATGGACTTCAGAACGTAGAGCTTACTGAGATATTTCCAGCACATTTGATAGCATTGAAATCAGAGAAGAAATGAGGGGTGAAAGATCAAAAACCCCAAGATAGGAGGAAGAGGCCACCATACATAAAGGGGGTAATAAATGAGTGCCTGGAGAGAGAGGGGTGGGCACACCACGTTGGAGAGAAGGAAGAGGGGAAGGAAAAGAGGAAGAAAAAAAGGGAAAAAGATAATGAAAATAAAAAAATAAAATAAAAATAAAATAAAATAAAATAAAAGGGAAAATACCTATTTTATTTTCCTATACACAAAAACATTGTTCACTAGAAAGGTTCACAATTTAAATAATCATGTGAAAATCACACGTCCACCCATTGTACAACACTTGTGACAGACCGTACAGGTGCAAGACTTGGGTCGCGCGGTTATTTAAATCGTGCGACCCAAATCGCTTCCTCCTTTCTTAGTTCCCAGGCTTCAAATGATCCTTGGACACCCCCCGAATCCTCCTTTAACCTCTCAGACATCATTTTAATGGTCATTTAAGAAAATAAATCAAAAAAATTAAACATTCCATGCCAGGATAGAGCTAGGATATTACATGTCCAGACTGGGTTGGGACTTGGGACCATGCGTGGGATATTTTATGGTTTTGGTATTGGGGATTTTATTTGTATGACTGCCTGACCTGTAGTGTATTCATCATATTATTATAGCATGTGTTACTTGGTTACTTTTTATATTCTACCATATTCTATCTATTTATTATTCCTGGTAGTTATTACATCTTTTGGTATTATTTATACTATGGTTTTACTCTAATAAGAGGGTATAGTATCCCCAGTGCATCTCTATAGACCCATGTGAATAGTCATGATCCTCTGGTGTACAGGGAGGCATGCCTGAGGTCATGTAGAGATCTGTCTTGGAGAACCAATTTTAGTGTCCATCAGGTTAGGATGTTACACCGCCTGAGTGAGAGATCTGGTTTACAATTGAGTTGGTGCCAAGAGCAGAGCTAGTTTCTATCCCGCTATATAGGATAGAACCAATAAAGCTTCAGGAGTTGAAAGTTTAGTTAGAAAATTTGGAAGCTAAAGGTTTTATACTAACAAGTAAATATCCATGGGGTTTTCTAGTTTTATTTTCCAAGAATTATAATGGGAATTTGCACTTGTGTATGAATTATCAGAGATTGAACCAGATGATGGTCAATAACTGGTATCCCCTTACACATATCTATGATCTATTCGATCTACTGAGAGGTGATAAGATCTTCTCCAAGATCTATTTGAGATTAGGATACCACTAGTTGAGGGTGAGACTATAAGACATACCTCATACTGCTTTTAGGAGCAGGTATGGATTGTATGAGTTTGTAGTGATGTCGTTTGGTTTGATGAATGCATTTATGGTATTCATGGCCTTGATAGATCATATCTTTCATCCTTTTTTGGATCAATTTTTGGTGTTTTTTTATTAAATCTTAGTGTATTCTCAATTAGTATATTATCATTCCAAACATCTTGACATCATTTTGATTATATTGAGAGAACATTAACTTTACACTAATCTAAAAAATGCATTTTATAGATTCATAAAGTACACTTCTTGGTTCATGTCATCTCAAGGGTTGGAGTGTTAATGGACCTAGAGAAGGTTAAAACCATGATATCTTAGGAGTGTCCCAAGAATGTATTTGAAATTAAAAAATTTCTAGGTCTAGTAGGTTATTATCTGCATTTTATCCAAGACTTATTCCATTTGGAATCACTAGTGTTCGGGCTGACCAATAAAGGAATGAAGTTTTTTTGGTCAAATTCTTGCAAGAGATATTTTTAGGATCCTCACTTTACCTATGTAGGGTAAATCATATATTGTGTACTGTGATGCATCCTTAGTTGGACTCAGATCAATTTTGATGCAGGAGGATCAAGTGGTTGCTTATGGATCCAAAAACATTTGACTGCATGGGAGGAATTGTCCCACTCATAATCCAGAGTTGGTAGTAGTGGTATATACCCTCAGATACTGGTGATACTATCTTTTGGGTGAGAGTTTTGTGGTGCATACAGACCATAAGAGTCTCAGGTACATATTTTCTCAATGGGACCTAAACCTTTAGTAGAGGAAGTGGTTTGAGTATCTTCAGTCTTTTGAATTTGAGTTATCTTATACACCAATCAAGGGAAACATTTTTGATGATGCCTTGAGCCAAAATACATAGTTAGAGTAATTGTGGGAGTCTTTCTATGAGTGGTGGATAATGATGCTCTTTGCAGACATGCATTTATATGTCCAAGAGTCTTAGGGATGAGTAGATCTGACTTCAACATACATAATACTCATGCTTCTTGAGTGGATTAAGAAAAATTAGTTATCTAATCTGAAGGGAAAAGTTTCGAGATATAGCTTATATGGTGGGAAGTCTCCATTAGGATGGTCTCTTGGTAGTAGAAATTCTCTTATTTTCCATGGCTGAGTATAGGTTCCTACGGGCTTGCGTGAGGAGCTGAGGAGATATTTTCATGCTTCCAGATGAAAGTTATATCCTAGTTTGAAAAAGATTTATTGTGTTCTCCATAGGTATTATTGGTGGTTAGGAATGAAGAAGGTGGCAGGATTCTCAGCAAAATGTTTCACTAGTTAATAGGTGAATAAAGAGCATCAGAGGCCTTCTTGGTTGTTGCAGACTTTTTCCATTTCATAGTAAATGTGGGATGATGTAACTATGGATTTTATGATAGGATTACCCAAGACACCTCATAGGAATAGTACAATATGGGTAATCATATATCTAGTAAAAAATGTATCCCACTTATTTCCTATCAGGGAGACCTTCACCATTGATTATTTGGGTAATATCTATGTGCGTGAGATATTTTGGTTTTATAGTGTTCTGAGGAGTATCATTGTAACGACCCGAAATTTTGAATAAATTTCGTTTCCTAACTTTGTCTGTTATTTTATTTTATACTCAACAAAACTATTTCATTAAATAAAATGATTATAATTAAAATAAGACCATTGGGTTTCGACTGTTATATGACCGTTGGAAACTAAATTTTGTAATTATTGCCTATAAATACAAGTGATCTTGATTAATTAATATAGAAAGAAGATTCGATAGCCCCATCCAGTATTCTCAGGCTGATCGAAGCCCATCTGACGGAACTCGGGAAGGAGGTAGCACCTTTGATCTTTTCTCTGGACCAAACCCAATCCGAACTTCATCGTGTGAAGCTGGAACGGAATCTCCTTCGTGAGAAGTTCAAGCTGATAGAAATCACTACTCAGGCAATGTTGGCTGAGCCGCCCCAAGATTCTATCACCCTAGCACACCTTACTCTTAGGTCCTATGCTGGTGTTATAAGGGGCTATGTAACGAGACCGTAACTGCCTTGTGTAATCCTTTTATTTAAATAAAAATTATGATGTCTTCTTATGGTGAAGTTTGTGAATTTTCAAATGTATGGATAAATATAGTATTCATATTATTGATGAATTTTGGAAAAAGGATATTTTAAAATATTTATGTAAACCTTAAATAATTAAAAATGTGTAATGATTTTCAAAAAATGGTCTTCTACAATTGTGTTCAGTATGAAATTTAGAGTCTAATAAGATCAACTTAATTTTTGATGAATAGTAAATTATGAATAGTGATTTTATGCTTAGGATTAGTAATGTGACCAAATGGATTAGTAATCTCACTTAAAGAAAGTATTAATATAATTTAGGCACCTTGATTAAGTAATGTGATTCAATAAAATAGGTAAATAACTGTTTCAGAATTATTGGTTAAGTATTAGTTTTTTCAGGTGAATAGTGTTTTTTAATTAAAAATTAAATTAAAAATATTTATAATTTTTTTTAAATGGAGTTCATTTTTTAATTCAGATCATCGATATTAGGTTATGGTGATTTTTGGGGATTTTTCTGAAAAAAATGAATTTTCGGTTAATAGTGTTTTTTAATTAAAAATTAAATTAAAAATATTTAGAAAATTATTTTTATAAAATGGAGTTCATTTTTGAATTTAGAGCATCAATATTTGGTTAAGGTTAATTTTTTGGATTTTTCTGAGAAAGTTAAATTTTCGGTGAATAGTGAAAATACAGTTTTTGAGTTTCGGGTGTTTAATGACATCATTAAGGATGTAATAATTATGCAATAATTCTGGTCGAATTATGAATAGTAATATAAGGTATGAGGTGTCCCAAGTGGCCAATACCATGGGCAAATACCATGGTCAAGCCCATGGTTTTTTCAATACCACCAATGAGGTGTCCCTTGGCCATTAATGTCTTGTCCCCTCACTTCCCCTATAAATACCAAGACATTCTCTCATCCTTTCCATTAAAAAATCCTCCTAAACAAAGTTATGGTCTCCTTACCACCCAAGGAGTCCTCCCAAGGTTACCTCAAGCCTCCCAAGGTCCCAAATATCAATATTTCTAAGTTACTCTTCAAGGTAAGGGATCCTACCTCTCGCTTTCTTTTCAAGTACTCTCGTTTATGTCATTTATTTTAAGACACATGTTCTTATGTTGGGGGTGTTATATTATATTCATATTACTTTCCTTTTCATTTTCATATTATGAGATACTCCCTCTTTCTCTCATCATTTCATTTTATGAATGTTTAAGTGGTGCTGTTAGGCTGCCGAATCTTTGTAAGGGATTCTTTCACTCTTCCCATTTTCAAAGTTCTACTTTCATGTCAAGTCTTTAAAGTTTATTTTTTCCATGTTGGGGTATGATCTCTATATTCATCATAATTTCCTTTTATTTTCACATGATTAGAGACCCTATTTAATCTCATCAATTCATTTTTTTGAAGTTTTAAGTGACGCCGTTAGGCTGCCGAATTTTTCATAAGAGAAATCTTATTTTTGTCTTCCTTTAAAGTTTTCATTTCATATGGTATGTCCTTAAAATTTCATTACCATGTTCTTATATCCTTTATATTCTGTCCCTATACTATTTTGTGTATCATTTATGAGTGGGTGACCCATGTCCCCTCTCTTTTCAATGTTTTCTAAAACCCTGGAACATAGTCGTTATGCTGCCGAATTTTCATCTCAAAATGTCTCTATCTTTTTATAAAATTATTTTATATTATTAAGTGAATAATAAAAACTGTTTATTCTATAGGGGTATTCACATATATATAAAAATGTTCTATTTTAAATTCCATACATGAGACCATCTTTCCTTTTCTGTGGGTTTAAAGTGGCATAAAGATCACGTCTTTAAAGCAGTTTTTAAAATGTTATGACTATGAAATGAAACTCCTTTATTTTATGCTATATGGGTTATTTATGAAATTATTAATGATGATATATGTGGCTCACATTATAATAAATAAAAATTAAGGGTGCTCCCTGATAGCGCTCCAATGCATTGAGTAAATATTTAATCTCTAGAGATGACCATTTTAACGATAACTTGGTGAATAACCTTGGTAATTTTTTTATGACACCTTGGGGATGGACCTTGGTGATATGGAAATGATTTTCTAAGTTAAATTTTGTAGAGATATCTTCAAGTTATGAAACACATTATTTTTATTATGATATGCCTCATGATCTCTTTCTCATGCCTTAAATTTATTTTTCATGACTTTTGATGTATCTTAAGTTCACATGTAAAAATGTTTCCCTTATTTCCCTTACTGGGCCTTTTGCTCACCCTTTCCTTTAATGTATGCTCCCAGGTTATGAGATGATGTAATGAACTTAGGATGATCAAATGAATAAGCCTTTCAAGTGTTTAAGAATAATTTTTTATGTTGTCATGTATTAAGTTCCTGGTTTCCAAAACACTAAACCTTAAATATCCTCAGTTTTGTATAATGTAATGAAAGTTTATGTGATAAAAAGGTGGGATGTTATAATCATTTATGATAAAGATCCTCATTTCACATCTTGGTTCTATAAGGGTCTTTAGAAGTATCTAGGATCATAGGTTCTTCTGAGTATGACCTATCATCCTCAAATTGATGATCGATCAAAGTAAACAATTCATGTTCTGTAGGATATATTACGAGTCTATGTTTTTTATTTCAATAGTTCATGGGAGTAGTATATGGAACTTGGGGAGTTTTCATATAATAACAGATTCTAATAATTGATTCAAATAAAACCTTTTGAGTATTTTCATCATAGGCTACATCATTTTCCTCTTTATTGGTTAGAGGTAGGTGATTTGGTGATTTTTGGACCTAGTCTCATGTAGGAGATGTATAAGAAGGTTTATTTGATCAGGAAGAGATTGGTGACCATGTGAAGTAGGCAGAAATATTACACTAACCATAGGAGATGACCTCTAGAGTTTGAGGTTGGTCTTTATGTTTTCCTTTAGGTGTCACTTAGGTTGGGGAAACGTTGTATCAAGAAACAGGGGAAGATAACACCTAAGTTTGTTTGGTCATTTGAGATAGTGGAAAGGTTTGGTATATGGTCATACCAATTAGCCCTTCCACAGTGCTATAATTCCATGCATGACATGTTTCACATGTCACAACTTTAGAGATATCATCCTGGCCATTCTCATGTACTAGACATCGAGGATGTCGAGCATTATGTATATGCATCCTTTGAGGAGTATCCGATACGGATTGTGGACCACATTAATAAGTATCTTCAAGGAAATACCATACCTCTAGTTCAAGTATAGTGGAAGCATGAGGGTGTTCAGGAGGATACCTGAGGGAGTAAGTTTGATATGCGGGCATAGTGGATATAATTGTTCACTAAGACACTATTGTGATGCTTAGAAAAACTCACGAATGAGATATTATATGGTGGGGAGATTATAAGATCCCATATTTTTTCTAGTATGTCCCTCTTTTATTTTTTCACCAAACCTTTTTTTTTTGTTTTTCCTTTGTCTTAAAACCATGGTGGATGAGTCTCATTCAAATACAAAGATTTTTTGTTTGGGAAAATGACCTAAAGTTTAAGGGTGTATGTTTTTTTGAATTAATGGAGTTTAGGTATAAACATGTTAAATGGGATTACAAGGGTTATCCATGATTTTGGGTGGCTTCATAGGTGGTTTTGGATTTTTGGAAGAATATATTCTTAAATCTTACCACATGACATTTATATGGTGTGTAAATGTAGTTCATGCCATGTAACTATCACCGAGAAGATTTCATGAAAGGAATATAGGTCGTGAACTCGTCACACGAAAGGAATTTACATTACATGGTGTGTAATGTTTGATCAGGGTTAAAATCACCTGAGAAAATTTAATTTTCAATGTACTCATAACTTAATAAATACACAATATGAAAAGGGATTGCATGCTATGTATTTCTCGGGATGGGAATTTTTAAGGTCACATAACGCTTATATTTTCATTCCTCTTGTGAACATACCTCCTCTATAAAAACCTAAGGTGATTTCCAAGTGATTTTGGAGAAACCTCCTCTATTTTATATGTTTCATTCAAGCAATCAATCACTGATGATTTTCTTTGCTTAGGTTTTCCCTTCTCTTCCATTATTCTCTGGTTGTGGTGGTGGAATATTTGGACCGTAGATGTTTTGGGTGTTGATTTTGATCTTCATGATCTAGGTTCATTCTTGTGATATTCTATACCTTCATTCTTATTGGTGTTCCCTAATGGAAGTGTTTCATTGATTGTCAGTTAATGGTAGGTGGTCTAAAACCTAACCCTATGGTCTGTTAATTGTAAAGTATGTGCAATATTTCAATTGTGATGATACAACGTGCACATTAATTAATTGAATGTTGAATGACGGTAAGTCCTAGATTGTATTTTTCCTTGGATCCATTTGGATTCAATGGTGTTGACATCTAGATTGTGGCTACCCATTGGGTGAGTGAACCCTTGAATAATAATGAATTGGCTAATGGATTAAAGTGGGTTTAGCTTGATGTGAGAACCCAGGTGATTTCTTGATATATAATTACTTTGGTAGTGGAATATTTTTTATCAATATGACTGGAATGTTAATGGTTTAAGACCCAATTAATAAACAAAATGAGTAAGTTAATGATAAATGGTAATTTACATAATTATCCAATGGGGCTGATGATATGATATTTTGATATCCTTATTGGTATGACATGTGTTGTGATTGATGTTGTAATGCTTATATAGAGGGTTATTATCATATGATCTAATGCTTGTATAGAAGGATTTTCCTAGTTTCATGTTTTAATGCTTATATAGTGGGCTATACCTAGATGTTGTGATGCTTATATAGCAAGCTTGACCTAGTTTCATGATGTAATGGTTATATAGCGGGCTTGGCCCAATTTCAAATTGTAATTCTTATATATAGGGTTATGCCTAGATGCTGAAATTATTATGTAGAGGGTTATTCTCAAATGTCAAATGATTATACAGAGGTCTTTGCCCAGTTATGTGATTATTCAATGGTTTTGGTTATAGTTGACATGGTTATGCTACATGCTCATAAATATTCTAGCATAGCACCAAAGTAGGTTGATTGATGTATTATATTAATTTGATTAATTAATATACCTATTTTTTCTTTATTCCATGTAATTATTATTAGAATAATTTTGTTTATACATGGTGGTGTTGACCTACTAAGTTTTACTCACACCCTATTCAGGCCTCCATTTGGTACCCAATCAGATTACATGGATGTAGGTTTGGATAAGGGAAAGGGACCTTGTTGCTGATTGTTGCTTGCTGGATGGGATGGAGTTTAGATATAGGACCGATATGGGGTTCTGGACTGATGTATTTTTGAGTTTATTTATGTCAGCTAGTTATTTTATTTGTATGTATTTAAGTTTTATATTTATATACATTTAAGTCTATCATTACATGATTCATTATTATTGTTTATTGGTTCCTCCTTTTACTTCCCAGTTGTATATTGTACTACTCTACTATTTCTATTACTATAATACTTATTTATTTATTTTATTTCCATTGTATCATGTCTATATACTAGGGTGTATAGTCTTCCCACTATATCCTTCCAATCCCCACTACTATTTTATAGCCTCTGGCATATGTGGAGATGCATTTGAGGTCCCATAACCAACCCAATTTGGACACATGAGAGAGTACCAGATCGGGGGGACGTTACAATATTACATTGAAAGAAAGATTTATTTTGGTTTTGAAATTTTTTTATTATGTTTCTAGTAATACCAAGAACATTATTTCTATTTCTTATTTATATATGGATGGATTTATTTTTAGCTTTGAAAATTAGGGTTTTTACTTTTATAAAGATATCACATGTTATGGTATGAAACAGTTAAACAATGATCTTTATGTATTAAATTAAGAACACTAAATATTGAAAATTGATAATGAAAAAAATTTGTGTGACTTATATAACACCCTGTTATGGCATCACCATCTCGGTCACATAAATGAGAAGTGTTTGAAAAATCCTTTCCAAGATGGTTACTTAGAATATTTTGATCTTAAGCCACTTGAAATATATCATGCTTGTTTACATGGTAAGATGAATGATGAAACCAATATTTTCATATATTTTATTCTATAATTAATTGTTTATAATCCCAAAATAGTGTTATTTTATGGGTAATTGTAACGTTTTTAGATTTTAGTGGTATTTTGAGCTTAAATGAAAAAAATGGTCAATTCTGGAATTTTAACAAATTTTAATCACTTTGGTAATTCGAACATAACTTTTATAATATAAACCCAATTTATGTGATTATTTTTTGTTGGATTCCTTGATTTATTTTATTCATCTTTACCTGTTGGTCTAGGAGCTAATTTGTTACGCCCAGACTTCGCTTTGGAGGTATGACTTTAATTTTAAATTTTTATTTCATGAGTTTAATCGCTTGCTTTTTGATTGCTGGTTTTGTGTGCGGGCTGAGCCTGAAATGAGACCTTTGTTGTGGAACTGATAAATGCGCTTTTTCTCCACACCGCTCGGTGCGCGGGCAGAGCACGAGTGTAGCCACGTGACCTTTCCTTTTTAGCATGCGGTGCTCGCTACGTGAATATTCTTTTGTCGGGCGATTAACTTCAGCTTCAAAGTATTATGACTATTATTATTTTATTGCTATTATTATTAATTTTTATTATGATTATGTTGTTATTATTATTATTATTATTATTTTTATTATTATTATGATGATATCATTACTATTATTATTGCTAATAATATTATTGTTTTTATTGATTATTATGTTATTAGTATTATTATTACTATTGATATTATTATTATTATTATTATTATTATTATGACATTAATATCATTAATTGTTTTAATTCATTTTTGTTTAACTCCCCCCCCCCAGAAACCCTAGCTACCACCCTCCACTCCCTTTTTTTTATTTCTTTTTTATTTCTTTTTTTTCTTTTTTTCTTCCTCCCCACGTTTTTTCTTCTCTCTCCCTAGTTTCTCTCCTCCATCCGCGGCGCGCCCCTTCCCCGGCTCACCCGCTCATCCGCGCCTCCCCGCTCCTACACCCCCTGTTCGGCCCCCCCTCCAGTAGACTGCCGGCAGGTTTGTTTTTCTTTTCTTTTTTTATTATTTATTTTATTTTATTATTTTAACTTATCTAATAAGATATTAATGTTTTCTTTGGTTATTATTATTAATATGTTAATTATTATATCATTACTATAATTATTATTATGTTATTATTATTATTATGTCAATAATAATATTATTATTATTATATTATTGTTGTTACTATTATTACATTATTATTATGTTATTATTATTATTACAATATTGTTATTATTATTATTATCATGTTAATATTATTATGTTACTATTTTTATTATTATTATATTATTGTATTGTTATTATTATTGTTATAATATTATTATTATTAAGATTACTATGATTATTGTTATGCTATTATTATTATTATGTTATCGGTACTATTATTATTATAATTATTTTTTTACGTTATTATTATTATTGTTATTATTATTATTATTATTATGTTAACATTATTATTGAACCTGTTTAACGGTCTGCTGTTTTAGGGCCTATTTGACGGCTCAGTACGGTGCGACCATGGTGAAATGGGAGTTTTGCGCCGTGTCTTTTTCCGTTCCTATTTGAGGTAGGTGATTCCACACTCAATTATCATCTGGTGATCTTTTGCATGCTGGTTTAATTTTTCAGCACCCTGCTAATTAGTTTCCATGCTGAAAAATTAGTTCTGATTACTTTTTAAATGTGCATCTAATTTTCCAGTAGTATATTTATGTGATTCAAGTCCATTTTTATTGTGAAAACTTACTTTGGCTGTTTATTATTACTATTTGTAAACTATGCAGTGCGTGAGTTAGAAAGTGTGGATGATGCAGTTTGTGTTTTGGCGTGTCAGAATATGTTTTATTATATAAAGGGGTTTTGAGTGAATTTTTAACCTTTAAAAAATTTTGCGACATGTTTGAAAACTGTTCAATAATTTTTCTTAGTGGTTTTCTTAATTAACAAAGTGATTTAGTTAAGTTATGTGTCTAGTTTAATTTAAAGCATAAGCAGTGTGGTTTAAGTTTTTTTTAAAAAAAGGTTTTGGTGTGTGTATTGTTTTCAAAGAGGATATCAGTGTGCAGGTGACACGTTTGGCTCAAAGTGCTAATGTGACATGTTATGTGAACTTTGATATTTAGGTGAGCACAAGGAGGGAAGCCGAGGTATTAGGTGGGGAGACTAGGACTAGTGAGCTAGTGTTCCGGAGATGACCCGACCCGATTTCACTGGCAGGTTTGACGATTACAACACTAACTAAACATATGATATCTGAGGTTCATGGACTTCTAAGCCACGTGTTCTGAGGGTCGTGTCCTTCTAAACCACATGTTCTGAGGTTCATGGCCACCTAATCCACGTTTCACTGAGACACGACGTTCTAGGGCCCCTCATGCTCTAGTACCCTTTTGGGGCTTTCCCATCCTTTGGTGCTACCAGTTACTTTGCGTGCACAATGATACGTGATATGTCACCTGAATTATTACCCTAATGTGTTTATCTTGAACTGTCTTTCCTTTAAATTGTTTTATGAAAACCTCTTCTTGTGCACTTCTTTATTTCTTTATTTAGCATTGCAAATGGTTTGTCTTTTGATAGTTGTGCATGGAATCTTTTCTTGGTGATATCCTGCTAGGCGATTGCTCACACCCTACTTACACCCTTGGGTGTAAGTAGTTTTTTTTACTTCTGATACAGGTAAGGGTCTAGCTTTTGGGAGCAGTGGTTTAGGTTGTTAGCAGACCTATCTACGTGGCGTTTTGGTGGTGGCTTAGGGGCGGTGTCCTCACACCGGGCGACAGTCCTTAGGTTGGTTTTTGGTCATCTTGTTTTAGTGTTATTTGGGTTTTGAATACTTGTGAACCAAAAACCTGTTTGGTTAACTACACATTTGACTATAACCTTTACTTCTGTTTGGTTCACTTTGGTTGGCTGCTTTATATTTGTTCACTCGGGTAGATCGTTCCCAAAGTTTATTTTGATACCCGTGCACTTGTGCCAGCCCGTGGGGATCGGGAACGCCCTTCGGGCTTGCCGCGGGCCGGGTCGGGCGTCGGTTCAGATGGCAACCCGACTTGGTTCGTGAAAAAATGGTATCAGAGGCAGGTTAGTTCGTGGTTTATGTTATTTGGGATGAGTTGGATTATATAAGAGATGGGTCTTTCGGGGCTCAGAATTCATGTTGCGAGTAGGGTTCCTGGCCAGCACGCCTCGTGACAGATACTGAGTCACCATGGGATGTCAGGGTGTTTTTTTCACTTCTTTTTAGGTGAGACGTGCAGGCTGCAGACTGTACGTGAACACCAGGAAAGAAAGTAGAGTTTTTGCACGAAGTCATTTTTACATATTTGGTTTACTGATGATTATCTTGTTGAAAAAAAATTTAGTTCCTTTTTAGATATGTGATATTGATGGTATTCTTTCTTGATTGCTGCCCTTTTGCAGTAAGATGCCTCCCCGGAGAGCTCCCATGCACCCACGGGAGGAATCCAGAGAGAGTTCTCCCACGCCGCTTGATCATAGATTGGTAGAGGCGATGGTCAGAGCCGTTCAGGCTTTGGGACAAGTGGCGACTCCTGCCCCCGCCCCTATTCCAGCTAGAGGGGAATAATTTGGCTCCAGGAAGGATAGAGTTCAGAAGTTTCTGAGGAGCAAAAATCCTTCTTTCCGAGGTGGTTCAGAACCTCAGGAGGCAGAGGAGTGGCTTGAAAAGATAGAACGCATGTTCGATTTCCTTGACACGCCCGAGGAAGTCTGGGTGAAGTGTGCCTCGTTCCAGATGGAGGGTTCCAGTTGCAAATGGTGGGAATCAGTGGTCCAGGCTAGGAAACATGAGCACATGAGCTGGAAAGATTTCAAGGGTATCTTTAAAAAGCAGTATTGTCCAGATTTCCTAGCCTACGCTAGATCTCGGGAGTTCATGGAGCTTTCGCAATGGAATCAGATAGTGATGGAGTATGCGAACTGGTACGGTACGCACCTGAGATAGTTTCGAGCGAATTCTTGAAATCTCGGAAGTTTGATAAGGGCCTTCGACCAGAAATTCACTCCCAGGTTTTCTTATTCAAGCTGAAGACTTATGCTGAGGTGGTCGATCGTGCTTGTATGGCCGAGATTGACCAGAAGGGAAAGTCGGGGTTTTCTGGATCAGTGTCAGGGCTTGGCAGTGGCAGTTCATCTGAGAAGAAGAGGAAGCATGATGAGCAATGGAAGAAGAGTGATGGAAGCTCAGGTCATCCTCCCAGGCAGTTTTCATCTGGGGCTTCTGGTGCAGGGTCCGTTGTGTTCCATCAGTGCGGAAGGGTAGGGCACATCCGACCTGTTTGTCCATACCCTCCCAGACCATGCCATGGATGTGGAGTTTTGGGACATCTACAACGCTTCTACAGGACTGCACGCCCTTACCAGAGTGTGGCTGGATCAGTGGATTCTAGAGGGGTATGAGTTCAGTCAGAGCCGACCAGAACGACAGGATCTCGGTTTGGTGGGCGTGGTGGTAGGACTGGATCGTCTTCAGGGTAGAGCCAGATCAGGGCAAAGCCTCAGGCGATCAGACGTTCTTAGGCAGGGACCAGGCAACTGCAAGATGTGGATCAGGCACCAGCGGGGTCTGATGCAGGGCCTTCGATGGTTCGAGGTACTATTCTGGTTGCATCTTCTATAGCTGCAGTTTTATTTGATACTGGTGCTTCAGTTTCTTTCATATCTGCTCGTTTTGTGAATCTGATGAACCTACCAACCGAGCTGTTATCGGTTGCTATGGAGTTAGTAACACCACTGGGGAAAAAGAGGGATCAAGGCCTTAAGTGTCAATCGTGCGCACTCTCTGTGTCGGGAGTCGAGATGGAATGGGATTTCTTGGTCCTTGACATGGACCTATTTGATGCGATCCTTGGTATGGACTGGCTGGTGTGTTTTCAGGTGCACATTGATTGATATCAACACCGAGTCAGTTTTACAGCACCAGATGGGACTCCCCAGTTATTTCACAGAGAATGGGATCCTCGGTCGGGACGCACGGGACCTCCACTCCCGGAGCTGAGAAATATTGCTTATCAGTTGTTGTCGCTCGCGCTGGAGGACGATGGTGGTGTTTCACAGGGTGGGTTACCTCGTGTAGTGGATGAGTTCCCAGAGGTCTTCCCAGATGATTTTTCTGGCTTACCCCCAGAGCGGGACATGGAGTTATTGATTGAGTTGGCGCCGGGAACACAGCCTATATCTCTTCCCTCATATCACATGGCCCCCACCAAATTGAGGGAATTAAAGATACAGCTGGATGATTTGGAATCCAAAGGATTCATTCACCCAAGCGTCTCTCCTTGGGCCGCACAGGTTTTATTCACGAAGAAGGCCGATGGAACCCTTCGGTTGTGCATTGATTACCGGAAATTGAACAAGGTAACCATTAAGAATAAATACCCTTTGCCTCGGATTGACGATTTGTTCGACCAGATGAAGGGGGCAAAGTGGTTCTCCAAGATTGATTTGCGTTCGGGATACCACCAGCTTAGGGTGAGAGAAGCAGATATCCCGAAGACAGCTTTCCGAAGCAGGTATGGTCACTTCGAGTACTTGTTCATGCCTTTAGGACTGACGAATGCTCCTGCAGTTTTCATGGCGCTCATGAATAGGGTGTTCCACCAATATCTCGAATCATTTGTCGTGGTATTCGTGGATGACATCCTGGTTTATTCTGGATCTGAGGAGGAGCATGAACATCACCTGCGCGTTGTTTTGGGCACTTTGCGGGACCACCGCCTGTATGCCAAACTCTCAAAGTGCACTTTCTTGATCAGGGAAGTGAAGTTTTCGGGGCATGTCGTCTCAAAACAAGGGGTTTCAGTGGATCCATAAAATATCAGGGCAGTTATTTCTTGGGAGCATCCAATAAATGTGTTTGAGATCAGGAGTTTTCTGGGCTTGGCTGGTTATTACAGGTGCTTTGTTCGGGACTTCTCACGACTTGCCTCCCCCATGACCACACTCACCCGAAAAGGGGGGAAGTTTGAGTGGAGCCCACAGTGCCAAGTATCTTTCGAGGAATTGAAGCGGCGGTTGACCACCGCACCTATGTTGACCTTACCAGAGTCAGGAAAGGGCTATGTGGTGTACTGTGATGCTTCAGGTACGGGCCTTGGATGTGTGCTCATGCAGGATGACCATGTTGTGGCTTATGGTTCTCGCCAACTAAGGCCACATGAGAAGAACTATCCGACTCACGACTTAGAGTTGGCGGCGGTGATGCATGCTTTGAAGACGTGGCGCCACTATCTTTTTGGAGAGAAGTTTGTGGTCTATTCTGACCATAAGAGTCTGGCCTACATTTTCTCTCAGAAGGATCTCAATTTGAGGCAGCACCGCTGGGTCGAGTACCTGAAGGGTTTTGATTTTGATATTGTCTATACCCCTGGCAAGGGTAATGTGGTAGCTGACGCTTTGAGTAGAAAAGTACCAGTGCAGGCGTTGAGGAAGTCCATCGATGAGTGGACTTTGATGGGGCTCTTCGCCTAGATACGTTTGGAGAGCAGGGAGCACAGTGGAGGTACTTTCTTGGCTAGCATCCAGTTGACTCCTGCTCTTCTGGAGTTGATTCAGCGGGATCAGACTGGCGATGAGCTGTGTCAGCGATCTATGCAGTTTCTTCATGATGGGGATACTCCTTCTGATTGGTCCTTGTCTTCCCAGAGGGTCTTGTGCTTCAAAGGCCGTGCTGTGGTGCCGTTGTCTCTGCGGAAGGTGGTGATGCAGGATAGCCACCAATATCAGTGGGTTGTCCATCCTGGTACCACCAAGATGTATTACGATGTTCGCCGTCAGTTCTGGTGGCCAGGTATGAGATGGGGCATAGCCGACTTCGTATCCAGATGTTACACCTTCCAGCAAGTGAAAGAAGAGCATCAGAGACCATCTGGCCTACTCCAGCCATTACCCATTCCTACCTGGAAGTGGGACGAGGTCGCCATGGACTTCATCATTGGCTTGCCTCGTACACCTCGAGGGAGGAATGCTATCTGGGTGGTGATTGACTACTTGACCAAGTCAGCTCACTTTATTCCGATCAGAGACACAACGAAGGTAGAGGAACTAAGCCGCTTGTATGTTCAGGAGGTGGTCAGACTTCATGGTGTGTTGTCGGTAGTTGTTTCTGACAGGGACCCCCACTTTACATCTCGATTTTGGGGAGGCCTCCAGAAGGCTTTGGGGTCACAGATTAGGATGAGCACGACATACCATCCTCAGAACGATGGCCAGACGGAGCGGGCGAATCAGATTCTGGAAGACATGCTCCGAGCCTGTGTGCTAGATTTTGGAGGCTCATGGGATAGCCATTTGGGACGGGTCGAGTTTGCTTATAATAACAGTTACCAGTATTCCATTAGAATGGCACCCTTTGAGGTGCTCTACGGTCGGCCTTGTCGGTCTCCTCTGTGTTGGGCTGAGGTAGGAGAGGCCACGCTCTTGGGACCGAGCCTTGTTCAGGAGACGTCTGATAAGATCAAGCTGATTAGGCAGTGTTTGTTAACAGCTCAGAGTCGTCACAAGTCTTATACAGATCAGAGGTGGTGGGATCTTGAGTTTTCAGTGGGGGACAGAGTGTTCCTGAAAGTGGCCCCTCGCTTGGGTCACCGTCGTTTGGGGAAGCAGGGGAAGCTGACACCGAGATATGTCGGACCCTTCGAGATTCTTGAACAGATTGGCAAGGTGGCATACAGATTAGCTTTTCCCTCGTAGTTGACGTCGATTCATGAAGTATTTCATGTCTCCCAACTAAATAAGTACAACCCCAACCCGTCGCATGTGCTGGATTGGGAGGAGCTAGAGATAGAGTCCGACTTGTCTGTGGTCGAGCGACCAGTGCGTATAGTGGATTCCCAGGAAAATGTGTTGCATGGAAAGTCCATTCCTCTGGTTTGTATTCTCTGGCAGCACGGGAATGATTAACACAAGACTTGGGAGTGAAATTCGTGGGTTGATCAGGAGTACCCATTCCTATTCTCTGATCAGGCATTGAGCTGACTTTCCAAGGGCAGAAAGTTTTCATGGTGGGGAGAATTGTCACGCCCGGACTTCACTTTGGAGGTATGACTTTAATTTTAAATATTTATTTCATGAGTTTAATTGATTACTTTTTGATTTCTGGTTTTGTGTGCAGGATGAGCCTGAAATGAGACCTTTGTTGTGGCGCTGATAAATGCGCTTTTGCTCTACACCGCTCGGTGCGCGGGCAGAGCACGAGTGTAGCCGCGTGACCTTGCCTTTTTAGCGTGCGGCACTCGCTACGTGAATGTTCTTTTGTCGGGAAATTAACTTCAGCTTCAAAGTATTATGACTATTATTATTTTATTTCTATTATTATTAATTTTTATTATGATTATGTTGTTATTATTATTATTATTATTATTTTTATTATTATTATGATGATATCATTACTATTATTATTGCTGATAATATTATTGTTTTTATTGATTATTATGTTATTAGTATTATTATTACTATTGATATTATTATTATTATTGTTATTATTATTATTATGACATTAATATAATTATTTTTTTAATTCATTTTTGTTTAACTTCCCCCCCCCCCCAGAAACCCTAGCCGCCACCCTCCACTCCCTTTTTTTATTTTATTTTCTTTTTATTTTCTTTTTTCTTCCTCCCCACGTTTTTTCTTCTCTCTCCCTCGTTTCTCTCCCCCATCCGCAGCGCGTCCCTTCCCCAGCTTACCCGCTCATCTGCGCCACCCCGCTCCTGCACCCCCTATTCGGCCCCCCCTCCAGCAGACCGCCGACAGGTTTGTTTTTTTTTTTTTATTATTTATTTTATTTTATTATTTTAACTTATCTGATAAGATATTAATGTTTTCTTTGGTTATTATTATTAATATTTTAATTATTATATCATTACTATAATTATTATTATGTTATTATTATTATTATGTCAATAATAATAATATTATTATTATATTATTATTGTTACTATTATTACATTATTATTATGTTATTATTATTATTAAAATATTGTTGTTATTATTATTATTATCATGTTAATATTATTATGTTACTATTTTTATTATTATTATATTATTGTATTGTTATTATTATTGTTATAATATTATTATTATTAAGATTACTATGATTATTGTTATGCTATTATTATTATTATTATGTTATCGGTACTACTATTATTTTTTTTACGTTATTATTATTATTGTTATTATTATTATTATTATTATTATTATGTTAACATTATTATTGAACCTGTTTAACGGTCTGTTGTTTTAGGACCTATTTGACGGCTCAGTACGGTGCGACCGTGGCGCAACGGGAGTTTTGCGCCGTGTCTTTTTCCGTTCCTATTTGAGGTAGGTGATTCCACACTCAATTATCATCTGGCGATCTTTTACGTGTTGGTTTAAATTTTCAGCACCCTGCTAATTAGTTTCCATGCTGAAAAATTAGTTCTGATTACTTTTTAAATGTGCATCTAATTTTCCAGTAGTATATTTATGTGATGCAAGTCCATTTTTATTGTGAAAACTTACTTTGTCTATTTATTATTACTATTTTTAAACTGTGCAGTGTGTGAGTTAGAAAGTGCGGATGACGTAGTTCATGTTTTGGCGTGTCAGAATATGTTTTATTATATAAAGGGGTTTTGAGTGACTTTTTAACCTTTAAAATTTTTTGCGACATGTTTGAAAACTGTTCAATAATTTTTCTTAGTGGTTTTCTTAATTAACAAAGTGATTTCGTTAAGTTATGCGTCTAGTTTAATTTAAAGCGTAAGCAGTGTGGTTTAAGTTTAAAAAAAGGTTTTGGTGTGTGTATGGTTTTCAAAGAGGATATCAGTGTGCAGGTGACACGTTTGGCTCAAAGTGCTAATGTGACATGTTATGTGAACTTTGATCTTTAGGTGAGCACAAGGAGGGAAGCCGGGGTATTAGGTGGGGAGACTAGGACTAGTGAGCTAGTGTTCCGGAGATGACCCGACCCGGTTTCACTAGCAGGTTTGACGATTGCAACACTAACTAAAAATATGATATCTGAGGGTCGTGGCCACCTAAGCCACGTTTCACCGAGACACGACATTCTAGGGTCCCACATGCTCTAGTACCCTTTTGGGGCTTTCCCATCCATTGGTGCTACCGGTTACTTTGTGTGCACAATGATACGTGACATGTCACCTGAATTATTACCCCAATGTGTTTATCTTGAACTGTCTTTCCGTTAAATCGTTTTATGAAAACCTATTCCTTTGCACTTCTTTCTTTCTTTATTTAGCATTGCAAATGGTTTGTCTTTTGATAGTTGTGCGTGGAATATTTTCTTGGTGATATCCTGCTGGGCGATTGCTCACACCCTACTTACACCCTTGGGTGTAAGTAGATTTGTTTACTTCTGATACAGGTAAGGGTCCAGCTTTTGGGAGCAGTGGTTCAGGTTGTTAGCGGTCCTATCTACGTGGAGTTTTGGTGGTGGCTTAGGGGTGGTGTCCTCACACCAGGCGACAGTCCTTAGGTTGGTTTTTGGTCATCTTGTTTTAGTGTTATTTGGGTTTTGAATACTTGTGAACCAAAAACCTGTTTGGTTAACTACACATTTGACTGTAACCTTTACTTCTGTTTGGTTTACTTTGGTCAGCTGCTTTATATTTGTTCACTCGGTTAAATCATTCCCAAAGTTTATTTTGATACCCGGGCACTTGTGCCAGCCCGTGGGGATCGGGAACGCCCTTCGGGCCTTGCCGCGGTCCGGGTCGGGCGTCGGTTCGGATAGAGACCCGACTTGGTTCGTGACATAATTCATCCATATAAGGGTCCAAAAAAATCAACTGATTTGGAGATTCATTCTGGACGTTTTTGTGGACCCCACCTCAGTAAATTTGGAATAACTCAGGATCAACACCTCTAATTAAGAAGATTTCAACTGTATTTGAAATATAATTCAATGGTACATTCTTACAATAAATATCAGGGTGATATTCTATCATTAAGGCATCAATTGGATGCTCAAAATGGGGGGGGGTGTAAGGAAACATTCATCCATAATTAATGTCGTTGAGTTAATGCACCATATCTTTTTCTACTGGCTGAATGGCTCGAAGACCTTATTTTTTATTGATTTTCTAATAACCCCCATTTCAAGGGATGAGGGGGAACCCTTACAAGGCCCGTAGGCTTATAAATTACATTGACTCGTAGGCTTGGAGACATTACATGACTCGTAGGTCTTAAGGAAATCATACAGACTATGACTACTTGAAACTGCTCCTCCCCAACATCTGCATCGTGATCAGCTCTCCACCATTTTCATGACTGTTCAGCTAGCATGTCCATGTGCAGGGGTGCATAGGCGCGGTACCGATGGCAAATGTCATACCCTATAATTCTTCCAAAGTCCTTTTAGCCTTGTTCTGGTGGATGTGCCCTGCTCTTTCCTCCTCTTGAGTGGTTCCTTGTAGAATCTGTATGTGCAACTGCAAATCAGGTGGCCCTGAGGGACTTGAAGTGGCATTAAGGCCATGAGGTGGCCCAAAAGGCTTACTGACCCGAAGGCCTTGGGTGGCCCGAAGGCATTAAGGACTCCAAGACCAAACTGGTGGCCCAAGGTGAATAGTTTCGGCTGCTACAGTGCCGAATAGTACCTACTACAGTGCCTGCTACAGTAACTGCTATAGTAGCCCATAATTATGCCTCCGCCTGCTATAGTAACTTCTACAGTGCCTACACAAGGAGAATGAAGCTTAAATTTTGTAGAAAAACACAAGAGATAAGTTGGAACAACTTTAAATAATACCACTATTACATATTCTGACATTAAAGGGGGGAAATATGTGCAAACTTTTAGAGAATAGATTGTGGAGCCAGGATTTTACAACTTTTACTTATAAATATGTGCCCCCTCCCCATATCAAGAGGATATAAATTATATGTGAACATTTTATATAGTTTTTTATTGATTCAATTTATTTAATTTTAGTTTTATTTCTATATATTAATCTTCTTCTTCATATTTCTCTTCTTCTCCTATTTCTTTTATTTTACATGTTTCTCCCACCACGCTTCTTCTTAACTCCATGTTTGTGGAGAACTAACCCTCACTGTTGTTCGAGGGGGGAATTGGTAGTATCTAAGTTTCTTAAAATTTAATGATTTATCATATTTTATTATAATTATTCGGTAGTGGTTAAAATGTTTATGGTGAGTTGTCACCCCACTTTCTCTACTATTTTTTTCTTTCTTTACATTTAATAATTTTCCTTCTCATTGATATCTAATTCATTCAAACAATGGAGTTTGGATTAGGTGTTGATGTGGAAGAGACTACCCCTAAATGAAGAGGTCTTGGTGTAGGGTAATACCATCCAAATGAGAGGGTGTATAGTGAAAGGACGGGATCTCTACACTGAATAAAATAATGAGAAATATATTTTGAATAATAAGGATAACACCACCATGAAACCCTGAGAACAATGGTTTTATTCTGCTGACTTCTTTGTTTATTATTTATTTTCATTGTGTTTTGAATTTTAATTATTATATATATTATATTAAATGTATTTTTATAATCAAAATTCCCCATATATATTACTATGTAGATTATTTTTATATTAGTTAAATTATAATAGTGACAATAGGAAAATAGTGTGTGTGAGTGTCCTCCTTATGATCGACCCTAGGGTGTGCCAATATTGTGCATTTTTAGGTATATAAAATATTTATGGTCAAATGACTAAAACCCATATAGTAAATTTAGAACCATTTCTGGGGAGGCCAAGTGCTTTCACACACTATTTTTCATAAAACCCCAAAAAATAAAAAAATAAAAAAAAAAGACAAAAAAAGCTTCATTTCATATCTTTCATTTCTTCATCCAATATGGATTTTTTATGGTGATTATTATAATTATTGGAAATTTGAAAACTTTTATAGTGATCCTAGAATTAAGGAGACATTGAATATCCAAATGGAAAAAAATTACCTAATTCTTCAAGATAATTTCAAATTTCTCGAAAAATCAAGATAGATGGTTGCATTACTGGCTACTGAAGTTGAAGAAGTTAAAGTCTTATGGATGGAATTAAAATAAAGAAAATATATATATAATGAAACTATTTTTTCACTCACATTTCAAGAATACATTGTTAAGGATGAATCAAAACTTGAAGATCCACTTCCCTCTCCAACAAATGCATTCCCAGCTGCCCTAATTAAGGAAAAAGAGTTTGAAGCTGAAAGTTTAAAGGGAGATTTAATTTATGATCCTTCTTTTTATTCAAATTTAATTAATTTTTAATTTCAAACTAATATATATTATTATGATTTTGTAGATTCAGTACCATTACTGTAGTCCGTTGATAAATAACATGAATAATATATTTTTGTTGAGGAGAAAATGGAGGAGCCAGTCAAGTTGTACACTAGTGAAAATGAGGATGGTGGCACAATATAAGAAATCCCAGAGGAATTAATTGATGAAAATAAAATATATTATAAGATACATACTATTATACTACTCTCACCACTAGTGGACACCACTCCTTTAGATGAAAAAAATAGAGAGTAACCCTATATTATTTTCTCTCCCCCTCTTGATCTAAAATTTTCTTTTTCATCAATTCTGGAGCTTGGGGATATTTTTATTTTCACTCCACTAAATATGTGAACATTTTATATTGCCCCCTCTTCATCTCAAGAGTATGGAAATTCTATGTGAACATTTTATATTGGTTTGTATTGATTAAATTTATTTAATTTTATTTCTATTTTAATACATTAGTCTTATTCTTTATATTTCTATTCTTCTCCTATTTCTTTTATTTTACGTGTTTCTCCCACTATGCTTCTTCTTAACTCCGTGTTTGTGGAGAGCTAACCCTTATTGTTGTTCGAGGGGGGAAGTGATGGTATTTTATTTTATTTAACTTTAATTATTTATCATATTTTATTCTAAGGATTTGTTGTTGGTTAAAATTATTGTAGTGAGCGGTCGCCTCACTTTCTCTATTATTGTTTTCTTTCTCCTTATTTCATCATTTTCCTTATCCTTGATATCTAAGTTATTCAAACAGTGTAATTTGGCTTAGGTGTTGGTGTGGAAGAGATTACTCTTACATACAGAGGTCTCGGTGTAGGTTAATACCATCCAAATGAGAGGGAGTGAAAGGTCTGGATCTCTACATTGAATAAAATAATGAGAAATATATTTTGAATAACAAGGATAACACCACCAAGAAACCCTGAGAACAATGATTTTCTTCTAATGAATTATTTTTTTCTTCTTTATTTTCATTTTGTTTTGAATTTTAATTATTATATATATTATATTAAATGTATTTTAATAATCAAAACCCCCCATCTATATTATTTTATAGGTTATTTTTATATTTGTTAAATTATAATAGTGACAATAGGAAAATAGTGCGTGTGAGCGGCCTCCTTGTAATCGACCCTAGGGTGTGCCGCTATGGTGCATTTTTAATTAAATAAAATATTTAATAGGTCAAATGACTAAAACACCTATCTTCAATGACCAAACCACCATCTAGTGGTCAAGGTGAAATATTCATGAATCTTCTAGATTTGGTACACACTGATGTGTGTGGACCTTTTCAGGTAGAGGATAGAGATGGATTTTCATACTTTATAACTTTTATCAGTGACTTGAGTTGGTATGTTTATATATACTTGATGAGGTAAAATTATAAATCCTTTAAGAAATTTAAAGTTTTCATGAATGAGGTTGAGAATCAACTTATTAAGAAGATAAAGAAACTTCAATCAGATTGAGGTGGTGAGTATCTTAACCAAGACTTTATCAGCTTTCTACAAAGTATTTGATTTTATCTCAACTCACTCCACATTATACAGCATAGTGGTATGGGTTTAGTGAAATTAGTAATCATACCTTGTTGTACATGGTAAGGTCTATGATGAGTCATGCAACCATTCCATTATCCTTTTGGGGGATATACATTATAGACAACACTGTACTCACTAAATTGAGTACCAATTAAAGTGGTAAATAGTATTCCCTTTGAGTTATAGAGTGGAAGAAACATGTTTTGTCACAGGTTCATTCATATTATTGGGAGGAATTTTTTAAGGATGGCTCAAGAAAATAACTAGAACCATGAGGCATGAAGTGTATCTTTATAGGTTATCCCAAAGAAATAAGGGGATACTATCTATACAACCATTCTGAAAAGAAAGAAACTATTGAAAGATGTGCCATTTTTCTTGAGAGGAAGCATGTCCTCAAGGAGTATAGTAGTAGAAATATTGACTTTAATAAAGTTGATTCTAAAGATACCTAAGAGTTGGTATAGGAACTGATTCCACAGGTTCCCATGGAAGAAGTTTTTCCTAAAACACAAGTGTTGCATAAGATAACTAGAGAGGTAAGAGAACCAGAGAGATATGGTTTTCTAGTAACCAATGATGGTGACTTATTATTGGTTGAAAATTTTTTTTCATAGTAGGACACTCGAGAGGGGTGTTAATTGATTTCTAATAAAAAATTATGTCTAAAATACTTATTTAAAAGTTCCCCAATTTGAAATACGAAACAACCCAGTTAACCAAAGCAGCAGATTTATAGAAGTTATGGTTGTTTGAAAGATTTCTAAAAGAGTGATTAGTTCTCAGTTAAATTAATATGGATTAGTATTTTAACATTTGAAATCAAAATATTAAATAAAATTCTAATATAAACACTATCTAAGATTAACTATCAAAGTGAAGTAAAGTTTTCTGATTTAACTAAAATAGTGAAAATAGAACTTTGAAAGGCACATCAGAATTAAAACAAGAGGTTCAGTCTCAAGTTGAGACTTATTCCTCTGCACTTTTTGATCACCTGCCACCATGAAATTTATATAAATAAATTTTTATCCACACCCCAGATTGGGGTACACAATAACATACACAGTTGTCTATGTTAACTAGACCTCTTTCATATATTTCATGGGAGTGCTAATAACAAACAACCAGGACATGCAGGTACCTCTTCCATTATTATCCATAGGATTATAAGGTGTGAAAAGATAGTTTTATGAATATATCAATGAATCTTCTGGTTTTCCATAGGAGTTAGTGTGTTTTTATAAAATAGAAATCCACACACTGCTTGAAAAGTAGAAATAATACACAAACAGAGAAAAATATAGATAAAAGAGTTTATAAGGATATGTGTGTTTGTTTATGCAGATTGTGACTCCTCAAAGTTGTGTTAAAATGAAGCTTGAGTCAATTTCTAGAAATAGCTAGAAAAACAGAGTATCGTAAAAGATTATTTCTTCTACTTTGAGTGAGATACTAATGGGGAAGATGAATGTTCTCCTCTTTTTTGATTGATAATGCATATGTTCTTCAATTTTGGTTCTCATCAATGTCTTAGTGTATGCACAGTAGGCAGTTCTTCTTGTGTTTTTCTTAGGTGTACGAAATGTAGCTTTCTAACCACATCGTCTTACAAATTTTTTATCAAATTTTTTTTTATACATGACATTTGACAATGAGCGTGATCTCTAGTACCTCATACCTCGCACTATCCTCTGACATCCATTAAATGTTTTCTACAAAATAAATACAGTCATTAAAATAAATCGTGGTACTAAATTTCATAAATATGACTGTTATAAAGAAATTTAAATTTAAATGAAAAAGGAAGGAATGACAGTGTATCAAGATTGATAGCTCAAAAATGGTAAGTCAGGATCAGTAGGTCGCTCTATCAATAGGTCGACTTGACAATGACTTAGCTATTAGTAGGAAATTATGATGGTAGGTCCTCTTAATGGTAGGTAAGCTATCATAAGCTCATAGTTAGAAAAAATTCTAAACATCAGTGATTCATTCTATTAGTAGGTCTTCTTGATGGTAGGTTAGCTATCGATAGCTCATACTTAGAAAAAATTCTGAACATCAGTGAGTTATTCTTTCAGTATCTCGAATTAACAGTGACTCATGCCATCAATAAATTGTCTTGAACAGTGACTCATACTTAGTGAAAATTCTGAGTTTTTGTCGGTAGTTTGATGTGACGGTGACTTAGCTATCGATAAGACAGGAATCCATATCTTTTCCTTTTCTGGATTTTAGTATCAGTGATGATGGTGAGACATATCATAGGTAGGTCCAGCAATGAGTCCACCCTGACGATGACTCAGCCTTAATGGTGACTTATCCTCAATGGTGACTTATCCTCTATGGTGACTTATACTTAGCCAAATTTTTCTAACCTATCTTAGGTATTAAAACACTAATATAATAGATTAAGCTTATATGTAAACATAATTAAAAATATATAAACATAATTGAAACTTGATCAAACCTAATGAAACATGATTTGTGAGTATTAAAACTAGAGGAGTCCAACAAAAATAATGACCCTCTCTCCTACATGGTGGTAGTAGAGAGCTCAGAAGCTATAAGATAGTGAGAATCTATGAATTTTGAGATAGATTCCATATATCAAAACCAAGTTTGGTTTCTGATAAATCTTCTATTTGATGTAAATCATGTTGGCTGTAAATGGGAATTCAAGATAAAGTTGTACATGGAAGGTAAAGTGAATACCTATAAATCAGAACTAGTGGATAAAGGGTTTAGACAACATCAAGGCATTGACTATGATGAAACCTTTTCTTTAGTTTACATGTTTAAATCCATCAGAATTTTTCTTTCCGTAACATCTTACCGTGACTATGAGATTAAAAAAATAGATGTCAAAACCACTTTCCTTAATGGGGACTATTAAGAGGATGTGTATATGACACAACTATAAGGGTTTGTGACTCTAAACACTGAAAAAAATGTATGCAAGTTGTAGAGATCCATTTATGGATTAAATCAAGCATCTAGTTGATTGAACATTTGATTCGATAAAGCTGTAAAGGAATTTGGTTTCATTAAGAATGAATGTGATCCATTTATTTAAAAATGATTTAGTGATAGTGTAGTATTTTATAAAGTAGTATATGTTTATGAAATATTACTAATTGTAAATGATATACCAGCCTTACAATTTGTTAAGGAATGGTTGAGCAAGTGATTCTCGATGAAGGATCTTGGTGAATCAGCCTACATTCTAGGGATAAGGATCATGTGTGATAGATCCAAGAGGATTCTTGGACTAAGTCAAGGTACATACATTGAATAGATACTAAAGAGGTTCAGTATGAAATAATCCAAGAGTGGATTGGTTTCAGTGTCATATGGAATGCATCTTTCCAAGAAAAAGTGTCCTCAAAAACAAGAGGAAAGAGAGAGAATTAGTAAGATCTCATACACTTCCATGATAGGATCCATAATGTATTCCATGTTATGTATGGGGCTTGATGTGTTGTATGCATTGAACACAATAGGAACATATCAAGTAGATCCAGGTGAACATCATTGGACTGTTTTCAAGTATTTCCTTAAGTATTTGAGGAGAATTAAGAATATGTTTCTGGTGTATGGATGGGATGAAGATCTAGTCATCAGGGGTTATAAAGATACTATATTTTAGATAGATTATAATGATTTAAATTTATAGTATGGATATATATTTTGTCTCAGCAGAGGATCTATAATATGGAAGAGTTCAAAGAATCTAGTTTTTGCCAATTATACAAAAAAGTTCAATTATATTGTTCCTTATGATGCAATCAAGAAATTAGTTTGGATTTGTAACTTTTTATAAAATATTTATTTGGTATCTAACAGGAAATACACTATCACAATTTAATGTGATAAAACTATAGTGGTGACTCTCTCCAAACAGATGAGGTTACACTAGAGGATAGAGCACATACTTTAAAAGTTTCATCTCTTGAGGGATTTTTCTCAATGATGTGAAGTTATAGTGAGAAGATTATCCATAAAGGAAAACATGGAGGACCCATTGACTAAGGATTTATCTCATAATAGGCATGAGTATCTTGTGAGATCTAGTGGTATAAAATTTGTCATCCACTGGCTCTAGTGAAAGTGGGAATCTATTGGAGTCGGTTTCTTAGAACTAAATATCTTAGTACTTGATTACATGTTTAAATTAAGTTTCTTATCACATCATGATTATTCATTTTCATGAATCTTTTATGTGATAATGACCTAATAATATATGTTACACTGAAAGGTCATAGCAGTTCCCCACTATGATGAGAACCTAAAAGTTCCATGACATCATTCTTGAATTTATGTTCTATAGATGGATGATATTGTCTAATAGGTCATTGACAATATAGGCTATCAGGGGTAGAAGGATCATAAGATGTTGAGATACCCACTCATGGTGTTCACCCATGGTAATATGCAAGATAGGAGGTTATGAGAACAGACCTGTTAATAGGAAATCCATATTTCCATGTGTCATTGTATGTTCCTATATATAGACATTCATATAGATCCTTAGACATTAATATTATCATTAATGGATATCATGACTCATGTACGTTAATTTATTTATGAAAACTGTGACAATATATACTCGTGGTGAGGTAGGATACATTGGATATGTCATGAGTGAAATTGCATTAATAGAAAATGTGATAAAGGATTTATCTCTTATGTCCCTAGATGGGAGTTTATATCCTAGTCCCTTTTATGGGAATGGAATTGCCTATATAAATCCATGTCCATGGTGTTTAGTGTGTGATTTATTTTTTGGAAATTCAAATAAATAGAAATCGAGCATATAAGTTGATGGCACTGGCATGCAACCTTCTTGATTAGATATATCATAGTAAAGTGATTATATTACACAGTAAGATTTTTTGGGAGGTTGGATGTCATTTTGAAATTAAATTCTTTCTCTATGGGATCCTTGGTGTGTTTCTAAGTGTTGAAAATTGACTTTAGTTGGTTATATCTAATTTCACTAAGAAAGAGGCCTAGAGGGTCACACTGTTGTAATAGTGGGTGTCCAAGACCCAACTTAAATAGTATTTTTTTATACCATGTATGTAGTGAGATATGCATGATTTATTCTGACCATAATAGTGTTTATATTTCTGTGTCCACTATTTATATGGTAATGTCCATAGATTACATGTTTTATCAAAATATTATAGTAGTTCTCAGACTATAATAATAATCTCAAGATATTATGAAATTAATCTTAAACAAATATCATATGATCTAGATACATCATTCTGACTAGACACAAATGATGTCTGACTATCAAATGTTGGGGGATCATAAGCATTAAGACCTCTTCTCATGAAGTTGTCACTTGGTGATCTCAAGTATATGAGATCATGAGGACTGAACCACTAATAGTAACACCACATGTTTTGGGTGTCATTGGTAGTTCCTATCTATGAACATGTGTAATGGTATTTGTACTTGAGATTATTGTTGATGTGTAACATTTGATTTCATACTTTGATATATGAAAAAAACCATGACATTGAAGTCATGGGGAGGTATCTTGTGTTGGGTTCATCATTGGTGGTATGACATTAACTGAATAATCAAGAAAAAATATGCTTATGATATGAAGAGATATTTTGGGCCCAGTTGATCAGGATGGTAGTAACTTTACAAAATCCATGACCATGGTAGAAGAATTTAAGTTCATCTAGTAAGGTCAATGAATAATAAAGTAATAATGGATGGTGGCATGATCTTTGTATCTTTCTTTATGAGATATTGCGAGATGAATATATTATATTACACAATGTCTGTTTGTAGGAAGGTTTTGATTTCCATGACTTCTCCTTATCTCTTTAGGATCCTTGATGGGTTGCTAGACTCTTCTCTTGGTCTGTGAATAGTATTCACTACTATCAAGATAAGGTCCTAGAGGGTCACACACAATAGTGTATTCAAGAGTCTTTCATATTCTAATGAATAGAAGTATAGGATATGGTGGGCCCACCATGGGTTCTAGAATATGTCTAAGGATATACAATGACCAAGGAATAAATAAATTCATATTATTTGGGTTTAGAATAATTGGTACTAAATTTATTTATTAAATATATTTACAAGTATTAAAGTAAATACCAGGGAGAATATTATTATAATGAATATTATTTTAATATTCAAGGTTTGTTTAATATTTAGAAAATGATGATTCGAGTTAATGGCTCAGTTTTATCACATGATGTACTTATTATATTATAAGAAAGTGATAAAAACATAAATGATATTTATGAATCAGTAAATCATTCATAATATGATATTTATAGTGATTAATAAATACTTAGGATCCAGGTACCCTTTTTGGGTATTTTGGAAATTCGCTATAAAAGGGATGAGGTGGCTCTCGTGGTGATGATTATTTATCACTCAGGTTCAAGTGCCTCTCTATCCTCACTACTACCTCCTAGATAGTGATTCTATCATTCTAATAACTCAGTTGAAGAGCTTATTAGAGGATCTATGGAATGGGGTGGTGGTGATTGGTGGGGTGTCGAAGACATCATCAGATCACTGTGATGGCACCTAAAATTTTATGATCGATGCTCCCAAAATTTTTTGAACGATGTGTGGATGATCTAGATGGATTATAATTTATATAATTTGAGAAACAATCACTGACGATGAGTAGATCTCGATCCTGAATTTAGATTGAACAAGGCACTTTTCAGTTTATAATTTGTGCTTAAAATTCATCATGTGAAGATCCTAGGTCCATTACTAGGGCTATGCTTTGCTGGTGATGATGTAGTTATGTCGATCATCGGTGAAATTTTTTAAATATCTGGCCCACCGGCTTCCACTGCGCACCCCGGGACCTTAAATTGGTATCATATAGATGCATGAAAATTTTAATCCAAGAAAGAATTAAATTTAAATTAAATTTTGAAGAGGGGGTAGTTATGGTCCCAACATCATAGACAAAGTTTCAATCTGACACCGGATGGCCTATCAGCAAACATATAAAATTTTTGAATACGGATTGAAATAGTTTTTGTGAGTATTATTTTCTAAGAATAGATATATATATATATACATTTAATGTATACCCAAATTCATTCAATGAGGTGTCTTCCAGTAGAACTCATAATTCCGATCAGTGATGGACAAAATAGTTTTCTCCGATAGGAATTTTTTCCCACCATTGGAATTTAATAATTTAATTTAACTTAATTTAATTTAACTTAATTTAATTTAATTTAATTTAATTTAATTTTTTCATTTTATCAAAAGCTTAAAATCCTAATATATTGATAAATTTAAAGAAAACAATAATTTAAGGGTTTAAAGGTGGACTCATAACAGCCTAGTTCATTCATCAAAAAATGAATACTTTTGAAAAGGGTCTTGAACTATGATTTCCCACAAACTAAGAAAGTAGTTAGGTGATAGGGTGGGGGTGATGACCAAAAAAATGGGGCATATTCTAGAGGAATCCACCCACACCCCCACCACCTTGTTGTGCTAGCCCCACACCAGCCTCCGCCATCGCAGGACTAGTCGGCTCCTCCCATCTGTTGCGCGCAGGCCAGCCCTGTCTGGCCTCCACCATGCACCCACCATAGGTCATCGTTCTTCATTCCCTTATGGTACAATGTCGTCCAGGCCAAGCATTCCATCAGTTGGAATCACCAATCCAACCAGACCACATCATGCCTCCATTATTCCATGTCATCTATTACCCAACTCTCTGCCGACCCGCATCATTGAATCCCAACCACCCTCATCACCATTGTGTCTTGCCGCCTCATCGGACCACCTTGATACCCGCATTTTTTTTGGAAAATGTGTAGGAAGAAAGAGAATAAATATTGAACCTTGATTCATGAATTGGATTTATTGTTCAAAAGGGTTTGATCCAATATCGCGTTGATGGTGTAGGGTTCTCGATGAAAGTTTCCCTCAAGGATTTCACCAAGATTTGGGGGAAATCAAACACCAATTCCCAATTACCCCCCTACACTGATGTTGGGAGAAATATGTAGAATATCATGGATTGAAAAAATAATTAACCCATAAGAAATCTCATAATCTCTTATTTATAAATTGGAATCAGTGTGAATTGCACCAGTTCGGTCAAAGAACACATTGGTTCGACTAAAACAAGTCAAATCTAGGTGAGGAACACAATGGTTCAATCTCACTGTTTCAGTCAAAGAACACCTTGTTTTGACCAAAATGATACAAATTTTGATGAGAGACACAGTGGTTCAAATTTTAAAAAACACTCAATTTATTTTAATAAATATTTTGAATAAAATTATAACAATCAAATATTTTGAATAAAATTATAACAATCCTCCACTTTTATTCATAAATATTAATTATCTAGACTACAAGTGAGTCATTATACATAATAAATTTATCTTTCTATTTAAACCTTTACTTAGTATCAATATCTCAAAGTTGTATCATATTTACAGGTTTTCGAAACTTTAAACTTGTTAATATTTAAGACAAACTGGATATATCATACATACAATGAACATTCATCCAACATCTCATTTTTTAGCACTTTTATGGCCATGTGCTCATATCCTTCTCATGAACGCTCCAAGGAGTAAACCCATTAAATCCTGTAAGAAGTGGAACCACCTCTAATTTCGCATAGGAAAAATATTACAATGTGATTCTGTTATTAGAGCACATAACTCATTGAGTCTTAATATTTGTTTAAGAGTTTATAACTAAGCCTCTAGTAATAACGGACGATATTAACACCAAAAAGTTGGGCCTATAATTTTCAATATCAAAAATCATCTTCGTAGCTTTTTTTACCCATTAAACACTTTGATTAGGATCTACCTAAAGAAGGTGTTGGATTTCCATTACTGAAATGATTTATTCTATGGGTTTTAACCCCATATCTTTATTAGTTTCATGAATAATATCTCTCAATAGATATTTTTTAAATAGATCCACATGGTTTTTACACTATCTCACATAAACAACTATTATGGTACCATCTTGTAACAATTGTCTCACATAATCATGTCTCAAACTTATATGCCTAGACATTCCATTGTGCAAGCAAGTATATGCCCTTGATAATGTTGCTTTACTATCACAATGGATAGAGATAGGTGGCATCAGACTAGGCCAAAATCTAATATCCAATAATAGATTCCTAATCCATTCAGATTGCTTTCCATATGCTGTTAAGGCGATAAACTCCGGTTCCATTGTTGAATGTAAAGTACATGTTTGTTTCTTGCTCACCCAAGAAATAGAACAACCTCCGTGTAGTGCCCCTAGTTTCTGGTATGTAACCCTTTATTTTTTTTATGGATATAAAGTATAAGTGGGAAAGTTGGGATAGTTTGGTGAACTTTCAATAAATTTTGGCAGCTAAAGGAGAGGCACACATGCTACTCACGATTTATCCAAATCGTGTGGAAATCCTAGAAGAAACCATGCACAATAGCAGGTTTGAGGTAGAGAGATTCAGCATGGTGTGCGCACAGTTAAGGAGACCATGCGAGGAGATCATGTTATGGACTATCTAGATAGTATCTAATGCACGATTAGCACACAGTTTGTCTAACCATGCGCATGGTTAAAGTGAGATCCTAAAAAATTTCATCTCACACGTTTTTGCCTCTAAACTACTAATTTTTTATCCTAAGTGGCCCTAACTATGTATTTATATCCCTTGAAGATAATAGAACCTCTCCCAAGAATTTTTGAGTCAATTTGAAGGCTTCCCTTGGTGATTTGAATCTAGATTCTTGAGGTATATGATCATTCTTCATCGTTCTTGATCAGTTTCTTAGATCTGCTTAGATATACTTCTCCTCTTTTCTTGTTTTCTCAGATCTACACCTATTATGGGTAGATATATGAGTTTTTAGGACAAATAATTTCATATTTGGTCTTGATATTTCTAGGAGAATATATCTAAGGTGGTTTCATGAAGAATTGACTCAGTTTCCATGTGCATTCTTCATCCGTTGTCGAGTTTCATAAAAACCTTCGATATAGGTGGATTCACTCTCATATTATCTTACTAGAATTTATTAGATTAGTTTAAAATTGAGTAAATTGGATAATATTGATTATGAAATTTTTGTTTGATACATGGAATAAATCTCTTTAGTGATGATTTATCATTTTTGGTAGATTTATGAAATCTTGATAAATTGTTGTGCAAATTTTTTTAGTTTCTTGAATTAAAAATAGTGATTTTAAATAGTGGATTTTATAGAACTTCTAAATGGTTTGATTGGGTAGGGGTTTCAATAAAAAGACTTTTTATTGAAATGAGTTGGAATTGTAATGGTTTTAATAAAAAACGGTTTTCAATAAAAAGGTGATTATATTGAAAGGGTTGTTTTGGAAAGATCTTTGGAAATATGTGGTGTGTGTGTTCATGTTTCATATATGAGGCTTAGTTGAAATATGAACTTGTTCTTGGTGATAAATGGTTATGGAACATGGGATACAATTACCTTGTGAATACTTGGTAGATTAACGAGAAACCACTCATGATTATGGAACTGTCATAATGAAGCATGCATGGTTGATTGTATGGATGTGTGGAATGGATTGGGTATGCTAAAAGGAACATTGGGAAATGGTTTTAAAGCTTTGTTTAGTTATTTTTCTGGAAAAATAACTTTCTATAAAATTGGTTTCAATTTCACTTGTATGATTTTGGTTGCTAATGGTTTTGGAAACTTGTTTATACTTAGTTATAAAATGTTTTGAGAAATTTTTTTATATAAAATATTTTATATAAATGTTTCTAAATCTTATATCCTAGTAGTGTGAGTATGGAATTCATTGGGGAAAACCTACTAAGTTTTATACTCACCCCTTCTTTGGAACTTTGTTGATTTTTCATATGCTATCTACCGGGATAGGGGAAAGGGTAACATATCGCACATTTTTAGCACCACTTCATGATACATGGGTTTTTTGATGATCTTGGAGCATGGATCTAGGGGAGAATGGATTCTTATGGTATTCTTGGAGTCTTTAGTTGTTTATACACTATTTACTATGATACTTGTTTGGTCTTCCATTATTTCACACTTTGAATGTGGTTTGATATGAATAATGTAGTTGAGTTATCTTGCTTTTATTTATGCATAATATAGTGAGATATTTGGTTATGGTTTGTTTGGTTAGTGGTTTGTTTCTTAAAGGGTAAATCATCCCCCACTTGTATTTGAAACCCATCAACATTTATTTCCAACCTTTGGCATCTTGGGGGATTTTTCTTAAGTCCTAGTAATGATTCATTGTATTCTCAAGCCAGTGAGGATTATCGGGTTATTAAAAATGGTATCAGCTTGTTCGGTCCTTGCTTAATAAGTAGTTTTCAATTTCTTGGTCTTGGAGTTGATTCATCCTTGTATATTCCTTGGGTTGTGATCTTATAAAGGAGTAGGATTGTTGGGACTTGAAATTTATAGCATAAAAGTATGTAGCTAACCAATTTTTTTTGAACTTAAATTTACCAGGGTGTTGGGTACATAAGTGTTCTGGAGACACTTATAAGATATTGGAATCTAATTGTCATGGGTTTATCCAATAAGATGAGCATGTCATGCATTAGAGGAATGAATTCCCACTAGGATTTTATATTTCATTTGGATTGATGATTTATGATCTTGTAAAAATGTGATTTTTTTTGAAAAATGAAGAATTTTTTTTAAAATGAAATATTTTGGAAAGAGGATACTTAGTGTATTTTGAAAATAGTTTTATTTTAAAAAGTAAGAGTGGATTTTTCAAAAATGGTTGAACATGAAAAAGTTTTTTTTTTGAAAGAAAATTCATGATAGTCGATGTGATATAATTTTAAATACTAATATATCAGTTCCTAGAGAGTGAGACATACAGAGTTTGTTGTTTTTTTAGAAAATGCCATCTAATGGGTGTTGTAGAAACCAACTGGAAGAATCTACAGAGAACGTGGCTTCACCTGAGCCACGGGTGAACCAAGAGATAGTTCAAAGCATCATTCATGCATTTCAGGCTATGGACATGGGGAACTAGAGGGATGAGCCAAGTCATGTGGACCATTCCATCCAGTTCATGAAGCAGAATCCACCCATATTATGGAGTGATTCTGAACCCGAGAAGGCGGAGGTGTGGATCAATAGGATAAATCATATCTTTGAGTTCATCGTCACGCCGATGGAGAAAATGGTCAAACTGGCAACATATGGGCTTGAGGATCTTGCACGCCAATGGTGGGAACTATTATTGAATGCTAAGGCAGATCAAGGCCTTACTTAGGATGATTTTGAGGAATTGTTTAATAAACAATTCTATCTTCACATGTTCAAGATCTAGAGGATGAAATACTTATTTAGCCTAAAGCAGGAGAATATCTCTGTCACAGAGTATGAATCTAAATTCATGAATTTAGTACACTTTTCACCAGAAGTTTAAATGAGTGCATCACTAAAGGAACACATCTTTGAATTAGGGATAAGGATGGAAATTCAATCAAAGATTGTGGTGCTCTGTATTAATGATTATATAGAGATGGTGAACAGAGCAGCGGTGGATGATCGAGATATCTCAGGAGCTATGTAAGGAGAAATTATGATGAACCCTACTAGAAATGGTGGAAACCCCAATGCTAGGAGCAAGAAAAATAGATATTAGTATTTCCAAGGTGGGAGCAGGAATCAAAATTCGATATCTAGATCAGTAAATCTTCCTCCACGACCAAAGATCCAAGCAGGATGCTACCAATGTGGTTCTTTTGACCACATAAAGTGGGAGTTCACAGAACCACCAAGATAATTCCATAATTTCAACAAGATGGTACACCTTAAGAACTTTTGTCACAATTCTCTGAGGTTGGGTTCTCTAGACACTTCTCAGGCATCGTAAGCATCATATGCTTCAATAGGACGAGGCCAGAAGAATCAGTCTCATCATCAAAGAAAAGCTATACATGGTGATTCTCAGAATACAATGACTCCTCAACAAGGGTAATCTTAGCAAGGAAACAAAGAGAAGAGTGTAGTGAAAAAGAAACTATATGAAGCTGAGAAGATGATTATAGATGATCAGGCTGGACCATATACAATGAGAGGTACGATTCTTTTGAATTCTACCTTCATTAAAGTACTATTTTATACTAGTGCATCGCATTCCTTCATTGCTTCTCATGTTGTTGACCTACTATGTTTACAACTTTAAATTATTCCCTCTGTGATAAAACTAAAAACTCATCTTGGTGAAAGATAATGTCAAGCCTTTGTGTGTAGAGCATGTACTATAATGGTTGTTGGAGATAAGATGAAATGGGACTTCTAGATGGTGGAGATGGATGTCTATGATGTAATCCTAGTTATGGATTGGATAAAAATGTTCAAGGATCACATCAACTGTTATAGGAGGACAGTTAGTTTCATGACTAAGGACGGCGTCAAGCATCTCTTCAAAGGAGAGAATGTTGTAAAGAAGGGTGCAATTGGATTATTGGAACTAGTAGTGGGAACAATTTCTTACCAGTTGGTGGCATTGACTTTTCCATCGATGGAAGAGATCTAGGATGTAAGTTTTCTAGAAGTGGTGGATCAATTTCTAGATGACTTTCTCGATAACTTTCTCATGGTTACCACCTATATGGGAAGTAGATTTTATGATTGATCTCCTTCCGGGGACTAGTCCTATTTCCCTTACATCTTATAGGATGGCACCAATAGAGTTAAGGTAATTCAAAGTGAAGTTGTAGGAGCTATAAAGCAAGGGTTTAATTTGGCCAATTACATCTTTGTGGGAATCCCTGGTCTTTTTCGTGAAGAAAGATGATGGAACTCTTTGGTTGTGTGTCGATTATCATAAGCTTAACCAAGTTATGATAAATAATTGGTATCCACTTCTACACATTTATGATCTATTTGATCAATTTAAGGGATCTTAGTGGTTCTCTAAAATTGACTTGTGATCAGGATATCATCAATTGTGAGTTTGGAAGGAAGATATTCTGAAGAAAGATTTCAGAATCATATATGACCACTAAGAATATGTAGTCATGCCTTTCGGTCTCACAAATGCACCAGAATTATTCATGGATTTGATGAATTTGATATTTTAGAAATATTTGGACTCTTTTTTGTGTTGTTTTATGACGACATATTGGTGTATTCAAAGACAAGGGCTAAGTATGAGTAGCACCTGGTGATAGTGTTACAAATCTTAAGAGATCAACTACTATATAACAAACTATATAATTGTGATTTTTGGATACAGGAGGTATGCTTTCTTAGCCATGTGATTTCTGAAAAAGGTATTTTGGTGGATCCTAAAAATATAGAAGTTGTGATCTCGTGGTATCTACCAAAGAATGTATTTGAGATAAGAATTTTCTTGGTCTAGATAGTTATTACTGATGCTTTGTGCATGAATTATCATGGATATCCTTTCCAATGATAGCGTGGACAAAGAATAATGATCTATTCCAATGGAAAAAATAATTCCATAAGTTTTTCCAGGATCTGAAAGTTCGTCTTACTTCAGCACCTATCTTGATTTTTCCAAAATCAGGATAGGAATATGTGTTGTACTGTGATGCTTTGAGATCGGGGTTGGGTTGTGTTTTTATGTAAGGAGACCATGTTGTGGCTTATGGTTTAAGGAATTTAAGAGTGCATGATAAGAATTACCCAACACATGACTTGGAATTAGAAACAGCCGTTCATGCCTTAAAGACTTGGCATCATTATCTATTTGGTGAGAATTATAATTTGTTCACATACCACAAAAGCTTGAAACACATTTTCTCATAGTGAGATTTAAACCTGAGGCAAAATAGATGGATGGAGTATCTCTAGATGTTTGAATTTGACTTGATGTATACACTGGGAAAAGGGAATTCAGTGGTAGATGCATTGAACAGAAAGTTATATGCTCAGTTAGCTAAAGAAGCTTTAGATGAATGGTAGTTTATGTCAGTCCAAGCTGACGTGCATGTGGAATGTGAAGACCAATGTGATGTTATAGTTTTATTTTCAGCTACACTAGTTCCTAATTTAGTAAAGATGATTAAAGAGGCACAAAGGTCTGATGCATAATGCCTGGTTATGAGTTCAAAACTCAATGGTGGGGAGACCATTGAGGGATGGAAACATGATGGGAATGCAGTGTTGTGGTTTAATGATTAGATGGTTATACCAGTAGATTTTCAAGAACAAATTATTAATTATTATCACCATTTGATATGGGCTATACATCCGGGGACATAGAATATTTATAAGGAATTGAAGGTGAAATTTTGGTAGAGCGGCATGAAAAGGAAAGTGGTTGAGTTCATTTCAAAGTGCTTGAATTGTCAGCAAGTTAAGGTGGATCATCAGAGACCAGTAGGTATGTTGCAGTATTTGCCTATCCTAGTGTGGAAATGGGAGCAGATAGCTATGTATTTTGTTATAGGTCTCCCAATAATGGTCCATAAACACAATTCCATATGCATGATAGTGGATATTCTTACCAAGTTGACCCATTTCATTCCAATTCATGAAACTTATATGGTGGAGGATTTGTATAAAATATATATCCAAGAAGTGGTGAAGAGGCATGGAGTATCAGTTTCAATAGTCTCAGACATATATTTGAGGTTCACATATCATTTATTAAAATCCTCACAGAAATCCCTTAGCACTTAATTGAATATGAGCACAGTGTATCATCCTCGGATAGATGGAAAATCCAAACGGATGATACAGATGTTAGAAGACATGATGTGGGATTTTGTAATGGATGTTTGTGGCTCATGGGAAGAGAAATTACCCTTAGTGGAGCTCTCATATAATAACAGCTATCAGGCCTCAATACATATGGCTCTGTTTGAAGCATTGTATGGGTGTCCTTGTCGTTCTCCACTATGATGGGTGGAAATAGGTGAAACTTCAATATTCGGACCAAGCCTTGTCCAAGAAACAACAGAGAAGATTCAGATGATTAGAAATAGGATGGAGACAAATCAGAGTCATCAGAAATCTTATGTGGATCATCATCGAAGGCCATTGTCATTTTTTTTGAGTGATCATATGTTCTTTAGGATCTCTCCAAGGCTTGGACATTGTCTTTTTGGGAATTAAGGAAATTTATATCCTTGATACATTGGCCCTTTCGAGATACAGGAACAGGTTGGAGAGGTAACATATCATTTGGTATTTCCACCATGGTTTATTTTGGTGCAAAAAGTGTTCCACATATCTTAGTTGAAAAACTATCAATCTGGTCCTAACCATGTGATCATATGGGATCACGTTGACCTAGATTCATATGTTTCATTGGTACATATCTCAGTGTGGATAGTGGATAGGCAAGAGAAATTATTTCATGGGAAAATCATTAGTCTAGTCTGGGTTCTATGGAAGCATATTCAGATTCAGTAAGAGACATGGGAATATGAGAAGGAAATAAAAGAGCAATATTCGTAAATCTTTTAGGGAAAGTATGGTTTTATACTTCCCAGGGATGGAAAGACAAATAGTGGGAAGAATGTAGTACCCCCAGTTTCTAGAACGTAACCCTTTATTTGTGTTTTTATGGATATAAAGTATAATGGGGAAATTTGGGAGAGTTTGGTGAACTTTTAATATGTTTTTGGGGCTAAATGAGAGGTACACGGGTTGTTCACGGTTTATCCAAACCAAGCGGAAATCCTAGAAGAAACTGTGCATAATAGCAGGTTTGAGGTAGAGAGATTTAGCACAGTGTATGCACGGTTAAGGAGACCGTGTGAGGAGTTCATGTGAGGGTCTTTCTAGATATTAGATAATTCATAGTTATCACACGATTTGTCTAACCATGCGAACTAACCATGCGCATGGTTAAAGTGAGATCCTAAAAAAGTGGATCTCACATGTTTTTGCCTATAAACTGCTTGTTTTTTGCTCCTAAGTATCCCTAACTTGGTATTTATCTCCCTTTAAGATAGGAAAACCTCTCCCAATAATTTTTGAGTCAATATTAAGGATTCCCTTGGTGATTTGAAGTCAAATTCTTGAGGTATGTGATTATTCTTCATCATTCTTGATCAGTTTCTTAGATATACTTAGATATAATTCTCCTATTTTATTGGTTTCTCATATCTACACCTATTATGGGTATATATATGAGTTTATATGCCAAACAATTGGATATTTGGTCATAATATTTCTAGTATAATAGATCTAAGGCGGTTCCATGAATAATTGACCTACTTTTCTTGTGTGTTATTCGTCCGTTGTTGAGTTTCATCAAAACCTTTGATGTAGGTGGATTCACTCTAATATCCTATTACTAGAATTGATTTGATTAGTTTAAGATTGAGTAAATTGGATAAGATTTATTGTGAAATCTTGGTTTGATACATGGAATAAATCTCTTTAGTGATGATTTATCATTTTTGGTAGATTTGTGAAATATTGATAAATTGTTGTGCAAATTGTTTTAGTTTCTTGAATTTAAAATGGTGATTTAAAATGGTGGATTTGATAGAAATTCTAAATGGTTTTATTGGGTAGGGTTTTCAATAAAAATATGTTTTATTGAAATGGGTCAGCATTGTAATGGTTTTAATGAAAAACGGTTTTCAATAAAAAGGTAATTTTATTGAAAGGGTTTTTTTGGCATGATCTTTAGGAATATGTGGTGTGTGTGTTCATGTTTCATATATAGGTCTTGGTTGAAATATTACCTTGTGCTCGGTGCCAAATTTTTAATGGCACATGGGATACAATTACCTTGTGATGACTTGGTAGATCGACGAGAAACTGTTCATGAGTATGGAACTGTCATAACGAAGAATGCATGGTTGATTGTGTGGATGTATGGAATGGATTGGGTATGCTAAAAGGAACATTGGGAAATGGTTTTAAATCTTTGTTTAGTTATTTTTCTGGAAAAATAACTTGCTGGAAAATTGGTTTCAATTTCACTTGTATGCTTTTGGTTGCTAATGGTTTTGGAAACTTGTTTATACTTAGTGATAAACCATTTTGAAAAGTTGTTTAATATATAAACTATTTTATATAAATTTTACTAACTCTTCTATCCTAGTGGAGTGAGTAGGTAAGTCGTTGGGGAAAACCTACTGAGTTTTATACTCACCCCTTCTTTGGAACTTTGGTGCTTTTGCAGATTCTATCTTTTAGGATAGGGGAAAAGGTAACGTATCGCACGTTTTTAGCACCACTTTGTGATACATGGGTTGTTTGGTGATCTTGGAGAATATATCTAGGGGAGCATAGAGTCTTATGGTCTTATTGGAGTCTTTATCTGTTTATCCACTATTTACTCTGATACTTGTTTGGTCTTCTATTTTTTCGCACTTTTAAAGTGGTTTGATATGAATAATGTAGTTGAATTATCTTTCTTTTATTCATGCATCATATAGTGAGCTATTTGGTAATGGTTTTTTTGGTTATTGGTTTGTTTCTTAAAGGGTAAATTCTCCCCCACTTGTATTTGAAACCCTTCGACATTTATTTCCAACCTTTAGTATCTTGAGGGATATCACTTAAGGCTTAGTAATGATTCATTGTATTCTCAAGATAATGAGAATTATAAGGTCATTACACTCCAAGAGTAAACAACAATCCAAAAGTGGATTGGTTATCACCAATACTGGTAATCCAACTTGCATTGGTGTATCCTTATAATACAACCAGATAATAATTATAGTATAAAATTAAATCTTTGGTCTTTCTCAAGTATCCAAAAATTATCGTTATACATCTCCAATGATTCACACTAGGATTACTAGTATATATACTCATTTTACAAACTAAAAAGGTAATATCAGGTCTAATGCAATGCATCACATACATTAAAGAATCAATTACACTAGAATACTCAAGTTGTTCTACATATCTACCTGTATTTATAAAAAGTTTAACACTAGAATCAAATGGAGTATTGGCATCCTTGAAACCAATATGATAAAATTTATTTAACATTTTTTATATTTAAAGATACTAAATTAAATAATAACCCCCATAATGTTTTCTAACTTTAAAACCTAGAATAGTATCAACTATTCCAGGATCCTTTATTTTAAACATAGAAGATAAGTAATTATTTGTATCAACTACATCAATTATATTGGTTCCAAAAATTAACATATCATCCACATATAGACACATAATAACTCCATATTATTTTTTAAACTTTGAATAAACACATTTATCTGCATTATTATGAGAAAATCCATTAGATAAAATAATAGAATCGAATTTCTCATGCCATTGCTTCAGATATTGTTTAAGACCATAAAGATATTTAAATAGTTTACATACTTTGTTTTCATAACCTAGTAAAACAAACCCTTCTGGTTGTTCCATGTAAATATATTCATTTAATTCTCTATTTAAAAAGTATTTTTGACATCCATTTGATGAGCATACAAATGATTAATTGAAGCTAAAGAAAATAATATCCTTATTTAAGTAATTCGAGCTACATGGGCATAAGTATCAAAATAATCAATCTCTTCTTTTTTTATAAAACCTTTGTCAACCAATATAACTTTAAAATATTGAATGTTACCATTGAAATCATATTTATTTATGAAAAACTATTTAATACCAATATGTTTTGAAACTCTTGGTAAATTCATAATGACCCAAGTAGTATTCCCCATAATGGAATCCATTTCATCATTAATTACTTATTTCTAGAAAGAAACATCTCTAGGAGTCATAGCTTCTTTATAAGTCTTTGGGAAATCTTCTATAGTCAATACCATAGGATACTTATTTAGAAGATTATTATTCTGATATCCTTCAATAAATAAAATTATGGAATCATAAGAAATAAAATCTGTATGTAGATGTTTCTCCTTCCTAATTCTTGTACTCTATTTTGGTTCAACTTGAGAATCATCATTACTCTCTACTATTGTATTTGAACTAGATGGAGTACATGAGATAGGGGTATGAGAAATAACTTCCTCCACATCATCTTTATAAAACTTATTTTCAAAAAATTCTACATCCCTTGATTCAATAATTGTATTATCTCCCAAATCCATAATTCTATATGCTTTGATATTTTTTGAATATATAATAAAAACAATGTTAATTGCTCTGTGACCAATTTTAGTTATTTTAGGAGCAGGAACTCTATAGTAAGCTAAACACCCCCACACTTTTAAATTATAAAGATTAGGTCTTCTACCTCTCCAAATTTCATAAGGGGTAACTTAGTTTTCCTAAAGGAAATCCTGTTATGAATATGACATGTAGCCAATAAAGATTTTCCCCATAAAATTAATGGTAAATTACATTTATTAATCATAAAATTCACCATTTATATTAAAGTGTGATTTTTCCTTTCAGATAATCTATTTTTTGAGGTGTGTAAGGAGTAGTTCTTTGGTAAGTTATACCATTTTCTTCTCAGAATTCATTAAACTCATTCATAAAACATTCACCACCTCTATCTAAGCATAATAATTTAATATTTTTGTTTAATTGGTTTTCAACTTATGATTTATACATCTTAAATACATTAAAGGATTCATACTTTGTTTTAAGAAGATATATATTTAAATATCTACTGCAGTCATCTACAAAAGTAATAAAATATATTTTTCCTCCATGAATTAATAAGACATTTAATTCAAAAATATCAGAATGCACTAAATCTAATATATAATAATTTATTTCAACACTATAAAAAGGCTTATTAACTATTTTAGATTCTACACATGTTTCACATTTATTAAAATCATTTCTTAAGTTAATCAAGTTTAACTTCTTTAATACTTTTAACGAATTGTAATTAACATGTACTAAATGATCATGACACAAATCAGAAGATTCAATCATGTAAGTAGAAGATTCAATCGTATTATTAATAAATAGTTGATACATGCCATCATTTGGGTACCATTTCCCCACAAACATTCCTACCTTCGATAAAATAACCTTGTCATATTTGAATGAAACCCAAAATACCTTATTACACAAAATATAAAAAAACTAAGTTCTTTTTAATTTCAGGAACATAAAACACATTAATAAGAGTCAAAAAATTCCCTAGAGTAAAATCTATCTCCACACTTCCTTGTCTCCTTACATTTACGCATGAATTATTTCCAAGATATACTTCCTTCATGATAGTACAATTGTCCAATGTTTTAAACATCGAATGATTCTTTTAAACATGCATCATTGCTCTAGAATCTATCCACTATCCCATATTCATTGAATTCATATTGAATTCAGATATCATTGCAGTTAGATGTTCTTTAGTTGGAATATTTACAGTGGGTTTATCAACTTTCTTTCGATAGTGACATTCCCTTGGAAAATGCGTTGGTTTACCACATACAAAGAATTCTCCTTTCTTCTTAGAAGGATTTCCTTTCTTCTTGAATTGTTGAGTCTTCTTTTTTACATGTAAGGAAGAGTTTTGTTGTGTCTTTCCCTCAAATATATTAACCTTAGTATCAAATTACAAATCCATACCCTCGTCTCTCAACATGTATTATTCTTCAATATGAAGAATCTTTTTCAATTTATCTAAGGAAATATCATCAATATTTTTAATGAGTGATTTACCAAAATATTTCTATATAGGTTGAAATTTAGAAATAATTGCACCAACTGGAAAATTTTTTGGTGTATTAATCTTATGGGAAATAAGTTTATTTGCTAAACCCTGAAGCTTGTGAACTTTATCCAATACTAGCTTGTTATCAACCATCTTATTGTTTAGATACTTTGTAGTAAGAAACTTATTGGTACCTTCTTCCTCGACTTTTTATTTGAAGTCGAATGCATCCCAAATATCTTGAGTAGTCCTTATTTAGAAAAAATAGTTGTAAAGAATATTTGATAATGTGTTGAGAATATGTCCTCGACATAAAACTTCATTGTATTCATGTTTCTTCCTCATTTCCCAAATGTGCTCGATTTGAGTCATGTCAATGGGTGTACGGTCAGAATTTGAAGTGGGCTCCTTAGGAATGGTAAGAAGATTTGGTTCCAGAATGTGAGAAATCTCTAATCCTGTAAGAAGAGACTTCATCTTGTCTTGACATCGGGATAATTTATTGTCATCAAAATGGTAAAGTTTGATTATGTCTTGGTTCATCACTTTGAGAGATTCAGAATCTATATTCTAGGTTATACCTTTGGTTTTAAACTGTTTTGATTGTTGATATTGACAATTATAGCCCCAACTTTTTGGTGTCAATATCGTCTATTGTGACTAGAGGTTGAATTATAAACTCTTAACAAAATATTAAGACTCAATGAGTTATGTGCTCTAATAATAGAAGCATATTGTAATATTTTTCCTATGTGAACTTGGAAGTGGTTCCACTTCTTATAGGATTTAATGGGTTTACTCCTTATAGAGTTCATGAAAAGGATATAAGCATATGGATATAAAAGTGATACAAAATGAGATGTTGGGTGAAAGTTCATTATATGTATGATATCTTCGGTTTTTCTTAAATATTAACAAGTTTAATGTTTTTAAAACTTGTAAATATGATAAAACTTTGAGATATTGATATTAATTAAAGGTTTAAATCAAAATATACCTTTATTATTTATAATGAATCACTTGTATTTTGGAGAATTAATATTTATGAATAAAAGTGGGGGATTGTTAGAATTTTATTCAAAATATTTTATTGATATAATTTTATTCAAAATATTTATTAAAATAAATTGAGAGTTTTTCCAAATTTGAACTGGTGTGTCCCTCACCAAAAATTGTATCATTTCGGTCGAACCAAGGTGTTATTTGACCGAAATAGTGAGATCGAACTAGTATGTCCCTCACCAAGAGTTGTCTTGTTTCTGTCGAACCAATGTGTTCTTTGACTGAACTGGTGCAATTCATACTGATTCCAATTTATAAATAATCAATGATGAGATCACTTATGGGTTAATTCTTTTGTAAATCCAATATATTCTCCAGATTTCTCCCAACATTGGTGTAGCAGGTAAATCATAAATTGGTGTTTGATTTTCCCAAAATTTTGGTGAAATCTTTGAGGGAAACTTCCATCAAGAACCTTACACTATCAACATGGGGGTGGATCAAACTCTTTTGGACATTGTATCCAATTCATGGATCAAGGTTCAATCTATCTTCTCCTTCTACATACACATTTTCTAATAGTTTTCACATCGAACAACCAATCTCCACATGGAAACCCTTCATAGGCTAAGCCTCGACCGGTGCCTTCTCCTTCATAGAGTCACCGCTCAACCCCTGCAGTTAGGTACCCCCTAGATAGCCTCAGGTGTACCGCTGCCTGAGTGTCCCAACCTAGAATGGGTCAGGGCAGGGACTGTCTAACCCAAAATCGGCCAGGACAGGTTTTTCCCGACCTATCCGACCCAATCCAAGCTGCACGGGGTCCGGGAAAAAAATTTATATATATGTATCTATATAAGTATATATATAATTTAAAAAATAATTATTTTAATAAGTAATATTTTAAAAAATAAGTTTAATTTTTGGAATATAATTAAATTAATTAATGAGACCAAATAACATAAATTTTTTAATTAAAATAAGAGTGAATTATTTTAAATCATTAAATCACTCTCAAAAAAAATTATTGCAAGTTTAATTTTTATTTATGAACTTTATTTAGATACATGAGTTTAATTCATATCAATTGATCATGATTTATATATTGACCAATGAATATCTGGTTTTTATTTAATTATTTCAATGCATGTTTATAATAATTATTAAATAAATGAAGATCTATGAATCATCTTATATTTCATTATATGTATAAGGGCCTATACGCCAAGGTAAAACAAATATCTGCATTATAAGTTCTCAATACCTCCTCACCTATGTGAAATTAATGTTTTATAATGATGAGGATGAGTAGTGATGTACTTCACGTTGAGATTTGATGACGCGCCAGGCAGAAGTTTGACACATTTGATGAGTGATTTCTACAACTCGAGTCGCATGTGTTATGACTCAAGGAGTTACCTCGAGGTTCTAGGTTGATTCTTTTTAAATAAATGGATCAACCATTAGTGTAAAATCATTACCACATTGTTTAATTTTATTTATGCATGCTTTCTTATTTTATGTATGTGTATTTTTTGTGTGCGATCACATAAAATAATAAGTATGCACAGATAAAATGAACATTTGACACAATGAATGTTTTTTATTTATTGCATAATCATTTATGAGTGAGATCACATAAAATGTTCATATCATATAGAAAATGATTTCATTCATCAATAAATATTAAAACCCCTCAAAGAAAATATTGAGTCACAAACACCTTCTGTCGTTTGAATCTGAGCACAACCAGATGTATGGGGTGCTCATAAACCAAAGTTGAGGGTGTCTCCTATTATCAGAGATTTCTTATAAGAGTGATGATTTAACTTAACTAAAGTTGGCAGAAAATAATTATCCAAAACTATATTTTTAAAAATTTATAGTAAAGTGTTGAGTAAATCATGTTTATGATTTTTAGAAGCTGGGAATTTAGTCAATATATCAAGGAGCCTTAAGTTGATGTGGTTTTCCAGATAAATTCTTATCATGAAACTCTTTGAGTAGTTCTGTAACCATAGTTTTTATATTATGAAGAGAGGTTTCAAGGATCCCTACCACTAGAATACTCAAGTGGTAGAGTATTCTGAGTCTAGTAGTAAGGGATACTAGAGTTTGATAAAATAGTGGGATATATTTAATGATTAAATTAATTGGTGATGTCTACATAGTAGTCATGATAAAAGTACTAATATGTTAGATGTTTTTTCAGAAAATGGAAAATAATACAACAAGTACACTATGATTAATTCTGGAAAAAGTAAATTTCCTTACTGGAATGAGTTTTCAAGAGCAGTATATGTGATGGTGTAAAGTGATATGATATAGGAAATTTAAGGTGCTGGAGTCCCCAATACCTATTCATCTACCTTAGAAAGAAAGTGTAAAATATTTACAGGAGACTCATGAGTAATGCATTTGATGTTTACATCATAATTTTATCATCAAAGTCTGATGTGAGTTATGGATATAACATCAGGATATGGATGATTTTACATGTTGTCTCGTCTCCAAAAGCTTATGAGGAGAAAGTGAATTGAGATATGGTCAATGTAAGATCCCGGGTTTTTATTGAGGTAAGGATATTCTTTTTTGGGTTAAATGTGTTGCTTTCCTTTTTGGATTAGACCCTAGGTTGAGTCGAGGGCCTGTTGGGTTGTTTTTGGGAAAGAAAGTGGAAAACAGACTGAAATCTGGTTGCAGGCTGGGTACACATCTTGTACTTGGTCTACACGTCATGTACTTGGCCGTCATGACATGTAGCCTTTCTAGTTCAGAAAAATAAAGAGAACAGTACACGTTGTGTACTTGAGGTACACGTAGTGTACTTGTCCAGTGGGTTTTTTTTATAAAAGAGTTTGTAGCTCATATTTTTTATGTAAAAGCTTCTCCTCCCGTTTTTGGAACCCAAAATCCATCTAAGCTTTTTTTGCATATATTGAAGTCATCCAGACTCCGATTCGAGTGTCGTTTATCACGTTGGAACCGTATCAGTAAGTAATCGATTCCTTTTTAGTTATTCTTGATTCTTTAGAACAATGACTGCACTATTTGGATTTAGACTCATATGTCCTAATAATCCGTTCTTTGTCCGTTCTTCAGATTTCTTCCAAACCAGGACGAATCAGGACACAATACTGGATGAGTTGTCTACTACCGAGGTGAGGTAGGTGGTCTATACTTTTTTTTGGCTTTTATTGGTGTTTTTCGATCATTCGGACGAAATTCCATTTTCTGGACTTTCTGGAGAGGTCTCATTTTTGAGAAAGTAGCTTTTAGTAGTTGTAATTGGACCTAGTGAGGTTGACCATGGGTTCTGTTTAGGTGTGTTGGCACTCTTTTCTTGTTTCAAGGTCCCCCTAGGGGTGCACCTTAAGGGAATAGCTTGTTTATTCCTATTTAAACCACCCAAGGGGTGTGTTCTTGTGCATTCCTAGTTATAAGAAGCCTGTTAATGAATTCATAGCTTGAGTAGCTAGTTTAGAAGATGTATTACCTCCTTACTCTTTGAATATCATGTTATTCCTTGACTATTTTGATAGCTTGGCAGTTTAAATGGATGATATGGGTGGGTATACCTATATGTAAATGATTAATGACATGTTAAATGTTTTATATGGGAGTTTAGTCTCATATGCTTATGATAAATGGTTTTCATGAGTGGGTATACTCATAGCTTGTGCTTGTTGACATGAGTTGGTATACTCACCTGGTTATAAATGTTTTACTTGAATGATTAAATGCATGAATGCTTAATTAAATGGTTTGATAGATTCCTTGGACTGGTCTCCTTGGATATGGAATGCGGTAGTGGACTCCTTGGGTTGACTCTACCCCTTGGGTCTTGATTCTGTGGGATGCCTCGGGCCTTGCTACCCTGTAGGATCTGACTTTCTTGGGCTCGCATAGGACTTTCTATTGACTTTCTCATAGGACCACAACCAGTGCCTAACAAAGTTTCCACCAGGGATGCCAATGGGACTCGATGGGATTCCTAGGACACACTCCTTGGATCCGAACCTCCGTGGTCTAGATATTTATTACTTGGATGCCTTGGTCTGCTGACACCTTGGATCCAGCCCTCGGGGTCTACATTTCACTATACAGTATGGTTTTGGGATGCTACTTCACTATACGGCATGGTTGTGGGATACTTTTTCACTTTATACAGCGTGTTTGTGGGTTGCAGGATACATATGGATGTACAGTTTGGTCGTGTGACTTGTTTATTTGGTTATAGCTGCCTTATTAGGAGTTGAGTCTCTTTTTCAGGTAGCCTTGAGGACTGTTCAGTTTTACTTTAGAGTAGAATTATGCCATGGTCATATTCACTTACTTACCAGTTGTTTACACTTACTATCACCTTTTAGAATTGCTATTAGAACTGTATGGACCTGGGTGGTTGCCTACTGGGAAGTTTATCTCACACCCTATTTGGGCCTCCTTGGGGACCCAAACAAATTATATGGTTACAGGTGATGATAAGGGCAAGTGCCCTAGTACAGGTTATTGATTGTGGCCTTGGATTAGGGGAACATAGGACCAAACTAAGTCTTGCGATGCTGGGATACCTTTTTGGTCTTTTGTTCTTTTTAGGATACTTGTATTGTATTGTATTTCCTTGTAATTTTCTAGCTACTTTCTAAATACTTATACCATCAGCATAATTTTTTATATGAGATACTTCTGGTTATTGATATGTATATTCCTATATTCTTGTATTACTTTCAGTTGTCTTATTATTTATTCGCTTCCGCTATTTCATATTTTTGACTTCCATTGTGATACTCTGGTAATAAGGGAATAGTCTCCCCACTTACTCACCTAGACCCTAGCTGATAGTCGGTATCCTTTGATATTTGGGGAGATATGCTTGAGGCCTTGTGACTAACCAGGCTCGGGGTACCGTTTCGGGTGGCATCTAGGTCCGGGACGTTACAACACTACGGGAAAAATGAGCAATTGCGACGGGTTATTTGCGACGGGAATAAATCCCGTCGCAAATAGTCATGTTAAAAAATTATTTGCGACGGGGGTATTTTCCCGTCGCAAATAAGGAGGCTTTTGCGACGGGATTTTTTTCCCCGTCGCAAATCGTTTTCCCGCGATGCGCGCCAAATCGCGGGAAACGTATTTGCGACGGGGACCCGTCGCAAATAGTTTTCCCGCGATGCGCTCCAAATCGTGGGAAACGTATTTGCGACGGGGAAATATTCCCGTCGCAAATAACAAATCGCGGGAAACGTATTTGCGACGGGGGAATATTCCCGTCGCAAATAACCGGCGGCGGTAAATGGTATTTGCGACGGGAATATTCCCCCGTCGCAAATACTATGTCGGCAGAGGGTTATTTGCGACGGGACCCGTCGCAAATAACTATTTACCGGTTGACCGTAATAAATGTTGGCTAAGGTATTTGCGACGGGTCCCGTCGCAAATAATACTAGTTGCGACGGGAATCCCGTCGCAAATGAGCCCGTCGCAACTAATCTAACCTATAAATACCCTCATCCGTTTTTTTCATTTCATTCTCATTCCTTATCTTCTCTCTCTCTCAGAATCATATTTCTAGAGTTGAGTTTTTCTCTAGTGTAAGTTTTTTCTCCGGAGCCGATATTAAAGTTTTGAAGAACGATCAGAACAGATCAATTTTCAAGGTATTTATCTTTATTTTAATTTTTTATTTATTTTTAATTTTTTATTAGTTTTTATTATTATTAATTAGTTGTAATTTAATTATTTTTAATTGTTTATATGGTAATTAGGAATAATTAGTAATAATTTTTAGTAATTAAGAATAAATATTAATAACTAGTAATAAATACCAATAATTAAGAATAAGAACATTATTACATTATTAGTTTATTTTATTATTAATATTAAAATAATATAATTTTTTATATATATACAGTTCTTTTTTCATCTGTGTGTTTGCTGTCTTCACATGTATTATTTGTATGTGGAGATAGAAAACGCACAGATGAAAACAGAACTGTATATAAATTAGAAAATTATATTATTTTAATATTAATAATAAAATATATTAATAATGTTATTATTTGTAATTATTGGTAATTATTTCTAATTATTGATAATTATTCATTTAATTACTAATAATTATCAATAATTAAGAATAATTAGTAATAATTACCAATAATTAACAATAATTAGTATTAATTACCTCTAATTAGTATTAATTACCAATAATTAGTATTAATTACCAATAATTAGTATTAATTACCAATAATTCGTAATAATTAGGAATAATTAACAATAATTAGTAATAATTAGGAATAATTAACAATAATTACGAATAATTAACAATAATTAGTAATAATTAGGAATAATTAGGAATAATTAGTAATAATTAGGAATAATTAGGAATAATTAGTATTAATTAGGAATAATTAGTAATAATTACCAATAATTAGGAATAATTAGGAATAATTAGTATTAATTACAAATAATTAGTATTAATTAGGAATAATTAGTATTAATTACAAATAATTAGTATTAATTACAAATAATTAGTATTAATTACCAATAATTAGTATTAATTACCAATAATTAGTCTTAATTACCAATAATTAGTCTTAATTACCAATAATTAGTATTAATTACCAATAATTCGTAATAATTAGTATTAATTACCAATAATTCGTAATAATTAGGAATAATTAACAATAATTAGTAATAATTAGGAATAATTAACAATAATTAGGAATAATTAGGAATAATTAACAATAATTAGGAATAATTAGGAATAATTAGTAATAATTAGGAATAATTAGTAATAATTCGGAATAATTAGGATTAATTTGTATTAATTAGGAATAATTAGTATTAATTACCAATAATTAGTATTAATTAGGAATAATTAGTATTAATTACAAATAATTAGTATTAATTACCAATAATTAGTCTTAATTACCAATAATTAGTCTTAATTACCAATAATTAGTATTAATTACCAATAATTAGTATTAATTACCAATAATTAGTATTAATTAGGAATAATTTACAATAATTAGTAATAATTAGGAATAATTAACAATAATTAGTAATAATTAGGAATAATTAGTATTAATTAGGAATAATTAGTAATAATTACCAATAATTAGTATTAATTAGGAATAATTAGTATTAATTAGGAATAATTAGTATTAATTACCAATAATTAGTATTAATTACCAATAATTAGTATTAATTACCAATAATTAGTATTAATTACCAATAATTAGTAATAATTAGGAATAATTAACAATAATTAGTAATAATTAGGAATAATTAACAATAATTAGTAATAATTAGGAATAATTAACAATAAGTAGGAATAATTACGAATAATTAGTATTAATTAGGAATAATTAGTAATAATTACCAATAATTAGTATTAATTAGGAATAATTAGTATTAATTACCAATAATTAGTATTAATTACCAATAATTAGTATTAATTACCAATAATTAGTATTAATTACCAATAATTAGTATTAATTACCAATAATTAGTATTAATTACCAATAATTAGTATTAATTAGGAATAATTAACGATAATTAGTAATAATTAACGATAATTAGCAATAATTAGTAATAATTAGGAATAATTAGTATTAATTAGGAAGAATTAGTATTAATTAGGAATAATTAGTATTAATTAGGAATAATTAGTATTAATTAGGAATAATTAGTATTAATTACCAATAATTAGTATTAATTACCAATAATTAGTATTAATTAGGAATAATTAACAATAATTCGTAATAATTAGGAATAATTAACAATAATTAGTAATAATTAGGAATAATTAACAATAATTAGTAATAATCAGTGGATTGCAGATTTGAGACTTCCAGATGGCTGTGCTTCCAATTTGGGTAGATGTGTAAAGAATGGTCATATTACTGGATTGAAAAGTCATGATTGTCATGTTATAATGGAGAGACTTCTACCAATTGGATTAAGAGGTCTGTTGAATTCTGTGATTTGGGATTCCATAACAGACATGTCTCATTTTTTTCGGGAAATTTGTGCGGCTACGGCAGATTATGATGCTCTAGGCAAACTTGAAAAAGATGTTGTTGTAATTATATGTAAATTGGAAAAAATATTCCCGCCGTCTTTCTTCGACTCAATGGAACATTTGATGTTACATTTGCCATATGAAGCCAAATGTGGAGGTCCGGTACAGTTTCGATGGATGTACCCATTTGAAAGATGCATGCAAAAATTGAAAAGAAAAGTACGCAACAAAGCATCTGTTGAAGGATCTATTGCAGAAGCTTATTTGCAAGAGGAAATATCTTTTTTCTGCTCCCATTATTTTGAATCTGAGTATCCTTCAAAACACAACCGAATGGGACGGAATGAGAGGAATATTGATGAAATCGACAATCAATTATCTGTTTTCAACCAGTCAGAGCTTGGTTTTGGTGGAGTTTCTGAACGCTGGCTTTCAGATGATGAACATCATAGAGCTCATACGTATGTTCTGCTCAACTGTGAAGAGATGACATCAGTTGTACTGTAAGTGTTTATATCACTTATTCTATCATTTATGTTACAGTAAATAACTTTGGTTTTTATAGGTTGTATGATAATCATATCAAGAAACAAATTCCACAAATTACAGCAGCTGCTCTCGAAGAACGTCGACTGAAAAATTTCTCTCAGTGGTTTCAAAAACTGGTAACATAAATTCTTTATCTTTTAGCAACTCATTCAATGTATAGTTTACTATATTGATAATTATTTCACAAATTTTCAGGTGTCTCGACATGCTGATAAAATTGACAAACGGCTGTGTGTATTGAGTAACCCACCTTCCAAACTTGTTAAAACTTATAATGCATATGTGGTGAATGGATTTCGATTCCACACACATGCATATGGGGAATCAAAAAAAACAATGAACAGTGGAGTTAGCTTGAGAGGATCTCATCATCGAGAAAATGAAGTTGACTTTTATGGCATACTTGATGAAATCATTGAACTCTGTTATCTTGGACAACATTACATAACCATGTTCAAATGTCGTTGGTTGGATACAGAGAGAGCCGTGCGTGTTCATCCGACTCATGGAATCATCGATATTAAATGTAAAAGTGTTCTCGCAGTAAATGAACCATTCTTATTGGCTCAACAGGCATATCAAGTTTATTATGCAAAGTACTGTGCAACATCAAGAGACTTGACTGATTGGTGGAGTGTAATAAAAATCAAAATTCGAGACAATCAGTTTAGTCAAAGTGAATGTGCTTTCACTGATGTGCAAAGAATTGAAGTTTTTCAAGAGAGTACTCAAAATCAATCTTTTTTACAAAGAGACATGAGTATCGATGACGACACCCCACATTTAAGAGTCGGTGATGACGATGATGTTAATGATGTCACACATGAATTTGAAATGGTAAGAGATGAAGCAACTGCAACTCGAATGGATATCGATGATGTTGAGGAGGAATATGAAGATGACATTGACATATATGAAGATGATGATGAAGATGAACACTTATAGAATTCCATGGTATTTATATACAATCATAATATGTATATATGTATATATAATAGTAATTATCAATTATTTGCTAACATTAACATTTTCTGTTTCAGATGGACGAGGCCACATTTCGTGAGTTGACGGATGCTGACCTGCCTTTCGATGCGGATGAGTTGCTGGCAGATGACCCTCAGCCTGCAGGCGCTTCAGGGAGTACGCGGAGGGGGCGCGGTCTTGCACGATTGATGATTCCTGACCCCGTCCCCGAGCGACGTCCACGCCTTGGGTTTGATCCGCGCACCCGGAGGTGTGATAACCTGTGTGATAACCCGTGGATTTGACTAAGATTTCAATAATCTATTCACATAATAAATGTTTATTATTTTTTTTCAGTTTTCCGCATATAGCAGTCGGACAGGGCAGCGCTATTTTGCGCAACTATTTCTCTCAGCCGTGGACCACATGGGAGCAGATTCCCATTGATGTGCAGCAGGCCATGTTCGACCATTGGCTGGTACGTACGTAAATAAATAATTTTTATTTTGAAAATTATTTCATTTCTAACTTGATATTTTGATTTTTTTTGTAGGGTTTATGGTATCCGATCGAGGATACCATGCGTGACGCCATCCACGAGGCATGGGAGGTGGCCATGCGTGATCGCCTTCGTCAGTTTTTGCACAATTTAAGAAAAGCTGCGATGAAGAAAGCAGGAGTGTCAGATTTTGAGGAGTCATGTAGAGCACACCGACCAGAGTATATTTCATCCCATGTATGGGATGGATTATGTGCGCACTGGTTGAGTGGTGCCTTTCAGAGGAGATCATCGCTGGGGAGGCAGAATCGGGGGAGACAGGAGGTGACTCATCGAGCTGGGAGTCGTTCTTTCAGTACTCATAGACAGCATCTGGTACGTACATTATTTATAAATATTTTATATAACTATAAATATTAACAGTTTATTTTTTATTCTTATAGGCTGTCGAGCACCCCGATATTACAGAGTACGACGTATATCGGAGGATGTATAGTGATCCTGCTACTGGGGAGCTCAGAGGTGATCGTCAGCATCACATCGTGGTCAGTATAATTTGTTTTCAAGTTTAAAAATTAACTGCATATAATATATTCACAATTTTAATTTTAAATTGCAACTATAGGAGTCATATGAGGCCGCAGCGTCACAGACCCGGCCTGAGAGTCAGGCCGAGTCATCAGATCAGACCACTGCCCGTCAGTTTGATGAGGCGGCATGGATGCAGGCCACCCAGTATGCTTTCGAGAAGGGCCGGGTAGTTGGTATCGGCTCTCGACTGACTCCCGGAGATTATTATGGCAGTGCTGCGATGTCGGCGTCCAGCTCGAGAGGAGCTCGTGCATCTTTTTCTACACAGTATGAGGATCAGTTGCGATCTCAGACTGCACAGATAGAGAGTCTCCGACAGGAGCAGGAGCAGATTCGTCAGCAGCATGAGGAGGAGCGTCGACGCCAGCAGCAGCTGTACGAGGAGCAGACGAGGCGGTGGCAGCAGCAGCATCAGGAGCAGATGGAGTACATGCGCCGACTCACTCATGCTTTAGGGGTGGAGTTTCCTCCACCACCATCTGCAGATCCCCCACCTCCCCCCCCTCCTTCAGATTAGATTTTGTATTTCAGTTATAAAATTTGAGAAATCAAATTTTTTTTTTCTATTCGTAGTTTCTGTCTCATTATAAAATATTAATAATATTATATTTTTAAATAACAATATTAATATGAATAATAATATTATTTATATTTTATAATATTAAATTTTATATATATATTAAAATTTTATAATATTATAATTTAATTATTTTTTTTGTAATACTTGAATTATTTTAATATTTGAATGTAAAATAATTCTATTATTTTTATATTAATTAAAATAACTTATTAATATTTTTGTATTTATGAATTATAATTGTATTATTATTATATTAATTAAATCATTTATTAATATTCTATTATTTTTTATTTTTGAATTATAATTTTACTATTATTATAGTAATTAAAATAATTTATTATTTTCATTTGTAAATTATAATTCTATTATTATATTCATTAAAATAATTTATTAAAAATTTATTTTTTTTATTTTTTTTATAGTATTTGCGACGGGATACTATACCCGTCGCAAATACTAATATTATTAATAGTTTTTTATTTTTTTAAAAAATATTATTTGCGACGGGACCCGTCGCAAATACTATCAATATTATTTGCGACGGGATGCGATGCCCGTCGCAAATACTAGTATTATTAATATTGTTTTATTTTTTTAAAAACGTTTTTGCGACGGTACCGTCGCAAATAGTATTTGCGACGGTACCGTCTCAAAAGGTATTTGCGACGGGTCCCGTCGCAAAAAGGTTTTTAAAAGTTTTTACAAAAATACGGAATACTATTTGCGACGGGGAGAATGCCCGTCGCAATAAACCGCTATAGCGACGGGCCCGTCGCAAATAAGTGTAGTTGCGACGGCGTTTTCAGCAACGGGCTATTTGCGACGGGGTCCCGTCGCAAAAAGCCATTTGCGACGGGATCCCGTCGCAACTAGCCCGTCGCAAATAGCTGTTTTTCTAGTAGTGAAAGTAGTATCAGAGGATTTTTATTTTCTAGTGTGACTTACTATTTTGCGATAATAGATAAGGATATGAATAAAATGGAATTTGGTAATAAACTGTGCCCTGGAGTATCTACCTCACATATAGGGAAAATCCAAATTGCCTAGAATGAGTTCTTATTTTATGGATTTTGACTATTATAGTTAATTTGATTTCACCATTGGGTGACGCACATGATTTCTACTCTTACTATTGATGTAGTTTTGGGTTCTATTTCAGTTGCAACCTAATGAGATGAGGGTGTTCCATCTCATGCATCATATACACACATGTTATAATCACATTCCATGCATTATGCCATGCCATCTAGGATGCATTAGACATTGCATGTTGTTGTGATAGTTTATGTGATAGTTGTGTCTGTTGTTGTGTTAGTTGGGTGTAGTATACTAAGGTGTGACGTCATCTTTCAATCCATAAGAAGTATGGGCCCCTATGAATTGGGAAATGACACACCAGTAAAATGTAAATGTTGAATGAACTCATTATATGTATGGTTTGAATAGGAGCCAAGTTTTTAGTTCATGTGGTGTTATGGGACCTCATGGATTTGGAAATTGGTAAACCCTTGGTAAAATATCCTGAATAAATGAATGTCAAATGGAAATGGGAACTATAATGATGAAAGAGACTTGACCTAGACCCGACTTTTGAGTGGGTGAGAGGCACAATTTCTAGTGGTTCATTGGTTGTTCTCTATATAGTACTAGATTTAGGAGCAGGTTATGGGTTTGATTTAGTTTTTATGAGGGTTATGACCTATCCTACACTTTGATATTTTTGTTTTGATGTTGTTATTTCCTGAGGAATGCATTTGACATTATAAAGACATGCCACCACACCAACCTCTAATGGTACACCGTGATAGAGTCGGTGACCATACTTTAAAGATAGTGGGCCATGGGCTACCACTTGATCCTCCTATAGTTCCAGCTGTGGAACCTAAGGTTGTTCCAAACACAAGTGTTGAGGCATAGTTCTGTGAGAGTTTCTTTCTCTATATGAAGACTTTCCAAGGAACACTGCAACCAGCCTTAACTATTGCCGAGTTGACATGGGTGTTCCAGCAGTAGCATCCTTCTATGTTTTCAGGGGATGGTGGACTAAAGGCTATAGAGTTGTGTCTAGAGACCACATTAGAAATTTTCAAGCATCTGGAGATGCCTCTAGAGCAGAGGGTCAATCTCGCAACTTATATGCTACATGGAGCAGCAAAGAGCTGGTGTGATGTTTTGAACCAGGATGATGGGCTGCATAATATGGGTTGGAATTAGTTACAAACCCTCTTCTATGACTACTTTTATCCCGCGAATTTGTGAGCATAGAGGGATAATGATTTCATGTGTCTGGAGAAAGGCTCAATAACAGTTATGGAATATTCAGCACGCTTTACATAGCTATAACGTTTTGTGATGATGTATCTTACTAATGAGTTGTCGAGTGTGATATGCTTCAAGGAAGGTCTCATACATGCTATCAGATCTTAGGTCAACGTGTTTAGGTTTCCTTATATCACTGAGATTGTGAATCAGGCACTGATTATAGAGCGGAACCTAAGGGAAGCTAGGGGTACAGAACATGGGAGTGTTGTTTCTCACCCCAGTGGATCTACGTCTTCAGGAAGGAAGCACTGTTTTGAGGCTTCCCATAACATGAGTTCTAGTCGGGATGTGGGTGCAGGTATCTTGGTGTTTTTCCATCAGTGTGGTAGGTGAGGCCATATGAAAAATCAGTGCGACCACAACCCAGTCAAGTGTAGAGCTTGCGGCAAGATGGGGCACATATAGCATTTTTTCAAGACCTTACCTCCAGCTATGAGTGGTAGGGGTTAGCTCTGATTTCAGGTTTATGAGCAGGGTCTTAAACTCCACGCTAAGCTAAGAGCTGGAGAAGTGTAGGTCGGTCAGGCTAAGGTGGTGGTGGTCATGGTTGTGGTGGCCAGACACCAGGTTCTTAGAGGCAGCAGGGAAGATTAGCTCAAGGTAACCATGAAGGGTCACAGGGTCTCGGTACATGCCAGACTTATGCAGTACAACAAACCCAATAAGAGTAGGATCCATGACTATATACAGTGAGAGGTACGGTTTTAGTAGCTTCTACTATTGCATCTTATCTTTTCAATACAGGTGCCTCTTATAGCTTTATCTCTGCATGAGTGGTAAAGAGCATTAGGATTGTTGTTTTTCTTTTTTAGGGAATATTGACGCTAGACACATTGTTGGGAGTTATAAAAGGTGATGTACACCAGTGTACGAAGTTTCCCTTTGAGTTCAGAGGGTTTCACTTCATCTATGATCTTTTTTTCCTTGAGATGATAGGGTTTGATGTCATTCTTGGATTGGACTGGCTCATAGCTTATCGAGCGTACGTTGACTACTATTGTAAGAGGGTGAATTTCACATCACCATAGGGAGTAGTGTTTATTCACAATGGTGAATGGGATGTTTAGGTGAGCAGAGATGGGCCCGAGCATGTAGGATTGGTGGGATGATAGCCCATATTTCTAGTTTGTTTCTAGATGATCAGGGAGTGAGTCATGCAGACTTTCCTCAAGTGGTTGAGTGCTTTAGGGATGTCATTCCTGATGACTTTTCTGGTTTAACTCCTAAGTGAGAGGTGTATTTATCCATCAATCTAGTGTCATAATCTGTGTTGGTATCCATTCCTCTTTACAGGATAGCTATGACGGAGTTTCATGAGCTCAAGAGGAAGCTAGAGGATTTTTAGGTGAAGGGATTTATCAGACCCAGTACTTATTTATAGGGTTCATCGGTTCTTTTTGCAAAAAGGTAGACATAACTCTTAGTCTATGCATGGATTTTGAGAAACTAAACTATTTGATAGTTAAAAACTGATATCCCTTGCCACATATAGATTACTTTTTTGATCATATTCGAGGATATTGAGTGTTCTTGAAGATCGATTTGAGGTTAGGATATCACCAAGGGCATGTTAGACCTACTGATGTACCTCGTACTTCCTTCTGTAGTAGGTATAGGTTATATGAGTATTGGATTATTCCATTTGGTCTCATGAACGCACCATTGGTTTTCATAGCTTTGAGAAATTGAGTGTTCCATCCTTACCTGGATTCTTTTTTGGTGGTTTTCATGGATGATATCTTGGTGTATTCTCACAATCGACGCGACCATGACAACCATATTAATATCATTTTGAATACACTGAGAGAGCATCAGTTATATACTAATCTCAAAAAATGACACTTTTGGATGGATCATATTCACTTCCTAGGTCACATTATCTCAGAGATAGGAGTGTCAGTGGACCTAGAGAAAATGAGATTTTTTGTTTCCTGGGAACATACCAAGAACGTTTTTGACATAAAAAGTTTCTTGGGTATATATGGTTACTACATGAATTTTATATAGGACTTCTCATTCTTATCATTGTTGTTGATGGGCTTGAATAAGAAGGGTCTAAAGTTTGTTTGGTTAGAATCTTGTGAGAAAACTTTTTTGGAGCTGAAAAAGAGGCTGGCATCAGCACTAGTCCTGATACTTACAAAGCAAGGACAAAGTTATACAGTGTACTTTGATGCTTCAGGTATTAGGATGGGGGTAGTACTGATGTAGTGGGATTTAGTCGTAGCATACGGGTCTCAGTAGATGAGGCCTCACAAGAAGAATTACCTTACGCATGATCTTGAGTTAGTTGCGGTTGTTCATATATTTCACTGTTGGAGGCACTATTTACTGGGAGAGCATTTTTTGGTGTACACAGACCACAAAATCCTCAAGTATATCTTTACATAGTGTGATATGAATTTGAGGTAGCAAAGGTGGGTGGAGTACCTACAGTCCTTTGACTTCGAGCTTTCCTACACGCCTGGAAAGAGAAATGCAGTAGTTAATGCACTAAGTAGGAGGACTCAGATTCAGGCAGTGTAGCAGGCTAGTAACGAGTGGAGGCTTATGGTGTTGTTCTCTAAGATGCATATGGAGGTGCACGATAGATATGGGAAGACTTTTATTTAATCATTAGCTATTACCTCTACCCTTCTAGATAGATTTAGGATGGGTAATCTATCGAATTCAGAAAGTCTAGTTCTACGGGAAGGTGTGGCAGGTGAGGACCCTCCTCCTAGTTTGATGGTAGGTGATGATGAGATCCTACGTATCCATGAATGTGTTTGGGTTCCAGTGGATATACGTGAGGATTTTATGTGGGAGTTTCATGCTTCATCTTAGGCAGTGCATCCCGGGGTTACCAATATATACTGTGACTTGCAACGTCAGTAGTGGTGGCTGAGAATGAAGAGAGAGGTAGCTGATTTTATTATGAGGTGTTCCACCTGTCATCAAGTGAATGCAGAAAATCAGTGACCAACTAGGATTTTACAGCAGTTACCCATCCCAGAGTGGAAATAGGATGATTTCGCGATGGATTTTGTGACTGTTTTGTCGAGGTTTCCTCGAGGTAATGATGTAGTGTGGGTTGTTGATGACATGCTTATGAAGTTCGCAAAATTCTTTCCAATCAAAGATACCTTTAGTGTTGATGATATTAGAAAGTTGTACATTCGAGAGGTGATACAACTTCATGGGGTCCCATTCACTATAGTTTTAGATAAAGATTCCCACTTTATGTCTCATTTTTGGAAGAGTTTTCAGAGGGTGCTAGGTACACAGGTGCTTCTGAGCACAGTATACCACCCTCAAACTGATGGCCAATCAGAATGTATGATACAGGTTCTAGAGTACATGCTACGAGCATGCATCCTAGATATTTGGGGCTCTTGGGAGAGGCACATTCCCCTAGTTGATTTCACCTACAATAATAGTTATGAGGTGATGATATAGATGTCACCTTACGAGGATTTATATGGAAGTCCATTCCATTATCCCTTGTGCTGGTTAGAGGTAGGTGAGGCAGCTTTACTGGGACCGCGTCTCATGCAGGAGACTTATGAGTAGGTCCAGTTGACTCAGAAGCAGATGGCTACTGCACATTCTCATAAGAAATTTTACATCGATCATCGTAGATGACTTCTAGAGTTCAAGTTTGGGGATTGGGTTTTCTTGTGTGTTTCACTGAGGTTGGGACATAGGCAGATCATGAGAGAAGGTAAAATTTTACCGAGATATGTCGGGATTTTTGAGGTTTTTGAGAGAGTCGGGTCAGTTGCCTATCAGTTGCAGTTACCTTAGAGGTACTGATCCATGCATTAAATCTTCCATGTATCTCATATGCACCACTATCACTCATACCCTTCTCATTTTTTTCAGCCCAAGGAGGTTGAGCTTCAGGTTTATGCATCCTTTGAGGAGCATCTAATTTGTATCATTGACAGGAGCACGAATGTTCTCTGAGGTTGGTCAGTTACTCTAGTACGGGTGCTATGGCAGCACGACCATTTATAGGAAGATACTTTGGAGAGGGAGGCTGGAGTACATGCTCAGTGGTCGAAGTTTTTTTTAGAAGAATCTTCACCACCCTTCAAAGAGCAATTCGGGGACGAATTACTATAAGGAGAGAAGATTGTAAGATCCTGGGTTTTTCTTGAGGTATGGATCTTCTTTTTCAGATTAAATGTGTTGTTTTCCATTTTGAATTAGACCCTAGGTCGGGCCATAGTCTGTTTGGGTTTTTTTTGGGAAATAAAGTGGAAAACAAGCCGAAATCTGGCCGCAGGCTAGGTACAGATTGTGTACTTGGTCTACACATAGTGTACTTAAAATACACGCTGTGTACTTTTCCATCATGACATGTAGACTTTATAGTTTAGAAAAATAAATAGGACAATACACATCGTGTACTTGTCCAGTGGGTTTTTTTATAAAATATGCAGTAGCTCATATTTTTTATGTAAAAGCTTCTCCTCTCGTTTTTGGAACCCAAAAGCCATCTAAGATAGTTTTTCATATATTGAGGTCGTCTGGACTCTGATTCGAGCACCATATGTCATGTTGGTTACGTATCAGTAAGTACTCAATTCGTTTTTAGTCATTCTTAATTCTTCAAAACAATGATTGTGCTATTTCGATTTAGACTCATATACCCTAATAATTTGTTCTTCATCTGTTCTTCAGATTTCTTCCAAACCGGGATGAATCAAGAAACGATACTGGAAAAGCTATCTACTACCAAGGAGAGGTATGTGTTCTATACTTTCTTTCGGATTTTCTTCGTGTTTTTTTAGTGTTCATTCGAAGTTACATTTGTCGTACTTTCCAGAAAGTTCTCGTTTTTGAGCGAGTAGCTTTTAGTAGCTGTAGTTGGACCTAGTGAGGTTGACCATGGGTTCTATTTAGGTGATTTGGAACCCGTTGTTCATTTTGAGGTCCCCCAAGGGGTGAACCTTAAGGGAATAGATTGTTTATTTCTATTTAAACCACCCAAGGGGTGTGTTCTTGTGCTTTCCTAGTTATAGGAAGCCTATTAATGACTTCATATCTTGAGTATCTAGTTTAGGAGATGTACTTCCTACTTTCTCTTTGAATATCATGTTATTCCCTACCTATTTTGATAGATTAGAATGTTAAATGGATGATATGGGTGGGTACACATATATATAAATGATTAATGACATTTTAAATGGTTTATATGGGAGGTTAGGCCCATATTCTTATGATAAATGGTTTGCATGAGTGGGTATACTCATGGATTGTGTTTGTTGATGTGAGTGGGTATACTCACCTAGTTATAAATGTTTAGCTTAAATGATTGAATACCTAATTTAATGGTTTGATAGATGCCTTGGACTACTCTCATTGGATCTGGAACACGTTAGTGGATGCCCTGGGTTGACTATGCCCCTTTGTTCTTGATTCTGTGGGATGCCTCGAGCCTTGCTACCCCATAGGATCCGGCTTTCTTGGGATCACGTACGACTTGCTATTGACTTGCTCCTAGTACACCAACCAGTGCCTAACTGAATTTCCACCAGGGATGACCATGGGACTCTATGGGATGTAAATACCTGAAAATTTAAAGGAATTTTTTTTCTTAAATTCTTTGTAATTTTACAAGTCCGCAGTTTCTGACGTCACCTGATTCCGAGGCCCGGTGTGCCCGGAATCATTTTCTGAAGTTTTGTTTGGGTACGTTCAGTGAATGTACGTGCAGGTTTTTCTATCTTTTGAACCGGTGCTCGAAATTGAAATCCAAGGACACCGATAAACTCGTAGCACCGGTATTCGCTTAAGAAGACCATTAACGTAGTTGTGTTTGCTCGGGAGGAGAAGTTAATTTTTGGAGATTCGTTAAAAAAAATTATGTGTACATAATTTTTATTTGATGGTGGTTATTTCCTCCAAAGAGGAGTTGGATGTGGGACCCACACCCCACATAACCTCCCATGGGAGGATAATAGTGGTGGGGCCCACAAAATCCCTAACCTCTTCAACTCTCCTCTTTAACACCCATGAACCCCCATTAACTCTTCACCTTCCCCCTCACATTTAATATGCCAACCCACTAATTAATGAATGGAACTTATTCAATTAATTTAATTCTAGATTTTGAATTTTAAAAAGCTTTTCAACAATTAAATAATAGGGGAGCCTATTATTTTAGTGGTTTGGTGGAACTTTTAGAGGATTTGGGAAGAACTCTTGGTGGAATATTTTTCCACAACGAAGAACACTCCACGTCTCGAAGAACGAGAAGCAACTTCTTCTTCTTCCACTTCTTCAACTGGGACAAGAACGCAAGGCGATGCCAATGAGGAATGCCATATTCCTTCATCTTCCTTTGTGTCAAAGGAGAAGACGCTACTCACCAACAATGACGCCTTCTCCTCAGACGCACCCCGACGTCAACGAATCGACGCCGTCAACGACGAATGCACCTTGAATCGAGGTAGGAGAATATTGTATAATTTTTATATATATGATTTATACCCTTTAACTTGGGCGTTTATTTGTTGTTTGATTATTTGAGCCTCTAACGCGGTGGGTACGGGCTAACAAACAAGTCCGGACCCACCGCCATATCGTTCTTGATGCGCGAATTGCTTGGCGATGGGTGAACGGAAGGGCAACAACATTTTGAGGCTGTCACAATGTAGAGAAAAACCTGAGAGGGTTGCAGGTGAAGACGGGAGGTAAAACAGACCACCATAACGACACTGGTGGCCCGCGGAATATCGCAGCAGCACAGGTCGTTGGTGCGGCGGCACCGGCTGGCCGCCTGGAGACAGCGACGCCCTAGCGCGCCGCCACCGGAAGACCGCCGCGGAACCGGCCGCGACGGCGACGGAGTGGAACCCGCACCGCGTGGATTATGTGGAGGCTGGGAGGCGCCAGCCTGGTGCCGCCGTTTCGGAGAAATCTGGGGTCGCGCCCCCCGTTTCGCTCGGCCAGCTGGCCGAGTCACCCCCAGCCGGGCCGCGCCGGTCGGGCCGGGCAGCGCCCCGCCGGGTCGGGCCGCCCCCGTCGGGCCGGGCCGCGCCCTTCTGGGCCGGACCTGGACCCGGGTTGGGTTGACCCGGTTTGTCTCGAGCCGGTTCGGGCCGACCCAGGGTGGGTTGGGTTGGGTCGGACCAAGCCCAAACCCCCCTCTTCGGACCATTTTCGGTTAATCTCCCATAACTTGAGTTACAGACCTCCGATCGATGCACTATCAGTTTCATAGGATTCTTCGTATCGAGACGGTCGTTTTGGTATATTACACTCAAGGTTTTGGTGAATTTTTTGTATGACCGGGTTGGTTCGAATTTGAAACCAACTGGGCCCTCAGAGCGGAAACGATTATAACTTAAGGACCGGACTTCCAATTGATGTGTCTTCAACTACGTTGGTTTCCTTTTGATGAGACGGTCCTTATTTCATACTCCAATTGAGGTTTGGATGTAGTTGGAGTACATTTGGGTTGGTTTTATCTTAAAAACCAATCGGGCCCCTGGAACGGAAAAGCCAATAACTCACAGACTGGGCATCCGATTGACGTGCCGTCTATTGCGATGAGACCCCTATGACGTGGCGGTTCTTTGAGATACTTCTTCGTGGGACTTAATGACTCTTGGAGTATCGACCAGTAGCTCATGGAGCAGATCCTCCTGAAGACGAGCATACGGAGTACGGAGACCTTGTAGCTGGCTGAGACCAGATGACTGCTTGTCCGATTCGTTTTGGAGTGACTTGACTAGCCCAGTGGGGAGCACTAGTGTGTGAGGTGGCAAACCCATGGCGGAGGAGCACTACTTTGTGAGGCAGCAGACCTACGGTACTCGACAGAAGGAGTACCTCTGTAGGCTATCAGGGGGAACGCTAATGTGTGAGGCAGTAGACCCATGGGGGGGAGCGCTACTGTGTGAGGCGGCAGACCCACGGTACTCGACAGGAGGAGTACCTTAGTAGTCTAAGGTTATTGAGTAGCACCTCGGAGTCACGAAAGGACTACTGTGCTCGACCGAGGAGGGGTTCTCCAACAGTCGTGGCTTTGACATCATGAATAAAATCCTGGTTTGAGCTGAGTCACTAACCTTTGTGTTTTCCTCATGATTGAGATAAGTTACTTGATAACTTAGGTATATGTATGGGCATATACCTAAGTAATGGTTATCCATTGAAATCTTACTTTTTGGTTTATCCTTGTTGTATTTTTTAAGACCTTGAGGGTCTCAGGGTCCCTACTGAGTATCGTTATACTCACCCCTGCATGGGTTATGCCCGCACCTCGTTGTGTTGGATGCAGATGATGGACAACGCTCATGGAGGCCAAGAGCACCAGGACTGGATGGTACCCGGAGGTGGACCACTTGGCGTGACGACACACAGAGTGGACCAATAGACACGGAGTGATGAGGAGGACATCTGTACCTACCCTTCAGGTAGGAACACGGAGGACGATCCAGGAGCTGCTTCACCATTCAGTTGTTTGTCTTTTTCAGTTGTACTTTCTTCAGTTGTAGCTGTACCTTTTTGTTGGGCTTGTATTTCTGGCCCCTTTGTACTTTCAGCACACTTGTTATACAGTTTTTCTTAGTTTTTTATTCTTCTTGTACTCTGGTTGCATGTGTTTACGTTTTATAAAGGCAATGCCTTCCCAGTTCTAGGGAATTACGCCTTTGGTGCTAGTCGTCAGCCCCTATCCTATAGAAGGCGGGCTTGGGGTAGTCACAATGCAGGCCCCGGGGGACGGTTTGTGAAAACATTGGTATCAGAGGAGCTAGTTATACCGCAATACTCAGGACTCTGATCTTTCTTTCTGTGAAGCAATAGTGTTAAGAGTACCGAGTGTGGTTTTCAGTTCATGGAGTCCAGTGTTGGTGCGGCAGCCGACGTATCCCTACACCAGGACCCTGACTACTGATTTCTGACTTAGTGCACAAAAACACTGATTGCATGTGTGTGTCAAAAGTTTTCCTTAAGTCAGCTCAAACCAGGTCAGCTCACCAGGTATAATCTTTTGATCATGGAGCACCTGTTTCTTTTTTCAGGATGTCTTCACCTAGTCAGTCATTGCGTGTTTCGAGTTACATACGAGATGGTAGCCCACCGAGCGACGCGGCCTTGGTGCAGGGCCCCATCACAGCGGAGACACCAGTGGTACCACTACCCGCTGGGCCACCGATACCACCAGCCCCAGCAGCAGAGGGTGCGCGCCTCTTGAGCGCGTTTCACGGGTTCCTGTGACAGAGGCCTCTGAGTTTTCGAGGTGAGATAGATTTTTAGACGGTCGGGTACTAGCTGAAGGTTGTAGAATGAGTTTTCCACACATTTGGGACACCTGTTGACTTGATGGTGTACCTAGCTGTTAGTCTCTTTCAGGGAGCAGCTGAGAGGTGGTGGAGCCTGATGCTCTAGTTTTACGATGAGGCGACCCTCACCTAGGGAGACTTCTAGGGACTTTTCAGGGCAGATTTTGTACCAGCAACTCTACGCTCTGTGTGGGCTCAGGAGCTACTGCTCTATCCACAGGCTTTCTGGCCATAGTGGAGTCTTCTGCAGCCAGTAGTAGACAGATGACACAGAAGTCCAAGCAGACTAGGCCAACAGGTGGGCGACCTCAGGGTACGAGTTCGGTTGTGCGAGGCACACAAAACAGAACCAACTATACGAGGAGCAGGCAGTGCTATGCATGAGGTGGGCAGGGTCACATGGCTCGAGACTGCCCGACCCGTTCAGCAGATGAGCAGCAGGTATTAGAGGAACCTTTCAGGCAGAGGCAGATGTTTGACCATAGTGGTCCACTGGGAGCGGGCAGACGTGTCAGAGGAGCTGATCGAGCAGCAAGTGGACAGGAGTGGGACTAGATTCGTTGTTGTCATTGTTTGTGGATGCTTTGTGTCTTTGTACTTTGAGCTGAAGTAATAAAAGACACTTTTCTTTGTGACGTTTGCTTCCCTATCCATTTTTTATGGTTGATACTAAGAGTTTCCAGTTAAAACCGTTGATTTGACCCTCACTTTCAAGATTCATACTGGAGGAGACCCAGTGACCACACACTGCTATCGATAGTGTGACTAGACCCTTGGAGGTGAGAGTAACAGTTGGATCTCTTGGTAGTAGAGTCGAGTCCTTACGACGTCGTCTATGGAATGAAATAGTATCGTTCATGTCAGGATTGACTGTATTAGGAAAAGAACGTGGTTCATCCAGGGGATGAGATCGGATTTCTCTTTTCGGCAAGGGAGAAATCTTTGTAGCTCTTGTAGGACGTAAGCGAAAAAGGGTGTAGTTGAGTTATTTACAAATGGCTAGTCACACCCATAGTTCGTTGAGCGAACGTTTTATGGTTTACTCTAATCTCAAAAGTCTCAGGTGTGTCTTCTCGTAGAAGGACCTAGACCTAAGATGGTTTCATTGACTTGAGTTCCTCCGAGACTATGACTTTGAGATAGTCTATACTCCTGGGAAGGGGAACATTGTAGCAGAGTTCGTTTCATGATGCCTCACTTGTCAGTAAGTGAAGGCGGAGCACCAGGTACCAGCAAGCTTGGTACAACCCTTAGAGGTCCCAAAGTGGAAGTGGGATGGGATATCCATGGTTTTCATGATGGGGCTTCCACGTACATCCAGAGGGCACAACTCTATTTGGGTGATCGTAGACCGACTCAACAAATCGGCCCACTTCCTACCGATCAGAGAGCAAGGCTCAGTAGAGAGCTTGGGACGTCTCTATGTTCAGGAGATTGTATGGCTTCATGGTGTGTCATCATCTATCATTTCCGACCGAGATGCTCGATTCACTTCCCAGCTATGGAAGGGGTTACAGGAGGCTTTTGGGATGCAACTACATCTGAACACCGCCTTCCATCCTCAGACAGATGGTCAGACTGAGAAGACCATTCAGAATCTTGAGGACATGCTCTGTGCATGTGTCTTTGACTTTGGTTGCAGTTGGGAGGATCACCTACCCTTGGTGGAGTTTGCGTACAACAACAGCTACTACTCCACCATCGGGATGGCCCCTTACGAGGCACTGTACGTCGACCTTGCAGATCACCTCTGTACTGGAATGACCCAGGGGAGTCAGCACTTGTAGGACCAGAGATAGTTCAGGCTACAACAGAGAAGGTGCAGATCATCCAGGAGAGGATTAAGACTGCACAGAGAAGATAGAATTCCTATGATGATAGTAGACGGAGACCACTGGAGTTCGATGATAGCGACCACGTCTTCCTATGGGTCTCACCTTGACGAGGTCTATGGAGATATGGTCGGGGCTACAAGTTATCTCTGTGTTTCATCGGACCTTTCCAGGTCCTCAGTAGAGTAGGCGAGGTGGATTACTTCCTGGCCCTTCCACCTCAGTTGCACCAAGTGCACGACGTCTTCCATGTATCTCAACTGAGGAGATGCGTGCACGATCCATCCCACAACCTTGACCACGGGGAGCTGGACATCGATGATGGGGTGACTTTCACGGAGGTTCCAGTGGATATTGAGAATCAACAGGAGTGGGTCCTGCATGGATGGTCGATTTCTCTGGTGCGAATTCGCTAGCAGCACAGGAATCTCCAGAAGAGCTCATGGGAGCGGGAGGCTCAGATGCGTGCTCAGTAACCCCTTTTGTTTCCTTAGTGTGTGTTTTAGCTTTACAATGGCGTAAATCCATGAGTTGGGGGTAATTTAAAGACCCGTAAATTTCAAGGAATTTTTTTTCTTAAATTCTTTAGAATTTTACGAGTCCGCAGTTTATGACGGCACCTGATTCCGAGGCCCGGTGTGCCTGGAATCATTTTCTGAAGTTTTGTTCGAGTACATTCAGAGAACGTACGTGCGGGTTTTTCTATCTTCTGAACTGGTTCTCAGAATTGAAATATGAGGACACTGATGAACTTGCAGCGCCGATATTCTCTTAATAAGACCTTTACCGCAGTTTTGTTTTCTCGGGAGGAGAAGTTAATTTTTGGATATTCGTTAAAAAAATAATAAAAATTGTGTTTACATGATTTTTATTTGATGGTGGTTATTTCCTCCAAAGAGGAGTTGGATGTGGGTCCCACACCCCACATAACCTCCCATGGGAGGATAATGGTGGTGGGGCCCACACGAGCCCTAACCTCTTCAACTCTCCTCTTTAACACCCATGAAACCCCATTAACTCTTCACCTTCCCCCTCACATTTAATATTCCAACCCACTAATTAATGAATAGAACTTATTCAATTAATTTAATTCTAGCTTTTGAATTTTAAAAATCTTGTCAACAATTAAATAATAGGGGATCCTATTATTTTAGTGGGTTGGTGGAACTTTGAGAGGATTGGGGAAGAAATCTTGGTGGAATATTTTTCCACGACGAAGAACACTCCGCGTCTCGAAGAACGAGAAGTGACTTCTTCTTCTTCCACTTCTTCAACCAGGACAAGAACGCGAGGCGACACCCACGAGGAACGCCATATTCCTTCCTCTTCCTTCGTGTCAAAGGAGAAGACGCTGCTTGCCAACAACGACGCCTTCTCCTCGGACGCACCCCGACTTCAACGAATTAACACCATCAACGACGAATACACCTTGAATCTAGGTAGGGTATATTGTATAATTTTTATATATATGATTTATACCCTGGAACTTGGGTGTTTATTTATTGGGTGATTGTTTGAGCCTCTAACGCGGTGGGTACGGGCTAACGAACAAGTCCGAACCCACCGCCATATCGTTCTTGATGTGCGGATTGCTTGGAAAAGGGTGAACAGAAGGGAAACAACGTTTTGAGGCTTTTGTAGTGTAGAGAAAAACCTGAGAGGGCCGCAGGCGCAGACGGGAGACAAAACAGACCACCAGAACGACTCTGGTGGCCCGCGGAACATCGTGGTGGCGCGGGTCGCCGGCGCGGCGGCGCCGACGACTAGAGGCACCGGCCGGCCACCTGGAGACAGCGGTGCCCTAGCGCACCGCCGGAGGAATACCGTCTTGGCACTGGCTGCGGCGGCGGCGGAGCAGAACCCGTGCCGCGCGGATTCCAGGGAGGCCGGGCGGCGCCAGCCTGGCACCGCCGTTTCGAAGAAACTGGGGGTCGTGCCCCCTGTTTCGCTCAGCCAGCTGGCCGAGCCATGCCCAGCAGGGCCACGCCCTACTGGGCCAGACCTGGACCCAGTTTGGTTCGACCCAGTTCAGGCCGACCCAGGGTGGGTTGGGCCGGGTTGGACCGGGCCCAGACCCCCCTCTTCGGACCCTTTTCGGTTAATCGCCCATAACTTGAGCTACGGACCTCCGATCGACACACCGTCAGTTGCGTAGGATTCCTCAGATCAAGACGGTCGTTTTGGTTTATTAAACTCAAGGTTTTGGAGAATTTTTTGTATCTCTGGGTTGGTTCGAACCCGAAACCAATCGGGCCCTCGGAGTGGAAACACTTATAACTTAAGGACCGGATGTCCGATTGACGTGTCGTCAACTAAGTTGGTTTCCTTTTGATGAGATGGTCCTTTTGGAATACTCCACTTGAGGTTTGGACGCAGTTGGAGTATGGTCGGGTTGGTTTTAGCTTAAAAACCAATCGGGCCCCTAGAACGGAAAAGCCAATAACTCACAGACCAGGCGTCTGATTGACGCGTCGTTTGTTGCGTTGAGACCCCTACGACATGGTGGTTCTTTGAGATACTTATTTGTAGGACTTCATGACTCTTGGAGTATCGACCATTAGCTCGTGGATCGGATCCTCCCAGAGACGAGCATATGGAGTACGGAGACCTAGTAGTTGGCTGAGACCTGATGATTGCTTGTCCGATTCATTTCGGAGTGACTTGACTAGCCCAATGGGGAGCACTGCTGTGTGAGGTGGTAGAACCATGGCGGAGGAGCGCTACTTTGTGAGGCGGCAGACCCGCGGTACTCGGCAAAAGGAGTATCTCTATAGGCTATCAGGGGGAGCGCTACTGTGTGAGGCGGCAGACCCGCGATACTCGATAGGAGGAGTACCTCAGCAGTCTAAGGTTAGTGAGTAGCACCTCAGAGTCACGATAGGACTACTGTGCTTGACATAGGAGGGGTTCTCCAGCAGCCCTAGTTTCGACATCATGAATAAAATCCTGGTTTGAGCTGAGTCAATGACCTTTGTGTTTTCCTCATGATTGAGATGGGTTACTTGATAACTTAGTTATATGTATGGGCATATTCCTAAGTAATGGTTATCCATTGAAATATTACTTTGTGGTTTATCCTTGTTGGATTTTGTGATACCTTGAGGGTCTCGGGGTCCTTACTGAGTATCGTTATACTCACCCCTACACGGGCTATGCCCACACCTCGTTGTGTTGGATGCAGACGATGGACAACGCTGATGGAGGCCGAGAGCGCCAAGACTGGACGGTACCCCAGAGGTGGACCACTCGGCGTGACGGCACACGAAGCGGACCGATAGATGCAGAGTGTTGAGGAGGACATATGTACCTACCCTTCAGGTAGGAACCCGGAGAACGATCCAGGAGCTGCTTCACCATTCATCTATTTGTCTTTTTCAGTTGTACTTTCTTTAGTTGTAGTTGTACCTTTTGTTGGGATTGTATTTCCGGCCCCTTTTTACTTTCAGCACACTTTTTATACAGTTTTTCTTAGTGTTTGCTTCCACTTGTACTCTGGTTTCATGTGTTTACATTTTATAAAGGAAATGCCTTCCCAGTTCTAGGGAATTGTGCCTTTGTTGCTAGTCTCCAGCCTCTGGACTACGAAAGGCGGGCTTGGGGTAGTCTCGATGTGGACCCCGGGGGATGGGTCGTGACATGGGATACCTCAGACACACTCCTTAGATCCGGACCTTCGTGGTCTAGATATTTATTACTTGGATTCCTTGGTTTACTGACACCTTGGATTCGGCCCTTCGAGTCTACATTTCACTATGTGGTGTGGTTGTGGGATGCTACTTCACTATACAACGTGGTCGTGGGATACTTTTTCAGTTTATACAACATGGTTGTGGGTTACAGGATATAGATGGATGTACGATGTGGATGTGTAACTTGTTTACTTGGTTATAGATACCTTGTTAGGAGATGACTCTCTTTTGTAGGTAGCCTTGAGGGATGTTCAGTTTTACTTTGCATTAAACTTATTCCATGGGCATATGCACTTACTTACCAGTTGTTTACACTTTCTATCACTTTGTAGAATTGTTGTTAGAACAGTATAGACCTCGTTGGTTTCCTACTGGGATGTTTATCTCACACCCTGTTTGGGCCTCCTTGGGAACCCTAACATATTATATGGTTTCAGGTGATGATAGAGGAAAGCTCCCTACTACAGTTTGTTGATTGTGTCCTTAGAGCAGGGGAGCATAGGACCAAGATGAGGCTTGCGATGCTGGGATACCTTTTTTGTCTTTTTTTCTTTTTGGGATACTTTTATTGTATTGTATTTCCATGTACTCTTCTGGATACTTTCTAGATACTTAAACCATTAACATCATTTTGTATATGAGATACTTCCAGTTATTGATATGTATATTCCTGTCTCCCTATATTACTTTTAGTTGTCTGCTTATTTATTCACTTTCACTATTGTATATTTCTGACTTCCATTGTGATACTCTGGTAATGATGATATAGTCTCCCCACTAACTCACCTAGACCCTCACTTCTAGTTGGTAGCCTCTGGTATTTGGGGAGATTCACTTGAGTCCTTGTGACCAACTAGGCTTGGGGCACCGTTTCAGATGGCATCCAGGTCTGGGACGTTATAGTTAAGTGATCTTTATGCTAGATATAATTAAATTGAAATATGGATCATGATCATTAAATGAATACCATTCTTATATCATTTTCACCCTTGTACTTCAGTTTTATTTAAGATTAAAAAACAAATATTATGAAGAAAACTCTTCATTTCCTTTTAGGTAAGGTTCACAATGTAAATAAGAACTTAAAGAAAGTCTTAGTTGTTATGGTGAATAAGTTTAAAGGAAATACCAATGAAAAGTGAAACTTCAAAGGCACCTTCACAAAATCCTTCAAGGAAAATAGGTATTAAACATGAGGTTATTTGGTTCACATGTTACTAGATAATTTTATGAAACATAAATACAATGAACTTAATTGAAAAAGTAAGAAGTCACTTCTTCTTCAGGTATATTCATCATTTTTTGTGATATTTTTGACATACTTATTGGGTATTGAACACAATATTACAATAAAATTTGTGTATTTAAATATAGTAATCAAGTGACTATAGAAACGTTACAAGAAGTAAGTTTAATTCACTAAGCGGCTGAAAAGTGTTATTCCTAAGTCAGCGGAGAGAAGTGCAATACTTCTTATTTCTATGATTAATGGTTCTAGTTGAATTTTTTTAAGTATTAATGAAACATTAATCTAACATGCCTAATGGACACAAGGATACATTATTCCAATTTTTTAATGAATGTTGTTTGTGGTGTTTAATACTTACCAATAGTTATGTAATGCTTGAATCATTGGAAATAACTGGTGAATATAAAAATATAAGACTCTTATACCCAGTTGTGAAAATATAATACTTCGTTGAGAAAAACTGCATAGTTTTCAAGGATATTCCCAATATGGTTTCAGATTATTTGGAGTTAAATACCTTAGGTATTATTTACACACTTATGTACTTATTTTCTTACAAATAAACCTTTATAAATAAAGGTAAATAACAATGATTTGGAAATTAGTTTAGCCATAGAGTGTGAATTATTATAAGGGTGATATAGTGGTAACTATACTTCATAAGATTCCTTTAAGTGATTTAAAAAATTTAAAAGTAACGTATAGTATATGCATGGTTAGAAGATATGAGTTACTTAGAGCTGATGTGCCAAAGAATATCTTGACCAATAATTCTTCGATCATTATAATGTTTCATAGAGTAATTCCTAAATTTAGATTACCTTAATACACATCAAATTTATGATGTTGGTAAGGAGGATTGATGATGATTATTACATGAAATAATTGATCATTTAAATTTAATGTGGAGTAATTCCTAAATAAAATTTTCCTTAAACATCAAAGTCATGATGTAAGTAAAATGAGTATCAATGTTAAAACTCATACGCATTGTTGATACTTCCATTTTTTGAGACATGATTTGAAAATCATGACGTTATCCCATAACCATATTCCATCTCCAATGGAAAATGAGTTATCATATGATATAAGTATATTATGTCATAAGAACATGTGTTTAGATACAAAGAGTTTGTTAGAATATAAACAAGCTTGCATCAAGAAAAACATTTGCGCATCTAAATTAATTATCCTAAAGGTTTATTAGGATATTATAGAAATTCCTATGATATAAAAGTTATAGTCAAGTGATAGAATACATTTATATAAAAGGTTTCACATATATAATTTATATAGTGGGATCAAGATTGACTTGGATTCAGTCAATGACAAAGATGCATAAGAACAAGTTCCACAAGAGCTAGTGGGAGAGGATTATTCCAAAAACACATATTGCGTAGAAAGGATGAAACCATGGTAGTATTTTTCTATTAACCATGGTTGGTGATACATTATTCATTGAGAATAATTAATCCTAAAAGTAAGAAGTATATGGTAATTATCTAATATTGAAAAGATCAATTAAAATTAAATACTGGATTCCATGTATCAAAGAACAATGGCTTATTATTTTGAATAATGAAGTGTGTATTCAAGTGAGATTATACATGGGTGGTATGAGAATGGTACCAATAAGTCTCAATTGGTAATACCGATTCATTATGCCTAAATAAATTAGAATTTTAATTCTCATAGATATATTCTATGATCATTAAAATTGGGAATTGGATGTCAAGACCACCAATCTTGGAAGGCACCTATACGATCCAACCAAAAAGGGTTAGTGACACCGTATAATTCCAATAAGTGGTGAAGGTTACTGAAATCTATTCTAGGATTGAATTAATCAAGAATATAATAGAACATTCATTTGGAATGAATTTTTTTATGTGTCTACAAGAGGCTAGTGGGAGCGCTAATGTTTCCAAGTAAAATATTTTTGATAACATATGAAAATAGTTATTGGTCTTACAGTTAGTGAATATCAGAATGAAAGTAACTCTCCAAATATTGACTTAAATTGGTAACCTATGTTCTATGGAACTTTATCTATTAAGGTAGATCTCAAATTTTCTTAGACCAATTTAATAGTATATATACTGATAATGTATTGAAAAATACAAGTCAGAATAATTCTAGAGAGAATTTTTACCAATGTCACGTTGCATAAATCTCTCTAAGAATAAATGCATGGGGAATAAGAGGTTATTAATGTGGTTATTTGAATTCCTTATGCTTCTATGATGTATCAATCATATATGTCATGATATGAAAAATAAATGATATTTTCCAACATAAAATTTATGATAGAAAAATATCAATTATATCTAGGAGAACTGCAAGGGAAGCTATCAGAACTATCCAATTGTACTTGAGAAATTTCAAAAGGTATATACCTAGTATGTGTAGAGGAAATGATACTAGTTATAAAGGGACACAAACTATTCTTCCTATGGATCTTTATGATCTAATATCATAGTTAGGTTAAGGTAATGAGAAAGATAATATTGTTCAATCCAATGGTAGACATACCTAAAAATGTTGAGTGTGTTGTGGATTATGAGGTGGATTAAGAAGTGGTATACAGTATACAATGATGTGTTCCAATTCTTGGAACCTCACCTAGTAAGTAAAGCTTTATCATGATGATAATTATTCTACTATCTATACAAGATTTCAAGTTTTGACAGTGGAAAAAGGTGATATACTTAGGGTTTACATCTCTTAAGGAGTCTTACTCAAGAAGGTAAGGTCGTAGATAGCTTAATAGCCACACAACGGAGATGTGGTATACCTATGACTAAAGCCATAAACTCAGAAGAAACATGATCTTATCATGTGAGTACTAACAAGGTTAGTTAGAAAGTTGGATCTAGTGAAAGTGGGAGTATTGTAATAGTGGGTGCCCTAGACCCAAGTTAAACAAAACTTTTTTATTACCATACCATGTATGCAGTGAGATATGAATAATGAATTCTTACCATAACAGTGATGATATTTATATATCCACTATTTATATGGTAATGTCCATACATGTCATATTAAAAGATTATAGTATTTCCCATGCTATAATGAGAACCTTGAGATACCATGACATTAATCTTAAACAAATTTCATATAATTTAGACATATAATTATGACTAGACACAAATGATGTCTAACTATAAAGTGTTGGGGGATCATAAGCATTGAGACTTCTCCTCATGAATTTTTCACTTGGTGATATTGAGTAGATGAGATCATGAGGGATGACCCGCCAATAGGAACACCAGATGTTTTGGGTGTCATTGGTAGTTCCTATCTACGAACATGTGTAATGGTCTCTAGACTTTAGATTATTTTTGATGTGTACCATTTGATCATGTACTTTTATTCAAGGAAAAACCCATGACATTGAATTTTTGGTAGGGTATCTTGTGGTGGGTTCATCATTGGTGGTATGAAAGTGATTGAATTATAAAGAAAGAATTTTTCATTTTCGATAGGAAGAGATATCGTAGGCCCAGTTGATCATTATGGTAGTACCTTGACTAAATACATGGTCATGGTAGAAGAAGGTAAGTCCTTCCATTAATGTCAGTGAATAATAAAGCAAGAATGAATGATTTCATAAGTTGTGCATCCTTCTTTATGAGATATGGTGAGACAAATAAATTATATTGCACACAGTGTGTTCATTGGAAGTTTGTTGTTTCCATGACTACTCTATATATCGTTAGGGGCCTTGATGGGTTTCTATACTCCACTCTTGGTATGTGAATAATATTCAATTCTAATGAGATAAGGTCCTATAGGATCACACACAATATCATATTCAATAGGTTGCCCTATTTTGATGAATAGGAGTATATGAAATGGTGGGTCCCACCATAAGGTTTGGAATAATTCTAAGGATATATGATCTCCATGGAATAGATAAATTCATATTATTAGATCTTATAATAATTGGTACTAAATTTATTTACAAGTATTAAAGTAAATAGATGGGAGAATTTTATTTGAATGAATATTATTTTAATATTCAAGGTTCATTTAATATTTATAGGAACAAAAAGTTGAGTTAATGGCTTGGTTTTATCACATAATGTATTTATTATATTACAAGAAATTGATAAAAGAAATAAATGATATTTATGGCTCAGAAAATTTTCCATAAGATATCATTTATAATAAGTAATAAATATTCAGGGGTCAGGGACCCTTTTTGGGTATTTGTAAAATTCACTATAAAAGGGAGGATTAGGCTTTCATAGTGATGAATATTCATCACTCGTGTTCTAGAGACTCTCTATACTATCTCCCGCCTCCAAGAGAGAGATGGTCCCGTTCCAAGTGCTCAATTGAAGAGCTTCTTCACGAATCGATGGAATGAAGCAGCAGTGATCATCAGGGCATCGAAGACATCATAGGATCACTGTGCTAGCATCTAGAATTCGAAGATCAATGATCCCATAGATTTTTGAAGTTAATTTGGATTATCTAGAGAGATTGATCTTCGGATCATTCAATAAATGATCACCAGCGACGAGCATATGTGGATCACGACCTCAAATTGAGCCAGGTATTTTTCGATTTATGATTTTTGCTCAAAATTCATCACACAAAAATCCTCAAACCATTACTGGGGTTGTATTTTTTCAGTGATGATGTAGTTACATCGATCAATGGTGAAAAAATTTAAATCTCTGATCCATAGGCTTCTGCTATGTGCCTCAGTACCTTTATACACACAAAGTGTATCCATAATATCAATTAAATTCAAGTATTAAATTTGACAAGTTAGAATAAATAATATTTATATAGGTTTGGTTGATCAAAATAATTTAATCACAACTTATTCAAAAGAATAAGTGGGTTAAATAATAATAAATATTGGTATAATATTTATTATATTTATCATAGAATAATGTAGTGAAATTTATTTATTAAATAGTCATTATTTTAGGATCGGTAATTATTGATGAGGGAAGAGGATTGAGCTTAATGATCCAATTAAAAATGATATAAATGATATTTATTTATATTCTTAATTTGTTTCATATGTAAAGGAATTAATAATATTATTATCATTATTAATGTAAATTGGGTTAACTAAGAATATTATGGTTAGAGATTTGTGTGAAATTAACCAAACTTAAACCATCCATAATAAATATCTAATTATAACTCTTTCATAAATCACTTTTGGTGTGCACAGTGGATAGAGAGAGACTTGATCAAGATCTAGAGTGGATCCACTCTTCCTCCTTTCTTAAGAAATCAAGAGAACATCAAGTTTTATTCCTTCTTCGAGAATAATACCATTGCGATCAACCATGAACAACACAAGCGATCAGGATCGCCTGTGCTAGCATTCTACAATTCTACAGTGAGGTTTAGATATTGTGGTGCACGTGTGGATTTCCACTAGTGGGATTTTTCACTTGGATCTTGTAGTGAAACAGTGATACGATGAGATCTAGTCAATCATATCATCAATGAAAGTTGAATTATAAGTTTAAGTAGTTCCATATCTCCTCATAAATTAATTATAAATTACATGTGAAAATACTCCTATTCTGGTTACGATGTTAAAATCTAGTCAAGTCATCTACAGTTTTCATTAGACATGACGTTTTGATCATGTGCGGTAATGATTACACATAAATTAAGAATAAAAGTTGAATTGGTAATGCCATCAAAGGATGGATCTACTGTGCCAAAAACCTACAGTCACAACGGAGGTGAATCAATATGATGATGCTATAATACATATAACAATTAGTAATATACTATTATCAAATATACATTTAAAAATATGGTATTATTATTATCTATTTTTTTTTTAATATATAAAGTAATGAGACAACAAAAAATGATTGTTTAAAATCATCTAATCATAACATTACAAATTCCATTATTTTAAAACATTATTCACAATAAAAGTATGCAATTTAATAATATCATGATACAAATACAATGAAGATTTATCATTTAATAAAGAAAAAAATCAAGAAAAATAAACTACCTAACCATGGTTAAGAAGTGACTAGCCCGAGTGGGGAGGGGTTTGGAAAAATTTCCACATTGGGTGGATTTTTTTTAATATTACGGGGGTAGGTTTACTTTTTTAGGGGAAATGGGTATGGACAACACCAAATAAAGTGATGCTGACCTAAAAAGTGATGGCCACCAATTGATCTGGAACCCCCCCCCCCATTCCCACACTCCCCACCCCCCATTTCCAACTACCCCTCATTTCCAATTATATAATTATATATATATATATATAATTATATATTTAAAATTATAAATAAATTCATATTTATAAATATATATTTATAATTATATATATTTGTTTTATATTTATATATATATTTACAATTCACAATTTGAACCATTTTGAGTATAATTATATGATTATAAATCTGTATTTAAAAATCTATATTTATATAATTATAAATATTTATTAATAAATAATTTTTAAATATTTTTAAAAATATAATAAACTATTAATAATAAAATTATTATTATTAATTATATTTTTTATATTACTAATTTAATTAATATTTTTTTAATTATATTATAAAATACTTTATTAATATTATTAACATTATTATTCATATTAATTAATGAAATTATTATAAATATTTAATAATATAATTATTATTTATTAATAATGTAATTAATAACATTTAATGATAATAACATAATTAATAATACTTCATAATAATGTAATTATTAATATGACACTTAATATGAAATATGCCCATAAATTTAAAGTGTCATTGTACTGGTTTTAAACAATAAAGTTTGTTTCATGTAAATTAGTTTTTATTTGCTATATTTTTTTATTTCTATTTATTTTTTAATAATTTATTATATGTTTAGTTAGTGTGACAAATTCCATTTAGATAGTATGTACACTTTATAATTTATACAATTTCAAAGACACCTAAATAAAACATAATATTGTAACAAGTATGTGACTTTGAGAATCTATAAATTATAAAGTATAAATACAATCTAAATGATACTTGAAACTTGACTAAAAATATAAAAAATAATTGAAAATTAAAATAATTTCATTAAAACATTTGATGAATAAAATTAAAGGCACAAAACATTTTTGTTTCAAAATATAACATTTGTACTTATAAATATTTTTGGCATTCCTTCCACTACTAGAAATATAATCTACACCAACAGAATAAACAGAGGGATGTGATTATTTTGAAATATGCAGGGCTGCTAAGGCATTGTTGAGGAGAACCAGGGTTGCTGGTAAGTTGGAAGAAGATGATTAACAGTGTTTTATCATTTCATGACACACAACCTTTGGATAATTTTTATCCCATTTAAATGATAGAATATTATATTGGTCCATAAGACTTAAATGTAGAAAATTTCAATAGATTTATAACATATCAAATCAATATTACATTCATATCAAGAGATATCATAAAAAACAATGAAATATATAAACTAAAGTTTCAAAAAAATTAGTTGAAATGTTTCATAATTAAGTCAATTTTTAAGGCATCTAAATGACATGTTTAGAATTTTATAAAGTTTAATTAAATGTATAAAAAATTATTATCTTTCCAAATTAACAAATGGTGTTTTATTCCAATGTATATCAAAATATATATCATTGAAATAAAAAATATTTTGAATTTTGAAAATTCTAGAATTCCAGAACTGTTGCATAAACATCGAGATTTTTTAGACTATTCAAACTACAAATTCATACTTCTATTTAGTTAAATGAAATGTAGATAAATATATTGTATATAAAATAGGATAAGTTTTGTGAGAATATGATCTATATAAATCAATTTATAATTAAATAAAAAATAAAACTATTAATCAGTTTAAATTGAAAATATTCTTGAAACCAAAAGCATGCACCAAGTTTAAGAAAAATGTGAACATATTATAGATTGATTTAGACTTTCATGTAGTTTATTAAAATAAATATATAATTATTATATTTTATATAAAAATATAATTATAAAATTCCAATCACTATAACTCAAGATATAGTAAAAAAACAGATAGATTGTTAGAACTAATTTTCACATAAAATAAATAGGGTTTTGGATTATTCAAAAGCATAAACTAATATGTAATAAAACAAAATAAAAATACATGAATGAACATTAAAAAACACATTTTTTACATAAACATGTCTTTCACTTAAAAAGAACTCCATCTCAAAAGAAATATGCGGTCACTTGAAATAACTTACTTCATTTTTATGAAAAAATAATTAGAAACTTAAAAAATATTTTATACCAAACCATAAAACTAGGTATGAGTTAAATAACTACCACTTATGTCTTACCATTCATACATTCATATGGAGTGTCCTCTTTTATCCACCCAGTAGTCGCACGTGTCATGAGACGTGTTGGAGCAATGACCTGTTAGACATCTTGCAGTCCACATATGATGTTGGGTAGTCCTGTACACAACACCATGAGGAGGTACCTGCAACACCACATGAGGATGAACCCACACCTATAGCCAGGACACCAAAGTAACATAGACGTCGGATGTAGAGTGGGTGTGAGATTCATATGCTTGGTTATGGTACTGAGGGTCATCGGCGTTGATTTATTATGTTGGTGTAGATCTCATTTATGGGTTATGTGTGGTATAGAAGACCTTGGTGCATGGTGTTTATCGATGATGACCTTGGGGAATTTTTGGGGTTAGGATGGTGATAGAATTTTTGGATGGTGTGCCTGATTTTCACTGTGGGTTTGGCCATTTGCGACAAAGATTAGGTTACAAACCTGATAAAGGTGGGGGGTTTCATAGCTATGGTCACCCATGATTCTTGGTCAGGGGTGACCTCAAGATATTGGATTAAGGATGGAGAAGGGTTTGGGATCCCGATGGAGAGTCTTCTTCTTTTGGGGACCTTTGGAAAAGGTTTTAGTGGAGGCCTCTATAAAGTCTCGTGTTTTTTAACCAAGTTAAAAATACGAAAGTTTTTAACTTTTTTGTTTACTACATGAGTCAGTTTTAAAACCAATATTCTGGATGAATTTCCGCTAGTTGGGATTATTTAACATGATGAAATCAGGCATGATTAAAGGTTTGAGGAGTTTCCCGAGTGGCTGGATGGGTTTTGGGAGCATCGGACCCGGCAGAGACGTTCTCACGAGCTGTGCACGGTTAGTCAAACTGTTCAGGTCAGTCGTGTGTGATAAATTAGGTGTACATTAGTGGACACATGGTCTATGCACTATCAGTCAGACCATGTAAGTCAAACTATGTGGTTTACCCAGTTTTGAGTTTTTGGTTAAAATATTTTAATTAAACAAGGGTAAAAATGGTTTTAATTAAATGTTGTGAAATAGGGTTTTTTAATTAAATTAAAGGTTAAGTTGAATTTAATGATCTGATGTGAAATGGGGGTTTTATTTTAATTAAAGTGAAGGTTGAGATAATTTAATTAATTGATGTGAAATATGGGATTTATTTAATTAAATTAAGTGAGAGAATTTAATTAAATGATAACGAGATGGAGGATGGAGAATTCATTTAATTAAATTGTGTTGAATAGAATTTAATTAAATGGAATTGAAAGGGGGAATTGATTTAATTAAATTATGTTTAGAGAATTTAATTAATTAATAATGAGTTGGAGAATTTATTTAATTCGGTTGGAAGAAATTTAATTAAATGAGGTGTGAATGGGGAGTTTTGGGGTTTATCAAAGAGATGTAATATTAAATAGTAATAATAATAAAATGATGGTTGTTATTATTATTATTATTATTATATTGATTCTTATAATAAAATTTGGAATTTAATTTATTTATAGAGAAAAAAAGAGGGAGGTCCCCCCCCTCGCTTCCCCTATGTGAAGAAGCAGCCCCCCCTATGGTTGAGGCGCACCACCCCCATATCTCGGCACCCTCTCTGCACACTAGATCATGATGGTTACTTCGCAAAAGTTTTATGTCTCGGTGAGGTAAGTCCTTCTACGTTCGTTTCCTTATTAGTATCAGCCATTTCATCTCTCCATCACCCGGTATCCATTAGTCCAAAACTCAAGATTCAGGTTTAATTCAGTTTCCTCATTTATTCTAATTCTAGGTGGTGTGGAAGATGTCTCGGGACCCGTTAGTCTATATTCCGATGACCTCTGCTGAAGGAGAGGCAGTTCTCCTTGATTTAGGTTCATTTCCTTCAATTTTAGGTAAGTCTAAAAACTCGTTAATTGGTTTCCCACCCCTTGAATTAGGTGCTGATGGTTTATTTGAGTTGCGGTTAATTAATTGGGTGTGTGTTGGTCCTCACACTAATACAAATAGTGATTTTATCAGTGTTAGAAAACGCTTTTAACAGTGCTAGAAAAGCACTGTTAATCTCAGCCAAAATAGAGGGGGTCCCCTTTAACAGTACTAAAAAAGCAATGATAATGGGTGTCCTTTATCCATTCTAAAAAAGCATTGATAAAGGTCCCCCTTTATCCATGATATTTTAGCATGGATAAAAGACATTTTTATTATAATTATTTTTAGCACTGATAAAAGACCACTTTATCAGTGCTTTAATTAGCGTTGATAAATGGTGCCTTTATCAGTGCTCAAACTAGCGCTGATAAAGGGTTCCTTTATCAGCGCTCAAAGTAGTGCTGATAAAGGCCTATCTACTTGTGATGTTCTATTTATATAACAACACACCCACCAGTAGCACCTGCACACTAGCAGAACTTTCATAACACACACACACCACCTACACAAAACAGCACCTGCGCACACAAGAACAAAGCAGCGCACACAACAGTGCACACAAGAACAAAGTAGTGCACACAACAGTGCACAAAAGAACAAACTAGTGCACGTAGAGGTTTGTAAAACAATGTTATATACATTTCAAATAATGTTTTATATAATTACATTTACAATTATCCAAAAAAATAGTTAAAAACATTAACATTTCATCCTTTGACATCTGTGATCCCTTCTCAAAAATGTTTTCCCATGGTATTAGTTGTTAAAAAAATCATCCCAACTCAAACAAAAGTTTCCACCTATATAAGAAAACAAATATTATATTGTTAATACTATAAAGAAATAAAGTAAACATTAATATGAAAGAATACATTAATAAAATGTCAATTTTTAATAAAAAACAAATTTGGAGTTATACAGGTCACACCATGCATCATATTGAGGTGGGGTTGATTCCTACACGTCACAAATGAGTTATAGATCATTGTCCTAAAATATCAAAATAATATAAATGGGTTTTCTTGGTTTTAAGTATGTCCCTTGTTTTTTATTAAAATTAATATCAAATTTGAATGACATACTTGGATTTATATTGGTCACATCATTCGTCAGATTGAGGTTTGTTTGATTTATACACGTCAAAAATGACTCATGGATCATTGTTCTAAAGTATCAAAACAATCTAAATAGTTTTGCTCAGTTTTTAGTATGACAGTTGTGTTTTTTTACTAAAATGTCATTTCAAACTAGAAACACCCATTTTGAGTCATATCGGTCACATCATGAATTGGTTTGAGGTGAGAATACTTCATACACATCACAAAGGACTTTTGAATCTCTCTTCTAAATTATGAAGACAATTGAAGGGAGTTTTCTTGGTTTTCAGTGAGTGAAATGTTTACAGCTAAAATGTCAATTTTAAACTGATAACAGACACTTTTAGTCATATTGGTCACACTGTACATCAGATTGAGGTGAATTTGATTCCTACACATCACAAATGACTAATGGATCATTTTCTTAAAGTATCAAAACAATCCGAATTCATTTGCTCAGTTTTCAATATGTCACTAGTTATTTTTTACTTAAATTAATGTCAATTTTAAATAAAAACCAATTTGGATTTATATCAGTCACATCGTTCGTAAGATTGAGGTGTGGTTAATTCCTACACATCAAAAAGGACTCATAGATTTTTTTTATAAGGTATCAAATCAATCCAAATGTGTTTTCTCAATTTTTAGTATGTTACTAAAATATCATTTCAAACTAGAAACACGCTTTTTGAGTCATATAGGTCACATCCTGCATCAATTTGAAGTGATAATAATTTATACGCATCAAAAAGGACTTAAGAATCACTGTCCTAAATTATTAAGACAATCGGAAAGAATTTTCTTGGTTTTTAGTGAGTGACATGTTTTGAGATAAAATGTAAATTTTAAACTGATAACAGACACTTTTAGTCATATCGGTCACACCGTGCATCAGATTAAGGTGTGGTTGATTCCTATATGTAAAAAATGACTCATGTATCATTTTCCTAAACTATAAAAACAATTCGAATACATTTTCTTGGTTTTCAGTATGTCAGTTGTTCTTTTTTAATTAAATTAATGTCAATTTTAAATAAAAAGACACATTTTGATTTATACCGGTCACATTGTGCATTTTATTGAGGTGGGGTTGATTCCTACAAGTCATAAATGAGTCATGGATAATTTTACTAAATTATGAAAACAATATGAATGTGTTTTCTCAGTTTTCAATATGACAGTTGTGTTTTTTTTTACTAAAATTAATGTCAATTTTAAATAAAAAGAGACACTTTGAGTCATACCGGTTGCACTGTGCATTGTATTGAGGTGCAGTTGATTCCTACACATCACAAATGACTTATAGATCATTTTACTAAAGTTCAAAACAATCCAAATGTGTTTTATTAGTTTTTAGTATGTCAGTTTTGTTTTTTTTACTAAAATATCATTTCAAACTGGAAACACGTATTTTGAGTTATACCAGTCGTATCGTGCATCGGTTTGACATGAGACTTATTCATACACATCAAAAATAACTTATGAATTTTTTTCCTAAATTATGAATATAGATAGAGCGAGTTTTCTTGGTTTTCAATGAGTGGTGTGTTTTGATCTAAAATGTCAATTTTAAGCTGATAATGGACACTTTTAGTCATATAGGTCACACTGTTCATCGGATTGAGGTGTGGTTGATTACTACATGTCAAAAATGATTTATAGATTGTTTTATTAAAGTATAAAAACAATATAAATGGGTTTTCTTGATTTTCATTATGTCACTTATTCTTTTTACCAAATTTATTGTTAATTTATTATAAAAATAGACACTTAAAGTCATAACAATTACACCATGTGTCGGATTTAGGTGCAGCTGATTCATACATGTCACAAATGACTTATAGATAATTTTCCTAAAGTATCAAAACAATCCTAATGAATTTTCTTAGTTTTTAGTATAGAACTTTTTCTTTTTACTAAAAATACTGATAATTTTAAATAAAAATAGACACATCAAGTCATACTGGTCACATCTTCATGCTATTTTTGTACATTCTTCCATCAGGTATATTTCCCATTCATTTCTAAACAAATCTATCTCATCTTGTGAATAGTAGTATTTTTGAAAAGCATAGTAGTACTAAAAAAATATAAATACACAAAGGATTAATAAATATTTTAAATTAAATAGTAATTGTATTTGAAAATACCTCTTTAGGGATGCTGGTTTGTTCATGGGATATGATATCTTTCATAAATTTACAAACATAATAACCACAATCTTTATCATTTGTTTGTTTCGGACACTACAGAAACATTGAGAAAAATAATTAATTTTTTTATGTGTTTGGATAGTGAAATATTATTATATATACCATAATTTGTATCTAGTCGTAGTAATTGTGATATTCCTTGTCCTTTTCCCCTAGCCTCATTCCATGATGTAGATGATATTCACGTATCCCCCTATCATAATAGAATACTCACTAAAAGATAGTATAAATTATATAACTATATGTTTAGTTCTAAAATATTGGATGTAGTGTTTTAAAAATTGACAAACACCATCATGTGTGGTCGGTTTATTGGATATCCATGCATTGAATCCAAGAAATAAATCTTTGGAGTTTCCAAATTGACCGCAATGAGCATCCAATGCTGCCTAAGAACACAAAAAAGAATAAGTAATAAAAGAAATTAAAATATATTTGATATGATTAAATTGTAGAGTTTTACCCCTACATCATTGGTATTAAGAAGAGTTTGTCATCCATATTTTTGTTGTTAAATAATTTGAGAAGGCCTGCCACTATTTCACCCTCTTTCTTGGATTTTACTTTTTTTTTCTGTAGAGGTGACATGAGGGCTAACAAGTCCAAATTTTTTATCATAGGGAAATACCTTCAATTTTTTTATATATATACACATATGAAAAATATTAAATGTATTTAGTCATAATTATCATAGTATATCAGCTTTTGGAAAGTCAAATCATGAAAACATACCTCATGTATACATTTACAAATGAGTCACCTAGCCAATCATACTCCAGGATTTCACTTACATTTTCAACACTAATGAAATATGGATCTTCCCTGTTGTACATATTTTCATAAAAAATAATTGTATAAACCCCACTATATTTCAACTACGTATTCACATGAGCCTACAATGATAATAAATGTGTATATAGAACGGGCGGGTTTAAGGTGATTTTGGTAGATCGTTTTGATCGGTTAGTTGATCCTTGAGATGGTTTTGAGCTATTATTTCTTTCCCCCCTTCCATGTGTCCATCTATAATAACATTCATCAATTCATACATTTTATCATTACATGTTAAAGGTTTATCTTGAAAAAAAATTGTAAATGAATATCTCGTTGTCAACATGTTTTCTTACAAGATGTGATGTATATGCGATGAATGTTCCAAGAGATTGTTTGACCTTATTAATATCTTAATTTTCAATTGGAATAGGTAGCTCAGTGATCGGCTCATGGGCTACGTTATTCAACACTTTTACATGACATGTTGGAAGTGGACTATTTTGTAGCATGACGTTCTGGATGTTGAACATTGTTTCCCTCGCTACAAGGCGATGGGTGGGTGTTGATAAATATAAATCATAGTCATTTTCATCCTATACAATATCAGTACAGGAAATTTATCATTGTCTATCCAATTCAAAATTCATAGAAACAATTATTATAACATTGATTACCTCATCTAATATAAATTTTTAAGGGGAATGGCTCTCCTCAAAGCTAGTGGGGGTGGGGTGGGATCTTCACGCGCTGGTAGTTCTGGAGTTGTTTAGTCTCTCCCCCCCCCTGCCATCATATTTTATATGAACTCTCTCTATAATTTCATATGTTCTTCAAGGATGGATATTCTTTCTCTCGTCATTTTTATTTATACACTTTGATCCTCCTATTGTTTTTTCTCAAAAAATGTTCAAGGTGTAACCCCAAAACCCGCACCTCTGATGCGGCCATAATTTTCTGTCTACTTCAAGACCAATGAAAGTATTTCCACATCCGGTCTAGGTGTAACTGATTAATGTGACTATGTCAGATAGAAAATATTGTAAAATAAGTAATCATTATTATGTAATATCGATTTAAATCAAAACAAAAATTTATTATGTCATACTTACACATGTTTCCCAAGATTTTTTGTGTTTTTATCTACTAGTATCCCAAATTTATTTACACGCACCTCCTTCCATAGCACATGGAGTGGGATGGAAGTGAAAATGGATTTGGATTCATCAATCTGTATATAAATAGAGTAACATAGTTAAAATGTTGTTTTATGTCACATAAAAGTATTACGGTAGATTTAAAATATGTACCAGTTTTTTTTCAAGTGAAGAATACCTCATTATTGCTTTATGGTAGGGGTACATTGGTTTTGCTTCTCGTTCCTTATTTTTAGTACTCAGTTGTTGTTTCATAAATAAAAAACTATCAATAAAAGTGATGAATACACGTATCTTCAAATAACATATTACCAAACACAATGTACCGAAAAATACTACTCCTCACGATGGCTAGTAAATTCATCCCATGCTCCTTGGATTATTAGGTGTGCATAAATAGGAGGTGGGTGCATGTTTATTTTCCCTTCATCATCTTTAAGATATAAATTTTATTAAAATTGTGTGAAATACTCTGTAAATCCTTTCAAAAACCCTTAATACATAGTCCTTATGTGAGTCATCCACTATAAATACACTCTACAAGGGATGATGATGAGTAATTCAATGTTTCATTGTTTTATTTTGTAGTAAATTAAAGAAATGATATCATAATTTTACCATAATATCTCCCCACATCAATATCTTAAGCCCGGTGACAACATGGTGCCACAACTGTACATCAATCGGCACATGTTGACAAGTGATGATTCCAATGTAACTAATGAGCATGGACTTTTGGGGGTTAACATGTTGGCCCCACTTATTCCATCTGACCTCGTATTTGATGTCTTTCACTTTTTTCCTTAAGGATTTTTTCTAACACCATAAAACTACGACGCTCCTTTTTTTTGCTCTGCCAGTGTTTTGGTGCCTACTATTTCCTCAGTTTAAACATCATCAATATGTTCCTTAGGAGTGCTAGCATCGTCATGTTCAGATGGTGGTTGTACCTCTACACTGGGAGAAGCAGTAGCAATAGGTTGAGAAACCTATTGGTCCTCTTCATTGTGAGCAGCAGTAGGTTGAGAGACCTATTGTGCCTCGGGATTGGGAGCATCATCACATACAAAAGTCATTATCTATATAAGTAGTTCAACATTTAATTTAGATTACATAAAATAAATAGTGAACAGATAATAATATAAGGTAACACGATGTATATTATAAAAAAAATATAACCTGATTATTGAACTCCTTTTTTTAAGGCTAAAGGGATTTGACCCCTCTATCAACTATCCAAATCCCTTCATTGTGGTCTCCTATAACATAAAAATGAAATTTACATTTGGACCACTGCGAAATTATTGTGATATCCCAGTGAAAGGGTCATCCTCCATTGAATTTTCATCTGACCCATTAGTGGTTTTAGTGGATAACATAACAATTGACTAGTTTCGATTTGTGGGATCTGGAACATAAAATACTTATACTGCCTATGATTCCATTATAAATGGTTCATCTTTGTACCCTTCTTTACTAAAATAAACTTTTATGAATCCCAACTCATCTATTTTAACAACAATCCTATTGTCAAGACACTTGCACTGAAAAATCAGCACTTTGAAGTTCGTATAATCCAACTCCTGTATTTGTTTTATGATACCAAAGTATGACATATTTGGATAAATTGGATTTCTTTCCTTAGCACCGGAAACATGCATCACTTTAGCCACAAGTGTAACTCCAATATTCTGTATGGTATTGTCTTCATCATGTTCATTAGTATAGAATGTATAACCTTTAATTACATAAGAATTATAAGATAATACATACACGCTTGGTCATTTTGAAATTGAGTCCGGATTTTCATCTGAATCCTTAAATATATGGTCCTGAAACCATCCTATAAACTATCTATTATGTGTATTTGATATCAATTTTTCAACCCTTTATGTATTCAAATGCCTAAGAATTTTTTTTTAGGTTTTGACATATTCATCAACCTCCAAACTGTTATGAAAAATGTAAAGGTGGGTCTGCTTCTGATCTGTAATATTGATTGTGACAACCTCTCTTCCAGATATTCCTTCACCCACAAGCCACCTAGTGTGACAAGATTTTGGTAAACCAACGCGTTCCACACTGGATAGGTATTTGGTATAGAATTCAATGGCTTCCTCAACAATATATCACTCCATAATACAACCCTATATCCGACTTCTATTTTTGACACACCCTTTCAAAATCTTCATATACCGTTCAATGGGGTACATCCATTTACATTGTACAAGACCACATAGTCGAATATCTCTCACCAATTGAACCATCATATCAAATAATTTCGGTGGGAAGAACATTTCCAATTCACATAAAATGATGGCAATTTATCTTTTCATACTTAGCAATTTCATTGGGTCTATAAATTTACCGCATATAGATTTGAATAATAAACAAAGATTTGTTAATGTATAATTTACATTCTTGGGAAAAATGAAACGTAAATCTATAGAAATTAGATCTTTAATCAAAACATATAAGTCATGTGATTGCATACCCTTTAACTTTAAATTATTCATTGACACGATGTTCTTGATTTTTGATGAATACCCCTCTGGAACCTTTACATCATTCAAGAAGTTTCAAAACAGATATCTATTCTACCTAGAAAGAGTGTAAGAATCTGGAGGAAGAAAAGTTTGTTTTTCACCCTTCATCGGTGATAACTCTTCTCATATTCTCATGTAAACCATGTCCAACCTAGACTTAATTCCATCCTTTGTTTTTTGGGTGAATTTAGAAATGTTTTTATGACACTGTCACATACATTTTTTCAATATGCATAACATCAAGAAAGTGTATGATGTACAAACAATTCTATTATGGTAATTCAAAAAAAACCATCTCTTCTTCCAACTAGTTTTCGTAAGGTTTTTCGAAAATGGTTTACCAAAAGCAGTGTCTGCATCTTTTACTTTCTCAAATAGTTTATCACCAATTAGTGGATATGATGTTGTAAGTTCTTCTAAACTTCCATCGAATGATGTCATCCAAGATCGGTAATTATGTTATCGGGGTAGAAATCTATGATGTCCTAGAAACATGATTTTTGATGAATATTTCAACCTAATTGATTGTGTACCTTGTTCGCAGACAGGACACCCATGACTTTCTTTAATTCTATATCCTAAAAAATTCCCATAACCAGGAAAGTCATTTATCATCCTATACAACATGGATCTCAATGTGAAATCTTCATTTCTATAAGCATCATACAACATAACACCTGAATCCCATAATAATTTTAAATCACCGATCAATGGAGCCAAATAAACATCAATATCATTACCTGGTTATTTCGGTCCATATATAATCATAGATAGCATGATGTGTTTTTGTTTCATGCATAATCATGGAGGAAAGTTATAATTTACCAACATAACCAGTCATGTACTATGAGTGCTGCTTTGAAAACCAAACGGATTTACTCCATCTATAGATAACGCAAGACAAAGGTTTCTCATCTCATTTCAAAAATCAAGATACTCATGGTTGATTCTCTTCCACTGAGGAGATTCTTCTAGGTGACATAGTTTCCCATATTTATTTCTTCTGTCTGCATGCCACGTTAATTTCCTTTCAGTCTCCTCACTTCCATATAGACACCTAAACCTTAGAATTATTGGAAAGTACCATACAACTTTCATAGTACTGGATTCATCTTTCTTGTATCAATAATAACCACACTTTGGGTATTCTCTAAGTGATTTTTGGTCCTTGTGAAATAGTATACAGTCATTCGGGAAGGTGTGTATTCATTCAGAGATCATACCCATCGAACGTAGAATTCATTTGGCACTGTATGTTTAGGTCAGGAGCTCATTATCTTTTGGGATCATGTCATTCAAGAGAGAAATTAATTTTGTAAAATTGGCGTCACTCCATCAATTTTCTGATTTCAAATTATACAGCTTCAGTACGGCTGACAATGCTGTATATTTAGTGCAACCACCATACAAAGGTATCTTTACACAACTCTTTAACTGCTCAAACAATTTTGGGAAATCATGAAGTTCATCTTCAACTATACTTTTCATTTCCTCAATATGATCTTCATCATCATTCACATATGTAATCAAATCCCTGATATGGTCTTCTTCATTTTCCATAATTGTAATCATATCAGATGATCCATAAAATGCACTATTATCCCAACCACTAGCTACATTCTCTTTTTCCCTCTGTTTATTCCAAAATTTATAACTTCAATATATTTCGTAACAGATCAAGTGTTCTTCCAACTCCTATGGACTAAATTTTCTTGAATAAAAATTGCATAAACACAGACAAAGGATTTGAGAAGGATCATATGCATGATCTTTTGAAAACTTGATGAACTATTTCACTCTATATTCATACTCTCTTGTCAAACGATTGGCATCCATCCAGTCTTTATCCATATCCATCCTATTTGATTTGGTGATATTAATATTTAACAAAATAAATAGAAAAAACATTGATATAAAAATTAAACAAGGATAAAAATATTTATAGAGTTTAAGTCTCATTTTAAAACTATTTATAAAATCACAGTTGAAATTCCATTAAAAAAACAACCATTTACATAAATTCCACTTTAAAATAACATACCCTTTTTAAAATAAACCAATCAATTTCAAACACTCTTTCTCAAAACCCTAATTCTTTTTTTATAAATAATTTAAGGAAACTTCATGACCTAATAATGTTAATCTTTTAAAATGAGTGACAACCCTCTATATTTTAAAAAATTTCATTTAAAACTCCACACACCCCTTGTTAAAATTAAACCATCATTACATATGCTTTCAAAACATTCACATTCCTTTATGAAATCTAATCATGTGAGTTGAGAAACACTTTTCATGCAACCTAAGTCCATGAAAAGTGTTTAAATAATTTTAAATTTATTTAAAACCAAAAAAAGGTATGTTGAGCATATTTTTCAAACACTTTTTTTAGTGTATTCCAATGAAACCTCATAGAAAGAACCGCTATTTCCAAATCTAGGAAATGATTTGGGAAGTTTATATTATGTATTATTAACTGTCTAGACCCATAAGCAACCACATGACCATCATGGACTGAAACTATTCAAATCCTAACCCCCAATACATCACAATATAATCCATACCCATTACCCAGCTCATTTATGGTTAAGATTGGTGTTTTCATCAATCTCCCATTAAGATCTTAGAAGGATCACTCATGAACATATAAATACTCATATTGAGATACAAAACTTAGGTCATGTCTCGTATAATTCCATGCATATTTCAATGGTATTATCATAGATGGAAATTTGAAGTTAGTAGTTCATCCCTATCTCATATAATTCAAATATCATCTTAGAATCCTCCACTATCTCACATAGAGTCTTATCTATTGACATGACTTATCTAGACCATCAATGTAGGGATTATAACTAGCCTATGGAAACTTAAACATCGTTACAAAGGGTAGTGATTAAGTTCCCACTCTATACCAATCACCTAATTCCTAAAAAAATCATAACTCATTCTTACCAAAACATCCTAAAAGGAAAGTTAAAAGGGAATAAAAAACCCAAATAACTCCAACATAAACACTAGTGACCCCCTGTAGACCCCGAAAAACGCGTTCCTGAAATTTACCAAATGCTTCCATACATGATCCAAGATCGTAGAACTTTTCTTAAGCTTCGATTTGGTAGGTCGCAGGGCCCGAACGGAGCTACGGAATAGGAGTTATGGACATTTGAAGTTGGGATGGAAATCTGGTTCGCGAAGCCCATTTGCGAAGCCCCCCTTCCGTGATTGTGGAGCGCCGCCGCAAAGTAATGAGGCGAGAGGCGCCGTGAACCCGTTTGACGTTCGCGATGCGCCACGAAGACACCTCGCGAAGCACTGATGCAAAGCGCAGATGCAAAGCACAGATGCGAAGAACCGATGCGATGCACCCGAGCATCACGGTCTCGCGAAGCTCCGGAGACGGTAACTCTCTGCGAACGAATTTGACGTTCGCGAGCCCGCCGCGAAGCTCCGGAGGCGGTACCTCTCCGCGAACGAATTTGATGTTCGCGAGCGCGCTGCGAAGCACCTAAGGTGGTGCGGGAGTTCTGCTTCGCGGTGCCCCTTGCCTATAAATACCCAGCTCACCCCCCTTCTCCGGACGGACGGCCACGGCCACTTCGCCCCTTGGGCGGCCGAGCGGAGCTCCGCATTACGGCTCCGCGAAGCCATGCTCCGCGAGCAGCTTCCTTCGCGTTGCTGCTCCGTGAGCCGAGACTCTGTGAGTCCATGCTCCGCGAGCTGATGCTCCGCGATGCTGCTCTGCGAGACCAAGCTCCGCGAGATCCCTTTGCTCCGCGAGTCGATGCTCCGCGATGCTGCTCTGCGATACCAAGCTCCGCGAGAGCCCTTTACTCCGCGAGACACCTTTTCTCCGCGAAGCTACTTCGCGAGACCTTTGCTCCGCGAATCTAATTCGCGAGGCCTTTGCTCCGCGAAGCTACTTCGCGAAGACCTATCCTTCGCGAGGATCCCACCTTCGCGCCCGCCGGTCCATACCGCGGGGGATACGACCCCGCACCCCCGCTCCGTCACAGACCCCCATGAAAAATGGAGTGTCGCACCGTGAACTTTTCGGGCCGGGATGCCGGGATTTTCCATTGCACTCCCACCTTCCACCTATGGAACACCGTGATTTGAGATACTCCTCCACACACCATGAAACACCTTGAGTTGACATATTCCTCTTGGTTTCATTCCATGTCGTGAGTTGAGATTCTCATCATCAATTCCCCGGGTACCTTGAGTCGAACCATTCCTCAGGTAACTCCTCCAAACCCAATCACTTGGCTCCTATGCCAAGTTGAACCAGAAAGGGCTGCCCTTGCGTAAGTCCCAACACCAACCATTTCTAGGCACCTTCTGCCTAACAGTCCTTTCTACACGACTCTAAACTGTAGTAATCCTTATGTTCCAAACATAGGATTCCTCTTTCCCTACACGAGAGATGCCTCATGCTCATAGCATGAGATGCTAACAGTCCTCTCTACATGACTATAAACTGTAGTGCACCCTATCTAACAAATGATAGGATGCCTCTTGCCCTATACGAGATATGCCTTATGCTCCTAGCATGAGATTCCAGTAGTCCTATCTACATGACTATAAATTGTAGTAATCCCTATGTTCCAAACATAGGATGCCTCTTGCCCTATATGAGAGACGCCTTATGATCCTAGCATAAGATGCATTATGCCATGATCACAGTGGCGTAATATCAAGAGCGTTGGAATCCATTCAAACATTCCATCACTCCACCTCACGCTTTGCATGTACTTCATTCGGATCGTCACTCACTTCCAAGTCTGGAGGGACCCCCTAACAGTATGGATGCTCGACCTATGGTCCATCTGCTGTCCTGGGCCAACGCCCCGGAAGACTTTGGGCTACACTTTGAGTCAGGTCCTGTGTTTCGAACACAGTCAGCAGTCGACCCTCATTTGTTTGTCCTCATTTCTGGCTAACGTGATATGGATGCTGCATTTCCACCACGGTCAATAGTTATCCTCCATCACCACGCCACTCTCATGACGTTCTGAATATTGGTCACGTGATTCACACTTTTCATCTCCCTTTGTTCGGATAGATTCCAATTCCCTTGGCGTTATCCCGCTTGTGCACTAGTGCATAGGTGATTACCTCGACCCGCTAGTGAGTTGGGATGCCCTCATGGCCAGACATGAGGAAGACATTACGGGCAGCTCCTTGCATAAGCCCCATTCACCATTTCCGCTCCATAGCGGCACCCGGACAGCTTCCTAGCGTAAGCCCCATTCACTAGTGCCGCTCCATAGCGGCACCCGGGCAGCTTTCTCGCATAATCCCCATTCACCAATGCCTCTCCATAGCGGCACCCGGGCAGCTTCTTGCATAAGCCCCATTCACCAGTGCCGCTCCTTAGCGACACCCGGGCAGCTTCCTAGCATAAGCCCCATTCACCATTTTTGCTCCATAGCAGCACCCGGACATCTTCCTAGCGTAAGCCCCATTCACTAGTGCCGCTCCATAGCGGCACCCAGGCAGCTTTCTTGCATAAGCCCCATTCACCAGTGCTGCTCCTTACCGAAACCCGGGCAGCTTCCTAGCGTAAGCCCCATTCACCATTGCCGCTCCATAGCGGAACCCAGGCATCTTTCTAGCGTAAGCCCCATTCACCATTGTCACTCCTTAGCGGCACCCAGGCAGCTTCCTCGCATAAGCCCCATCCACTGTTGTGATCCCAACCAGCGGTAAGCCGGTGTGACCCCATTTAGCGGTAAACCGTTCACATCCTTATCCAGCGGTAAGCCGTTGTGACCCAATCCAGCGGTAAGCCGTTGAAACCCCCGATCGGCGGTAATCTGTCATCAGAAGAACTACGTAGTCTTTGATCCATGTCAAGGCATGGTATGTAGGAAGCCTCTTCAAGGTTCAAGCCCGAAACTATCATCATCCTTTTCCATGGGCCTCCATCCTGGAGTAAGTCCCAGCACCATGGGCCGCCTAATGCATAAGCCCCTCTTCGCTTCTCACGGACGCATCCTTCGCGACGTGATCGTCAGGTCCTTGCAACCTCTTGTTTCTCACACCGAGCATGACTCACGTGGGCTTAGAGTGAGCACCGACCCTGACCCCTACCCTTAGCGAACTACGAGGAATTTGATCCATGTCAAGGCATGGTACATAGGAAGCCTCCATGAGGTTCAAGCCACATTGCTCGGTCGTTCATTCACGTCGAGTTTCGCCCTCGTCTAGCATGACGTTAAACTACACGCCTCGTCCAGCATGACGTTAAACTGCACGCCCCGTCCCGCATGACGTTAAACTGCATGCCCTCGTCCAGCATGACGTTAAACTGTATGCCCCTTTGTCCCGCATGACATTAAACCGCACACTCATTCCCTCCTGAACTACGAGGTCTTTGATCCATGTCAAGGCATGGTACGTAGGAAGCCTTCCAGAGGTTCAATCCCACCACACATTGGACCAAGGTCCACCTTCACGTCAGTTCGCCGACAAAGCCCCAAATGAACTACGAGGTCTTTGATCCATGTCAAGGCATGGTACGTAGGAAGCCTTCCTGAGGTTCAAGCCCACCCACCATAATTCACGTCGAGTTCTACCTTCGTCCAGCATGACTTTAAACTGCATCTTAGTCCGACGGCAAGCCGTTGTGACTAACCCGAACTACGAGGTCTTTGATCCATGTCAAGACATGGTACGTAGGAAGCCTCTACGAGGTTCAAACCCACCTTCCGGCGTTCCGACCTCATTCACGTCAGTTCACCCCCGTCCCGCATGACGTTAAACTGTACTCCACAACCCGAACTACGAGGACTTTGATCCGTGTCAAGGAATGGTACATAGGAAGCCTCCCTGAGGTTCAGGCCCAACAATCATTGGCCCAGACCGTCTCCTTGTCGGTGTGCCAAGTCCCCATTTTCAACCCGAACTACGAGGACTTTGATCCGTGTCAAGGCATGGTACGTAGGAATCCTCCCAGAGGTTCAAGCCCATCTCCCATTGGACCAAGGTCCCTCATTTACGTTGGTCCGACGACACCCACCGCCCGTCGTTTATTCACATCAGGGTTCACTACCGTCCCGCATGACGTTAAACTGTATTCCATCAATCCTATGAACTATGAGGACTTTGATCCATGTCAAGGCATGGTACGTAGGAAACCTTCCCAAGGTTCAAGCCCACCACTAGTGGACCCACGGGTCTACTTTCACATCAGTTCACTGATGAAACCCTTTGAACTACGAGGTCTTTGATCCATGTCAAGGCATGGTACGTAGGAAGTCTCCCCAAAGTTCAAGCCCATCTCTCATAGGACCAAGGTCCACCTTCACATCGGTACACTGACGATGCCCATCGGACCAAGGTCCACCTTCATGTCGGTACGCTGACGATGCCCATCGGACCAAGGTCCACCTTCACGTTGGTTCGCTGACGACATCCATCAGACCAAGGTCCACCTTCACGTCGGTCCACCGGCACCATCCCGAACTACACGGGCTTTGATTCCCTACCACGGGGATACGTAGGAGGTCTCTTCAAGGCTCAAGCCCAACTTCACTGTCGCCCCTGCGATGGTCCCATTTCATCCTCCTCCACTTCACTCATCCATCCATCACCCATCCTGATTCTCACCCAGGCCGCCACATCCTGGTGGGATCATGCCATCCACCTCCTCGCTGCTCCTAGCGGCGCATGGGCCGCTTTCTATGTGTAAGCCCCATCATATCTTCGGTTCGTTGTCCTCTATGTACACCCCGATTCATCACCCTTTCGAACTATGTGGGTTTTGATCCCTGTCCTCTACACATGGTATGTAGGAAACCTCCAAGAGGTTCAATCCCAAACAATGGTAATCCATGGTGTCCCCCATCCTGGGGCGCACTTCCCCTGATCCGCCCTCAGTGGTGTTCAGATCAGCCATTACGGTGTGACATCTCCCCTCTAGGGAGTACACCACCATCTGATCCGTCTCTATGGGATGTTATGATCAGCCTCATTCCGTCTCCGTAAGACATTAAACTCATGGCATACCTCGTGATAAACATGAGATGCCTGAGGAAAACCTCGGATGACACGCCTTTGGCGTAACCGTCTTCGCAAGACGTTAAACATGCTGCATACCCTGTGTTAAACATGGGAAGCTGAGGAAAACCTCAGGCACATGCCTATGGCATATGATTCCCCGCACTCGACACGGGATGCCTCGGGTTATGTACCCTTGAGATGCCCTCTCATGAGGAAGAATACAGGTTCCCCAATGTCCATGCACCCAGAGATTCCCTGACATGCCTGATGTTGCCATCTACTCCGACCGAAGGTCGCTACCATGTAAAGACCCCATGGAATGTCTTGACGGAAGTAGTGTAATTAACTGGCGTCCATGACGATATGGCACCGGGAATGAGATTCACGAACAACGTATTAAATCTATGAGGGAGACCCAGACTAGGTGACGAGTTCTGAGGAGGAATCCCCAGAAGGAAGAACCGACATCCCATCATCCCGTTTCGATCAAGGAGCAGACGTCCCTGAATAAGGAGCGAATGTCGCCCGCCTTTGGAAAGCGGGAATGTGGGGCAACAGCAGCGCGTCCTCCACAGACGGATGCGCGCGCCCCAGTGAAAGCGTCGGAAACACCCCCAGTAACTCGCCACATTCCATCGTCCAACCATGGACCAATCTGAGCATCAAGAAGAAAACAAAATAGGGCACTGAAAAAGGAGATATAAGAGCATCATACACTCTCATACACTAGTTCATATGTAGGGTGTGAGCTAAAAATTCTTTGTATGATCTCATAAAGAATTATCTTTGAATCCCTTCATAATATAGTCCATAAAGTGATAGTTTGAACATAAGTCATAAAATATATTTTCACATGAATTATAAAATAAGTATAAAAACAATAAACTTACATATTTTCAAACAAACACCCTTTTTATAATATAAAAAAAAGATGATTATAAATTTGAAATAAGAATATAAAAAAATGGAAATAGGGACTTTAAACCATATAAGACATGTCAAATTATAGTTTATCTCTCTTTTAGAACATTTTTTGAAAAACCCTTTTTCCTAAATAACCGCAATGAAAAGACATTTTCTTAAAACTAATTTAACAAATAACCAATTTTTTCCTTTTTAAATAAAACTTTTTAACCATTTAAATCAACCTATTTAAAAGTAATAAAATACACACTCTAAGTGAAACAATGATCATACATAGGAACTAAGGAAACAAGGAAACATAATCCAAAAAACAACCAAACGATGGTGCCATATAATCAAAAAAACTAGGGGAATACAATCTAGTCAAGAAAATAAATACTCTAAAGTGTCCTAAGAATAATGTAACCATTATGTGAAACTTCTTAAGACTCATGTATTTGGATCCTAAACTGGAGATGAGGAACCTAGGTTGATACTATTTAACTTTCCATATCCAAGTAGTCCTATAGAACTCACTAGGATCTATCATGATCAGGGGTTCAAAAGAAACTCTGATCCCTTCCAGTACATTCTAGGGACACTGAAACATCTCATAAACTCACTCAATCTAACTGGGTCCTTACACTAGGCAGCACACTCCACACTAGGGATTTCACTTATCTTGATCCCTACTAGTCTCCTAGGACATCCATGACATTTCAATAGTGGAAGTGAGTAGATAATGAAATAACAGATCATCACATAAATATAATTTCAATAATTTTAAATTTAACCACACCCCACCTCCCACACACACACAAGAAACAACCCCTTTCACATCCTTTTATAAGCTTCACAATAAGAATAAGAATATAAAGAATCCCCCATGGGGTCATGATCCACAACAGGAACAATAAATACATGGATCTCAATTGAGGTTCTCCCATATTTATAAAATAACTTCCTTTAAATTATCAGCTAGGATTTTATAAATGTGCTCGAGAAGCTAATCCAATTTAACCCCATTTGAGAACAATATTTCAAATTTCATCTAAAAAACATTTATCAAAATGAACTAGAAAGACCATTTGGAAACCCAACCATTTTCTATAAATAAATTTTTAAAATAATAAACCCTTTTATTTTTTAAGGAAATATGTGTTAAGAACCCTTTTATTAAGCTTCAATATCCTTTTGAAAACATCTTAATCCACCATGAGAGTTAAGGGTGTCAAAATCGTTTAAATAGGTTGAAGGTTAATTCCATTCATTTTTTAAAACATGACTTTAAAATATCACATATTTACTTTAAAGAAAAAAAATATATGACCAAACTTTCAAAATATTTAAATTCCTTTAAAAATCCACTCAGGCCTTTTAAAAAACACTTGGCATGTGACATAAGTCTATGCTAAGTCTTTAAATCGTTTTCAAGCCAATTGAAACCCAAAAAATTCATAACATAGGATTATAATTTCATAATAAATCATTTAAAAATATCCAATAAATTTATAACATGTATTACAAGGGAGTTACAAAGAAACACCAACCTCACTCAAGCAAAATTGAAGCTAAAACTTGTCTACATTAATGGAGAACACATAAATATGTCAAGTGACATACTACTCAACCCCTAACGAAAAAATATTCATCATTAAAAAGCAATTACACTATGATCTAGTGGCATCACACTTCAAATCCATAACCTAGTCACACAAAATCAAAGGAAAAAATATGAATAGGAACACCAACCAACATGCAATTCATTTAGTGCGCAAAAAAGGACCACCAATGACCACAATTTTCAGTGGGGTATTTAGCCAGTACAATTCACAAAATACCGTCAATATCAAACTATAATTACATGTGAACAAGAAGAAATATATGAAAAAGAGAAAACTCACTACGGAGGTGTGGCGCACGACGGAGGTGTGGCATGCGGCGGATGAGAGGTGCACGACGGTTTGGTTCACGCACGATGGAGGTGTGGTGCATGGCGAAGGAGAGGTGCATGGAATTATGGTTCACAATAGAGGAGAGGAAAATGGTGTAGGTGTGGTTTACAGTAGAGGATAGGCAGCAGGAGAGGAGGAGGAGTAGGAGGAGGCACGGCGGCAGCGGTGATCAGCTTCCGCGAGAGCTTGAGGGGTGAGAGGAAGGAGGAGAAAGTTAGGGTTTTTTTTATAAAACCCGGTGAACCTTTTATCAGTGCTAGCTAAAAAGAACTCATAAAGGTATGTTTTATCAGCGCTAAAAATATATCACTAACAAAGTGTCCTTTTATAAGCACTTTTTTAGTGCTGATAAACATAGGCCTTTATCAGCGCTAAAAAAGTGCTAATAAAGTGCTAATAAAGATACAATGTTACTAATTTATTTTTATTATTATATATATTTATAATATTATATATATGATAATTATATATTTATTTATTTATTTATTTATAATTGTAACTATATATATATATTTATAAAATTATAGTTTAAATAATTATAAATTTGTAAGAAATATACTTATTATATTTATAATATTAGAAATATATATAATATATATTTTAATTATATATATTTTTTTATAATATCATAGATTTATATAACTATATTTCTTCTAATTTTATAATTATTTATATGAATATATATTTATTTTTAATTATAATTATAAATGAATATGTATTTATTTATTTAAATAATTATAAAATTATGAAAAATATATTTATAATTTTATAAATATATATAATTAATATATTTATTATAATTTTTTAATTATTTAAATATATCTAAATTTATTTAGAACTGGTCCTCACCTGTGCGTACGCATGATATATTAAGCTAATGGGTTTTATTTGAAAATAGAATTCTATTTGTAAAAGTTACATAGTAATAGTAATTCTTATTAATTTTTAATCAGATATTATTGGTACATATAAATGTAATATACGAAGGGAAAATCTGGATACAACAAAATAAAATTTTAACAGATACAGGAAAAGAAATTTCTGTTTTTAGAATGAAGTTTGCAAATAATTTCAAAATGCATACAAGTTCTGCTTCTCTGCCATTTTGGGAAGAGGATTAATTTGAGTAAAAAATGTTAGAACCCAATCTTTAATTACACAATATTCTATGAACTTCATGTTTTTTAGAATTTTTTCAGCTAAGTGATTTTTGAGAAGTGTTCCAGGATCATTGCAACACCTCTTCAGCTTCATTTTCCAGAAAATGAACTCTACAAATGAAAATTTAATTATATAGATTAATAATTAGTAATGAATATTTAAATATGAAAATTCAATCTAACAATTAAAGAGAAAAAATTTCATGAAAGTTAGTATTAATATGTGAATAGAAATCATGGGGCCTTGTTTTACTACAATAAAATGAATATCATAGTAGTGAAATATTTTGTAGTAAGACAAGATGATAGCAAGTACAGTCCAGATTGTAGGAATATGTCACTTCTGGTTCTATATTGAAGAGCTACATGAATGGGAAATAGTAATATAATTTTATCAGAACTACTGCAATTATTTAGTTACTGCACTATACTACAATACATATGATAGAAATTAATTTCAATTAGATCAAATGATAGAGAATATAGTATTCAATGAATTGATCAGTGACTGTTAGATGTATAAAAATGTAGAATACTGTTACAAAGTGGTACTTAAATGAAATAAATGAAGTCATTACATTAAATACAGAGGAATGTATAAGTTACTAATTAAAGTGTGTACCTGGTATTTTTAGGGTCAACCATTGAGCATAAAATACATGTTTCGATGATCTAAAAAACCTTCTACTGGTCATATTAAAAAGCTACACATAGTACATGAAACAGTTTTCAAATACACGTATCACTAGTGTTGCATAGTAGAAGTATAAGAAACTAATAACTAAAAGAAGAAAATGATCCACTTATCATGAAATCCCCATATACTTCTCTGTTCCATAATTCTGAGTATATCTCCAAAATCTTGTTATAGTAAACCCTGTCACATTGAATACATGAAAGAAATCATGCATTAATATTGACTATATTGAAAGGAACTCTCTTAATCAAAGATACAATGTTCATGCTTATGCAAGGAGGAAGAGATATAGAAAATGATATAACTCTAAAAACCCAACATGAACTATTATTAAGTTCCTTCCCACGCTGTGAACCCCTGCCCCAATTCAATCTGCAACAGTTGAAAAAGGACAATGCAGCATGCACTCACAAGTGATCATGCAGGTTTTTATATAAACTGAAATAGAATAATAGATATGGAGATACAATTCCTAGACTTATCTATCTCTCGTGTTGCTGGGATTGTGGAGGTTGGTGTGGAAATCTATTATTGAATTCCAAAACTAATCTGGTAGGTTCAGTCAATCTGCTCTTACAAAATGGCATCCAATTATAAGGAATTATAAACATTGTCAACAGAAAACAAATTAAAAGGGTCTACATTACAAAATATACTCCTTAATAACACATAAATGCATGGTGCGCCTTTGACTTAGTAGATTTAATTCAAAAATGACCATAGGGCGGAGAGGGGGAAGGGGAGGAAGCGAGGAGTCGAAGAATGGTGGCGGCAGTACCCTGGGCTTATTAAAAATCATTTATTGAAGTCTAGGAATCATCTGATGGATTCTGTTGCTGCAATAGATGGTTGAAATTTTTCATTCAAATACTTCAACCCACTTGAAGCATCAACATCAATTATCAACAGCAATTATCACCCTCTGTATCCATCCAAGAACAGCTCCAGCCTGTGCTTATTAAACCCCCTCATGACTATGGAGGATGTCATACAGTGACCCCATGGTAGAAAATTCATAATCCAACACATAAATAAAGAGAATAAAAATGTTATATAGGAATTTTAATAAATCTAATGTACTACAATAATATACATAAAAGATAGTGGATTGGTTAAAATTGAAAGGTTTAAACATCATAAATGAACCTGTGAAAGGAACCTGAGAAACTTGACCCTGAAGACGAAAAGAAATTAGAAAAACCATAAATTAATAGTTAAGTGGAAATATTATATTATGAATCCATAGATAATATATATTTTGATAATGATGACATTCATAAGTAGGATACTAATTATTAAATTGTGTTTAAAAATTTGTCTGAGCGTGTTTTATACCTTCAACATTTTGCATGTTTGCAAGATTGGGGAAAGAATCCATGATACATTGAGGAGTTCACATGGAAACAATATGTGGAGTTGAAATAGTTTCCATTGACCCATTAGGAAATTTTATAGTGTATGTTACTGAAGATACATGGGGATGTAGTGTGCCACAAAAAGATGGTGTTTTACTACCTACTTAATGGCTGCCATATGATGGAATAAATTTTTAAGTAGTTCAGAGTTGATTGTCATAGAAGTAATAATTGTAACAATTGTAGATCATATAATTAATTAATACAGATAATTAATAATAATTTATGAAAAAAAATAAATTATAGATTAATATTTATCTAACAACTTGTGTGTTTTTGTTTCTATAGTGGTCCCCACTGAAATTGCTCCCAATTCCTATTGGCAGTTGCAGTAGAAAAGTCTTACAAAATCAAAAATAAATAAAATAACAATAATTTAAAGGTATGTATTTAGAAAATAATTAATAGAAACATATTTAGGTACTGGAGACATGATGGTAGTATGTTCAAATAAATTTTTACCATAGAGTAGCATAGAGAGAAATGTCAGTTTTTTCGGTTGCTACATTTCTTATTTCTCTCATCGAACCACATTAAAGCTTGAAAAAATGAACAGATGGTAGTAGGGTCTCCAATATCTGAATATCCTAATTGAACATCAAGAAAATTTATAAGATATTATTTAGTAATCACAGTTAGTAGAAGGTGGATTTTGACTTTTTTTGTAGCAGTAATGTATGTTCAGTAAATACACAAACATGTGTTGTCTGCATTTTGTTGTTCTACTGATTTTCCTGTAGTTGCCATCCAGACATAAATTTTTAGTACAATACATAATACGGAAGTGATTAATGTTTCTACCTAACTATCTATGTCAACATACCTGTATTAATTTCTGTATTAGGTATGACACCATTGATGTATGCATGTGTTAGTGACCTCTCTGAAATTGATGTATCATGAGAAAACGATTGTTCTCTACAATCTGGAATTATTTTCATAAAACATTTTACTATTATATATTATTTAATATATATTTTATATACATATATAAAAGTGTGTGTGTGTGTGATGTTATATACTTGTGTTAAATTTGACAGCATACCCGTACATGATAAAGTACTGCAGTCCCCATGAACAGTACGATTTAATCTGTCTTAGTTGGAAGAGTAAATCGTAAGAAATGATTGTTTTTTAAAGGTAATGGAAATATGTAAAATCATGAGTTATACTTACCTTGTCAAGGAGGTAGGTGATGAATCTTATAAATAATTTACGTCAGTCACGATAGTAATCGAAATTATCGATGTAACTATAAGAAAATAATTAATGCATGAGGTGTGGTTACCTTATCAAGGAGGAAAGTAATGAATCTAATAGAATATTATCATTAATCACGATAGCTACTGAAATAAATGAGGAAAATGTTAGGCGATGAATATCTAGTTTTTGCGGCCTAGAATTTGTTGTTAATATAAAAGTGACATTATACTTACAGAAAGAAATTGGAGATCAGCCGAAGGCATCCGGTCTTTTCTGTCACTTGTTTTCTCTGGAAGGAAATGTATTCTGACTTGTAGATTGTAGAGTCATTGTACATGAAGAATTTAAAAACAACTACTTTGTGTTAGTATTCAATTTAGTTAGAATAATTAGGCTTTAAACAGGACTATACCAAAATAACTGACCACTAATAAATAATGGTGTTCATGGCATGTGACTCACTCCATCTGTGATGCCATTTTTAGACAGTGGTTCACTTATTGAAGTAACAGATAGATTTATTGATGTCATCGATGAATTTCCATTAAATGCTGACAATGTTATTGTGACAGTAGTAAGTTATACAATTACTGAAAGAAAGATAACAAAAGAATCATTTACAACTAAACAAAATAGAAAACTCACAATTGTTTTGTCATTGCTTCATTATTTGTCTCCTTTGAAACCTTGAATCTCTAGAGGTTGACAGGAAATGCATGTTTGGTTTGGGTTTCTTTATATATGAATGTAAAGGTGTTCAATGAGACCAGTTAATGCAATGTGGATAGTAAAGGAAATGTAATATACATAGTGAAGGCAATCAGTTAACTAGATAAAGATGTAATTGTGTAGCAGTATAAAACTATAAAAATTTGATACATTAAATCTGAAAATGGTGTTTTACTACCTACCTACTAGTTTCCATCTGATGGAATGAATTTTGAAGAATTTTAGAGTTGATTGTCATAGAAGTAATAATTGTAAAAATTTTGGATCATATAATGAATTAATACATATAATTAATAATAATTTACGACAAAAACTCAAGTATAGATTAATAAATATCTAACAACTTGTGTGTTGTTGTTTCTATAGTGATCCCCACGGAAACTGCTCTTAATTCCTACAGGTAGTTGCATCAGAAAAGTCCTGTAAAATAAAAAAAATACAATAAAAATAATGTAAAGGTATGTATTTAGAAAATAATTAATAGAAACATATTTAGGTATTGGGGACATTATGGTAGTATGTTCAAAGCAATTTTTACCATAGAGAAGCATAGAGAGAAACATCGGTTTTTGCGGTTGCTACATTTCCTATTTGTCTCATCGAACCACATTAAAGATTGAAAAAATAGACAAATGTTAGTAGGGTCTCCAATATCTGAATATCCTGATTGAACATAAGGAAAATGTATAAGCTATTATTCAGTAATCATAGTTAGTAGAGGCTGGTTATTTACTTTTTTTTGTAGCATTAATGTATGTTCAGTAAATACACAAACCTGTGTTGTATGCATTTTTTTGTTCTACTGATTTGCCTATATTAACCATTAGGACATAAATTTGTAGTCCAGTACTTAATACATAAGTGATTAATTTTTCTACCTAACTATCTATGTCAACATACCTATATTAATTTTTGTATTAGGTATGACACCATTGATGTATGCATGTGTTAGTGACCTCTCTTAAATTTATGTATCATGAGAAAACGATTGTTCTATAAAATCTGGAATTATTTTCATAAAACATTTTACTATTATATATTATTTAATATATATTTTATATACATATATAAAAGTGTGTGTGTGTGTGTGATGTTATATACTTGTGTTAAATTTGATAGCATACCTGTACATGATAAAGTATTGCAGTCCCCATGAACAGTATGATTTAATTTGTCTCAGTTGGTAGAGTAAATCATAAGAAATGATAGTTTTTTAAAGGTAATGGAAATATGTAAAATCATGAGTTTATATTACCTTTTCAAGGAGGCAGGTGATGAATCTGATAGATAGTTTACATCAGTCGTGATAGTAATCGAAATTATCGATGTAACTATAAGACGATAATTAATGTATGAGGTGTGGTTACCTTATCAAGGAGGCAAGTGTTGAATCCGATAGAATGTTATCATCAGTCACGATAACTATTGAAATAAATGAGAAACATTTTAGGTGATGAATATATAGTTTATGCGGCCTATAATTTGTTGTTAATATAAAAGTGACATCATACTTACAGAAAGAAATTGGAGATCAGCTGAAGGCATCCGGTCTTTTCTGTCACTTGTTTTCTCTGGAAGGAAATGTATTCTGACTTGTAGATTGTAGAGGCATTGTACATGAAGAAGTTAAAAACAACTGCTTTGTGTTAGTCTGTAATTTAGTTAGAATAATTAGGATTTAAACAGGACTATACCAAAATAACTGACCACTAATAGATAATGGTGTTCATGGAATGTGACTCACTCCATCTATGATGCCATTTTTAGATAGTGGTTCACTTATTGAAGTAGAAGGCAGATTTATTGATGTCATCGATGAATTTCCATTAAATTTTGAAATTGTTATTGTGACAGTAGTAAGTTATACAATTACTAAAAGAAAGATAACAAAAGAATCATTTACAACTAAACAAAATAGAAAACTCACAATTGTTTTGTCGTTCATTCATTATTTGTCTCCTTTGAAACCTTGCATCTCTATAGGTTGATATAAATTCATGTTTGGTTTGGATTTCTTTATATATTAATGTTAAGGTGTTCAGTGAAACTAGTTAATGCAATGTGGATAGTAAAGGCAATGTAATATACATAGTGAAGGCAATCAGTTAACTGGATAAAGATGTAATTGCATAGCAGTATACAGCTATAAAAATTTGACACATTAAATCTGAAAATAAAAAACAGGGTAATATAAAACTAATAAATAGTGGTATTTATCTTTTAAATAAAATTAGAGAGGCATACAAGGGTTGCATGATATCATCTATTGTAATAGTAATCTGACACTTGTGTAATTCCAAGCAGTTATGTTAACTTCCAGAATTGATTTCAATGATGTTCTACGAGTCACAGTAGATGCTAATTTAGTATAGGCTGTATGGTAACCTGAAACGTCATGAGTACTGATGTTGAATACCTTAATTTGAAAATATACCTCTAATAGGTGGTTAAAAATTAGATTGCCTCAACGTAGGAATATATCTAGATTCTAGTAATGTATAATGAACAGTTGAGCCAAACGTCTGGAAGCAGTAGTGGTGTCGGAGATGAAGATGATCTCTTGTTAGGAGAAATGGGTTGCGCGGATCCTGGTAAGTGGATTATGCATAGTGAGTCAACTGCAATGGCTTGTAAAAATTGATTTTCAGTAATAGGAGTCTTACCGGTAAAGAGATATGACCCGACATTAATATGTAGCTAATCCGACTTGAAATAGAGTTAAGGATACTTCTTGACATTGTGGAACCGTATTACCACCATAGTACACTTGGGTTTCCATTTGTTGAAGAAGGACATGTGGTAGTTAGGGTTACGATGACTAGATTCCAATCGATGACCATAGGGAGCAGGAGGTAGTCAAAGATTGATTGTGAATGGAGGATTAGTGGTAGGAAATCATTGTCCATAGATGGTGATGAAGAATAATGTTATGAATATCTGTAATCTTCGATGGTGCGCGGTATCCGCAGGACTATAGGGTAGAAGATGGAGATGAAGGAGGGCTTAATAAAGAGGTAATATTTGGTTAAGACAAAATCGATGGAACCCTAAATTTGGGTAGTAGAGCCACAACGAAGAGCTCGGATGAAGATGGACGTAAGAAAGGGATGAGGAAGCTGCGACAAAACCTTCAGTAATAGAAGTTGGTCGAATATGGAGAATGGAGATGGATGGAAGAAAACCCTAAAGGCATTGGGATCTCCTGGGAGATAGAAATATGATTGACGAATCGAAAGGGGTTTGTGAAAGATGGATGAAGAGGTATGGGAGACGTGGCGCGCGGGAGGAAACTGTGGGATGTAATGGATGTAGATTGAGCTCGTCGCAGGAGGAAGAAGATGGAAGAAGGTAACCCTATGCGTGAAGTTGGATCACGGTAATGCGTTTGTCGGAGACAAAAATTGAGGGGTAATGCGGGGGTGTGAGCGGATAGTGGAGGGGTTATTAGTAATTGAATACGAGATTTTGGTGACGTGGTCTAATGTGGTGCTGACACATAAGCAGGCATACACCCAGGATTAGTAGATATAGTAGATTATATTTATAAATATTTGTATTTATTTATAAATATATTTATTTAATTATATATTTATAACTTTATAAGTAGTATAATAAAAATATTTATTATAATTTTATAATTATTTACATATATATATTTATTTATAGTTATAATTATAATTAAAAATAAATATATTTAAAAAGTATTTATATATAATTAAAATTTAATAATTATAAATATAATAAATATATTTATTATTTAAATATATTTAATGTAATTTTATAAGTATTTTTTAAAACATAATAGTATATATGGGTAACATGTATTAATCATATATACCTAGTAACAAAATATACATAATAAAAAACAAGTCAATGGACATCATGAATAATAAGAAGAGAATAATGTATAAACAAACATTCATAATGATACATAACATATATGCACGCATAATCGATCAATATATTTATTGGCCAAATTCATTGGAAACACATATATATTTAATAATTATAATATAAATATATATATTAAATATATATATATATATTAATTCTAAATAAAATAAATATAATGAATATAATGAATATACTGAATATAATGAATTTAATGAATCTAACTAATCTAATTAATCTAATTAATCTAATTAATATATTAATTATAAATATAATAAATATAACAAATATAATCAATCTAATCAATCTAATCAATCTAATCAATCTAATAAATCTAATAAATCTAATAAATTTAATAAATCTAATAAACCTAATAAATATATTCATTATTTAATGAAATTTATTATAATATTATAATTATTTAAATATATATATATATATATTAAATTATAATCTTAGAAACACTTTTTTAAAACTCTACTATATTTACTAAACCTGGGTGTACCCAGTATGATGTGTCAATCTACCATTAAACCACATCACCCAAATTTCATAACAAATTACCAATTTTCCTACAGCCTTCGACCTGAACTCCCGACGTAGCCTTCGCTATTCGACTACAGCCGACGCGTTGCCCCCAGACGACTACCCAATTAGGGTTTCCCTCTGCAAGCTTCTTCCTCCTGCAGCTCGCCTACGATGATGACCTTACCAACACCCATCTTCTCGCCTAAGGTTTACCTCTTCCGGCGACTTCCACGGACAATTCACCATCGACATCCACTGTCTCCTTCCCAAGACAGACAGAGTCTACTGTCCTTACAAGCCACACTTCTCCATCGTCTTCCTCCCACCTTAATCTCATTCTACATCAGTTTCATCTGATACTAAGGTCAGATTTCCACTCACTGTCTCAGCCCGTTATTCTTCGATGTCGAATACCAGATTCTGACTTCTACCACTGCTCCATAGATAAGGGGTTTCAGATTTCTTCTACTACATCACTGTCTACCGCAATCGTCTACTACACCTACTACTACCAAAACCGGCAACCCTATTCCACTGCGTCGGTTGATGGTGGACCAACGGGCTGTTGTGAAAAACTGACTTTACAGTATAACTCTGTTGAGGTAACAGTTTTTTTACTGTCACCCAAACTATTCAATCTACAACATTCAATTGACTATGTATTTTACATTACCCAGTAACCACATGAGGAATTGCTCCTGACAATGATTCATCTTTTTATTTTCATAACTACTGATCCTGAAATTCACACTGTGAGTATACGTTGGATTATATTGGAACACATATCTCTTCCTGCATTGATGTTATAGTATATTTTATCTCCTCTAACTAAACTGTTCTGAGAAAAATGTCTCTAACAGCTGCAAGTATAGGTTATCTATTTACCATATACATAATACTACCTTCAAACTGCTTTAAGTAATACAATTTTATTGAACTGCAAACAAATTAGTAACTTAACTACTTCCATTTACCACAGTCTCGGGTATCTAAAACACCGGAAGTTAGCATAAATGCCTCTTATTCCTATCAATTTGGGTTGAATGCTTAAATTCCAAGAACTTTAACCTGTATATTCCACTAAATCCTATATGTAGATTTCATTTGTAACTTCTTAACAGCTACATAAAGCTACACACATACATCTTTAGCCATTTTCATGTCTGCATTCACAATTTATACTATGTTTTCTTCACTGCTAAGTTTGCATATAAATAATCCAATTAATGCCTTGACATTTATATATAAATATATACAACCAAAAAATGCATTCCCTGAAAACCTCTACAGATGAAGTGTTTCAAAGAAGAGTGCTACCAAATGAACGACGCAATTGTGAGTTTACTATTACCTTAGTTTTAAACTTATTTATGTTATAAATTTTTTCCATTATTTTTATAAGATACTATTATCACACTTACAGTGTCAAAATCTACTAGAAATCCATCAATGACATCTAAAAATCTCTCTCATGCTCTAACAAGTGAACCGCATTCTACAAATGGCGGTGCAGAAGGAGTCACACGGACGTCACTAACACCATTGTCTATCAATGGTCTGTTCTATTTACATTATATTATCTAAATCCCTACTATTTTTAAAACTTTACATACTAACTGAAGTGATGCATTCTAAAAATGGTGGTGCATATAGAGTCACATGAACGCCACTAACACTATTGTCTATCCTGGGTCTATTCTATTTAAATTACATTATCTAAATTCCTAATTTTTTTAATAATTTGCATATTAACTGAAGATATCCATCTTTAACTACTTCATCTGTAGTTCAACAACAATCTGAAGCAAGGAGAACATTTATCACAAAATCAAACAAGCGGAAGCAAACATCGGATGCCTTCAAACAGTATCCTATTCCTTTCTGTAAGTATGATGAAAATTATCTACAAAGACCATACTGTACGCCACACAACCAAGCAACTCATCGTCTAATTATTTACTTGAAACTTTTGGTAGCGATCATAACTAACGAAAACTTACATTGCCTTTCAACCTCTAGAGATGCAAGGTTTCAAAGAAGACTACTGATGAAGGAACGACACAATTGTGAGTTCACTAATACCTTCACCTGAGACTTCTTTATGTTACATAATATTACCATTATTTTTATAACCAAGTGATGAAACACTAACAGTGTCAACATCTACTGGAAATCCCTCAATGACATCTACAAATGGCGGTGAAAATGGAGTCATACGCATGCCATTAAGACCACTGTGTATCAATGGTATGATCTATTTACATTTTAGTATCTAATTCCCTAAATTTCTAAATACTCTACATACTAACATAAGTTATTCCTCTTTAATTACTTTGTTTATAGTGCAATAGCAATCTGCAGGTAGGACATCATTTATCATAGGAGAAAACAAGCGAAAGAAAAGAACAGATGCCCTCATACAATCTCCTATTCCTTACTGTAAGTATGATGACACATATCTGCGAAAACCACCCAGTACACCACACAACCGAGCTATTCTTCGTCTAACTATTTCCTTGACACTTTCGGTAGTGATCGTGACTGATGATACCAATATTTTGGATTCATCGCCAGCATCCTTGACAATGTAAGCACAAGTTCTGCATTTAAATTTTACTATGACTATTAACGGATCTTCCTTGATTACAATTTACGCTCTCATTTGTTACAGATAGTGTCGACCTGATAACATGGACTATAGTACTATATCATGTACAGGTTCAACATCATCTTTAACACAAATATACAGCATCACACGCACACAAACTTCAATTAACATGCATTTTAGTTATAATAATGTTTTATACAAATACTATCAGATCATAGGAAACAACTGTTTCATCGAGAAGCATCACATTCTAATAGTTCAGATACAAATGAATGCATCAACGGTGAATTCCAGCGTATAAAAATCAATACAGGTATGTTTAAAAATATTCTTACATACTAACAACTTTCAGTTCTGAATTATTTACTGTGATTTTTTTAATAAACGTCTGGTTGCTACAGGCAAATCTGTACAACAACAGATTTCAGATAACACAGTTTAGTCTACTTATTATTTTAGCATTACTGCTATAAGAATACTGGAGACAAATACCCTACACTGGATCTACTTTGTAAATATTGTATGCTACATTTTTTTCACTCAGGATATTCAGATATTGGAGACCCATCTTACGTCTATCAATATTGTCATGCTTTAATGTGGTACGATGAAAGAAACAGAAAATGTAGCAACCAACAAAACCAACATTTTGCTATATTTTGTGTTATGGGAAAGATTTCTTTGAACTTAATACCAGCTTGTCCGCAGTACCTAGAAATTTTTCTCTTCAATTCAAGTTCCACAACAGCCAGAGAATTCCAAGAAAGCATGCATATTTACAACTCCATGTTTGCTTTCACTTCAATAGGTGGGAATATTGATAGGTCTATCAACAAGGGTGGAGCTCCATGTATATTCAGATCAAATGGAAAAAACTACCATCGTATAGGAAGTTTATGTACACCAGATGGTCACCCACCAAGATTCTCACAACTATACGTGTATGAAACAACAAATGAATGTCAGAATAGGGTTCGCGGGTTTAGGTATCTCTAAACCTATCTGTTATGGACTAATTTTTCAATGTGTCCTATTTCTGTATTAACATAACTACTACCTGTAGCTCTGAAAACCAGAATGTCCAAACATGTATTGACTAAAAGATAGTCGAGAACCTGTAACAAATGATTCATGATAATAATGCTTTAGCTCGACAATTCATAAGTGCAATGGATGTTCTTCAACGTCAGGATGTGGCAAATTTGAAACTACGTCTACTGAAAAGAAGAGAAACAAATACCAGTACATATAACTTACCAAATAATTTTGAGATTGTAATTCTTATTGTCGGTGATGTTGAAGATCTCAACCAAGAGCGTGATATAATCATTCATACCAAAACTGGTGATTTTCAGAGAATTGATGAGCATCACCCACTATATCTTTCATTACAATATCCCTTGATTTGCACAGCTGGCAGTGATGGATATGTTGATAACATTCTGCATCACCCAACTCCTTTCACAACAATTCCAAAACTAAGGAAAGTTACCATGAGAGAGTACTTCTCCTTCCACTTGCAATTCTGTGAAAATCACTCCTTAACACTACTGCATTCAATAAGACTATTACAATAGTTTGTTTTCAATGCTTATATGATGATAGAGTCTCAAAGACTATCATTCATTCGCTTTAATCAGAAGAGAATGAGGGTAGATCTATACAATGGATTGCAAGATGCATTTCTAAGAGGCGACAGAGAAGGTTCTTCATGCAGCAAATGGATCATTTTACCTTCAAACTTTACTGGTGGTCCAAGGTATATGATCCATAATTACCAAGATGCAATATCTATTTGTAATTGGGCAGGGTATCCAGATTTGTTTCTAACCTTTACATGTAACCCAATGTGGCCTGATATCACTCGGTATCTAAGATATAATAATCTTCATCTAGTAGACTCCCCTCAAATATTATCTTGAGTTTTCAATATTAAGCTTGAATATCTAATGAAAGATTTAAGATAAGGATGTTTCTTTGGAAAATCAAGGGCAGGTAACCATCTATATTTATACTTCAAATATTTTTATCTATACTCTTTGTAATTATATCATCACTTACTAACTATAACACTTTTATTTCCATTTAGTTGTTCGAACTGTAGAGTTTCAGAAACGCGGATTGTCTCATGTGCACATCTTATTATTTCTCTGCTGTGAAAACAAAGTGAACACTTCAACAGCTGTAAACAAGTATGTCTATACTGAAATCCCGAATAAATATGCTTACCTGAAGCTACATGAAGTTGTCAAATGTTTTATACTCCACAGCCCTTGCGGTGCTGTGAGAAAATCATCACCTTGTATGAAACATGGTAAATGTGCAAAAAAATCCAAAAAGTTTTTCTGAAAATACAACAGTTTATGACGATGGCTAAGTCGTTTATTGGAGAAGGGATGACAAAAAACTGTTCTGAAAAATAATGTTTCTTTGGATAATCGCTATGTAGTTCCATACAATCCGGTATTGCTATTAAATTATCATGCTCATCTCAACATTGAAGTCTGTAATCAGTCGTCTTCAATCAAATACTTGTTTAAGTATATTATCAAGGGAAATGATCATGTAACGGCATCACTCTATAAAGGAAACAATGAACACTCCTCAAAGAATATTGTAGATGAGATAAAAATGTATTATGACTATCGATACATATCTCCTTGTGAGGCATCTTGGAGGATTTTTTCATATGATATCCATTACATATATCCACCAGTTGAGAGGTTACATTTCCATTTTCCAGAACAGAATTGTGTCACATTTTCAGACAACGATAACATTGAAGATGTATTAAATCATAGAAATAGTACTCAGTAAATGTTGACCTCTTGGTTCGAAGCAAATATTATATACCCAGAAGGAAGAGGTTCAACATTTTCATAGTACCCTACTAGGTTTGTGTTCCACTCTTAAGATAGAAAATGGCATCCCCGGAAAAAAAAAGAATCTGTATTGGAAGATTGTACTATGTGCCTCAAACCACTGGAAAACTCTACTACTTGAGGATACTTCTAACAAAAATCAAAGGTGCAACTTCATATGAGTATATCAGGTTTGTAAATAGCATCACTCGTGGTACATTTAGAGAGGCATGCGCTGCTATGGGACTACTGACAGATGACAGAGAGTTTGTTGATGCTATAAAAGAAGTCTTCTCTTGGGAAATGGGACAACATGTACGCAGACTGTTCGCGAGCATGTTAATCTGCAATAACATATCTCACCTAGATATCGTCTGGGCTGCAACCAAAGACATACTATCAGAAGACATTTTATATATACAGAGAAGGACCCAACAAATTCCAGGTGCACATTTTGTCATTTTCCTGCCTTATTGTTTTCTTTTTATGACTTTACAATGTCTAATTATTACTGCCCGCTGGTATTTATAACATTGTAATAAAGAAAAATTGCTTCAGTTTTTTTACCAAAGATGTATACTACCCATTAAATCTGCAACATCTTACTCTATACATGTATTTACTATATTACAGTACACAAAAATCCTGAGGGAAAATTATATTACAATACTAACTCCAAAAAACATTTATGTTCACATTTAAATATTAATTTAATTTATTTATTTTGTTCTATGATCATTCTTAAAAATTCAGAATAGTTCTTCGCATAACTGTTCAGTACGCACTTTATGACTTCCAATATTTGAATATGTACAAATATTCCGCATTTTCATTCATTATACATCTTTCTCTTGTATAAGTTTGTTTATATTTATTATAATCCAGTACACCAAAATTTACAGCCTTTCTATTCAAATATAAATACAATAATACTTGATTCATTTTAATCTATACTATTATGTACAAGTAATCCACAGTTTCATATATCATTTATTCACATTACATTGCCAACTTTACTGGGCTAGCTATAAAATTGTGATATACTTCTCCACCCTAGCATTAATGAAAATACTGCAGTGCAATGCAGGCCCACCATTAATAATAATGACAATATTGCAGTATAATGCAGTCCCACCATTAATAATAAGTTTTTAATACTAAATTCATGAGTTTCAATAATTCTGTAAGCCTCTATAAAATTATAAAGCAGTTTCTTATATCAAATATTATTACCTGCAAACTGGACCCGACTTGCAGAAATTATTAATAACTACTTTGTCCTCAATAGAACCATGTATCAGTTTAACAATTCCTAATAATGTGGACTACAACACATAAATACTGATGGTTTCTATCTACAGCTTCCATTGTAGTTCTTATGTTTAATTTAATGTAAACTATTGTAATGACTTCATTAACGATTTTTCGTACTGCTATTTAAAAATATTCCACAACATTGTAGATTTGACACTCACAAATCACCAGATACATATGTATGCTTTGAGATAGATAGACCGCATTTTACAGATCAATGGAAGAGCACTTCAGTTATATACTCTTATGCCACTTTCAGATTCAGATTTTGATTCCACTCCAAATAGTTTAGTTGCAGAAGAATTGAATTACAATAAAGAAACACTTCTACAAGAGGGAAATTGTTTACATAGTATGCTTACAGATGAACAGAAAGACGTGATGTCTATCATTATCTCTTCACTATCTAGAAACTCGGGGGGGGTCTTCTTCTTGCATGGTTATGGAGGCATAGGTAAAACCTTCATCTGGAGAGTACTAACATAGTTTCTACAAGCACAGGGCACGATTGTACTTGCAGTTGCATCGAGTGGAATAGCTTCACTACTGCTTTCTGGAGGATGAACAACACATTCAAAATTCCATATTCCAATCTCCATTACTGAACATTCAGTTTGTAATATTTAGAAGGGGAGTGACGTAGCGGAACTTTTGCAATTGACAAAGCTCATCATTTGGGATGAGGCATCTATGATTCATAAGTTCTATTTTGAGACTTTAGACCGAACTCTTAGGGACATTATAACTGTGAAAAATGATAATGCTCAGAATTTTCCGTTTTGTGGATTGATAGTTGTCTTGGGAGGAGATTTTAGTAAAATACTACCAGTTATACCAGGAGGAAACAGATGTGAAATTGTCTATTCAAGTGTTAAGTCATCGTATCTTTGGCAACACTATCGGGTGTTATCTCTTACAAAAAAAATGATATTGCATTGTACTACTAGCAGTCATGATGTGGCTCTATTACATGATTTTTCTAAATGGACCTTAGATATTGGTGAAGGTATAATTGGAGAGACTGATTATGGTGAAGCACTCATTCAAATTCCGTTAGCATTTCTTCTTACTGAGAGCGATAATTCCATGGCTGTAATCATCAACCATACATACCTGGGTTTCTGTAGCAGACATGGAGACCAAACCTATCTGAAAGACTGTACAATTTTAGCTCCAACCCGTGATGTTGTACAAGAAGTAAATGAATATATGTTGACCCTCACTGACTATGAAAGTAAAGATTACTTCAGCTCAGACTCTATTTTCAATGCAAGTTTTGATACAGACAGACCGGAAAATATTTACACATCTGACATGTTAAATGTTATAAAAGTCTCTGGGTTACCCGCCCAAAAAATTACACTTCAACTTGGTGTTCCGATTATGTTACTACAAAATGTGGACCAATCTATTAGTTTGTGTAATGGAACTCATATGATAGTAACACACTTTGGTGAACATGTCATTGGTGCTGAAGTTTTAAATGGATTTCATTCAGGATATTCTGCGTTCATTCCAAGATTAACTATGAATCACTCTGATGGTAGATGGTCATTCAAACTACAAATAAGACAATATCCTTTGATAGTTTCTTATGAAATGACTATTAATAAGGTCGTTGAACATGTGGTTCAATTCATCTTCCAGATACTCCAATGAGGTCGTTGTTGTTGATCTTATATTATGCGACATCCAAGTTACTTTTTGTTACAACAAGTCATTATAAATTATTTTCATTGATTCTCACCTACGCTCTAAACATATATATATATATACTTTCATCGTTCCATGTAATCTGTATTCTTTCCTCATTATCCAAAATTTTAACATATTGTATGCAGGGAACCAAGATTCAATGTACCATTATGAATCATCATCTTATCTCTAAGTACAAACAACTGTTGGGTGAGGGACTATGCTATATTGTACAAAACTTCCAAATAGCTTCAAACCAAAGAAGTTACCTCGGAACTAGACACCCATTTCGAATCATGTTCACATCCACAATGTTTGTTCGTCCGTGTGAAGTACAAATACCTCTTTTTAGTTTTCATTTTACTTCGTTCGATGACATAATTCAGGAAAAAGTCCCAGAAGAACATCTAATAGGTACATATGGTTAATACCACATAATTACAGTTCCATTTACCAAGTTATGTTAAATTAATATGTACAATGTCTTTTAATACAGCCATATGTTATTCACAAAAACGTTGTATCTGTGTACTATGATTTAGAACTAATTGGAGTTCTACATTACTCACATCCAATGCAATCAATGGTCACTTCCAACCACAGAATGCATATTATTTTAGAATATGACCGGTACTTTTTTGTTCACTAATTACATTACATTACTGTAACAGAGAACATTTACTCATTCAGTCACTTTGTTTCCCTGCAGAGGGTTGAAAGTTACCTATAGCTTATGGGATAATTTTGCATTTGAAATGTCGCGTTACATGGAAAACAACACAAGACCCCACTACCATATTGATATTACAGCTCGTCCGGGTTAAGAGATTGACGAGTACAGTTCCTGTCTGCAATTCATAATCTCAATCTATCTACTATGTTTTTTCAATATGTCACTTCAACAAAATATTATATAATCCTGACTTCAAACTGCTTTTAGCCTCTGTTCTTGTCACAAATACTATTAATGCAACCAAGATTCTCTACAACCAAAACCTTCCAACAGTTGAAAACTTCAGAAACAGGTAACATTGTAACTACCTTTACTTTTTTAGTAAATTAATTTAATTATCTCAATGTCATAACTGTACTACCCACAATTTTTTAATGTTTACTTCTATGTATGTTGTTCTTCTTTTTTCAGGATTGGTGTGATAATAAAATCATCGTTACATACTCCATCACCAATAACTCCCAACCAAACAATGGAAATACTATATTGGAATAACAAGAAATCCATTTTAGATGTCAAAACCTATCAACAGGTCAGAAATATACCCTTATTTTTCAATTTTGATTATGCATTACTATTAACTGTTCACTATTATCCTGTAATAATTTCTATATTTACATGTAATTAATCTACTGCAGGCTATAAGGTGCTTAATTGCAGCTACAGTTCAGAAAATTCAAAGCACCCACAACTGGTTCTAAGAATCATGCCAGTCGTGCATGAATAAAGTGCAGATTATAGATGGAAGCATTTGCTACATGTCCTGCAAATCCTCACCTACTAACATTACTCCAAGGTTAGAATGTATTCAATGCTGCCTAAATTTATTTTTATCATTATTCTACATCCTTCATTCAGCTACACATTCCAAATTATACTGAAAGTGTAGTCATATTAACAATTGCAACAGGTTTAGAGTTCAACTATTGGTTATGGACAAGATAGACTCTTTTTCTGTGGTGTTATTTGAAAAATGTGTCATGCAATACATATAAAAAACAATTGTGCAAATAAGAGCGACTTTGATATAGGTAAATCCAAGTCCTTATATCTTGTCTTTATAAACAATTGAAATATTTTAATTAACACTGACTATGGGTTTTTTTATTAGGATGATGATGAGTTTGGTTTCCCTCAGGAATTGAACTACTTCAAAACCAGAAGATTTCTGTTAGGAATTGAGGTGACAGATTACAATATTAAGAATCGTCATCATCCATCTGAGCAAAATTGTTACAAAGTGGTTTATATGAATGATAATGACAACTACATCAACCTCTTCACTGAGGTATTAGAACATAAACATGTCAGTCTGTATTTTATTCACATTATCTTTAAACCCAACAACTCAGAATACCTTATAATTTTCTTCAATAATATACAAGCTGATCAAAGAAGTGGGTCTTCTACAGTAATCAGTGTCGTTCATTATATGCAGGTAACTATCTTTAAATTTCTTTAGTATGTTTTTCTAATAATGGATAGCAGTTTACTGATATTTTCCTTTTTACATTTCCTCATAGGATCATCAAACAGTTGGGTCTTCTCCTGGTACTTTAAACACTAACACAGGATTAGATACTCCACCCTTGAACACATGTTCTACTCGGGTCTACATATGTTATCTTTCATTACTGCTAAATTATTTCCATTACTATAACAACACATTGCATTAATGTGTGTAGATTTATTTTTAGATATTTAGAAATCAAACATGTACAGAGTTATTACATCTATGTGGTGATAAAAAATAGTCTATTGTTTAAGCTCTGCTCTGAATTTCACTGCTTTCAACTGATCTACTTTATAGTTTCAAATTATTCTAACACAAAACCTCTATGTAGAAAAATATGTCGCATTGTTTTGATATTGAGGATGGTGTGAAAGATTATGTCCAGACGTCTCCAGACAACATGCCTACAACATGTCAATCTACTGAATTACAGACCATGCTGAAGGGATATATAAACAGGAAAACTGAAAAAACAGACTAAAAAATAATAATGGAAACATAAGGTAAACATACATCTTCACTGATCAAATACTTCTCATTATTGTGTTCAAATTATAATTTGTAATTCAATGTGTATTACATTTGATACAGTAGAGACCATTCATTTGAAACTTTTACTACTACTGATTCAGTATTTTGATATCATTACTATATAGTGTGTCATTGAGGAGACAATTTCACCATGAGGAATTCCGGTTAAAAAACCAATACAATGTTCTCTTTAAAAATTTGACAGACAATACAAACATTAACGACTGAAAATGGTTCATTATTTTGTAAAACTTCTAGGATGTACGAAATGATTTCAGTAACAGTTATTCCTAATATCTCTTTTCGTTATCAGAAAACTTTATATACATTAGTGTTATTTCTTTCATGATTTGTAATTTTTTATTTTTACATTCTTGATATTATACGTACTAAAACAACCACCCCGACTTTTAAACGATTTTGGGTTTATGTATCATGGACCTTTCCAATGACAGTTTTTACATTCCTCATTATTTAAGTACGGTAAAATACCACCCTTTTTTAAACTATTTATCCTTTTCTTTCCGGTAACTTTAATTAAAAAAACTCCCTATTTATCTATTCATTTCTATGTATTTATGTTTATAATTGTACTTTCATCTACAGGTTGCATTACTTGTACCATACAAAACCTGAAGACAGATTGCAACCAGATTATGCTCTTGCAGACTTTGAAACTTCAACTACTTGCAACACTTCAAACATGAAGTTAAACAAATTTTGTGCAATTAGAAAATTGTCCTTTTGAGCTTTGGATTCATATGAATACATTGCGTTGTTCACGTTTTAAATTATTATAATGACTCATACAGTGATTGTGTTGTTCAGTTTTAATTACACTTCATGCATTACTTTGTATTACATAAATGTTAATGCAGTAAAATAAGTAGTTTATTCTATAGACCGACTATGTCCCAGAAACAATCGACTATTGTTCCATTATACATTTCCAATACTTTTGTAACTAAGGATTTATAAAGTTTACTATTATTATTTACCAGTTACAAATATTATTCTCATTAGTAAACATCATTCATTCTATATGTTGTGCGTATGAACGGGCGAGTACTAGTTATATATAAATTTGAATTATTAAAAAATATATATTAAATATAAACATGCATTTTTTATTTAATGTATACAAATAAACATTATTTTTTAATATAAATATAATAATTTTATATAAATTAATAATATATTTTATTAAAAACATTTATCATCACTAAATTTAGTGCTGATAAATCTATCATTTGTTGGTGCTTTTTGATAGCACTGATAAAAGCCTTTCCTTTATTAGTGTTTTATTCTTAGAACTAATGAAACCTAGTGTTGGCCTTGCCCCGTTCTGTGGTAGTGTCACCACACTAATTTTGGGTGACTTTTATTGTTATAAGGTGTGGTGATAAATTAAAAGTGTGTGTGTGCTTTTATTGAGGTGTGTGTATGCGAGTGGGTTGCGGTAAGAGTGAGAAAGCGTAGGCTTGGCCAATTATTTATGGTAGGGTGCTCAAATTTGCTTAATTAATAAAATGAAGTGGTTGTTTAATTACTGTTGTTAATAAATTTGACTGTAAATGTTTAATGGATTAGTTATTGGTATAAAATGATTTTTTATATTACAAAATAACATTTTTTGTAAAAAAAACCTCCAACAGAGGTGCTCAACCTTCAAGCTAAAAACATAATGATTAGACTAATATATTCATTTAGCTTTATTATATGTGTTTTTATATTTCATGCCTTACATGTTGACACAATTAGGTTAAGTGGTAATTATGATTTTTGGGTGGGATAAGTTGAGATAATTAATTATGGATTAATGAGTAGAATATATTGAGACAATTGATTTTGAATTAATCATGAGCTTTGAAATTGTAATTTAGATAATTAATCAGTGAATTAATTATGTGATATTGAAAAGGTTTCCTAGATATAATTAATTTGAGAATTAATTATGTGATATTGAAATGGTTTTTTTTAAGATAATTAATTTGTGAATTAATTATGTGATATTGAAACGGTTTCCCTAAGATATTAATTATGAATTAATTATGTTCTTTGAGATGATAATTAATCAGGAGATTAATTATGAGATATTAAATTGGATAAGTTGAGATAATTAGTTGTGAATTAATTTTGTGTTTTGAGATTTGTAATTGAGATAATTAATTGGGGGATTGATTATGAGATATAAAATTATATAAGTTGAGATAATTAATTGTGAATTAATTATGTACTTTGAGAATTGTAATTGAGATAATTAATTATGGGATTAATTATGAGATATTAAATTGGATAAGTTGAGATAATTAATTTTGAATTAATTATGTGCTTTGAGAATTGTAATTGAGATAATTAATTGGGAGATCAGTTATAAGATATTAAATTTTCTAAGTTGATATAATTAATTGTGAATTAATTTTATGTTTAAGATTTGTAATTGAGATAATTAATTGGGGTATTAATTAAAATATATAAATTTGGCTAATTTGAGATAATTAATTGTGAATTAATTATGTGTCTTTGGTATTGTGATCTAGATATTTAATTGTGGAATTGAATATGGAAAGTTGATATTTATAATGAGATAATTAATTCTAGAAAATTAATTATGAGATATGAATTGTGTTGTTGATTAATTAATTGATGAATTAATTAATGGGATTTGTGTACCTAGTTAATTTTTGAGTTTACTAATGGATTTGAGTATGGACAATGAGATGAATGAGAGGCCCTTGCCTCATGTTTTTGAGTTGAATGTGAATCCCATGTTAATGTTTTAAATTGAAATATTTAATATGGTTTGCCTTAAGTATAATTTGAATATTCTTGATTATATTTAATTAAAATGGGCTAATAAAATTCATGAGAGGTTAAATGCTTCATGAATTATATGTTTTGAATGGTTACACCTTGTATAGCTAGGGGATCCAAGAAACTGTGAGAGCCCTTTGGGAGAAAGAATTTTTTAGTTTTTGTGCCGATCCTCTAAAGACCGTGAGAGCTTGTGGAGTTGAGCTAGGAAATAGACTGTGTGCACTAATCTTGGTGATGGATGTCTGTGTGTTACGTCCCAATCCATCCAACATTGTTTTCCAAAGGACCGTGAGAGCCTAGGGTAGGAAGACCATGTGATCTTCCATGTTGTTTACCATGATACCGTGAGAGCTCTTAGAGTTTGGACCAGGGGTAAGACCGTGAGTGCTACCCATGGTAATGAATGTGTGTGCATTACGTCTTGGTCCAGCTAGAAATAGTATCCATGGTATATGTCCATTTGGTGTTGGTACGCGTTGGTTCATATAAGAGGATTCTAAGCATATCTATTTGTTTATATATATATACACTATTACTATATATATATACATAATTGGCATGATCGAACTTACCAGTCATGGGCTGAAGCAGGTATTGTCATCAGGTGTCTATTAGGAACCTGGATGGGTTGTTGGTTATTTATTCAATTCTATTATTTCTTCGATATACTTTCACGCTGTTTAATTTTATTGCATTTTCTAGATTGAGCTAGACATCGGTGGTCCCAGCCTACTGAGATTTATATCTCACACCCTATTTGGGATGCCATTGCACTAGGGTACCTGAGTAGACTCTACTTGTTTATAGGACCTTGGACATTTCTTATTGTTTTTTTCTTGTACCTAGGATTTAAGAGTAAAGGACTGAGTAGGTGATCAGGATGCTCGTGGAGATCGCCCTTAGGGATTTGACTCTTTTCCTTATTTTTTATACTGATATGTAAAGCATGATGTTTTGTTTACTTCTTTCAAATATGCATCACAATGACATGAATGCATTGTATAAACTGGCATTGGCCATTTTGTTTATTCAGTTGATTATTGTATTATATCTACTTTCGTTGTTATCTGAGTTACTATTTGTTTCTATTGTGCATTCTGAATATGAGGGTATAGTCTCCCCACTAACTATCCTTAGACCCTTTCTGCTAGTCTACTACCTCTGGTGTATGGGGAGATTCACTTGAGGTCATGTGGTGAATGGTCTGGCTACCAGTTCGAGGGTGAGTCGAGTCGGCATGTTACAAATTGGTATCAAAGGGGCCAGTGTTCTTTCTTTTTCCTTTGTCTTTCTATTTTGGGTTGGTGGACATGAGACTAGGAAAGTGTCAGTGCTCGGTTAATAGTCATGCTTGGGACTGATCACCCCATATACTAGGAATTACCAACTGGACAGGGTTGTGAATTTATGTTTATACTATTTGAGGTTACATTTGATATGATTTCACCTTGAGTGACTAGTGTATTTTCCCCTACTTATTGATTTTGAGAATTTTGAAAATTTTACTTGGTCTGATATAGAAAAGAATTTTCATTACATTCATCATCTTAGGTGCTTAGATATTCACATTCCATTCATATAACATTCCACGTAGTTTCATTAGTATGATGCCTTCTAATTTTGATTGTGTGCTTTGGGTGGAATGCCATGTTTTGATCTACTTTAGCATGTCTCTTTAGATAGCATGTTTTAGTGATAGATTTAACATCTTGGTTGATTATATTCCATGTTTCCTTTGTTATTAACATGCTTTACTGTTATTCCATGATTTTTTGTTATAGAATAATTTTTTGTTACTGCTTATGATTACATGCTAGAGATGTTTTGATGTGTAAGTGGCTGTTAAAGATAAAATGTTAAATGGAAATTGAATTGATTAAATGGGAGCCAAATGACACCTGTAAAGTGTATGTGCACTTTATGGATTGGTATATGGCCACTCATATCACTTGCAGGGTTTCTTTTTGAAGAATCCAGATTGAATAAATGGGACCCTCATAGGTTTTCTTCTGATTAAAAGTAATTTAGATGCTAAATGGCATGTTTAAAATGAAATTAAACTAAATGTTAAATGTTTAAAGAGGAAGTTTTTTATAGCTTGCATGTTTTTCTTATGGGGAATTGATTGAAAACCAAGTACCTTGTTGTGAAATAGTACTTTTGGGTTTGTTAAAAATTATTTCAAATGTTTAAAAGGTTGAAATGAATTAATGAAATGGATAAAATAAAGAGGGCCTTTTAAGCCTAGTGAATTCTGTTTTTCATGACCAAGAGATAGGGTCAATGAGTATGATTTGTAAGGGGATATATCATGGTAGGTATCACCTTTATAGCTTGAGATTCTATGTTTCTATTGTGAACTTTTGACATTGGTACCGTTTGAGTTTCGTTGCCCCTAGTAGGACTTTTGGGTTTTAAATAACGACACCCTTGTTTTGAGGGTTGATTATTGTATCCTGACTCTTTATGTGGTAATAAGAATTGGGGAATGCTTAGTTCAGCAGGTTAGACATACCTTTGGCATGATCATCCGTTAAAGACTTCCTTAGGTTAACTTTAGAGTAGATTTATTAGGGCGTTAAGGTAAGTCTATCTCACTACTCAGGAGGAATTTTTGGGACTCGAGTGTTTTGACACACCGGTCGGTCCAATTTTTGGCCTTCATGTGAGATATTGACATGGTGATCGTGGTTCAAAAAACTTCATAGGTGCATTCAAGGTGTTTTTGAACTAGTGTGCTTATGAGTGACTGGTCTTTTCTTTTGATAACATGGACACTCCTAAGGTGGGTAGTGTCACATTGATTCTAGTGTACATGTCGGTGCTTGCTTGGCAGCACAAATTTGATGAGTTTGGTGGTGTGATCAAACCTTTGGAAACCCCATTAGTTTTTGAAAGAGCTTCAGTGGTAAGTTTTGAAAGAACACAGATTACTTGGGTGATTTAGGCATCGAGGTTTGGTTGATGGTGCGTTGGCAGGTGAAGCCGAGCTTTTTGTAAAAAGTCAACCGATAATAGTTCGACTGGTCTTCTTGGTGACCTGGGTTTACTCTTAGTGTGTTATTCTAAATAATATGATCATGTCCCTTGTCTTGACCTTGTCTAAGAGGCACTAAGGTAGTGTCATTCTTAAGTCGTGATAAAGTTTTAAAAGTCATGGGGCTTGATGAGTAGTTGTTATCTGGGTTGTACACAAGATGTGTGGTTCTTTGGGTTACACCTTTATTCGTACTAGGGAACAATAGTTTTAAAGTAGCCTTGTGACGGATTGACTCGATAATGTCACTAGAGGTTGATTAAGGACTTCGGTGTACATGCAGTTGGTGGTGGAATCATTTTAAAGGCATGTCGTTGGTTTAAGGGTGAGTATGGGTTTATGGGTTGGTAATTTCTTTCAAGGAAAGAGTCGAAGTTCTGTAGTTTGACCATAAAATGATAAGATCATTGGTGGAAAAAACCTATGAGCGGGTGGTTTAGGAGATAATGACGGGATAATATCTCTAGTTTTGTGGGCTCAGTTATATGCCATTTTGATGTTTTGGGGTTATATTTTGAGCGTTGGATCAGGTTTTTTAAGGCTTAAGCCATTGGTCTTGTGAAATAGTTATAGATGCATTGGTGTTTGGGAATGCAATGTGATCGTTCAGATGAGACTTCTTGACCTTGGTGGGTTGGTTAATGTTTTATTGGTTCCCAATGGATTCTATAGGATGAGAAGTTTTTAAGGTGGGTAGATTGTAAAGTCCCATGTTTTTTAAACTAGGTTAAAAATACGAAAGTTTTTTAACTTTTTAGTTTACTGCACAAGTCAGTTTTAAAACTAAGATTTGGGATGAATTTCCGCTAGTTGGGATCATTTAATGTGATGAAATATGGAATGATTAAAGGCTTGAGAAGTTTCTTGGGTGGCTGGATGGGTTTCGGGATCATTGGACTTGGTAGAGACGTTCGCACAAGTTGTGCACGGTTAGTCAAACCGTACGGGTTAGCCGTGCATGATAAATTGGATGTCCAGTAGCAGACACATGGTCTACACATGGTTAGTCAGACCATGCGAGTCAAACTGTGCAGTTTACCTAGTTTTGAGTTTTGGGTTAAAATATTTTAATTAAATCCAAGGGTAATTATGGTTTTAATTAAATGTTGTGAAATGGGGGTTTTTAAATTAAATTCAAGGTTAAGTTGAATTTAATGATTTGATATGAAACTAGGGTTTTATTTTAATTAAAGTGAAGGTTGAGAGAATTTAATTAATTGATGTGAAACAGAGGATTTATTTAATTAAATTAAGTGAGAGAATTTAATTAAATGAGGATGAGATTGAGGATAAATAATTCATTTAATTAAATTGTGTTGAAGAGAATTTAATTAAATGTAGTTGAAAGGGGGAATTAATTTAATTAAATTATTTTTAGATAATTTAATTAAATAATAATGAGTTGGAGAATTTATTTAATTTGATTGGAAGGAATTTAATTAAATTAGGTGTAAATGGGGAGTTTGGGGGTTTATCAAAGAGGTGTAATATTAAATAGTAATAATAATAAAATGTTGGTTATTAATATTATTATTATTAATATAATATTTATTCTTATAATAAAATTTGGAATTTAATTTATCTATAGATAAAACAAAGAGAGAGGTGCACCCCCCTCTTCCCCTGCGTGAAGGAGTGGTATGCGCCCCCTTCTCCTCCATGGTTGAGGCACACCACCCCCATCTCCCGACTCCCTCTCCACATGCTAGATCATGATGGTTCTTTCACGAAAGTTGTCCATCTCAGTGAGGTAATTCCTTCTCCATACGTTTCTTTATTCGCATCATCTATTTCGGCTCTCCATCTCATGGTCTCTGTTAGGCCAAAACCCAACATTCGGTTTTAATTCAGTTTCACCATTTCTTCCAATTCTAGGTGGTGCGAAAGATGTCTTAGGACCTATTGGTCTGTATTCCGACAACTGCCATTGAAGACAAGGCGGTTCGGCTCAATTTTAGTTCACTGCCTTCAATTTCAGGTAAGTTTAAATACATGTTAATTGGTTTTGTACCCCTTGAATTAGGTGCTTATGGTTTATTTGAGTTGCGGTTAATTAATTGGGTGTGTGTTGGTCCTCGCCACACTAATTTTGGGTGCCTTTTATTGTTATAAGGTGTGGTGATAAATTCCAAGTGTGTGTGTGCTTTTATTGAGGTGTGTGTATGTGATCGGGTTATGGTACGAGTTAAAAAAGCATTGGCTCGGCCAATTCTTTATGATAGGGACCTCAACCTTTCTTAATTAATAAAATGCAGTAGTTTTTTAATTAATGTTGTTAATAAATTTGACTAAAAATACGGAATGGATTGTTTATTGGTATAAAATGGTTTTTTAGATTAAAAAATCATGTTTTTGTAATAAAATCCCTCCAATTAAGGTGCACTACCTTCAAGCTAAAAACATAATGATTAGACTAATATGTTCGTTTAGCTTGCTGATACGTGTTTTTCTATTTCTGTCCTTACATGTTGACGCACTTAGGTTAAGTGGTAATTATAATTTTTGGGCAAGATAATTTGAGGTAATTAATTATGAATTAATGAGTATAATACATTGTGATAATTAATTGTGAATTAATCGTGAGATTTGAAATTGTAATTTAGATAATTAATCGGTGAATTAATTATCTGATATTGAAACGGTTTCCTTGAGATAATTAATTTGAGAATTAATTATGTGATATTGAAATGGTTGCTTTAGAGATAATTAATTTATTAATTAATTATTTGATATTGAAATGGTTTCATTAGAGATAATTAATTTGTGAATTAATTATGTGATATTGAAACGGTTGCATTAGAGATAATTAATTTGTGAATTAATTATGTGATATTGAAATGGTTTCCTTGAGATAATTAATTATGAATTAATTATGTGCTTTGAGATGACAATTAATCAAGATATTAATTATGAGATATTAAATTGGATAAGTTGAGATAATTAGTTGTGAATTAATTTTGTGTTTTGAGATTTGTAATTGAGATAATTAATCAGTGGATTAATTATGAGATATAAAATTGGCTAAGTTGAGATAATTAATTGTGAATTAATTATGTGCTCTGATAATTGTAATTGAGATAATTAATCATGGGATTAATTATGAGATATTAAATTGGCTAAGTTGCGATAATTAATTGTGAATTAATTATGTGCTTTGAGAATTTTAATTGAGATAAATAATCAGGTGATTAGTTATGAGATATTAAATTTTCTAAGTTGAGATAATTAATTGTGAATTAATTTTTTGTTTGAGATTTTTAATTGAGATAATTAATTGGTGGATTAATTAAGATATATAAATCTGGATAAGTTGAGATAATTAATTGTGAATTAATTATGTGCCTTCGATATTATGATATAGATATTTAATTGTGGAATTGAATATGGAAAGTTGAGATTTATAATGAGATAATTAATTCTAGAAAATTAATTATGAGATATGAATTGTGTTGTTGATTAATTAATTGATGAATTAATTGATGGTATTTGTGTACCTAGTTAATTATTAAGTTAACTAATGGATTTGAGTATGACCAATGAGATGAATGAGAGGCCCTTGACTCATGTTTTTGAGTTGAATGTGAATACCATGTTATTGTTTTAAATTGAAATACTTAAGATGGTTTACCTTAAGTATAATGTGAATATGCTTGCTTATATGTAATTGAAATGGGCTAATGAAATGCATGAGAGGTTAAATAATTCATGCATTATATGTTGTGAATGGTTATGATTTGTATAGGTAGGGGAGCCAAGGGACCATGAGATCCCTTAGGGAGAAAGAATTTGTTATTTTTTGTGCTGATCCTCCAAAGACCATGAGAAATCATGGAGTTGAGCCAAGGGATAGATCGTGTATGCTACTCTTGGTGATGGATGTCTGTGTGTTACATCCTGATCCATCCAACATTGTTTTCCAAAGGACTGTTGGAGCATGGGGTAGGAAGACTGTGTGATCTTCCATGTTGTTTTCCATAAGACTGTGAGAGATCTTGGAGTTTGGACCAGGGGAAAGATCATGAGCGCTTCCCATAGTAATGAATATATGTTCATTACGTCTTGGTCTAACCAAAAATAGTATCCAAGGTATATATCAATTTCGTGTTGGTATGCGTTGGTTCATATAGAAGGATGCTTAGCATATATATCTATTTATATATATACATATACACTATTACTATATATATATATACATAATTGACATGATAAGACTTACCAATTGTGGGATGAAGCAGGTATCACCTTCAGGTGTCCCTTAGGAACCTGGATGGGTTGTTAGTTATTTATTCAATTATCTTATTACTTCAATATACTTGCACGTTGTTTAATTTTATTTCATTGTTTAGATTGAGATATACACCGGTGGTCTCGGCCTACTGAGATTTATATCTCACACCCTATTCAGGCCGCCATTGTACTGGGGTACCCGAGTAGACTCTACTTGTTTATAGGACCTTGGACATTACTTGTTGTTGTTTACTTGTACCTGGGAGTTAAAGGCAAATGACCGAGTGGGAGATCGGGATGCTTGTGGAGATCACCCTTGGGGCTTTGAGTCTTTTCCTTATTTTCTATACTGAGATGTAAAACATGTTTTTTTGTTTACTGTTTTTAGATATGTATCACCATGACATGCATGCATTGTATAAACTAGCATTGGCTATTTTGTTTATTCAGTTGATTATTGTATTATATCTGATTCTGTTGTTATCTAAGTTACTATCTGTTTCTGTTGTTCATTATAAATATGAGGGTATAGTCTCTTCATTTAATATCCTTAGACCCTTGATTCTATTCAGTAGCCTCTAGTGTACGGGGAGATGCGCTTGAGGTCATGTAGTGATTGGTCCGTCTACTGGTTTGTGGGTGAGTCGGGTCGGCACATTACAGCCTCGGTGGCTGGTGAGGATAGAGATTTTTCACAGGCTGATGAGATCTTTGATGACCTATTTGTGGAGTGTAGATGACGACCTCGACATCCTGCTAGATGATGTGGATGAATTTGGTGGTAATCTAGAAACTGTGATTGGGAGTGGCGATCTTGAGATGTGGGATCTAGCAGGTGATGACCTTGGCTGCAAGCTGGAAATGAGGATCGGTTTGAGGATGATTCAGGTGTGGGGTTTTTTTCCGATGCTTGGTGAGGATGGAGGTCGGGAGTGCCAGTGATGACGTGAGGCATGGTGCTAGTTGACGATGATGATGATAGGGACCTCAGGACATCATTTGGGGGGAAGGGTTCATGTTGGTGATGACTGTGATGGTCTCAAAACATGGGGTGTAGTAAGGGATGTCGACCTTGGGATAGGGATGATGTGCGGTTTGATGATGACCTCGTGATGCGATTGCACAGACCGGAAACGACTGTGTGGTTTTACCTCAGGGGTTTTGGCAGTGACTGGAGTTAGATCTGAATGGGTGGCCACGGTCCATGCCGGTAGACCATCCTGGATCATTTTTGGCCTTTAGTCTATGATTTATTGGGTCTTTTGGACACTGTGAAGATGTAATTTGGACCAAAAAAAATTTATGGTCATGGGGTTAGGGGGACTTTAGAGACACCTTTTTATTTTAGGGTTTTACATCCATGTGTCATGAACCAACCTGGGTACGCTGGCAACCTGATAACCAATCCATCACTGATATAGTCTGAAGGGAATTCCCGATCCCCAAGGGTCGACGACTAGCACCTGACATCATATAAACTGAAAGTGGGAACATTTTTTTCAAAATAATTACAGAAGTAAAAGAAAAAAGACAGTTTGTGTATTCAAAGAAACTCCATTGGGAGTAATGAACGAGAAGTCAAATAGGTATTAAAGCCCAAAGTACTATAATCAATGTACCAAAATAGGGAAAACAGACCAACTCCCAACTCAGACATAACTCGCCAAGTCCAAGGTTCAACAGATATATCCACCTTCAAGAGACCATTTATCCTTGCTCGAGCCTAAAAGGAGATAATATACAAACACCTGAAGGCACAAGTATGGTATGAGCTAAATCCCATTAGTATTTCAGCAAAAGATTCCATAACCATATGCCAATATAGAATTAACTAGGAATGTGTTTTCAGTTTTAAAACAAATAGGTTTGGTATATCAAGAGAATATTTAAAAAAAATCAAGGTTTATGATCTAAAATATGGAAATACTTTAGAAATTCATGATTTACATTTAAAATGATGGAAATACATTTCAAAATATAGAATTTTCCTTTAACCAAAGGGAGATTTACACAAAAGGCACTTTTCAAAAAAAGGTCTTAAATAAACACTTTTATATAAAACATTTTATATAAATTCTCAAGGCATGTAAAACAATTTATATTAATGGAATATATATATTTGAAATAAAAAAAAGAGAGAAACATGGCCATGTGCCTAATATGGTATGAAATTTCTATTTTATAAGGATCCCACACTCATAGTGAATGGAAAATATGTACATACACCCCTTTGAACTCAGGCCAAAGAGGACTCATCACCATCACCTAAGGGATGTGATGTGATGATATGATGTTTTAGAATGTCATAAGTCATAAAGTGTTATCTAGATAACTCACTAACTACCAAAGGCTTTCATGTACTTAAATACAAAACAAATATGGGAAATTTATTTCAAGATTTCTTAAAATATAATTAATCCCATTCTCCATTTCAAATATGCCAATTTTCCCTTTAAAAACCATAATAGGTTTTTAATCAAGAACATGCCTTTTCACCAAGATAAAACTATAAGGTTTTTATCAAAAAAAATAATAATCCATTTTTCATAAATAAGGATTTGAAACCAATTCATGAAATTCCATAATCCAATCTCATAATTAAATTCATCAATTTAATTTTCAAATAAATTTCATAAATTTCATAAAAAAATCCCAAATCACCAAAATTGGGGTTTTTCACAATTTTCCATCAAATTAATTTCACATTTTAAATTAAACAATTTAAAATTTTCCAATTTCCATAACCACATCCCAATTCACTAGAATTGTATGTTTTCCAATTTCATTCCAAAAACCCATTTCAAAAACCCAATCCAAAGTAATTGTTTTTTATCCAACAAACCAATTGAAATCCATAAAAAATCAAACAATTACATTTAACTCAAACAATTAAAATTAAAGAATCAATTTTAGGTTAATATAAATTGGGAATCAAGATAAAATCACCTACCTTTTTCACACAGAAACACAAAGCCCGTGACGCACCTATCAATAAAAACAAAGGCGTGGAAGATCTGGGAACTCAACCTAGAAACAAGATTTGACAACACAAAGTTTATACCCATTGATTCCAAGATGATTTATCAAACACCAAGGAGGAAAATAGGAATAGATAGAGATATGGATAGAACACTTACCTAGTAAGTTACTCTACAATCATAACAATGACCAAATATTGAATGAAACCACCCAAAAGGGTTTGAGGGATCCAAAGTTTCCTAGGAAAGCCTATAGGTTCAAGAGGAAGAAGTTATGGAGAGGAGGAAAAATATTTCCAGCTGGGATTCATGTTTAAAAACAAAACTCAGGGTTTTACAGGACGTGTAACACAGTTATATGTTGTTTAATTGAAAATTTTCATATCCACCGAAAAACACGTCACATTTTTCTTAAAAAACACTTTTATTTTAGGATTTACATGACATGTAACCATATTATACAGCATGTAAATCTTCATTAGGCTGTAGAAACGATCGGTTAAAGATGAGAATCCAAAAAATCTATGACTTCATCATTATAGGTATCCTCCCAATTCCTTCTTGGACCTATTTATACAACGCAAAAGGAAAACCAAGACAAGGTTAAATACATACCTAACATATCAGTAACAGGATGTTACAACCTCCCCACCATAAAACCTTTTTGTCTCCAAAAATCCTACGAAGAAGCTTCCATGCAAAAAAGATGATGCCACTACTTTCTTATCAGTTCCTTTCATACCCACATCTCATAAAAATATGAATTATGCTTCCATATCACTTAAACCAAATGTATCATCCTCCTATGAAGTACCTTTATTTCAGAATCAATTTTCCTGACTGGTCATTCAATAAATGATAAATCAGGTTCAATCTCAAGATCACTCTATCTCAATATGTGAGATGGATCAGAAAGATACTTCCATAGATGAGATAAATATAACACATTATGTATCAACGTTAGCTGTGGTGGAAGTTCTACATGATAAGCAACCTTCCCTACCTACTCAACAATCTCGAAAGATTCCGCAAAATGAGGAGTAATTTTCCCTTTCTTCCCATGTCATCAATGACCCAACTAGGGTCAAACTTTAAATAACACTTAGTCACCAACTAAGAATTCCAACGGTCTATGGTGACAATCATCATAAGATTTATATCGGCTTTGCACCATCAACATTATCTGATGAATCAATTGAATCTTTGTCATCTTCTTTTGCACCAAGCTTGGTCTAACCAAGGAACTTTCACTAACCACTGACTAAAATAATGGATATATTCAAGGTTGTATATACAAGGCCTCAAAAGGATCTATTATGATTTCGTACAAGTAACTATTGTTATAAGAAAACTCAACCAGCCCCAAATGGTCATACTAAGCCCCACCAAAGTTGAGAACACAAACATGAAGCATATCCTCAAGAATATATATAGATCTTTTTGTTTGTCCATATGACTATGGATGGTATTCCATACTCAAATGGATGTGAGATCCTAGTACCTCATGAAGGCCTCTCCAAAAACAAGTAAACCGAGGATCCCTATCAGAGACTATATCAGATGGAACTCCATGCAACCGAACAATCTCTTTCACATAGAGATCCCCCAACTCATCAACTTTGGTTTTATCTCAAATACATATAAAGTGAATTGAATTGGTTAGCCTTTCGATCACAACCCATATTGTATTATTCTTTCTTTGGGTATGAAACTACCCAGCCAAAAATTCCATTGAGATCTCATCCCACTTCCAATTCGGAATTGGAAGTAGCTGAAGCAAACCCAAAGGTTTCTGGTGCTTGGCCTTCACCTGATGTCATGTATAGAAATGTGAGACAAACTCAATAATGTCCCATATCATGCCTAACCACCAGAAATACCGCTATATATCATAGAACATCTTAGTGGTTCCTGGGTGCACTACCCATTAGGAGTTATGGAAATCTCCCATCAAAAATTTCTTTACCACTAATGGCACAAAAAATCGATTTTGATAGCATATAATACACTCTTTGGAGAACAACCACTAGGAAACTATCTCCCAACCATAAAGAAAGTCTATAAAACACATCGTAAAGATATTGATACTGAAGAATCATTTTGAGAAGATCATATGTCAACTGAACACTAGCCAAGTACACCTCAACCCTGATTCTTGGACTCCATTATGAAACTGTGAAAAGAGATCCATCAAGTTCCACTCTTCTGAAGATTATTTCACAGTTTGGGTCGGAAGTTTACTGCTTAAATCATCTGCAATGACATTCACTTTCCTAAGGGTATAGGTGATGTCAAAATCAAATGATTATAGGTATTCCACCCAATGCCTCTGGTAGAGATTCGGATCTTTTTTAGAGAATATGTAACTCAAGCTCTTATGGTCTAAAAACATGGTAAACCTTTCTCCATAAAGGTAATTTCTCCAACTCTTAAGCGCATGAATCACAACTACAAGTTTAAGATCATGGGTCAGATAGTTCTTCTCATGTGGCCTAAGCTAATGAGATCCATAAGCAATGACATGATTACCTTGCATAAGAATGTAACCCAAGCCTGAACTCGATGCATCATAGAAGACCACATAGCCCTGCCGGGACTTTGGAAGAGTCAACACCATAGTAGTAGTCAAAATACATTTTATCTCAACAAAATAATTCTAACATGTTTCATCCCAAGTAAAATTTACTCCCTTTTGAGTTAGGGAAGTCATCGGAGAAGCCAACTTTGAGAATTCCTTAACAAATCGGTGATAATAACCATCTAGACCCAAGAAGCTTTGGATCTCAAAAACATTATGTGGTTATTCCCATGTCATAACATCTTTTACCTTTTCAGGATCAAATGAAATACCATGCTCTGACACCACTTGTCCTACAAATTTTACCTCTTGAATCTAGAAGTTTCACTTCAAAATCTTGGCATAAAGTCGGTGATTTCTCAGCAAACTCAGAACTATTCTCAGATGATGCACATGATCCTCCTTAGATTTAGAGTAAATAAGGATGTCATCTATGATGACTACCAAAAAGGTATATAGATACTCATGTAAAATTCCATTCATAAATTCCAAAAATACCGTAGGAGAATTTGTTAAACCAAAGGGCATATCAAGGTACTCATAATGTCTATACCTACTCTGTAAAGCAGTTTTTTGAATGTCAGATTCTTTTATTATTAACTGATGGTATCCATAGTAAACATCAATCTTCGAGAACCAATTTTCCCCTTTCAACTGATCAAACACATAATCTATCCATGGAAAATGATATTTTTTCTTCATCATAACTTGATTGAGCTTTTGGTAATCAACACACAGGCGAAGTGAGCCATCAGCTTTCTTAGAAAATAGAACCAGAACCGCACAAGGTGACACACTCAATCATATAAATCCTTTCTCTAGAAGATCATCCAACTAGGGATTCATCTCTTTCAGTTCATCTAGTGTCATACGTTAAGAGGAAAATAAAACTAGTTGAGTACTAGGAATTAAGTCAATGGTAATCTCAACCTTCCTTACCAGCAGCAAACCGAAGAAATTAGAAGGAAACACTTCAAGAAACTCGATGAAAACTAGAGTGAGATAACCACTCAAAGGTTCCCGCTCCAGATCAAAAGAAAACACTAATATTACTTTCCCCAACTCCAGATAAGAAGGTCCAGTCCTACTTGACCTTGGATCCCATTATCCTTGAAAGACAAGAGACACACCACTGGGTGTAGTCAGGTAGACCTGTCAAAGATAAAAATCAATCTAGGATTTATTGGCAATGATCCAATCCATCCCAAAAAAAAATTCAAGAGGATTCATGTCGAGAACCAGAAAACTCCAAGCAATCTTGACATATGATAAAGAGAAGACACAAGTGGAACTATGGAGACCCTGATCTCTCTTTGTACCAAGGGGTGTTGTAATATCCATTTCACAAGATAAAAGATCCATAGTAAGATTTAAAAAATTAACAATACGGGTTTAAATAAATGAATGAAATGCACCAATATCAAATAGAACAGTCACTAATGATGAAGCTATAGTAATGGAATCTCTCACAATCGTTGGACTCGTGTCTACTTCCTCTGGATACTCTTCCACTGTGTGAAGTAGCTTTGTTATGGATGTTTGTGGTTGGAACCATTTTATATGTGAAGCATCTGAATTCCCCATAGTTTTAAGAGGATCTGATGATCCCATTCCACTATGAAGAGTAGAATATATATGGCAGAATCTCTATAAGTTCCATGAATGTCCATAGGAGCCACAATTCTTGGGTGCCTTGGTGAAAACCCCTTTTGAATTTCCTCTCTTTCCACACTGGTAGAAAATAAAAGAACTTCCTCTTGGTGTAGTAGGAAGTATAGAATTACCCTTCCATCGAGAACTACCTAAAGAATCATCACACTTCCACTTTCCTTTTAAGGAAATCATGTTGCCACTAGGAGAGAAAGAGAACTCCTGATAACCTTGGCCTTCCAGTCAGGTCTATCTAGACCATCAGCGCTCTATCCAATACATCTACATAAGAAGGCATCTTCAGCAAGAAGACCTAAGAAAGAATATTCTAAGGAAGTCCCTACTATAACCTTCAATCCTTCATCTTCTCATTCAATACAATCTCAGGTGCGAAATGCCTGAGTTCATCAAAACGGTTTGCATACTCTGTCATGGTCTTGTCATCCTGCTCAAGCTTGAAAAACTCTGTAGCCTTAGATAACAACATCTACTCTGGATATAACTATTCAGTGAAAAGAACCTTGAAGTCCTTTCACTTTAATCCCTCATGCTTCTTCATTTTTACCATAGTTTCCCACCATATCCCTCTTGGTCTTTCCAGCACGAAGGTGGTGCGCTTCACTTTGATTTCATCAGATGTTTCCAAGAACCCAAAAAATTTATCCATCATACTCAACCATTCCTTAGCCTCTTAAGGATCATTTGATCCTTTTAACGATGTTGGTTTCTAGTGAAGGAACTCCCAGGTACAAATCTTGAGAACGTCCCTCTGAGGTTCCATAGCTGGAGGTTGATCGGGAAATGGGGGTGGTTCCTGTCCTAGAGCTTGGACAGTGCGCATAATCACCTCAACTAGATTCGGATCTACTATAGGATTCGCTCACTGAGGTTCATCAGCAGGCTCATCTTGGGTCCAATTCGCACATCTTCTCAGAGGCATAATGCTACACAACATTATTAGACAATAAGAAGACACCATATTACAAACAAACAAAGCAACAAGGGAGATTAATTCCAACATATAGAATAACAAGAATTGGATTTCACTATATCCAAAACAAATTAAGGAAAAGAGTAGAATTAATCCACAAGATGACTTTACCTAACCACTCCTGGAAACTTAAGGTTCATTGTGGTGAGAGGTGGCTAGGAACTCAATCCCAAATACCTCCTAAGTCCCAACAAGATTTCACAAATACATACTGACTTCAAGATAAAAGCTCAACCAGAACCTTTGATACTAATTTTTCATGAACCAACCTAAGTACCTTGGTAACCTGATAACCTATTCGGTACTGACATAGTCTAAAGGGCATTCTCGATCCCCATAGGTCAGTGACTAGCACCTGGCATCATACAAAATGAAAGTGGGAATGGTTTTTCCATAAGCATTGAGAAAGTAAAATAAACAAAACAGTATACATATTCAAAGAAACTCCACTGGGAGTAATGTACCAGAATTCAAACAGACATTAAATCCTGAAGTACTGTAACCAATGTACCAAAACAGGGAAAACATCCCAAGTCCCAACCCAGACGCAACTCACCAAGTCCAATGTTTAATAGCTAGATCCACCTCGAATAGATATTTTACCCTTTATCAAACCTGTAAGGAGATAATCTATAAACACACGAAGGCACAAGTAGGGTGTGATCCAAATCCGAGTAGGATTTCACCAAAAGATTCCATAACAAGATGATAATATCGAATTAACTAGAAATGTGCTTTCAATTTTAAAACAAATAGGTTTGGCATATCAAGAGAATATTTAAACAAATCATTATTTACGATTTAAAAGATGGAAATAATTTAGAAATTCATGCTTCACATTTCAAATAATGGAAATAAATTTCAAAAGATGGAATTTTCCTTTGACCAAAGGGCTCTTTACACAAAAGGAACTTTTCACAAAAATGGATTAAATAAACAGTTTTATATGAAATGGTTTATATAAATTCTCAAGTCATGTAAAACAGTTTACAAAAATGGAATATATACATTTTAAATACAAACAATCGAGCAATGTGGTCATGTGCCTAATAAGGTATGAAAGTTCTAGGCTATAAGGATCTCACACTCATAGTGAATGAAAAATATGTACATACGCCCCTTTGAACCTAGGCCAAAGAGGACTCATCACCATCACCTAAGGGATGTGATGTGTGGATATGATGTTTTGGAACATTATAAATTATAAAGTATCATCTAGATAACTCACTAACTACCTAAGGATTTCATGTGCTCAAGTAAAAAACAACAATGGATAATTTATTTTAAGATTGCTTAAAATACAACTAATCTCATTCTCCATTTCAAATATTCCAATTTTTCCTTTAAACCCCATAATGGGGTTTTAATCAAGAACATAACTTTTCACCAAGATAAAACCTTATGGTTTCTATCAAAAAAATAATCCATTTTTCATAAATAAATATTTGAAACCAATTCATGAAATTCCACAATCCAATCTCACAATTAAATTCTTCAATTTAATTTTCTAGTAATTCCATCAATTTCATAACAAACCCCCAAATCACTGGAATTGGGGTTTTCACAATTTTCTATCAAATTCATTTCACAATTTAAAATAAACAATTGAAACTTTCCCAATTTCCATAACCACACCCCAATTAACTTGAATTGGAGGTTTTCTGATTTCATGCCAAAAAACCATTTCAAAACCCCAATCCAAAGGAATTGGTTTTTCTCCAACAAACCAATTGAAATCCATTTTTTAAAAAAAATCAAACAATTTCATTTAACTCAAATAATTGAAATTAAAAAAATCAATTTTAGGTTAATATAAATTGGGCATCAAGATGGAACCACCTACCTTTTTCTCATGGAAACACAAATCTCGTGACATACCCGCTAACAAAAATGAAGGCACAAAAGATCTAGGAACTCAACCTAGAAACAAGATTTTAAAACACGAAGTTTAGATCCATCAATTCCAAGATGATCTATAAAACCCCAAGGAGGAAAAGAGAAAGAGACAAAGAGATGGAGAGAACGCTTACCTAGTAAGTTACTCTACAACCGCAATAACAACCGAAAGTTGAATGAAACCATCCAGAAGGGTTTGAGGGCTCCAAAGTTGCTTAGGAAAGCCTCTAAGGTAGAGAGGAAGAAGTTCAGGAGAGGAGGAATAAGATTTTCAACCGGGATACCTGTTTAAAAACAAAGCTTGGGGTTTTAAACGGTGTGTAGCCCACTTACACATCATGTAATTGAAAATTTTCATATCCTCCAAAAAACTCATAGTCTTTTTCTTAAAACAAATTATTTTCATTTTAGGATTTACACATCGTGTAACCATATTACACAATGTGTAAATCTCCAGCAGGTTGTAGAAACGACCGGTTGAAGCTGAGAATCCAACAAATCAGTGACTTCACCATTACAGGTATCCTCCCAATTCCTTGGCCCTATTCAGACAAAAAAAACCACGATAAGGTTAAAGACGTGTCTGACAGATCGATAATGGGATGTTACTTCATGTATATGTGCGTGTGTTGCCTTTATTGTTTTTCAATAAATTTGTGAGGTTGTGGTTTTGGATTACCAAATCCATGATCTGAACCATTTTAGTAATTATATTATTAAATATTTACAATAATTATATTAATAAATTTAAATAATAGTGTAAATAATACTAATAATGTAGTTAATAATATAATTAAAAATAAATCTTAATTAAATTAGTAATATATAAAATATAATTTGTAATAATAATGTTATTATTAGCAATTTATTATATTTTTAAATATATTTTAAATTTATTTAAAAATAAATATTTATAACTATACAGATATAAATGTATAAATATGGAATTATAATTATATAATTACAAATATATTTATAAATATAATTATAAATAATTTCATATTTATAAATATATATTTATAAATATATATTTATAAATATATTTAAAGAATTACAACTATGTATTTATAAACATAATTATAAATATATATTTACAATTATAAATAAATATATATAATTTTAATATAATTATATATAAATATATATATATACATACAATTATAAAAAACTATATATAATTAAAATATATTTATAAATAATTTTTTTAAGTAATTTTAATTATGTATTTATAAATATAATTATAAATATATATTTATAAATATATATATATATATATATATATTCCATTATAAATAAATATAATTAAAAAAATATATAATTATAAATATATATAAATATAAATATATATATAATTATATATATATATACGCATTTAAATATATTTACATATACATAAATTTAAAGACTTGTAATTATGTATTTATGAATATAATTATAAGGATATATTTATAAATAAAAATTTATTTATATAAATACATATTTGTAATTATAAATAAATATAGTTATAGATATATATATATATATATATAATACTGTATATAATTATAAATCATAAATATATTTATAATTGTATAAATATAAATATATTAATAATTATATAATTATAAATCACTTTATAAATAAATATTTATATTATATAATTATAAATATATTTATAATTATATAATTATTAAAATATATTTATCATTATATAATTATTAAAATATATTTACAAATATGCTTAATATTTATATAATATATATATATTTACAAATATATTTTTATAAATTTATTGATAAATAAATATTTATAAATATGTTTTAGGTTTATAAGTCTCGTACACTACTGGAAATTGGGGCATTTGCGACAGGATACACACCTATCGCAAATAGCTTCATCATGGTTTTTAAATATCTTATTGCAACGGGACCCGCCGCAAATACTATTAGCGACAGTTCCCATCACAAATAGTTACAAATAGTGTAAAAAATAAAAAATAATAATGATGATGATAAAATAATATTAATATTAATGAAATAATAATATTAATATGAGTAAATTAAATTAAATTATAAAATAATAAAATAAAATTCATATAATAATAAAAATAATATTGATGATAGGATAATAATATTATTATTAATATTAATATTGCTAATATAATAAAAAATTATAAAATAATGAAAACCTCAATATTCACAAAAAAATATAATAAAATAATAAAAAGAAAATAATCAAAAATAATAATTAATAAAATAATAAAAATAATCAAAAGAAAATAATCAAAAATAATAATTAATAAAATAATAAAAATAAAATAATCAAAAATAATAATTAATAAAATAATAAAAATAATAAAAAATTAAATAAATTAATAAAGTAATAAAAAATAAAAAATGTAATATTCACAACAATATAAAAAATGCACTATATAAAAATGTAGACAGTTAATATTACAAACACAGTTTACATTCAAATGTTTGATCATAAAAAATAAATAGATCACTGAGGGGGAGGGTCGTCTGGAGGATATGGTAGAGGGAACCCCATCCCTAAACCACAAGTTAGACATCGCATGTACTCCAACTGCTCTTGCCGTCATCGACGCATCTCCTCCTAAATCTCCTCCTATTGCTGCTGCTGTCGTAGGAACTCTTCATGTTGTTGCTACTGTCATTGACGCATCTGCTCCTGCTCACTGTGCATACTCTTAAGCTCAATCTGATCTCGCAGTTGCTCTTAATATTGTGTAGCAGATGATGATGACTCTCCATGAGCTCTTCTTGAGCTGGATGTCGACATCATAGTAGTTCCATAATAATCCATAGACGTCAATTGAGAGTTGATACCAGCAACTTAGCATTTCTCGAAGGCATACTAAGTCATTTTCATTCATGATGTCTCATCAAATCGGTGGGCACTGGTCTGAGCATCGGTCTTAGTCTGACTCTCAGTCTGCGTCTAAGATTTCACAGTCTCATATGACTCCTTCAATTGTGATTTAAAAGTAAAATAGTTAAAATATTATTTGCAGTTAAATTTTAAACTCAAAAAGAAAATATATTGACCACAATCTGACGCTGGTGAGCACTCTAATCTCTCCAGTGGTTAGATCACTATACATCCTCTTATAAACATCAAACTCTGAAATGTCAGGCTGTTTGAATGTCTATATGAATATAAAATAAACTTTTTACATTTTAAAGTTATATAAAATATTTAAAAAAAGTATTAAACATATGTTCCCTACGCGTACTGAATGTACGACTGCCATCTCAATGTGTTGCCTCCTGTCTCCCCCAGTTTTGTCGACCTACTGATGAACGATCACCCAAATAGTGTGAACATAATCCATCCCAAACCTGAGATGAAATGTAATTAGTTCAGTGGATGCGACAAGACTCATCAAACTCTGTCACTCCTGCTTTCTCCATTGCTTTCCTTCTCAAATTGTGTAAAAACTGACTGCAATGTTGACGCATAGTCCCAAGTCATGCCTTCCAGAAAGCCCCAAGCATGCTCTCATCAATAGGATTCTATAAACCCTGCAAATAATTTATAATATCAAGTTATTAATTAAATTAATTTCAAGATAAATACTATTTATTTACGTATCAGCTAATGATCAAACATGCGGTGTTATACATCAACGGGAATATGATCCCATGAGACCCGTGCTTCAAAAAAATAATTGCGTAGAATAGCACTCCTATGTCCAGTAGCTATATGCATAAATATGTGAAAAAAAAAGAACAAATAATCAAACAATTAGTATATAAATAAATTATTGAAAATAACTAAAATACACAGGTAAACATACATCTGCACACGTGGATTGAAGCCAAGATGTGGATGTCGCTTGGGAATCGGGTTAGGAATCATCAAACACGTAAGACCACACCCCCTCTGAGTCCCCCCTGAACTGCCAATAGTCTTAGGGTCATATGACCCAACATCCTGCTCGTCCAAAGGTAGCTCAGCTTCCTACAATAGACGATACATATCCTCATCCATCTGAAACACGAAATGATTTTTGTTAGTAAAAAATTGAAAAAAACTATTATATATAGATATATATTATATATGATTATAACTATCATTTAACTGTTTCAATATTCATCTTCATCCTCATCTTCATATCTGACAATGTCAATGTCTTCATATTCCTCATCATCATCAATTTCCATATGACTTTCAATTTCATCATCTCTTGTCATTTAAAATTCATTTGTAACATCATTAACATCATCACCACCATCGACCCTTAATTGTGGGGTGCCATTATTGATATCTTTATCTCTTCGCAAAAAATATGGATTTGGATCAGTCTCTTGAAAAATTTCAATTCCTTCTACTTCAACAGAACCACATTCACTTTGAGTAAACTAATTTTCTTGAGATTTGATTTTTATTATGATCCACCAATCAATCAACTCTCTTGAAGTAGCATAATATTTTGAATAAAAATTTGATGTGCATGATGATCCTATAAAAATGGTTCATTTATTCTAAGAATACGTTTATATTTAATATTAATGATTTCATGGTTCGAATGAACATGCAAGCCTCTCTCAATATCCAATCACTGAAATTTAAACATCATTATATAATGTTGTCCCAGATAACACATTTCAATAATTTCTTCTAGCATGACATAAAAATCAACTTCAGTTTCTCTATGATGAGATCATCTCAAGAAAACACCATTATTCATTTTTTTTTTATTCCTCATATGCACGTGTATGAAATTGAAAACCATTTACCACATATACATTATAAGATTTAACCATTTTTATAGTGGGTTGCTCAATACATACAATAAATTGTCAATTTTATAATCATATTGAGATACCTAAAAAATTTTAAAACAATTATCAATATAACATATAATAAATTTATTTTATATGTTAAACCAAAAATAATTTATGTTACCGGTTTTTGAAACTAATAGGAAAAGTTTTTTTGTCGACGTTCTTCAAGAGCAGCTACTGTAATTTGTGGAAATTGTTTCTTGATATGATTATCATATAACCTAAAAATAAAATAATATTAATTTACTGTAACAAAAATTATAGAATAAGTAATAGGAGTACTCACAGTACAAATGATGTCATTTATTTACAGTTGAGCAGAACATATATATGAGCTCTGTGGTGTTCATCATCTGAAATCCATCGTTCATAAACTCCACTAAATCCAAGTTTGGGATGATTAAAAAATGATAATTGATTACCCATTTAATCATCAAAATTTCCCTCGTTATGGTTCATATGGTTGTGTTTTGATGGATATTCATATTGTAAGTAATGAGAGTATAAAAAGGAAATTTCCTCTTGCAAATAAGCTTCTGCAATTGAACCTTCAATTAATGCTTTATTACGTGCTTTTTTCTTCAATTTCTTCATGCATATCTTGAATGGGTACATTTATCAAAACTGTACCAGACCTCCAAATTTTTCTTCATATGGAAAATTTAATATCAAATATTCCATTCAATCAAACAAAGTCGGTAGCAAGATTTTTTCCTGTTTACATAAAATTAAAACAACATCTTCTTGAAGTATTCTTAATGAATCGTAGTCACTTCTCACCACAAAAATGTCTTGTAAAAAATATGATATATCTATTAGCGCATCAAAAATCATAGAATTCAACATACCTCTTAATCCAATTGGTATAAATCTTTCCATTATAACATGACATTCATGACTTTTTAATCTCGTAATATGATCATTTTTGACACATCTGCCCAAATTGGAAGCATAGCCACCTATAAGTTTCAAATCTACAATCCACTAAAAAAATAATTGATTCTATTTAGAGAGTGTATAATACATTTTTGGCTTCATTAACTTCTATTATCTGACATTTTCAAATAGTTCAAGTTTTGGTCGCTTGAAAATTTGGGAAAGATATAATTGTACCTTTACATTATCTTTTCTCTTAACTAGTGTATCCAAAACTATATGAAATAAATTATCAAAATAGTTCTTCTCAATATGCATGAAATCCAACATGTTACAGACTAGCAAATCAGACCAATATGACAGATCCCAAAAAATGCTCAGTTTTATCCAATTATGTTCTTTCCCAAAGCCATCATTTTTTTGTCGGTTTATTATTGGTCTAAATGTGATGGGAGGTAATGAAGAGACAATTGATTTTAACTTTGTACCTGAGATCATTGTTGGAGGTCCATCTCTTTCAATTGTACCTTTTCTGAAATGATATTTTTTCCTTCGAAAAGGATGATCAATTGAAAGGAATCTACGATGACAGTCGAAAAAAACAAGGTTTTTCCATTGATGAGCATAAATGGTTTTCTATATCTTATACAGTATGGACATGATTTTAGACCATATGTAATCTATCAAGATAACATATCATATGCTGAGAAGTCATTAATTTTCCACATCAATGTAGATTTTAGCAAGAAGTTTTGTTTCATAGTAACATTAAATGTACTAACACCATTACTCCACAATGAATTTAACTCATCAATCAACGGTTTCAAATAAACATCAATATTTTTTTGGATGTCCTGGAATTAATGTGGTCAAAAAGATATATGGTTCCTTCATCAACATCCAAGGAGGTAAATTGTACGGAGTTATAAAGAAATACCAACATGAATATTGATTAACGTAAGAACCAAATGGATAGAAACCATCAGTAGAAAGACCCAATCGCACATTTTGGGATTCTAAAGCAAAATACAGATGCACTTGGTCAAAAATTTTCCATGAATCACCATCATAGGGATGATTTAAGGTTTTACCAGTTGGAATGTTGGTTTTGTTTCGTGATATAAATGTTGTTGTGTTCTAAGATGTAAATAAACGTTGTAATCTAGGTGTAAGTGGGAAATATCTCAATGGTATTATAGGAATCAATCCATACTTTCCTTTTTGAGCCTCTTTATACCTCAATTGTCAACATGTGGTACAACTATGAAATGACTCATTTTTACCATAATATAACATGCAATCATTTGAACATGCATGAATCTTCTAATAACCAAGACCCAAATTACGAACTAGCCTCTTACTCTCATATAATTTTTTAGGAAACACAATTCCTTCAGGTAGCAGTGTTTTTACCAAAGATAATATCTAATCAAAACACCTATTTGACATTCCATTATCTGATTTAATAGCCATAAATTTAGAAACTGCTTTAAATATTCTTATCTTGCAACCAGGATATAAGGAATCCTTAGTGGACCTCAAAAACTTATAAAAATAAGATGGTTCCAACTTAGGAGTTAAATTAATATCATCTTGAGTTTCATCTTGTTGAAAAAACGGACCTTCCACATCATGTACTAAATTTTTAAATCGTACTAGATCTGAAACCAAATTATTAGTATCTTCTTTAAAACTACATTCACCATGTTGATACCCAAAAACATAATCTGTTTAAAAACCAAAACACAATAAATGAACTCCAACATTGTCAAATGTGTCAAATGTCCTCAGAGCAATTTTTTTGCAAGGACACTTAATTGTCACTTCTGAAACAAATTCTGGTTTTGATGATGTAAATAATAAAAAAGTTTCAACACCCTCAATATATACAGGATTTAAACTAGAACCGTTTGGATTCTTGCACTGATTTATCCAAGAGTGATCATCTAATAATGATTTTTACTGACTTCCTTGTTCTATATTTCTCTAAAAAATATAAAATAATTAGTTTTTGTATAATTTGATATAAGAAAAACACTATCCAAAAAATATAAGGCAATTGAATTCCATTTTCTACCAAATTATAATAATTTCTATTATTTAATACTTATTTATAGTATTTTTTAAAACTTTTATACTAATCCATACTAACTTATAATAATTTATACTAATTACCACTAATTATTATTAATTATAGCTAACTTGTACCAATAATTGTTAATTACTGGTGACACAATTTCCAGCGGATTGGTGGCATCTCTTTTACCCGACGACTCATCTCCACTGTCTCTAATAGAAATCACTATGAAAAATCTGCTCAGATGTATGAATATCCATTTCTGTATACACGAAGATGGAGAGTAGTGTGTTGAGGCCTCACCACTCTCCATCTTTGTGCATACATAAATGGATATTCGTACGTCTAAGTAGATTTTTCATAGTGATTTCAGTCAGACACAGTGGAGATGATTCATCAAGAAAAAGAGCCTCTTTTGCTCGACGCCTCATCTCCTTGCAACTTTCTCCAATTGAAATTAGTATGAAAAATATGCTTTGATGTACGCATATCAATTTTCATATGCACAAGAATGGGGAACAAGAAGGACTCGTCACGCTGCTCTCCATTATCATGCGTACGAAAATGAATATTCATACGTGTAGACATATTTTTCATAGTGATTTCAGTGGGAGAAAATTGTAAGGAGATAAAGCATCAAGAAAAAAGGAGCCACTAATCCACTAGAAATTGTGCCAATTTATTACAATTTCTTCCTAATTATTTCTAGTTATTGCTAATTATTCATAATTATTACTAATTATTATAATTTGTTACTAATTATTAGAATTTGTTAGAAATTATTATAAATTGTTAGAATATATTATTAATTATTACTAATTGTTGCAATTTATTACTAATTGTTGCAATTTATTAATAATTATTGCAATTTAGTACTAATTTTTACAATTTATTACTATTTTTTATAATATATTACTATTTATTACAATTTATTACAAATTATTACAAATTATTACAATTTATTACAATTTATTACAAATTATTACAAATTATTAAAATTTATTACAATTATTACAATTTATTAGTAATTGTTACAATTTATTACAATATATTACAAATTACTACAATTTATTACTAATTATTACAATTTATTACTAATTACTACAATTTATTACTAATTATTACAATTTATTACTAATTATTACAATTTATTGCAATTTATTACTAATTATTACTAATTGTTTCAATTTATTACTAATTGTTTCAATTAATTACTAATTATTTCAATTTATTACTAATTGTTTCAATTTATTACTAATTATTACTACTTATTATAATTTATCACTAATTTTTACTAATTTTTATAATTTATTAACAATTATTACTTATTACTAATTCGAATTTATTACTAATTATTCAAATTTATTACTAATTATTCAAATTTATTACTAATTATTCGAATTTATTACAAATTATTCAAATTTATTACTAACTATTCGAATTTGTTACTAATTATTCGAATTTATTACTAATTATTAGAATTTATTTCTAATTATTAGAATTTATTACTAATTATTGGTATTTATTACTAATTATTAGAATTTATTACAAATTATAACTAATTATTACTAATTATTAGAATTTATTACTAATTATTTCAATTTATTACTAATTATTGCTAATTATTACTAATTATTGTAATTTATTACTAATTATTACTAATTATTACTAATTATTACAATTTATTACTAATTATTGTAATTTATTACTAATTATTAGAATTTATTACTAATTATTTGAATTTATTACTAAGTATTCAAATTTATTACTAATTATTACTAATTATTAGAATTTATTTCTAATTATTTCAATTTATTACTAATTATTTTAATTTATTACTAATTATTGCAATTTATTACTAATTATTGCAATTTATTATTAATTATTGTAATTTATTACTAATTATTACAATTTTTACTACTCATTGAAATTTATTACTAATTATTATAATTTATTTCAATTTATTACAATTTATTACTAATTATTCGAATTTATCAGTAATTGTTGCAATTTATTAGTAATTGTTGCAATTTATTACTAATTATTACAATTTATTACTAATTGTTGCAATTTATTACTAATTATTAGAATTTATTACTAATTATTAGAATTTATTACTAATTATTCAAATTTATTACTAATTGTTACTAATTATTAGAATTTATTACTGATTATTGCAATTTATTACTAATTATTGTAATTTATTACTAATTATTGCAATTTATTACTAATTATTGCAATTTATTACTAATTATTGCAATCTATTACTAATTATTACAATTTATTACTAATTATTGCAATTTATTACTAATTATTCAAATTTATTACTAATTGTTGCAATTTATTAGTAATTGTTGCAATTTATTATTAATTGTTGTGATTTATTACTAATTATTCGAATTTATTACTAATTATTCGAATTTATTACTAATTATTCGAATTTATTACTAATTATTAGAATTTATTACTAATCATTACTAATTATTAGTAATTATTGGTAATTATTAAAATATATTACTAATTATTGCAATTTATTACTAATTATTGCAAATTATTAATAATTAATGCAATTTATTACTAATTATTGTAATTTATTACTAATTATTCGAATTTATTACTAATTATTCGAAGTTATTACTAATTGTTACAATTTATGACTAATTGTTGCAATTTATTACTAATTGTTGCAAATTATTACTAATTGTTGCAATCTATATATTTACTAAAGAAGACTTTTTTCCAACACGTGTCACTCCCACAGCTCATTCCTCCTAACTCGCATACCCGACTTCATTCCTACCACCTCTTTTCTATCCATCCGCATTGCGATTTACCTCCGCCGCTCACCCTGCTGAAAACCCTATGTAGCCTCCCTCTTCATCTGACGACTCCTCCAGAATCAGCATCTCATCTCAAAAAAATTCATGCCACAACTTTCTATTAGTTCTAACACTCTTTGAAACTCCACATCGTCGCTCCTTCGATACATCATCTTCTTGCCTACAGATACTCTCGCTGTCGTGCCTGAAATATTCTGATTCACATGATCGAAATTATCCTCTACTTTCGCTTCATCATCGACCGATGTCAACACCAAGATACTTCTCCAAAATCAACAGCCAACACTTATTTGCGACACACTGCCTCCATCTCTACGGAAATTCACAAACTAGGGTTTCGGAACCTACTGCACTCGGTGTCGGAACTATTGGGTTTCAACTATTTCTTGCTCGGTTACCAGGCAGCAGGTGTAAGCTTCCGAAACAGGTGTGTGTGCATACTCGACTGTGATACCTATAACTTTAGTTCATCGTCAATTTTTTTTGCGGGTTTACAAAGGGTTATGCGATTTCATTATACTTTATCCTAATTCAATAGTGACAGTATTATTTGTCTTCATCATTTATCTTAACCTGTAAGTAGACATGTAACTAGACAACCAACCATAACAGTATCTTCATGAAGATTCTAATTATTATTTGTCTTCAGCATTTACATTCTCAATAATATGTTCATAATACTACCTCCAAGTAGCCATGTTATATTCAATCGGTCATTTCTCATCGACTGCTGAGAAATATCAAGGTTTATATTTGACTGATTGCAGTCACTGTCATATGTACCATTTGGACATAAAACCCTTAGAATGTGACTACACGCACGTTCTAAGGAACAATTGTCTTTAGAATATATATTGTATATAATCTGATCACAATATTGCATTGCATGGTTTTATGGTTCTGTTCTATTCCTTTACAATCAAATAAAAAGATACACGATATAAACATGCACTCCCCGTTGAGATACAGACACACACAGCTTCAAAGAAGACTATTACGACACCAACGACAATCAGGTTGTCTTCTTTTCTCCCAGCAGTCCTGATATTGTTTCGTTATTTATCAAACAATAACTTCTAAGTTTATGATAATTGCAATTCCACAGGTAGATTTTCTACTGAAACATTAATGCAAGTGAACCTATAACACCAACAGTAAACACACAAAGAGGAGTCTGTTTGCCTTTTTCACCAATACCAAGTAATTTTCAGTTCAATTTACTAAGTCCATTACTGTTTTTTTTAGTTAACATATTTCAAATTAACATATCATACCACTTTACTATAGTATCTTGCTTCCTGAAAATATATATTCTAACATTACTGAGAATATTACGGTAAAACTAACTAGGGGACAATGTTTTACAACTGAAGCTGTCACACCAGCTAATGACAAAGTTTTACGTCGATGCATTCCATTCTCACCTATATGCAGCAACGGTAATTTCGGTTTACTATCTCCAATTTAAATACATTGAATTCATACTGCAAAATAGGTAATCATGCCTTGCTAAAACTTTTCATCTTCCTATTTCATGGTCCCTCAAGACTGTTTGGATCTATCAACAATATACGGTGGATCAAACAAAAAAAGCAATGACTGAATACCATGATACAACACAATCTTTTATTCTATAAGCATGTTGTCAATGAACATTGTTTCAAAAAATGTACAATATGTTGCATTTCTATTAATCAAATTCATGTCCCAACATTACTCTTACAAGGTATGAATACAAATGGATGTAATATTACAGAGCCATCTGATGCCTCCTCGTCACTGTAAGCACAAATCAGTTGACTACATGATTTACTCTATGTCAGTGCAATATTGATTTATACACATGCGCCTTCAATAATGAACAGTGCTACTTATACTGCTATCGGAAACTGAATTCCTTTTTCATCCACAGGTGTGTACTAAATTCCAACTACCATTTCAAGTTTCTCATCTCTATGTATTTATATATTGACAATTTATAATATTTAATAACAATGTAACCAATGGTGTCGTTCTAATAACATAATCATGTAGGTACTACACATCCGCCCGAGGAACAGCAAGCAATGAATCAGACGACCACAGAAACTATTGCTTCAACAAACTATGACATAACTCCTGCTATAAACTTCAGAGGTATGTCAAGTTTAGATTATATTTTCAACAAAAAAACTGTTTCATTTTATGTTTTCTGTTATTATTTTGACATTAATAACAAATAACTACAAAGTTTAATGTTGCAGATAAATCACTACAACTACAAAGTCCTGAACAAACAGGTTATTTACATTTAAGTAATACTCAAATTATAATATTTAATAACAATTTAACCAATGGGGTTATTCTAATGATAGAGGCATGCAGATACTACACATCGGCCCAAGGAACTGCAAGCAATGAATCAGACGACCACAGAAACTACTCCTTCAACAAACTCTGACAGAGCTCCTACTATAAACTTCAGAGGTCTGTCATAGTTTAGATTATATTTTCAACAAATGACTATTTCATTGTATGTTTTCTATTATTAATTTGAAATTAAAAACAAATAACTTCAAGTCTAATGTTGTAGATAAATCACTATAACTTCAAAGTTCTGAACAAACAGGTTATTTACATTTAAGTAGTACTCAAATTACTACCTTGTATGTGTATACATTATAATTAGAATACTATTTCTATCCCCATTAATATCAACTATACTTACACTTTTCTCCTACAGAATATTCAAAATTTAGATATCCTTCTAACATTTGTGAGTATTATGGTTCAACCTTCTGGTATGAAGAGAGGAGTAAAAAATATATCCACAGACATATCCCATGATTTTCTTTATGTTGCTCGCTAGGAAAAATTGCTTTACAGCTGCTGATTGCATGTCCATAATACCTTAGGACATTAGTTTTCAATATAACCTCTACTCATTCAAAAACATTCCAAGACCACATGCACATTTACAATTCAATGTTTGCATTCAAATTATTGGGTGGCAAAGTAGAAAAATCTGTGAACTGTGGAGGGTCTCCAAATGTTTTTAGATTAAATGGACAAAACTACCATTGTATTGAAATTTTATGTCCTCCTGATGGACAACCACCAAAGTTTTCTCAGCTATATGTATATGACACTGCAAATTAAGCTCACAAAAAAGTATAGGCCATCTGGTGACTACTATATTAGGTGGTAAAATCTCAATTTTTTGTCTTCTGATTAAAACTTCTTAACATTTTCGTATGCAGATTTGACGATAGGAATCAAAACTCTGTTATACAATTAAGTGTTGTTCAGAAACTTCAAGAAATGATCCACAAAATAAATTCTTTATCACATAAATTCAGAATAGCTAGGGATGTTATTGATAGTAATGGCACTACAAATTTAAAGTTGTGACTACTTAGAAGACAAGGAAGAGATGCACAAACATACAACTTACCAACTACATCTAAGATCGCAATGTTGATTGTTGGTGACATTGAAGATCTAAATCATGAGAGAGATATCATCATTCAAAGAAAAAGTGGTGAATTTTAGTGCATAGATAATCTTCACCCACTATACCCCCCTCTACAATATCCATTGGTTTTCACAGGTGGATAGGATGGATATGTCGATAACATATTCCATTGTACGAAACCATTCAATTGAAGTGCAAAACTACGAAAAGTAACAATGAGAGAATATTTCTCCTTTCACCTTCAATTGTGTTATAATGATTCATCTTGTCTAATTTAATCTAGGAGGATTCTGCAACAATTTATTGTAGACGCATATACAATTATTGAGTCTCAAAGACTATCTTTTATTCACTTCAATCAAAAGCACTTGAGGGAAGAACTATACAATGGTCTGCAAGATGATTTCCTTAGAGGTGACTGAGATGGGTCTTTATGTGGGAAGCGTATCATTTTACCTTCCACATTTACGGGCGTTCCGAGATATATGATTAAAAATTTCCAAGATTCTATGTCAATTTGTAATTGGGTAGGGTATCTAGATCTTTTTTTAACATTTACATGTAATCCGATGTGGCCTGAAGTTTTGAGATTTGTTAAGTTACAAAATCTTCACCCATCAGACTGTCCTCATATACTTTTTTGAATATTCAATATTAAGGTGGCACAACTCATGAAAGATTTATGAGAAGGATGTTTTTTCAGAAAGTCTCGAGCAGGTATGAAACTTATTCACTAATAATTTTTACTATTTTAATGAAATATTTTACCAGCAAATTACACATTTCTTCCACCTGTTTTCTCATCTATCCTTTATTTTCCAATGTAGTTGTTTGTACTGTGGAGTTTCAGAAAATAGGACTGCCACATGTGCACATTTTATTATTTATTAGTCATGAAGACAAAGTTTTCACTCCAATAGACATTAACAGAATTGTTATAGCTGAAATTCTAAATAAAGGTACCTTCCCAAAACATCATGAAGTAGTTGCAAATTTTATGATCCATGGGCCTTGTGGTGATGTGAATCATTACTCACCTTGTATGCGGAATGGAAAATTCTCAAAATATTATCCAAATAAATTTGTTTAACATACAATAACAGATGGTGATGGTTATGCTATATATCAGAAAAGGAATTCTGGATGTACAGTTGTCAAAAATGGTATAGCATTAGACAATCAGTTTGTTGTGCCATACAATCCAGTTCTACTTCTAAAATATAAAGCTCATCTGAATATTGAAGTTTTCAATCAGTCATCCTATATCAAATACCTTTTTAAATATATAATCAAGGTTCATGATCATGTCACCACAGCACTCTATGACAACAACAAGAATCTGTCTAAGAACAGTGTCAATGAGATTAAAATGTACTAAGACTGCCAGTACATCTCACCTTGTGAAGCTTCTTAGAGGATCTTTTCTTATGATATCCATTTTAGATATCCTCCAGTTGATAGACTGCAGTTTCATTTACCTGGAAAAAACAGTGTGATGTATGCAAACTGTGACAATATTGAAGACATATTAAATAATAGCAACATTTCTAATATCATGTTCACATCTTGGTTTGAAGCAAATCTATTGTACCTAGAGGGTATAAGTCTAACATATACAGAATTCCCAACAAGATTTGTCTACCTCTATCGTGAAAAAAATGGTACCCACGCAAATAGGGATTCAGTATTGGAAGATTGTACTATGTGCCTCTGTCTTCTGGAGAACTATATTACTTTTGGATTCTACTTACAAAGGTCAGAGGTGTGACTTCATACGATTCTATTAGAACAGTGAACAACATTACTCATAGTACATTCAGACAAACCTTCTCAGCCATGGGACTGTTACCTGATGACAATGATTTCATTAAAGCACTAAAAGATGTCTCCGCTTGGGGAATGGGGAACTCTTTGCGAAGAATGTTTTCCAGAATTTTGTTCTCAAATACCATTTCCCGACCTAACATTGTTTGGATTGAAACATGGAAGGTTCTAACCAAAGATGTTATATATTCCCAACAACAACTCCTGCAAATACAAGGTATAAAAAACTTATTGTCTCTATCAATATATATATATGTTAGTATATTTCTTTCTAATACTATTTCCCTCTCCTGTAGACTTGACACTGACAGATCATCAAAGACAAATGTTAGATTTGATTGAAATAGACAACATTCTCCGTAGAAATGGTAAATCTCTGCAATGTTATCCTCCAATGCTCATTCCAGATTACTCATTAGCTACTCAGCTGAATCAGTTGATTGTAGAAGAGCTCAATTACAATAGAGAAAAGTTTCTTAATGAGTACACATCATTGCACAATATGCTTACTATTTAACAAAAACAAGTTATCGGGAGAATTATGTCTACGTTATGTTCTACTGCTGGGGGATTTTTTTTCTTGCATGGATTTGGAGGGACGGGTAAGACATTCATCTGAAGAGTCTTAACATGTTTACTAAGGTAAAAAGGAAAAAAAATTATTTCAGTTGCTTCCATTGGAATAGAATCATTACTCCTACCAGGTGGGAGGACAACCAATTCTAAATTTCGAATTCCGGTATCTATAAATGATCACTCAGTCTGTAATATTTAGCAAGGGAGTGATGCTGTAGAACTGCTACAGTAAAAAAATTGATTATCTATGATAAGGTTCAAATGATTCATAAAAGTTGTTTTGAAGCTCTTGATCGCACATTAAGAGATATACTTTCAGTAAATAATGAAAATTCCTCTAATTTAACATTTGGCAGTTTAACGATTGTCCTGGGTGGAGATTTCAGACAAATACTTCCAGTAATCCCTGGTGGTGATAGAAGTGACATTGTATTTGAAAGTATAAGGTCATCATATCTATGGAAACACTATCATGTTTTAAAATTGACCCAAAACATGATGTTGCAATCTACAAATTCAAATGATGGTTTTGCTGAGGTGCGACAATTTTCTAAGTGGGTTTTGGATATTAGTGAGGGACGTGTTGGTGAGCTCAACAATGGGATAGGTGTATTCAAATCCCATCAACATACCTTCTGAGAACAAATAAACCGCCATTGGAAGAATCTGTTGAATTTTCTTACCTAGATTTCAATAATAACTATAGAGATGTATCATATCTGAAAGGTCGTGCTATATTAGCACCAACCCGTGACATTATTTAGGAAGTCAATGACTGCATGTTAACTCTTAGTACATCAGAAGGAAAATATTACTTCAATTTTTATTATGTTTTCAATGATAGTTTTGATACTTGATTGGCCTAAGAACATATATACAACTGACGTTTTAAATGGTATCAATTTCTCTGGACTTCCTGCACACAAAATTACTTTGAAGATTGAAGTACCAATTATGTTTCTTAGAAATGTAGATCAATCAGTGGGGTTATGCAATGGTAATCATCTTATTGTTACACACTTGGTTGACCATGTCATCAGAGCTGAAATTTTAACTGGTAGTCATTTCGGGTATCTGGCATTCATCCCAAGAATTAATATGACACACAATGATGACAGATGGCCTTTCAAACTACAAAGAAGACAATATCCTTTGACTGTTTCTTATGCAATGACTATTAATAAGAGTCAAGTTCAATCTATGTCTTCTATTTGTTTATATCTTTTCAAGCCTGTGTTCTGACATGGACAACTTTATGTTGCTGTATCTAGAGTGACATCACTAAGGGGTTTGAAAATTTTTCTTGATGATAGAGATAATCCAACCTATGACTGTACACAAAAAATTGTCTACAAAGAAATTTTTGATAACCTTTCTTAGGTATCTTTTCATTAAATATATATACATTTCATTACTTTTATCAATTGAATATATATTATAGAAACAGATTACTTATATTGTTTCTTACTATGTTATATTTGTACACTAATTGAAATCATACAGAAACAAAAACATGTCATGAAGAATGTGTCTTCTGAATGAGATTAGTATTGATGCTGATGAAACATTAAAGATACAAGTCCATGTATTTAATCTATGGCGTAATTCATCACCCAAATTCGAATTTGCTTCTATCGATCTAATTCTTTGTGATGTTGAAGTGAGTTTATCCTCTCCAGAAGTTAGAGTTTATGTACTATTTTCATAATGCTAATACTATGTACTTCTATTGCAGGACATTATTTTATGTAACTGATATGTGTCATATTATTTTTAAAGGTTTAATTTGTAAATTAATAATGCAGGAGACCAAAATTCAGTGTATAATTACTAACCTCCAGCTAATCAGCAAGTACAAACCACTACTGCGTGAAGGCCTATGCTACATCATACAAAAATTCCAAATTGCTCCTAATCAAGGGAGATACTTGGGGGAAAGACATGCTTGCCGACTGGTTTTCACAACAACAACATATGTTTGACCAACTGATGTACAACTACCACTGTTCAGCTTTGAGTTCACTTATTTTGCTAACATTATTAACAAAGTCGTTCATGAACAACAATTAATAGGTACATTTCATTACAACTTTATTTTTGGGGAAAACTACTAATTTCAAATGCATCTTTACTACATATTTTTAATAAATACAATCCACAAATACAGATCTAACATAGTATGCTATTTAATTTTCTCAATTATTGTGTTATTCACACACTGTTAAGGGGGATACTCTTTTCATAAAGAACTATTAGTTTTACATCGCTTTTACCTGTTATAGAAATTATTGGACATCTGCGACAATCATATCCTATACAGTCTATCGGTACTTCTAACCAAAAGATTCAAATTGTTTTAGAGGATGACAGGTTAGCATCTTTGACTTCTCACAATAATTAACATAGGATATTGCAATTACCAACACAACTACTATGATTTCTTGCAGAGGCTTGCGAATAAATTGTAGCTTGTGGGGGAAGTTTTCCAACATAATGTCTGAGTACTTGGAAAACAACAATGACTCCTCTAAAATACTGATCTTACAGTTGGTCAGGGCAAAGCAATTGAGCTATAAGAAATCTATCTACATATTAAAAAATCTTCCATACTTCAAACTATAATGTTCAATAGGTCAATTAAAATTATGCTTATGATGTTCAACATGTTCTATCATATTGAATTAACAACACTTTAATATTTAATATCTTATTGCAAACTTAAATGTTATCAAACTATAGATATCCAACAGTTGTTATTTTCCAACAGCTGACATTCATTAATGCAAACTGAAAATTATAATGTTCCACCAGCTTTTGTGTTCCATTATTATGTTCTTCCTTATTGAAAAATATATTTTTCTAACATCAGTTATGCCTTATTGCAAAATGTAATGTTTATAAATTATAGTTTTTCTCTACACAATGTTCCAAACTTTGACTGTTTTGTTTAAAAATTATTCACTTCTAATTCTGCTTATCCTCTTCAACATGTTCCAGCATCTGTTATTATCACCACTTCAATAAATGCTTCAAAAATACTACTGAACTTGGACATCCTAATAGCCCACAACTTCAGAAGCAGTTAAAATTATAACTGATATTTTTTTCCAGCTATTCTATCTACAAATGCCAAAAACATGATTGACAACTGTATAAAATATTGTCTTGAATACTGCATTTTCTGCATTTAACAGATCTAGGATCATCAGTCATTTGCAATTTGAAAGTCCTCCATCAACAAATTCAAACAGTTTTGTTACACCATTGCCTTATTGGAATAACAAAAAAATTATTTCTGATGTTAAAAAGATTCTGGAGTTAAGTACAATATCTTGAATTTTTTATTTGACTATGTCGTCTATAACACTATTACATGTAAGACCTACTTTAATGAATATATTAATATTAACAATTGTATCACAGCCGACAAGGTGTTTGATTTATGCTACAATAGTTAAACTTCAAAGCACTCATAACTGGTATTTAGAATCATGCAACTCTTGCATGGAAAAAGTAAAAACTGCGGATGGGAATATTTGGTGCCAGAATTGTAAAAAACAACCACGCTTCACTAATCCAAGGTATTCATTTAATGTCTTCCTTAATTGCTAAATATTACTTGGGTATAGGATTACTATACAAATTTAATAGTACTGATACAACCTCATGGATTCTAACAACTATAAATACAATAGTTTTAGAGTTCAACTACTGATGACAGATGAGAAAGACTTGTTGTATGTCGTTCTCTTCGACAAGCACGTCATGAAATTCATAATCAAAACAACTTCTCAATTGAGAGATTCTCTAATACAAGTAATATTCTTGAACTATTTTATCTTCTTCATGTATTTGATGTTATTTTTTAACTCACATTTCTGTTTCATTACATAATAGGACCAGGATGAGTTTGGTTTTCCCCTAGAGCTAAATATTTTCAAAACAAAAAAAATATTGTTGGCACTAGATGTCACAAATTACAACATTCAGAATCGAAAACGTTCTTCAGAACTGAACACTTACACAGTTCGCTTCATCAAGGATAATGAAAATCATATCAGCACCTATCACCAAAGTTTTGCGAACAGTTAGGTAAATAGAGTAATTCCTTCCCAAATATTTAATTCTAAGCCTTATGAATTTCATATTACAACATTCTTAGTAATGTTATTACGACGTATTATTTTATTCTTCCTTATTTAGCATTCCTATTAGTTACAAACCAGTCACCACATAACTATAATATTTATTTCACCCATCTGTTTTAGGAACATCACCATGAGGGATCTTTAGTAGTCAGCTGCAACAGTGATGCTGGATTCGATACAACAAGTACAATTGTATCTTCAACTCAGGTATAGTTTCTCTATCTTCATTTTTTGTTACTGTCATTATGTACATATTGTAAAAAATACTAGTTTTTTTTTTATTTTGTTTTATTTTTACATTTTATTACAAATGCACTACATTTGTTTTTCTGATATGCCAACTGTTAAATATTATATTGTTGTTTCATTGGTGTGTCTTATAAGTGTTGACTACTACTCATTCGTTACAATGATATATTCATGTAGAAAAAGATACTGAATGACTTCGATGCTGAAGATTCGGTCGAACGCAAGGATTCACTATCTATAGACTCCATGCCAACTAATGCCAATGAACTTCATCTCCATATAATGGATAACAGAAACAAAAAAGCTAACAAACTAGACTGACAGTTTGCCATGAATTTCCAAGGTAATGGAGGCTTGTTGGAAAATCAGTAAGTTTCAACTTTCCATTTTAAAATTTGAAAATATGCACATATTGTGTAATGACTCTTTGTTGTGTTAAGGTTGCGTCTGGGAAGGAGGTGCGAATTAAGGACCTTGCTCTGTTAGTTTATTTTTGTTTGAAGCAAAAATTTTATGTTTACTAAAGTCTGTATTGTTTAACTAATTTACTTATGTTTAATTTGTCTACTTACAAAAGCCTTGCTATGTGATGTAGCAGATTGTTTACGGTCTTGGGTTCTCTTTCTTTCTTCATTAAATAAAATTATAAACTGATGGTCATGCTTTTTTCCTACTATAAAATAACATTATAATGCGACATCAACATTTAGGTTTGGGGCTACAAATCAGCATACTGTGACATTTATGCATGTCACCTGTTGTTTTTTTCATACTAATATGTGTCATTTACTCACACTAAAGTAGAATTACCTATTGCAGGGATCAATATAATTGTCTACAAACTTGATGAACTACTGCTTCTCTGCATCGACAGATCATGGAAGTACTATGAGGCCATTTAATGTTGCTTATTCATATTACATAACTATAACTAGAATTGTAGTTTTACTATATATCACTTTTGATATATGTTTCTGAAAAGTGGATCTTGTACTCTGTTTTAGCAGTTGAGAGAGTTTTTAATTTGACCAGTGGATGTTTTTTTAAGATCATCGGTAAATGCTTTATATGAGGGCATTGGATTACTGTGGTGCTCAAGTCACTTTATTCCTACAGTATTAGTTTTCTCCTTTTCCAGATCTTCCCAACTCAATAGAGTTGAATTTATGCTATTATATTTAGTCATACTTTCATTATAATCTCAGGTTTGATTAATTAGATTATCCCTTGTATATTTTCAAACATATAATGAATGTAGTAGTCTCGATTATATCAATTCAGATGGACAGAATTATTCAAATGATCTGAATTGTAACAAGGTGAATTATTCATCAAACATTGGTTTATTCATTTTTATTCCATATTCTTGGGTTATTTATTATCATTTTTTTTCAATGGAAATTTTCCCCAGCCCCATATCACCAGAAAGACTGAGAACTCTCAAGTACATAAGGCTTCAACACTCAGCACTAGCTGGGATGCATGTATTGGCTTCCAGGAATCTACATCCTAAGATGTACTACTCAAATGTGGAATCTATGAAGTTAATATGGCTTCCAATTCACATCCAACTTTGAGCGGCGGTACATGCTATTACTTATTCCCAACAAACAGTAATGTTATCCATCCTTTAGTCTCAAATTCTCGGTATCCACCCCTAGAACAGAGAAGCGACTACCTAGAGTCGATGACGTCCACACATATTCCCTCCAACAACTAAAGTATGACATTTAAGGAAGAATCTCATTATAGTATGTACTATAAAATTTCATTTTTCTTCATAACTGTAATGAATTTTAATCATACCAGGGTATAAATTCTGAGTTTTCCTGCTATGTTGTGAAGTTATATCTGACTCACTGTATGAATTATGTGATATTTACTGATTTCCTATTCATAATCACTTATTATTTATAATCCTTCATTGGATATATTTCCCATGTATCGGTCCACTACATTATTAAAACCTTGGAAATATTTCACATCATGATCTCTACACTATTATAGTTCTGGGATGATTATATATTTACTACAATTTATAAATTTCTGATGTGCATCTTCATATATTATTAACCAAACAATAGTGCTTACATAAATAATATATCAGTGTTAACACCAAACAACAAGCTTCAATGGTAGTTACAGTATACTATTGTGATACATTTTCATGAAAATTGGATGATGTACCAAGTTTAAGCAATGAATACTTGATCCTTTGTTTCCATTAGAAGCAAAGGGGTGGTGTTTACTATAGTCTATAGTCGTTAATTGGTTTATTTATTTTCAGTTGGTCTATTTTCTTAGCATCACTGTGTGATGTTGTTTCATGTTTACTATATTTCATTGACTTTCTTTCTTCATGAAATAATTATGGAATATGTTCATCAATATATATTTTTATTTGCTCTTCCAGATCTATTTAATTCTAATTGCAATGCATGTTGTTTTATTGTGTTACCTCATGGGGTGTTTACATTGCAGTGTATTTTTTTTTTGGAACAGAAGTCTACAACAATGTCGTCCCATGCCAGGAGCCTGTTGCATCGTCAATTCATGAAGGGGAGATCACAGTGGCAAAGCCTGATGTGGTAGTGAAGTCCAAGTTCATTGTTGGATCGTTTCATGGCATCATTTTGAAGCAAGTCATCCCTTTCTCTCTTTATTGTCATCTATCATTTAAACGTTCCACTCATTAATTTCATCATTTATTAGTATGTACTATTAATTTAAAACATTCTTTTTATCCGCAGATAGACACGTTCACTGATTTTTTAGGCCGTGAGCTCCTGGAATATTACCTCTTATTCCACCGCAAGAACTCCAAAGAATTTAAGTCCATGTTAAACAATAGCTCTATTTTCTTGAACTGTCTTTAATTTTATCTTGAAGTTATTTACATCTATATGTCACGCATGGTTATACTATGCTTAAAATCATAAACAATAAATAAAGAACAGTTACACTGCTTCATCGTTGATGTTGTTCGGATCTTCTTGATACGTCAAGTTGATCGAGAGCACCTCTATACTGTTTTTGGTCAAACGAAGGTACTTGGAAGAATGAGAGGGTATGACTTTGTCATCGGTACCAGGCCTGTGCAGCTTTGCATATGACAGCTAGCCGACCAGCCCTGCGAAGGTGGAGTGCTGATTTCATGACATATGATGGGGAGGAGCAGTTCCAAGCTATCTTGTCTGGGTGATTCCCTTGAAGACCTATGGGTCATGTAATTTTCTCTAAGCCTTCGGGCCTTGTAAGGGTTCCACCTCACCCCTTGAAAGGTGTATTATCAAAATAATAAAAAAAAATGAAGGCCTTCGGGCCATTCCGACTTTCTTTTCCGCATCGACAATTGTTAAGGTACTGGTAAACTCCCAGAGGTTGAAAAAAAATTATAGAAAGATCTCAAGCCATGCGGATCATGGAAGTATACTAGAATATAAAATATGTTCAGGCGTTCTTGATGGAAAAACACGTGACACATAGGATCTACCTTCAACTGGAGGATGCGTATTACACTGCATACACGAATGTGCAAGGAATGATGGGTCAGTAGTACTTTGAAAATATATTGTTAGGTAATATCGATCGTAATGAAGGTAGTCATACAGAATCCTCTGAGGATACAGTGGTTGCTGCAGTCTTGACTCCAATGACTATTCCTTGTGCAGGGGATTACAAACCAACTCAAACTGAATCAGAACGATCCACTGGTTCAAATTCCAGCATCGGTCTTCACTCCAACGACTAATCCATGTGCAGGGATCACTGACTGTATTGATACCCTGACCAGCATCCATATGATGGTGAGGGTGTACTCCCTCAAGTAATTGAACATGTTGGATTTTTTTCCAATCCTTTGTCAAGGCTATATTTTCTTCCGGAGGAACTTATTATGTGCACCTTTGTCTCTGATTCTAATTTGTATCATGTATTGCTGATCTACATACTTAACTTTACTTCTATGTGAGTTGGCTTGCAATAAATATTATTTGTTCATTATTTTGATTATTGTTTTCAATATTTTCTTCCAGTTATATGTATTTTATTTTACTATAACATAATATGTTTTGCAATCTAATCAGTTATTCCATGTTTTGTTGTTTACATTAGTATGGCCTCAATTACAACATTATTTATCATAATTATCAAAATTACAAATGTTAATTTCAATGTTCTTTTCATTCATTTAATTAAAATATCCATGTTGAAAATAATTTCTTATTTCTTATAGATTCTTCTTCAGGTTTTGAAATGTATTTATCCAAAAGTTATTCTACTTTCATAATGAAGTCTCCATATTTTGTCCAATTGTATTCTAATAATAAGTATCATTGTTTTGTGATTTCAAATTATTGAATATTCATGTTCATTAGTGACATTGAAATGCAGTATTGTTTTCTTAAAAATAGCATTGAACCATATCACTGTGCGAACGCATAATTTAAGAATTTTGTTATATCACCGTGCGAATGCACATGCGAGTACTAGTTTATTACTAATTGTTGTGATTTATTACTAATTATTTCGATTTATTATTAATTATTGCAATTTAATACTAATTATTGCAATTTAATACTAATTATTACAATTTAATACTAATTATTACAATTTAATGTTAACTATTACAATTTAATACTAATTATTGCAATTTAATATTAATTATTAATAATTAATATAATAACTATTAATTAATACTAATTCATACCAGTCACACGTAATTATTTGTAAAAATAAATATAAACAATGATAAATAAAACTATCGAATTCTAATTTAATTTAACTACAGCTAATTAACAATAACTATAATTAAAATAAATTAAATTAAGTAAAAAATAAAAAAAATAGAAAAATACCTTAAAACTGAAGCTTTCGAATGATATAAGCTGCGAAAAATACCCCAAATTAAAACTTTAATCTATGAAAATTTTTGAGAGAAAATTTTTCATTAGAGAGAGAAGAGTAGAGAATGAAATGGAATTAGGAAAAAAAACGAGTTGAAGTATATATAGGTTAGATTAGTTGCGACAGTTTTCCCGTCACAAATAGTAACATTTGCGACGAGATCCGTCGCAAATACCATCTGATTAAAAAATCTTTTGCAATGGAACCTGTCGCAAAAGACCACCCGCCGACATACTATTTGCGACGGGATATATATCCCGTCGCAAATACTTGAAACGCCATCGGGTATTTGTGACGGGTTACTATAGCCTGTCGTAAATACCCTTTCTCGCGTTTTGCCGCACAATGCACGCCAAAGCTTTTGCGACGGGTTGGTTCTCCTGTCGCAAATAGTTTTTCTGAAGGACTATTTGCGACGAGATACTCACATGTCGCAAATAACTTGTTGCAATAGTCCGTTTTTTCCGCAGTGGTAATCGAGTTCAGGTTTTAAAAATATTATCCAAACCCTCTCGAATTAATAAGCAGCGGCCCCAGTTCCTTGAACCTACACCTCTTGAAAAAGTCGGAGTGCAAGTTGACAAGCCAACCCACACCCACCAAATTTATTAAAAAAAAAGAGTAAAGTTCAAAGAAATGAAGGCGATACAGCTAGAAATGCCCACAAACAAAGAAAAACAAGAGGTCAACTCCTGTCACTTCCATTCGATCCCAAATTCCTGGAATACCGACCTATATCATTTGGGTGCCGCCCTCTTCGTCATGACCTAACCCGTTGTGACATTACAAACTCATCACTCGACGGCAAATCTGAAGAGTCCCTGGAATAATGTTGCTCATGTATTTCCATAAAAGATCATGAAATCCAAGTTTCAGATTATGACGTCAACCATCTTTGATGTTCTTTGATAACATTTTTTGAACTTTCAAATAATCCATGTATCTAAAAACATCGGAGTTCCATTTTGTTGAAGTTAACTTTAAAATGTAAGTCAAACCTTTTAGCATTTTATCTGTTAAGGCCTGGTACCTTTCACCCTCGTAAAATTATCATTTTTCCATTTAATTTAAAAATAAGATAAAATAACCATGACAAATTTTGCCGAGGGGTTTGCTTGACGGGGTCCCACGTAGAACGGTCCGCTGTAGCCAGGATGAAATGAAAGGCCTTTTTTGTCTTCCTATTTTCCTTTTTCCAATCTGATTCATGGCATCAACAACTCTCGTGCCTAGTCTCTCCTCCCTGCTCTCCGGTGATCCATGCCGGGATCTGGACGGAAGGCATCCATCCACGGCAAGCTGAGATTGCTGCTCCTGCTATGCTACTCCATTCGCACACCTCTGTTTCAGTGCAATGATTTTGATTTCCCAGTTCGAGGTGGTTTAGTGCTTCGAGGCGATTTATTGCCTTGATTTTCAATGCAGCGTATGGTGGTGAAACAAATCATCGATGCTTGACCGTTTATATTTCCGGATTTTGTGAACCATCGATCATTGGTTCCCGATAGGCGGGGTTCCGTTTCTTTACTTTCACCTTTTGCGGTGGGTTTGTGTCGGTGGGAGGCGATTCTGAAGGGAAGCATAGGGGAGGGAATGATCGCACAATGTGCTGCAAGGTAGATGAATGTGGCGGGAAGTACGGGGAGGATAGGGATTGGGAGATGAGCTTGAAGCGTTTGAGGGAAGGGAAATTTGAAAATTCCAGGATGGCGACGGGTCCTCGGTCTGGAATGAAGCTATGGACGATTCGGGCGGTGACGACCGTGTTGCTGTGGACTTGCGTTGTTCAGTTGGTTGCATTGGGAGAGATTTGGGGACCCAGTCTGCTGAAGGTCTGGCCATCTTGCTTCTCCCAGCAGGGTGAATCCTGGCGTGGCGAATCTTTGCGGCTTGGATGGCCTCAGGTTCGACCGAAAATTGTTCTTCCCCCAAAGAGTAAGTTCATCCTAGTTTCTCTGTAAAACTGCTTCATAAATTATCCTCTTAGACCTATTATTAAACCAAATCGAGTCTCGCCTTCAATATGTCTTAACTGTTCGCCTTTTCTGTTTGGCAGGTTTATGTTTGTGAACAGTTCTATGTTTTTCTGCCATCTTTTCTTGCGTTTTTCTACGATTTGTTTCTTTATAGGAAGCAATTCTTATCGCTGACGTTCATGGTGTCTCTACAGTTTTATTTTGGATCTGAGTTAGTTCCTTATTGCCGAGATTTCTCATCTGTGGTGCTTCTGATTTGAAAATTTCAGCATTCTTTTTTAGGCGTGCCTTCGTGCCTCGACCACTTGTATACCAGAGAAAATTACTGTCCACTCGAATATTGTTTTCTTTTTCTTTGTGTTTAATGGGTTAGCACATTGAATTCTTCATAGTTTCACCCTGTTCCTTTCATGTGTAGGCGAGGCATTTTATTAGCAGTAATAATATATTTTTTAAGTTTTTTCTTTGTCTGGAATTTGAATTTCACTGGTGAATGATTTCTAATTAATTGTTGCATGCAGGGGTTTATAGGAATAATGGTTATCTATTGATTTCATGCAATGGAGGTCTGAACCAAATGCGAGCAGCGGTGCATTGCTACCTCATCGATATGAACTTGATAAATTCTATTTTCGCTATACCGTCTATCATCAAAGTAATTGTATTATTTGGATTTTTCTTTGCAGATATGTGACATGGTTGCTATTGCCAGATACCTAAATGTTACTCTTATTGTCCCAGAGCTTGATAAAACCTCCTTTTGGGCTGACCCAAGGTAAGTATACCAGTATGGACGGAATGTCTCTCTTATACAAGGGTTATTTCTTGGGACCGATTTTGATGCCTTCTCTTGATTTGCTAGTGAATTCCAGGACATATTTGATGTTGATCATTTCATTACATCCTTAAGGGATGAGGTTCGAATATTGAAGGAGCTGCCAGTCAGGCTCAAGGAAAGAGTTGAAATGGGGAGGTTTTATTCACTGCCCCCGACCAGTTGGTCCAACATTTCCTATTACCGTCTCCAGGTTAAATTTTGTATTTGCAATCATCATGTATTTTCTCCTGCTAGTAAATACACGATCAACTGATTTGTCATATTATTGCGGCAGATCCTACCGTTGCTGCAAAAGCACAAAGTAGTGCAACTTAACAAAACGGATGCCCGGCTTGCAAACAATGGATTGCCTTTGGATATACAAAAGTTGCGGTGCCGTGTGAATTTTAGTGCTCTTAGATTTACCCCACAGATAGAGGAATTGGGTAGAAAGGTGGTTAGTATTTTGAGGAGAAATGGTCCCTTTCTGGTTCTTCATCTGAGATATGAAATGGACATGTTGGCTTTCTCTGGGTGCTCTCATGGCTGCAGCGACGATGAGGTGGATGAACTGACAAGAATGAGGTAATAATACTATTTATTTATTTTTTAAAATTGAGGACTCAGGCTTTTCTCAAGCATCCTTCCATTGATTAATGATTGTTGTGAATTCGTGTTTTACTTAGATATGCATATCCATGGTGGAAGGAAAAGGTTATAGATTCTGGTCTAAAAAGAAAAGAAGGTCTCTGCCCTTTGACACCAGAGGAAACTGCTTTAATATTAGCTGCTTTGGGCATTGACAATAACATTCAAATCTATATAGCAGCTGGTGAAATATATGGTGGAGAAAGGAGAATAGCAAGTTTGGGAGCAGCCTTCCCTAATCTGGTCTGTGTAACACAACACTCAGGGTCTGTTTGATTTGATAGCACTTATTGAAAAGCACTTAGTACTTAACATTTATGATAAGCAGTTTTAAAAATTTAGTGGTATTTGTTCTCTTTCTGAAAGAACACGCACACTTAAATTTCAGAAGAGAACCACTTAAAAAGAAGTAGCAGAAAAGCACTTATTCAAAAAACAATCTGAAAACGCTTTCCCTTATGATAAAGGGCAAGCGGTTTTGGATAAGTTGCGTCAAACATAACTTAAATTCACTGTATTGTTTGTGTACATTTTGTCAGGGCCTTTTTGTGACCTTTTCCCACTGTGTCATTTTTCTCAGGTCAGAAAGGAGATACTGCTGGAGCCCTCGGCTTTGAGGTTTTTCCAAAACCATTCATCGCAAATGGCAGCTTTGGACTATCTGGTTTCTCTAGAGAGTGATATATTCGTGCCAACATATGATGGGAACATGGCAAAAGTTGTTGAAGGCCACCGCAGGTATTATATTGAAACCCTAACCCTTTCCAATCAGTTTTTTACTGTTTTTATGAATGATGTTCATCATTCCATGTAGATGGGGTTAGAGGTGGCAATTTTGAACCTAGCACGACACAATACGAGTTAAACAGGTTTGGATCAGGTTAAATGCATTCAAGTTGTAATGGAGTCCAGTAATCTGATACGAATACTATTCAGGACGGGTTTGGGTTGACCATTCCTAACCCGTTTAACCCGATTAAAAAATTAATGATAATATAAAATATACAAAATATAATAATAATAATTAATTTTATAGTATATCTTATTCTTACAATCAACTTATTTTTAAATAATTCAACATGTTTATAACATACTATTTATTTTAAATGTTTTAAGAGGGTTGAGTTGTAACATGGATAACATATATTTCATATTAATTCGGTTATTTTTAGTCTAAATGTGATAATTCAATTTGGCCAGGTCATTGGGTTTAGGTGATATTAACTAGTTGGATATGTCATGATATATTTAAAGTTAAATGGGTTGGTGGGTCGGGTTAGGGTTGATCCTTTCATAAATGGGTTAGGTTGGGTCAACTCGTTTAAGTAAACGGGATGGGTTAGGGTTGAGCTTAAATGTGATGACAGGCGGCCAACTTAATTCGAACCCGAATTGCCACCTCTAGATGTGGTATTACAGTCATGTCTTGCAACATCCTTTATGATAAATGCTTTGAAATTATGCATGACATTTGTTTCATTGTTTAAAACACTTGCACTTAGGCCGTGTTTGGTTACGCATACAGTAAAGTACTGATAAGTGATATAAGCACTTCTAAAATTTCAATGTACCAAACGGACCCTTGGTTAATCAATCATTTGACACAAAAAAATGTCACCCAGATTCCTAGGTTTCAAGAAGACAATTGCGCTGGACCGAAGACTCTTGGTTGATTTGGTTGACCGGTACCACGATGGCTCTTTGAGCTGGGATGATTTTTCATCAGCTGTAAAAGAAGCTCACATGGGTCGAATGGGGAGTCCTGGGAGGCGAGTCGTGATCCCTGATAAACCGAAGGAGGAAGATTATTTCTATGCCAACCCATACGAGTGTCTAGAGTCCCCGGATGGACGGTCGAGGTGTCTTGAATAATCAGAGCCCTGCAATTACAGTGGGGGATTCATGTTCATCAGAGCCCTGCAGTGTGATAATGGGAAGAGGGGGATGAAGATCAAAAGATTTGTCTTGCAAGTGGCCAAGTGAACCTGAGGTATTTTCAAAGTGGCTGCTTTTATCCCCCCCCCCCCCCAGCTCTTTGGCATGGGAGGTGGATCGAGTGCTCTCCCAGAAGGCCATTTTATGGCCTGCCTGTCTTTTGTAATGCATTGTTATGATTCAAATTTTCAATCATTCAATACTTCGTGGTTTGCACCAAAATTATTATTATGTGTGTGTGGGTGGATTCATTGAATCACGTGAGGCCTTATTCATTGAATCTCATGCCATCTATGCACATGATTTTGTTTTCTTCTATCTGTGATGAAGACTGTTTACAAGTAATTGATTGATTTACATGTCATGAAATCCTAATATAATCATTTGATGTGGATAGTTGTTCATTTGACAATGGCAAAATGTTTTGACATTTTTCATTGAAATCTATGATCTTTATGCCCATCTACCTTGGTTCATGAATGCATAATTGATTCTATGTGGTCACCTCTATATTTTTCAATGACAATCTTGATTGGTATGTCAATTGTAACACCTCAGCTCAGAAACCATTTGTTGATCTGGATTGGGGTCACCATAACACCTCAGACGTGCCTTCCTATCGATCATCAGTGTGTGTATGATTTGCTTTGAGAGACTATACTCCCAACATCATCACATACAATAACATGTAAATAACCGAATCAATACAAACATTAAAGCATACGAATTTATTATGAATAGTCAACTGTCAACAATATACAATATCAATATGCTATAATAGAATGATACTCATGCTCGACATACATACACACATCACAAGGATTGCCTTCTAAGGCGATCAGAAGATGAAAACAACAGGAGACTCTGACTATACAACCCAAGTACCTCCTTAGATCAGTCACCTAGACTTCTATCCAGCTACTCTAGCCAGATCTCCTATATAACTTATCACTTGAAAGTGAAACATAAAGATCTACAATGCATGCCCAGACTTCCATCCAGCTACTCTAGCCAGATCTCCTATATAACTTATCACTTGAAAGTGAAACATAAAGATCTACAATGCATCAGGGTTGCGGGTATAGGGTGTGAGAAAAAATCTTAGTAGGATACTACCAATGAGGTTCCTCAGATATGCCACAATATGTAGTGTGTGTATGCATAAATAAATAAATAAATAAAAATAAAAATAAACACACAAGCATACACATTAGGTCATCATGTACTAACCAGACCACCGCGACACCAAACATCACCTGCTTTGACTAATGCTGGTGGGAGAGTCGTCTCGCAACGTAACCGAGCCCAGGCCCCATTGCTCAGTGTAAGGGCCAACAACCAAGTCTTGACCACCACCCTCTCACTCGGATAAGGTCCCATACCAAGTCCCGATCTCATGTCCCCTCTCGTACCTCTACCCTTTCACTCAGGGTGAGGTCTCATACCACATCTCGTACCAGGTCTCACACTACCACCCTCTCACTCAGGGTGAAGCTCTGTATCGTATCACATACCTCCACCCCACACTTAGGGCAAGGTCTCGTAGGCACATCGTGTATCAACACCCTCTCACTCCGAGTAACCTATGCCAACACGATCTACTTAGGGTTAAACCTCATAATCACATCCTAAACCACCACCCTCTCACTTAGGGCGACCATACAATGGAAGCCTCGGAGCGACATCTCTCCCAATCTCGCGCCGCCCAGGGTTTCTCCCTGAGTCGATTTCCCTTCCCCCTTCGGCCAGATCCGTTCGCGGCGGATGCACCTGGTTCCGGCTTGGAGAGGGTGACGTCGCGCTTCCGGTTTCCAAGCTCGGCGTCTCGACGGCTATGCTTTTTGTTCGCTCGGCGAGGCTCGCCTCTCCTGAAGACGTCGTGGCTCGGCGGCGGTGGATTGGAGTTCGCCAGGGCTTCCGACGACGTAGCACCCCATCAAGGTCTCTCGGCTCGGCCGATGTGACCAGATGGTCTTCAGCGGTTCCGGTGCGGCTCACCCAGATCTGCGTGTTTGGGAGGGGGAGGCGTTGCGCTTTGGTTTCAGTTTGTGGTTTTTTAGGTCTTATTTTGGTATGCTGTGATTACGCATTTGGTTGGAACTGGTTTTGGTTTGGATCGACACCGACAGATCTTCTCTGCCCTTCCACTGTTTCCTCGTCATCGTGAGGCTAGTTTCGGAACCTGATGAGGTGTATCCATGGGTCTGATTGGAGTAGATTCATGCCCATAGCGGCGTTTCTGTTTCAGGATGTCCAAGATTACTTCATCGGTGGTGTTCTCTCGGCGCGGGGTTGGGCCATCCAGTCCTAGGTGACTATGGTTTGATCTCGCGCCTTTTGAATTGTCTTCCAGGCTTGTGAAGCTGTAGTGGCAGGGGTATCTAGTGGAGAGCGGCGAGGTTTGTAGCTTTGGTTCTATGTTTGTGGAATGGTGGAAAGGTTTTGTATTGTGAGGTCTGTTGGTTTGGTGATGCACCCGGACTCCACGTGGATCAGGCCCCAGAGGAGGTTCTTGAGCTTGCTGTTCACTGCTGCTGTGCTTTTCGGATTTGGATGTTTGAGAGGGTATAATGTCAGCCATCAGATCAGGCTTGTGCTTTGACACAAGACACTTGTTCGTCGGTCAACCATGCTTTGGTGGAGAGCTCTATCATGGTTATATGCTGGGAGGGGGTAGCTCCACGTTGTTGTTTTGGTTTGTCTCGCTTGACCTTTGGATCATGATTGTCTTAAGTTGATGATGTCTGTTAGGGTTTCCCCCCTTCTTCCCTTAAAAGGGGGTTTAAATAAAAAAAAATTGAAGGCCTTTGGGCCGTTGGATGGATTGTCTCACTTAGGGCGACCTGTGTCAACACCCCCTCATTTAGAGTTAGGTTTCGTATTAAGTCTCATCATAAAGAGCATGCACACGACCAAAACACACAACAAACATGGTAACATAGCCCACCTAGCCCTTGGCCAACCAATGCCCCACACTTAGTGTACCACTAGGGGATAACCGGCTACACAACTCATCATTAATAACACCGTTTCATCTCACTATATTATATCACCTCAAGCCTAACCTGTGATCGTGCAACATCTCGTGCAGATTCTAAAGCCCTTAGGCCATGATTTATCCACACCCCAGCTTTTTGGTCACACTTGGGTGCACCCATGCCCAACACGCCTCTTAGGCGTCACTAGACTCATGAGGCCACAAGGTGTTGAGACCAAGAGGCGTTGAAGCGTGTTTAAACAGAAAGAAGGATTGGTTGGTGTTGCCTTTTTTTGTCAATTCATACATCACATGATAATGTTAAGCCTTCTTCATGATGTTTCCAAACGAAGTGTACTGGATGGAGGAATAGAAAGTTTGTCCGATTGTACTCATAGTTACATTGAATGGAAACAAATGGGTTGAGGTAACCAGACTGAGTGTATCAGACTGAGTTTTATAGACAAACAAAATCAAGCGTTGCTTTGCTATTTTTCAAAGTTCCAAACATCAAGTTTATACAAAGATATGCATGATTCTAGCTAAAATTGGTCAAAGGAAGCAGTTGGTGGAACTACCTTTTTAGACAAAGGTTTCTGAATGATTGAACCGAGGTATCCTAACAAAGTCATTAGACAAAGGAAACATGTGAAGATCATCAGACAAAGAAGTTATTATGGAAGCTCTGGATGAAAGGGAGTTCGAAGAAGTTTATCAAACATATGTTTTTGAGAACAATTATCAAACAGATGTTTTTGAGAATAGTTTTCAGACATAGGATTTCGAATGAAGCCCTCAGAAAGAGGTTTCCGGAAAGAGTCCATCGGACAAAGAGAGTGTGTGGAGGCATCAGACCAAGGGTTCCAAACAGATCCATTGAACAAAGTAACTCTAAGAGCACCGAGCAGAAGAAACATGTAGGGGTTTCTAGACAAACAAATATGAAGTCTACCAGACAGAGGGCATATAGACAAAGAACCCTTACGAGGTTACCAAACAAAGAAGTTCCTATGAAAATGAACCAGATGAAGTTTTGTGAATCTTTAAAAAGTTTTTATAAAGTCATTTGATGTAATGATGCTGAGTTGGATGTTTAATGATTCAATAATCATGATGGAAAAATCGTTATTCAAGCCAATATTTCAGGAGGCTTTGAAGAATGTTGATGCCAAGTTTTGAGGAAAGTCTTTACGAAGATTGCTGACTCCTATTTGTGTAGAAATTTGAATGTGGTCAATCAAAGGATGTTTTGAGTGGGATATTCAAAGTTCAAGTGGGAACTTCAAATTTGATGTTCACGCTACTCCCTAAGTTTTCATAGAAACAATGCCTATATAAAGGGGAGCAGATGTGCTGAGAGTGTTGCTGCTACCAAGAGAATTTGTGAAGAATTGAGGTGCTGACCATAGAGCTTGAACGATCATTTCATTATAACATCAAATGTAGTAGCATCAGACATAATGGTATCAGATGGAAGATACTGGATAGAGTGGTGTCAGACGAACACTGCATTGGACAATGGGACCAGAGCAAGGGTACTAGACAGAGTATCAGACAGAGGATACCAGATGGACTGCTACCGAACAAAAAGGTGATTGGATGAACAGGTTCAGATAGAAAGTTTAGATAGAAGTTCTTAATTACTGCTGTGTAAGGAATTAAAGTGGAAGAAGAAGAACTTGTAGGAAGGAAAATGTGAAGAAAGTTCAAGAAACACAATGAAAATGTTGAAGCATGTTGGTGAAGGTTCTTTTATTGTTTCAAAAATTGTTATATCATATTATCTATGTGAGGAGCACATGCACTCTCAAATGACTATAGTGTTATGCAAGTGATGGATATTCTCTGCATTCTCTGGGAGGAGCTTCTCTCTTGTTGTGAGGGTTGTCCTTGATCTTGAGTTTTGGTCCATTGGGGTTTATTTTTTCCGTTTAAGTCTTGATGTCATGATGTCGTGAAGTCATGTTTGGTTTCTCATTTTTTCCTCAAAAGTGTTTGAATAATAAAAATTTTAATTTTCAGTCAGTATAAACCACTAAAGGATTGTTTTCTAGTGGTTGTGTGGTCTTGGATATTTTTCAAACCATGCAAAGGACTAGCTGCTCTTATTGAGTAGTGAACTTTGTAAACACTTGTGTTCCTATGAGTGTACTTGTTTTCTAATTTCCAATAGAGCCAATTCTCACTAATTGAAGGCAAAGGTTGATTTTAAAGGAAAAAACATAAAAAGAGAAGATCACTGATTCACCCCTCCCCCTCTCAGTGATCACACAGATCCTGATTAGTCATTTCACAAGGAACCCACATCACCAATTCCCACTTATCACACCCACAATGCCACTTTCAAGTATGTTTTTCCCTTGTTTATTTATTCATTCATTCCCCCTTCATTTACAAGCCTTTCAGTTTGTTTTTTTGAAAAAATAATGGGTGTTGCACGGTCAGTGTATGGTTAGGAGTAACCGTGCGACAATCGTGTGACAAAAGTCTACAATTTGATAACGTCATTTCATACGATTGGCATACAGTTTATCAAACCATGCAGACCGACCGTGCGAGTGCCCATGTGAGGCAGTGTGACCCACACAGTTGGCGCATGGTTTGGAAAACCGCGTGGCCAAACCATACAGCCTGTCCAGAAACTTAAAAATTAAGAAATTACCATACTTCTCTCCTTCAAGTTAAAGCCTCACACCCCTTCCTTTTTGCCTCACTCGACTCCCAGCTCCTCCCAACGCAAGACATGCCTCCCCACCTTCATCCTTGGTGCAATTTTGGTGGAATTTTTCTTAGTTTATTCAAGAACCGCTCAAGTAAGTGCTTCCTCTCCATTCCTCTTGGCCCTTTCTTCTTTCTTTCTTGGATTTCCTTCTCCCCTGAGGTCTTAATGACCTAGGGGCTGGGTTGGATAATTTTTTTGGCTTGGGTTTTGATGTTGGTGGTTTGTTCTTGTCTCTCTTGGACCCCCTTTGACATTCTAAGTGGGTTTTGACCATAGGTAATTAGTTTAACTCAGTGAAAGGTATGTGGTTCCATGTCACACTCTTGGTTTATAAAAAAAATTCACTTTCCATGTTTTACAAAGGGTTTTCTAAATTAATTGAAGCTATATATGGATATTTTGATGGTTAATTATGTATGATATAAATGTTTAACTGATTTCTTCATGGTTTGAAAGGAAAAATGGTTTTAAAATTGTTCCTTGAATATGTTGAAAGGAAAAAACTTGTGGGTTGTTTATAGAAAGCCCTTTGAAATGAAACATGATATGTTTGGAATTAAATGTGATAAGTTTGCAACGGAAAGTGCACTTGGGAACCCGAGTATCTAGGGGGGGAGACTAGTGTTAAGTATCCCATTTGGACTATGCCACTTTAACTAAATAAACTAAATTTAGAGGATGGTCTTGGTGTCATGGAAGGGCGAAACCACTCCACTAGGCCAATACATGTACTCCTTAACAAATGATTGGATATGGTGCCATGAGATGGGTGACACCATACCACTATGCCACAACATGACCTTATTAGTGGTTTGTGCTCACACTCGGTTTGACATTTAGCTCACATGTTGATATGAGGACCTAGGGTGGCCAAATAACCTTAGACTACATAGGGCTCTCCCATGGTGCATGTTTTATGGAATGTTTATTTTCACGACATTGTTTTTTATTTATAAATTTTAAGTATATCACATGATTTTCTTACATCTCAAAGTTAAAAGCTTACTTTCATATGTTTTATTTGAAACTAGCATGCTTGTCTTTATCTAACAAGGGTTATACATGGAACACTTGGTGATATTCTATTAGGCTAGTTTTTCTCACACCCTACATACACCCAATGGGTGTAGGTAGAGTTTATTTTGACAGGTTCTAGTAAAGAAAAGGCACCATTTGGAGATGACAGGTACCCTGACTCATAGATCACGAGTTTATGGTGGTGAATTTGTGGGAACTTTACCCTCATGCCATAAGGATATGGGTTCCCCCTTTCCCCCTTTTTCTTGGGCTTATCATATGTTGTATCACCTATTCGACATCCATTTTGTTCTTTTGGAACTCATGTGTATCTGGTTTTTCTCTTGGTTCTCTTTTGGAGATTTTATGGAAAAAATGTTTGTTGATGTCATGGTTTTCCTTCTCTCTTGTATTTTACTTTAAGATGTTGTTATATCTTGGGATTCCTATTTATTATTGAATGCCTATGTCATTCTTAGAGCATGAATTGCCAAATTATGGCAAGGTCATGCCAGGTTCGTGGTTCGAACCCGCATGATATTTTGTTGGGAAAATTTGTTCCCAAAGTACATTCTATGATGCCCAGACGCTTGTTGTCGACCTGTGGGGATCAGGAATTCCCTTTGGACCTTGCCGCGAGCTAGCTCAGGTTCCCAGTTCTAGGGTGACCCGGGTTGGTTTGTGACAAATGGTATCAAAGCCCATGTTTTGATTTACATTACTTGGGAAGTTGGGATATACCATAGATAGGATTGTTGGGGCTCAAGTAAGAGGCAATACAGGGTTTCTATCCAATACTCTTAGCATCCTCCCTTGAGTTTCTAAGGGATGTTGGGAAATGTGGTTTGGTTTTGGATCTATTTTACCATTCCCAGTCATATAAGGTGCACGGGCCACTTACCTTGCACATATGCCCCATATTATCATTGTGGTTTATTATACCCTCTTTATTTTCTTATGATTCATTTGGGAATTTTATAAATGTTTATGTTATGGATTAATGGTTTATTATTTACTTTTAAGGCTTTCTCTCTTTTATTGATTTTGTGTAGCATTATTCCCCCTTGGAAGTGACCTGTGAATCCATTAAAGGATGCTGCAAATAACTTTCCATGAGAAAACCCACTGGTGGACCATAATCTTATTGATGTAGTGGTTCTGGAAGTTTGGTCTATGGATTAGGGGTCGAGTTCTGGCCTCGTCCCAACTAAGGAAGTTGAATTGGATCCAAAAAATGGTTGATCTCAAGAGTTCTAAAGCATAAGCCTCCTCCTTTTTGAGGAAGCAATGATTCAAAAGAGGTTGATGATTGGCTGGAAAAGATCGAGATGATTTTTGTTTCCTTGGGAGTCTGGGCTCCATCAAGGTGAAGTGTGCTACCTTCATGCTTGAAGACCCTAACTAGAGGTGGCAGGATACAATCATCCATGAAAAACAACATGAACACATAGAATGGAAGGGATTCAAGGTGATGTGCACCCAACAGTTTTATCCAAACACCATGACATTGTCCAAGTCTTAGGAGTTTTTTTTTCTCTCCTGTAGGGTGACTAACCAGTCCTAGAATATGAGAACATATTCACTAATCTTGTTTACCTCACCCAGAGATAGAATTGAATGATAAGTTGAAGACTAAGAGGTTTGAAATGGGCCTCTATCCTGACATCTGATCTTAGGTCTTCCTCTTGAACCTCCCGACTTATGCTGAGGTTGTGGATCAGGCGTTGATAGTGGAGATGGATTATACAGTGATTTCAGGTACAAGTGGTGTGCCTCCTTTATCTGGTGGAAACAATGATATTCCTTCTTGGAAGAAGTATAAGCATGATGAGACGATAAGGAAAGGTAGCAGTGGATCTAGGCACCCATCCCTGTTTTAAACTTCAACGACATTAGGTGGGAGATCTCCTATCTGTTATCAGTGTGGAAAGTCTGGGACCACAAGACCCTGATGCCCACCCCTAAGGATTTATATTCATGCGGTCATCTGATCCATTTTCATAGGTTCTATAAAGCGAATTCTTCTCCCTAAAGTGGTTAATGTTGTTTAGAGTAGGATGACAAGAGGGGGGGGGGGGGTGAATTACCCTGTTAAAAATTAAATAAAAAGATAAATGTAAATTCAAAACTAAATGATATTTATGCGATAAGGAAATAATTTCAATACATATTAAAAAAATAAATTTCAATACATATTAAAAAAATCAATTTCAATATTAATTGAGTGAGTATGCACAATAGAAAAGGATGTATCAAATTTATGAAATTATTCGTATCAAGTTTGGATGATGCAAAGTGTAAATTGGAAAAGAATAAACATAGTTTGATAAAGGAGTTTAGTAATCGCTTGGTGTGACCCCTACGTATCATCCCCTTGGGTTGAGAGGTGCATGTTATTTCTCCCTTGATCTTAGCGGTGATCAACAAATTCGTCTTTCACAATTATGGTTGTGAGCACCCTATTGAACTTCATCAGAAGCCAAAGAACCTATCCCTTACTTTTATATCAGTGAGCACCTGTTGTAAGGAGATGAAAGAAGAGAAGTTTTCTTGGTGAAAAACCATTACAAATTCAATCCCTTATATCTTATAAGGATTTTTACAATTGATAAGAGTTATATAGATACAATTGAAGAAGATATATTAAGAGATTGAAGGACAATTGAGATTGGATCTTATGAGAGATTTGATATTGGAGAGAACCCGATAGTGATTCATTGTTAGTGTGCCAAACTTTGATCAAGGATTAGATTTGTAATAGAGGTATTATAGAATTGGGTTGTCATAGAGGTAGTTGAGGTAGATCTTCCAATCCACCAAGGAAACCTATTTATAGGATCCAATAGGTCAAATAATTTTTTGGAATTCTTCGTGGGCCATTAAAGTCAAAGAAGACTGAATTATATCATTTTTGACCATAATAAATGCACCCTTGAAACCTCTATCTCGATACCACCAACTACCCAATGGAAGGCCTAAAGATCATTTCTTCTAGAAATTATCCATTGGATAACTACTATTGGATGGTGGATTTCTGGAAGATTCTCTTGGTTCTGGAACTATCATCAAATATCTAGTGGACTTCCAGGAGATTTGATCTTCTATCCACATGGCACCGACTAGTTGGTGCTACCTACAACTCTTCATTTTCAACTATGTCCTTCCCATCTTCCTTCTGTGGCCTTTGGTTGATCCTCCTTTCATTCTAAGATCTCAAAACATGATAAAAGATAGTTCTAATCCTTCAAAAGATCATCACAATGCCTTTGAATAGTCTTTAATATCTTCATTTAGTCCATTAAAATCATGAATAAAAGTCTAAAAGATGAGATTGGAATTTACCCAAATGAAAATGTTAGAAACAAAAAAGAGTGTTTGTGACCATGAAAACACTATGTGAGATAGAGGTAAAAAAATCTCCCCCTTTTTGATGATCACAAACACATAACATAAAAATATACATCTAATATAAATCGAGAGTGAAAGATATAGAAATGTATTCACAATATCAATGTATACAATACATCAAACATGATATTCAATATATTCAATAAGTAAATAAAAAAACATTCCATATTAAAAACAAGAGTAAACCATTTAAATTTAAAACAAGATTAACAAATTTAACTCCCCCTTTGTGAAACAAAAAAGCAATAACACATATAACAATAAAAAATAAATCCCCCCTTGAAGTTTAATAAAAAATTCCCCCCATTTGAAGTCCAATAAATTTACCCCCTTTGTTATTATTAAAAAGAAAATAAGGAGAGAGATTTGAAAACTTAAAAGGAAATGTTTGATGAAAAACTCAAGAAATATTTTAAAAGATATTTTGAAAAACTCAAAATAGAGATTAGAAATGAAGGTCAAGTGAAAATCAAAGATATTTTGAAAATAAAAACTTAAAATAAAAAATTGAAACATCTATATCTTCCAAAATCCCCTTTAATAAGAGAATTAGAGAAAGGGAGAGGAAAGTTTAAAATAAGTTAAAAAAATATATTTATATAGAAAAATAAATAAAATAGAAAGAGTGCAAATAAATAGTAAAATAATATTGAAAAGAGAAGATTGGTACATACATTTTGAAAACACTTATTCCCTCAAAGAGTGGGTTTTCCTACATTTAATGATGTAGGAGGTTGAAAAAATTCCTTGGAATGTGAAAACATACCTCAAAAGAATAATACCATTTTCATTTTATCATAGACAACTCAAAATTTTTTTTAGAGATACAAGTATATATAATTTTTTACTCATCATTAATCTTCCTTTAAGAGAGATAAGAACATTTTTTTTAAAATAAGAGAGCATATACATAATTTCTTATATAAGTTTTGATTTTTTAACACATTTAATTAACAACTAACTGTATTCAAAGTTTGAAATCAAACTTATCTTAAAAATAGTAAAATTATGATAAAAAGTACTTGGTCTAGAAAATATGACTTTGAAAACATTTTTCAATTTAATTTTTTTTAAAAATTTATCTTAAGGAAAATTTAATAATTTAATAGATAAGGACCCCCTAAAATATAGGCACAAGTGAGATATAAGAATCATATCCAAGAGAGAAAATAGAATAAAATTCAAAATAAATCAAGAATTTCAAGATTTTAAGAAGAAAGAGAAAAAGATTTAAAAAAAATCATGATTTAAATTAAATAAATTTTAAAAATATTACTCAAGTTATCCATAGTCAAATGGAAAGTTTCACAAGCATACTATTCTTACTTCCCCTTTAATAAAATAAGAATGATCAACTGTTAGAGGTTTAGTGAAAATATCAGAGAGTTTAAAGTATTTCCTTACAAATTCCAATAAAATATCACCCTTTTGGAAGTCATATATTAAGAAATGGTTCCTAAGGTCAATGTTTTTAGTGAAAGTGTGATGGATATGATTTTTGGAAATATTAATTGCACTAGTATTATTGCATCCAATAGCGATATGGTCATATGTAATCTCAAAGTTTAAGAGAGTGTATTTCATCCACATTATTTGAATGTAAAAAATCATAGAGGCTATATATTACACTTCAGCTATAGAAAGATATATTTTTTATTCTCACTACTCCAAGGGATGATAAATTTTCCAAGTTGGTGGAAAGTCCCACTTGTACTTTTCATATATAGTTGGTATCCAAAAAAATAACCATTGAAAAAACTAGTTAATTCAAAAGAAGTTCCTTTTGGATAAAACAAACCAAGATTTTTAATTCTTTTTTAAAAACGAAAAATCCTTTACTATATTTAAGATGATATTACTTTGTAATTGATTAAAATGTTCACAAAGACAAAAACTGAACATGATGTTTGGCCAAGTCATTGTAAGATAAAGTAGACTACCAATCATACTTCTATAAAGCTTTCTGTTTACTGTCTTTCCAACTTCATCCAAAATTATCTTACAAGTTGTACTCTTGGGTGTACCAATTTACTTATCTTGATCCATGCCAAATCATTTTAGAAGTTCATTTATGTATTTCCATTTATTTAGAAAAATACAATCATTATTTTGAGAAATTTGAAAACTGAGAAAGAATTTGAGTTCGCCCATAAAGCTCATTTCAAATTCCTTTTTTCATTAAATCATAAATTTAAAAACAAATAGATTCATTGGTTGAGATGAAAATAACACCATCAATGTAAATTTGGAAAAGTAACAAATCATTTGAGACATGTTTTATAAAAAGTGTTGAATCATATTTTCCCATTTTAAAACCATTTGATAAAATAAAATTAAATAAATGTTCATACTAATCCCAAGGGTATTGTTTTAAACCATAAAGAGCTTTAGTTAATTTTAAAACATGATTTGAAAAATTAGAATCTTCAAAACATGGGGGTTGTTCCACAAAAAAAAATCATTAATAAAACCATTCAAAAAGGTGATTTTAACATCCATTTGAAAGGGTTTGAATTTAAGGTGAGAGGTGAATGTCAACAAGATTCTAATGGATTCTAACAGAGTGAAGGGTACAATGGCTTCACCATAGTTGATTCCTTCTTAGTTATAACCTTTAACAATTAGACAAACTTTATTTCTAGTGATATTACCAAGATAATATAACTTATTCCTAAAACCCATTTAGAGCCTATGATGGGATGATCATTAGGTCTTTACATGAGAGTCCATACACCATTCATAGTGAATTTATTTAGTTCCTCTTGCATGGAAAGAATTCAATTTTAATTGTTAAGGGAATATTCAACATTTTGAGGTTCTAAGTGATAAATGAAGGTGATATGTTCAACATCATTTAGGACATATCTTCTAGTAAGAGTTTCCACTCACAGATATCTAATGAAATTTTCAAGGGAATAGTATTTAGATTTTTAAAATTATTTAGGTTAATAATTTGAATGATATTATTATTCAACTTTAACTTATTTAGATTGAGAAGGTTTATTTGAATTTAAAATATCATTTTCAATAAAATCATTTTGTAAAAGATATTTTGGTAATTTTTTATAAAAAAATATGAATTGATTATTCCAATGATTTAGTAATTTTGTTAAATACTTGGTATTCCTTGCTCGAGTTGGAGTATCCAAGAAAGATACATTCATCAGATTTTGAATCAAAATTTTCAAGATTGTTTTCGGTGTTGCGAATAAAACATTTATAACCAAAAACTTTAGAAAAGTGCACTTTAGGTTTTTTATTTTTCTAAAGTTCATAAAGGGTATTTTTGAGAAAAGGTCTCATGAGAACATGATTAATGATAAAACACACATTATTGATAACCTCAACCCAAAAATATTGAATTAAATTAAATTTATTTAAAAAATATCAAGTGATTTCTTGGTTAGTTCAATTTCACATACTACACCATTTTTGTGTGTGTGTGTGGGGGGGGGGGGTGTTGAGGTGCAGAAAAAAATGATTACAGCCTTGAGAAGAGAATAAATCATCAAATACCTTGTTTTTAAAATATCTACCATGATCACTCCAAATAGAAATAATTTGATAACTTTTTCATTTTCTACCTTTTTAGAAAACTTGGTGAAATATTTTCAAGATTCACTTTTATGAGATAAGAATAAAGCATAAGTGAATATTTAAAATTCATCAACAATAACAAAATTATAAGATTTATCTATGAGAATTTCAATTTGAGAAGGTATAAATAAATCAAGATGAATTTATTCAAAATCTTTAGAAGAAGAAAAACCTTTTTTTTAGATTTAAAATAAGTTTTGTGTTGCTTACCACATTGACATGCTTCAAAAACCATCTCATATTTGAAATCTAGTTTGGGAAAATCTTATACTTTTTGATAATAGTTGAGTTTGACAAGTGAGTGTGTGTTAGAGTGACCAAACAATCTATAAAAAAACCATGTCTCACTAACTTGTACACTTAAGCATTTTAAATTTTGGTAGAGAGATATTTTTAATTGATTTTATAAAAATCTTGATAATGAGAAGCAGTAAATAAAAGATTTAATTTTGAGTTAAAAACTTTTCAAAAGTCATTTTCAAAAGAAATTTTAAAATTTCTATCACACAACTGGATAATTCTTAGAAAATTTTATTTCAATATTTTAACAAATAATTTTTTTTAATAATATCTAAGTTATAAAAACTAATGGTACCTTCACTGATTATATTACTCATAGATTTATCACTGAAGGTGACATGAAATCCTTTTAGTTTATCAATTTGATTGAATTTGGAGAGGTCTCCACACACGTGTCTTGAGAAACCACTATCTAGGTACCATAGTGCTTCTTGTAATTTTCTCTCAAGACACTTTTCCTATAAAATCAAACAACTAAAGGTTTTGGTACCCAAACAAACTTGGGTCTGATAATATTATCCAATAAAAATTCAGGCATCCATATTTATTTAATATGTGATTTTCTATTGGAAATTCTGGATGAAATATGAATTGATTTTGGTATCCTATATCATGAATTATTTCAATAACATACATAAATTAAATTCCCAATTATTTTAAAATAATTTCAAAACTTATCTTATGAGAAACCTTTAATAAAAGTGGGTTTTGAAGGTTTTTTGAGGTTCTTTCATGATTTGAGAAACCGAGACCAACATGTTCTTTTTCATGTCTTTGAGAGCCCAAAATTTTATTTCGATTAACTTAACCTTGGGTGAATTTGGAGAGATAATTTTTGAGTTATTTGATTGTAGATTCAATATTATTAACATCTGGTTGGTTCTTAATTTTCATGGATAATTCCCTTGAAGATTTATTCTTTCTATTTTAGAAGTTGTTCTTTTTCATTAAGCACTCATCTGTATTTTTTATCAAGTTCTTTGTTTAATGAAGTAAGTTCATGAAAACCATTTTTGATTTTATAATGAGTATATTTAAGGTTTTAATAATAAATCTTAATTGAGGAGTAAGAAGAAGAATAAGAAGAGGGAGAAAAATCAAGAAAAGAAGAGGGAGCAAAGGAAATGGGAAGAGGGGAACTAACCTTGATATCTTCATCAACTTGTGCTATAAGGAACTTAGCACTTGATTCACATGAATAGGTTGAGGAAGTTGAGTTTTTAGAGTCATATCATTCACTCCAGGTTGTAACTTTGAGAGACTTATTACCTTATTTTCTTTAATTAACCATATTTTTATAGACGAGGCACTAAAACCTGATGTGACCATTTTTCTTGCATTTATAGCTTGTCACTTCTGGTTCCACTTCTTGATTCACCTTCTTTGTTCAATTGTAAGACTCCTTTTTCTTGAATAATTTGTTCATATTCTTGGAAAGTTGAAAAAATTCTTGAACTTGACATTTGGATGATTCACCATTAATAGATTTGAAGGTGATTATTTTCTTTACATATTTTTATTTGTTGGCCTCCTTCTCATCTTGTTGCTTCATAGTAATTTTTTACATCATTATAGATTTGATAAATTCTTCGACTTTTATTTTCTTCACATCCTTCACTTCTTGAATAATAGTGACCAGGGGCGCCCAATTACTTGGAAATACCTAGAGCATATTTTTTACTAAGGTTTCTTTAGAAAAATCACCCAAGGGACCTTTCACCATTGAATATATCATTAAACCATGTATACATACTAGTAATAGATTCATTTGAATGTATACAAAAGCTTTCAAAATCTTTCCTATACATGCCCAATCTAGAATTTTAACTTTGTTGGTTCCATAATGAGTCACTTCTAGAAATTTTTATATTTCATGGACTATTTTACATGTAGAAACATTCTTAAATTCATTTCATTCAAGACCACAGTGTAGAGAGTTCACAAATTTTCTATTAAGCTCAAAGGTTTTAATATTATCAGGTGTCCACTTATCTTTTAGTTATTTAGTAGGAGTATATTCATGCATAACCATTTTACAAATGGGGTAACTTATGCAACTAATAAAAGTTGGCATTTGATTTTTCTAATAGGAATAATCTATGCCATAAAAAACATGAGTGTATGAATAAGAGTTAGATGACATTATAAAAAAATCAAACTTTAAAATCAATTAAGATTAAAAACTTTTTTTAAAACAAGATCTAAACCCAATTTTGAAAACAATATCAGAAGATAATTTTTAAAACAATGATATTTATAATAATAACATAAAGAAATCCTCTAATAATTTTTTTTGGTTTGAGTAATATGGAAATAGGGGGGAGGGGGTGAATTTACCTTTTAAAAATTAAAGTAAAAGATAAAGGTAAATTCAAAATTAAATGATATTGATGGGATAAAGAAATAATTTTGATATGTATTAAAAATTAAATTTCAATATTAATTGAGAAAGTATGCACAAAGTAAAATTATGTATAAAATTTATGAAATTATTCATATCGATTTTGAATGATGTAAAGTGTAAATTAAGAAAAGAGCAAATAAAGTTTGATAAGGGAGTTTGGAAATAGCTTGGTGTGAGCCCCTACATCTCCTCCCCTTGGGTTGAGAGGTTTTTTTATTTATCCCTTAATATTATAAGTGATCAAGAAACTCATCTCTCAAAATTATGGTTGTGATAACCCTCTTGAACTTCATCATTATCCAAGGAACCCGTCCCTCACTTTTATGGTAGTAAACATATGTTCTAGAAGAGATGAGAAGAAGAGAAGTTTGCTTGGTGAAAAATAATTACAAAGGCACTAATTTATCTATTATAAGGATCTGTAAAATTTATAAGAGAGAGAGAGATATTATGGAAGAAGATATCCTAAGAGATTGAAGAATAATTGAGACTGGATCTTAAGATAACATTGAGATTAGAGAGAATCCACTAGATCTTTGCCGTTGCTATGCCAAAATTTTATCAAGGATCATATTCAAAATAGAGGCATTGTAGAATTGGGTTATAATATAGGTAGTAAAAGTAAATATTCAAAGAAACCAAAGAGACCTAATTATAGGCTTCAATAGGTCTATTAATATTTTGGATTTTTTTAGAGGTCATTGATGTGAAGAAGAAAAAATTATAGATTTTTTGACCATAATAAGTACACCCATGAAAACTCTATCTCAACATCACTAGATACCTGATATCCCTAGCCTTATACTTGGTGGAAAACATGAATCTCATTGATTCTATAAATTCTCTACCAGCTAGCCACTACTATCCTGCGACTGGATAATAGCCTTCTAGAAGAATCACTTGGTTTTGGAATTGTCACCAACTAACCGATAGACTTCTTGAAGATTTGATCTTCTATCCATATGGAACTGGTGGGACAATTACCTACATTGGCTATCCGGTATAGCTTGAAACTCTTCAATTGCAACTATGGCCTTCCTAGATTCCTTCTAAGGCCTTCAGATGATCCTCCAACTTCCTTACAATATCTCAAAACATGATAAAATATAGTTTTAAGCCTTCAACAAGATCATCATTATGCCTTCAAATTTTATTTAATATCTTTATTTAGTCCATTAAAATCACAAATAAAAGTCCAAAATATGAGACTAAAATTCACTCAAATGAAAACTTTAGAAACAATAAAGAGTTTTTGTGATCATAAAAATGATATGAGAGATAGAGAGGTACAATAGTGCATGCTCCTCAACACCTGAGGGATTCAATGTTCAGTAAAATGCCTAAAAAGAAACAGGAACCCAATCACAGAGGTATGGAGGAAGGACCAACTAATAATATGGTTAGTTTTAACTTAGATAAGAACCACAAGCTAGCATTATGCCTCATATCAGACCGAGACCAGACAGTTGGACATAGTAGAGCTAGATCCCATGGAATCTGAGTCAGCACCGATGACTATGAGAGGTACTGTACTTATTTCATTATCTATGGAAGTTTATTTATTTGATATTGGTGTGTCTTACTCATTTATCTACACCCATTTTTTGAATTGTTAAAAATTTCAGTGGAGCTTATGTTGTATGTTATGGAAATATTGACACCCCTTGAGAAGAAAAAGAGCAAGGCTTCATATATCCATATTGTGTTGTCTCAATCTCAGAAATAGATTTGGAATGGGAATTATTTATACTTGAGATGAAATAATTTGATTTTATTATCAGGATGGATCATATGTTTGAATTTAAGGCTCATGTTGACTAGTACTAATGGAAGGTGACCTTCACTACTCCCAATGGAAATCCTCATGCATTTCAAGGGGATTGGGATCCTCAATCGAGCCGAGCAGGATTGCCCCTTCTTGAAGTGGGTAGTATATCATGTCAGTTGGCATATTTTCTAACTAAGGTTCATAAATGGAATCATGAAACCAAGATTCCTCCTATGGTAAGTGAATTTCTAGTGGTGTTTCCAGATGAATTCTTGGGCTTACCTCCCAAAATGGAAGTTGAGTTTTTTATTGATTTGGTGCTGGGAACTTATCCAATTTCTTTACCATCTTATCACATGACACTAGTAGAAATCAAGGAGTTAAATATCCATCTTGATGATCTATAATATAAGAGATTTATCTTCCTAAGTTTATCCCCTTGGTTTGTTCTAGTTCTCTTTTCCAATAAGACGAATGGGTCACTCTACTTATGCATTGACTATAAGAAGCTGAACTAGGTAACTCTTAAGATCAAGTACCCCTTTCCTTGTATCTACGATCTCTTCAAAAAATTAAATGGGGTTAGACAATTCTAAAAAATTTACCTTCATTCAGAGTACCACCAAGTTAGGGTGAAGGATTTTGATATTCCCAAGATGACATTCAGGAGAAGATATGGTCACTTCAAATACCTTGTGACTCCATTTATTTTGAAGATTTCTCTCATGATTTTCATGGAGCTCATGAACCATATAATATACCAAAACATTGATTCCTTAATTGTGGTGTTCATAGATGGAATCCTAGTCTATTTTATGATCAAGGAGGACCATGAAAACCAATTTAAAATTGTATTGGGGACTTTTTGTGACCACATGATCAATGATAAACCTTATAATTACATCTTCTAGATTTGTGAAGTGAAATTTTTAGGGAATGTGGTGTCTAAATGAGGAATCTTAGTAGAACCTAATAAGGTGGAGGTTGTTATTTCGTGGGAGGAGTTGATTTTTTTGGGACTAGATAGTAACTGTTGAAAACTTATTAGAAAATTCTCTAATTTATCATCACCTTTGACTGTGATCAATCAGTAATGGGTGAAGTTTATGTGAAATCTAGAATTCCAAGACCTTTTCAATGAGATGAAGAAGTGTTTGACTTCTTCCTTGGTGTTGATTCTACATGAGGATGGTCTTGTATATATGGTCTATTATTATGCTTTTATAATAGGTTTGGGATGTGTTTTTATGAAAATCAATCATGTATTAGCCTATGGATCTTGATATATTCATCATCATGAGAGAAACTATCCTACCCATGAACTAGAGTTAGCCGTAGTTATGCATGTGCTCAAAATTTGGTGGCGCTAACTCTTTGGAGAGAAGTTCACATTGTTATCCAATCAAAAAAATCCTAGGTTATATATTTTTTGAAATGGATTTAAACCTCAGATAGAGTAATTTGATCAAACATCACTAAAAATTTGATTTTGATCTTTCTTACATTCCCAAAAAGGGAAATTCTATTGTATATGATCTTAGTTGGAAATTACCATCTTGGGATATGAGAGAGTCCAATGAGGAGTGGAATCTCATGAGAGTCTAGATGAGTTTCACTTAGAGGTAAAGGAAGATAAATAATATTTTTTTCTTGATAATTTCCAGCTATCTCCTTTACCTTTTGAGCTGATTTCTTGAGAGTAGTCTGAAGACAGTGAGTACCAACATTTTAGAGTGGTTCTATATGGTGGGGAGACCACCGGTAAATGGTCACTATCTCTAAGTGGTTGTCTTGATTTTAAGATTAGGCTCATGGTTTCTTATTCAGTGGGGAAGGAGATTCTAGAGGGCTTCCATCAATCACAATGGGTTTTCCACCCTAGTGCAATGAAGATGTACTATGACTTGAATTGACATTATTGGTGGCCGAGCATGAGGATAAATATAATTGATTTGGTGTCTTAGTGATATACCCATTAAAACCAATGTAAAGTTAAAATAATTAATTTTTATGACTTATTAATATTCATCAATTAAATTTTATATATTAATTATAGAAATATTATGTAAATTTTCAATCAAAAGGAAAAATCTTTATTTCCAACCAAACTAGGTTTTCATGCATTATACTGTTTTATTTAAAAATATAATTTATAAATTTTAGAATTTTCAATTGAAAAAATATATAATTTTTGAATTTATAATTTCAAAACTATCTTAGGTTGAATTTTTGGGAATTTTGTGAAAATGTTGATTTTTGGTTGAATAGTGGAAAATACCGATTTTTAAAGAAAATTTTCTTTTATTTTTTTAGTATTTTAAAAGACTCATTTTTATTTGGATTGGTTTTAAAATTTAAATAGTTTATTTTAATTATTAATAATCCAATCAGTGTCATTGTAATCAATCTTGTGCTTGGTTTTGGAATGAAAATATTTGTATACTTAAAAAGACATTTTTAAGATGCCTATTTTTCGTTACGTTTTTCATTTTTAACTTAATTTAATTTCTAAAATTTATAGATATTAAGTTTTAAAAAATTGATTCCATATTTTGGATTTGTGTTTCTAAATTTATCAATGAGGCTAATTTCATTTTTTACCATTATGAATAGTAACTTTAGTAAAAAATGCTTCACCACCGTAAAAGGGTAAATTGAGTTAAACTAGGTTAAAACTAAGTGATAAGGCCACCAAAATTAATATTAATTATTATTGAATGTATTTATTTCAACCCTTATCACCTAAGGCCTAAAATTGAATTATTTATGGGGAAATTTTCTAAGAAGACGACTTAATAATATTTAAATCTGTTCAAAAAATACCAAGTGTGTCCTCTCCCTCACCTATAAAAGGAAACCCACTCTCCTATCCTATCCAAAATTCAATATCCTTTTGGTTTTGAAAAATATTATCCTAATCTATTCTTATAATCCCTTCCCCCATTATAAATGTCTTATTTTTGGCAGAATACTAACCTTAGAGGGTTTAAGGTATAAAGTAAAGATGGTTGTCTGAAGAACAAGTATTTCTTTTAATCAAATATTTTAGTTTTATTTATTCTTATAACTCTTTAAAAACTCTTATAACTATTGTGATATAATAACTTAAGTATATAAAATATACTAATATATCATTATTTTAATTTATTAACCTTAATCTATCTCCTTATTCCATCAATTGGGAAATGAATCAATCGTTCATGTGTATGGTGGACTACCACCTCGCGAACTGATGTAATTTGTTTTTAATCACAACCGCTTATGACTTGTTATATTGATATATTTAATATATATATATATATATATGATATCCATTAAATAATTACCATTCTTTAAAGATAATATATCATCTATTTTTTTACCTTTCCATCCATTGGAAAATGATAACGACGTTCATGCGTACATGTGGATTACCACCTCCATGAAGGGATGTGATTCATTTATCAACACCAAATCACATGGATGGTATATATATATATATGTATTTAAATTTATAATATGATATTTATTATATAATAATAATTATGAAAACATAAAATAATTCTTACCTTCTTTCCCTCATGTTCATTGAAAAATTGAAACATTACTATTGCGTACGTATGACCTACCGTCTCCATGATTGCAATGAAATTAATTTTTCATATACATATTTCATGGTTGGTTTTAAAAGTATAATTAATGTATAAAAATAATAATTATAACATTATTATTATTTTGGAGATGATGGAATAATGAACTCTTTGACCACATTCATCCTACTGAAGCTCTTTTGGGGTTATGAACCAAACATCCTCAAAACACTCGATATAAACTTAACTGATGAAGTAACTAAATAAAACATGGTCATAAATTATATAAAATGGAAAATTATAATTTAATTAACATGAAAAAAGTTATTAATCAAGTAAATAACTAATATAATTTTATTATTTAGGAATTAAAGAACGCACGGTGCTAGAAAATATTTAAGGTGAGGGATTTCTAATCACAATTCCCTTTCTTTAAGACTTCTCTTTTCATCACATGTTTTATTTTTTGTAGTGTATAAAATTTCTTATGGATGTATTTTATCATTATTCTATTAAAATTAATTTTTTTTCAAATACATTCAAAGTAATTTACTTCAATGTTTCATTCATTCAAAATTTATCAAGTCACAAGGGACACTTTACCTTAAAACCTTATTTTAAATGTTTTAATGATTTATTTTATAGATATTTTTATTTCAGGTACACATTCTTAAAATTATTTTATGAATGTATTTATATGTATATAAATGAGTTTTCAAGGAAATTTTATGTCCCTTTTTACTTTATTTTAAAGGTTTTTAAAAGAAATATTTGTACGTATTTTATAAATAATGTTTTGATTTTATTTAAAAAACGAATAAAGGAATGTTATATTTTAACATATATTCCATCGATAGATTTTTCCACCACCATAAATATTATTTTATGTTTGAGTTCCTTTACATTATTTCACATTTCCTTCAAATAAGAACTCTTCTTCCCTTTTTTATAGGTATTTTAGTTTTGAAAATGTTTTTTTAAATGAAAGGGTACTTTGATATCTAAAAGTGTTTTACATATGGGTTCAAAAGAATTTTTCAAGGGATTTATGATGAAAAGGTGAAAGATTAATTTTTTATGATATATTACTTGAGTATTATATATAATGATAGGTGAACCCAATATAGCTTATATGATGGGTGATCTCGATTCAGATTATATGTTGGGTGAGCCTGATATAACTCTCCAATGAATTGGGTAATGTTCCTTGTCTTCAAAGGCAAGAAAGAGGGAATTAACCAGGGAGGTTTCTATTATGGATTTAACTGGTCTCCAGTTATTTCTGAAATGAGTGAACATGAGTTATAAATATGTTTTTATATGAAAGGGTTTATATTTTTTTATTATGAGTTTTAAAGGGTTTATTTGAGAAATTTTTTTTTTCATGTGGATGTGATTTATTTTTTATTCTCAAAGAATAATGTGGAAGAGGTAAAAATTTTATGGGTATTTAGGTTTTTCACTGGACTAACAGATTTATTTCTTTTATATCCCTTACTGATATTTTTTTCCTCATCCCATATTTTCAAGTGTTTTTATAGAGTTAAGGATGAGTAAGAATAAAGAATAAGTCAAGTTGAAAGTCATGAGGATTTTTCATTAAAAGAAAACATTTTTCATTTTAAAAGTTTTATATTGTAAAAAAAGGATATTTAGTGGAAGTGTACACTTTGTAATGTATAGGTTTGTTATGTAGGATTTATGACCTAATTATCTAAAACTATAAACCTAAAAGGTCTCTAGGAATGCAAGAAAGTGAATTATACTATAAAGACACAATATTATGTAATGTTTTAAGGACATGTCCTTATAATACCTATATTTAAGTAGAGGTTGAATATTAATGACCATCAAGATTACTGAAAACTCTTCTTATTACTACCTATAAGTGGGAATAGGTGTCCATGGACTTCATTATCAGACTACCTCATACCCCTCGGGGATAGAAGACTATTTGGGTCATGATCGATAGGCTAAATAATTACACCCACTTCATACCGATCAAGGAGATGAAAAAGGTGGAGGTTCTAGGTAGATTTTATGTTCAATGGATTGTGATACTTCATGGTGTTCCTTGTACTATCATATTTAACACAGACCCCCCGATTTACTTCCTACTTCTGGAGGGGCCTCTAAGAGGCAATGAGCACACAAGTGAAGCTGAGCACGACCAATCACCCAAAAATTGATGGGAAGACAGGACATTCTAATTATATATGATTCAGGCATGTGTCCTTGATTTTGGAAGTTCATGGGACACCCATATATGGATATTTTAGTTTGTTTATAATAGTAGTTACTATCCCTCTATTCAGATGGTGGTATTTGAGGCTCTTTATGGATGACCATGTCATTCTCCATTATGCTAGGCATAGGTAGGTGATACCTATTTGGTAGGATCTATTCTCATCTAGGAGACTATGAAAATGGTTCTTATTATTTAGCAGTGATTGTTAAGGTCTCAGAGTCACCATAAGTCTTATGCAGATCATTAGTTCCATCCTTCGGAATTTTCAATTGGGGACTAGATTTTTCTCAAGGTCTCACCTTGGTTGGGTCACCAATGACTCTAAAAATAAGGAAATATTTCCACAAGGTATGTGGGACCATTTGAAATAATTGAGAGTTGTAAAGGTGTCATATTGGTTGGATCTTCCTTCCCGGTTGACATAAATTCATAACTTGTTCCACATTTCACAATTAAAGGAATATAACTCAAATCCCTCCCATGTGCTAAATTGGGAAGAACTTGAGTCAAAGCCCAATGTTTCTATTATTGAGAATCCAATATGAATTACCAAAATTTGAGAAAAGGTTCTTTGAGGGAAATTTTTTTAAATGGTTTATGTTTTATGGTAGTAGAGTTTTGAATCACATGAAACATGGGAGTAAGAGGCTCATATGAGAGAGTAGCAACCTCACCTTTTTCCTTGATAAAGCTACAGGTCAATGGCATGGTGGGGATCTATATCACACCCATAATGTCACTTTATTTTATGTTTTTACCTTATTTATTTATTTATTCATTATGAATTTATTTCCAGGCCTTTTGATTTTAAATTTCAATGTTTTTGAAAAAATAGTGGGTGTCACACGGTTTGTGCTAGGTTAAGAGTAACCATGTGGTAACCATGTGAAATAGGTATTCAATTTGAAAATTCCATTAACATAGTTGGCACATATATTATCAAATCATGTGGACCAGTCGTGCGAGTGTGTTGGTGCATGTTTTGGAAAACTTGGACCAACTGTGAGAGTTCTTAGGTGAGGCAGTATGACCTACATGGATGGAACATGGTTTGGAAAACTGTGCAAACCTACCATGGGAGTGCCCATGTGAGGTATTTTGACCCACAAAGTTAGTGCATGGTTTGGAAAACTGTGCAACCATACCACGTATCCTACCCAGAAACTTAAATATTGGTAAATAACCTATCTTCCCACCTTTAAGTTAAAACCTCACACCCTCCTTTTTCCACACTCGACTCCCATCTCATTCCCACACAAGGAACTACTCTCCTCATTCATCCTTAGTTCAATTTTTGTGGGATATTTCCTAGTTTCTTCAATAATCACTCAATTTCTTCCTATCCATTACCCTTTATTTCTTATATTTCCTTCTCCCCTAAGGTCTTGGTGACCTAGGGTTTGGGTTGGTCGAATTTTTTAGATTGGGTTTTAATGTTGGTGGTTTGTTCTTGTCTCTCTAGGATCCCCTTTTGACATTTTAAGTGTTTTTTCACCATAAGTGATTAGTTTAACTTAGTAAAAGGTATGTGGTTCCATGTCACACTTTGTTTTATAAAATAAATATGCTTGTTATTCTTTAAAATGGGTGTTTTAAATTAATTGAAGCTATATATGGAAGTTTTGATGGTTAATTATGTATGATATAAATGTTTAAGTGATTTATTCTTGGTTTGAAAGGAAAAATTATTTTAAAAGTGTTCTTCGAATATGTTTAAAGGAAATGGCTTGTGGGTTGTTTATTGAAAGCCACTTGAAATGAAATGTGATATGGATGGAATTAAATGTGATAAGATTACAATGGAAAGAGAACTTGGAAAACCAGATATATAATAGGGAAGTATAGTTTTAAGTATCCCTTTTGGGATATGGTACTTTAACTAACTAGACTAAATTTAGAAAATGGACATGCTATCATGAAAGGATGACACCACTGCACTAGGACAATTCATGTACTCCTTAGCGGATTATTGGATGTGGTGTCATGATATGGGCGACACTATACCATTAGGCTACAACATGATCTCATTAGTGATTTATACACACACTCAATTTGACCATTAATTCACAAGTTGATATGAGGACCTTGGGTGACCAAACAACCTTATATGACCTAGGTCTCTCCCATGGTGCATATTTTATGGAATTTTTATTTTCATGGAAATGTTTTCCATTTATAACTTTATTAATAATGTTAATTCATTTTCTTATATCTCAAAGTTAAAATCTTACTTTAACATGTTTTATTTAAAACTAGCATACTTGTCATTATCTAACTAGGGTTATACATAGATCACTTGGCAGGATACTATTGGGATATTGTTTCTCACACCCTACATACACCCATTGGGTGTATGTAGACTTTGTTTTGATAGGTGTAGGTAAAGGAAAGACACCTTTTGGAGATGGTGGGTACTCAGGCTCATAGAGAATGGATTTATAGTGGTTTAATGGTGTAAAATTGACCCTCATGTCACAAGGAGATGGGTTCCCTTTTTTTCCTTTTTGGTTAGGATTATCATATGTTGTATCACCTATTCAACATCTATTCCATTCTTTTGGTAATCATGTGTATATGGGTTTTCTTCTTGGTTATCTTTTAGTTTTTTTTTGAAAAATGTTTATTGATCTCATGGTTTTCCTTCTATCTTATATTTTACTTTGAATTGTTGTTATATTATGGGATACCTATTTATTTTTTAATTTCTATATCATTATTAGAGAATGACTTTCCAAGTTTTGGAATGGTTATTACAGGTTTTTTATCTTGACCAGTGTGATATTTATTTGGGAAAATATGTTCCCAAGTATGTTCTATGATGCCCTATAACTTGTAGCCGACCCATGGGGATTGGGAAAACCCTTTGAGACTTGCTGTAGGTCAACCTGGGTGCTCGATTTAGGGGTGAACCAGGTTGGTTCATGACACCACTTACATCAATAGTGCATAAAATGATACTCTAATGAGTAATTAATCCCTCAAGCCACTAACAAAACTTCTCATGTACTACACCCATACGGGATGAATAAGTTTATACACTTTTCTTCATGTAGAGGAATCATTATAAAATTTCTATCTGATCTAATATAGATATAAATATTATCATACCCTAGGAAAAAAGGAATCCCCAAAATATCCCACATATCAATCCATCGTAAGTCACACTACTATCGACATTCACCAAGGCACACCTCGATCACACTTTACAAGACAACTCACCTAAATAAAACACCTTATAATAAACATTTACCTCATATAAGTGAGGTCTATACCAATGGATTCCATAATAATACCACTCCACTCCTATAAAAGAGGTTACAAGGCCCACAAGTCACCTCAAGACCATCCCCATATAGTTCCTGAATCATTTCACCCACTAAAACATCTACCCAAGGACCACATCACCCAAGAGACCACAATCACTCTCATACAACCTCAAACTAGTCCATCCATCACTAATTACATGATTCCCAATCACTACAGGGTATATTGGACCTAGTTATAGATTTTGACCCTTGGTGCTATAGCTGCTGAGCCACTCTATAATTTCCCAACCATGCGCAACACACTTAATTCACACTAATGAGGCTATATCCTAGACTATAACACACCCTAATAATTCCCCAAACTCTTTATATAAATCCCATACCTATAACCCAAATCATGTTCATGCACACCAAATACAAACAAACACATATAGTGAAATATGAAAGGAACCACCTTCCTCGATCTCAAAGGAGTTAACTTGTACGATATCATGGATAAATTTGACCTTATTCATTTGAAATTGATAAATCATATAAATATAACCTAAAAAAGAATTTACTTTGAAATAAAAATGAGAATAGAGAAACAATGAGAGATAACTTAGGGATTTTCTTAGCCTAATCAAGAAGAGCCTCCTAATTCACACAACACTTTGATATATTGGGAGGCAGTGATCTGGGAGCTCCTTGAAGGGGGGAAAGATAGGGGATAATGAGAGGAAGAGAGGGGGAATGGGGTCTAGTTGATCTAGCAAGAAAAGATGGAGGTGTTACCACTTTAAATCATAATAATTTTTTTTAAAAAAAAACTCCCCATACAACCATTAGGTACTTGGTTAGAGACCATCAGGTACTTGGTGGCCCTCCAAGTGATCCTGGATTTTGGGGATCTCATCAGGTACCCAGTGGATCTAATGATTAAAGTAAAAGACCCACCACTCATCTAACCCTTACTTGATGCCCCTGATCACCACCTGAACACCTGAACATGTGTAAAAACACCTCATAAATATGCCTCAAATATCAACATTTTCATCCAAATTCAAATTCCCAAAACAAACCCTGATCTAGGTATCATTATTTTAATTCCCCATAAATCCTCAAAATTTAATGACATGATCCACTATATTAATGATACACAATTATTTTAAAAAATAAAATGAAAATAAAATGTAATACTTGAATGTTACTATTAAAACTTATATGGGAATGTTGTCTTGGATCATATATTCCATACTAATCTAAAACATCAAAATTATTTATTCCATTATTACTTAGTTGAATTATATATAAATCTAAAAATGATATCAGTTACACTATTATGATGATACATACTTTTAATTTTTAATGTACTATAGATATTATATCGTATCAATTATAAAGATGAAGTGGTGATTATGGGGACTTGTCTGGATCTATTTGATTTATATTCCTAATATAAATCAAATACAGTGTGAATGATTTTATTTTATTGTGTATCATTCATGGAATAAATAATATATAAAATTGATTATAACATTTCATATTTTGTTTTTAGATCAAGAAAAATAGTGATATCCCTATATCCATTGAAGGAGTTTGAAGCATTTATCAAATGTTCTTTTATTATAATGATTACAACAAAATTAATCATATATTTTATTGATGTTTGACATGTCTAATAATTTATATAATATTAATTGGAAAATAGGTTAATATATTTAAGAAAAATGTTTTGGTTGATTTTTCAACAATAGTTAAAAAATTTGGCAATCACATTCAAGGACCAAAACAGCCCATTAATTCCAATTAAGGACCATATCCTTTTTAGACTAAAGTAAAATCTCATTTCATTTGAAAAATCATAATATTTTTGGCCCTTCACTGGAATTTTCTGATTTTTTGGTCCCAAACTGGAATCAATTACTTGTTTTAGTCCTGGATAATCATTTTCCCAAAAAAATATCATATAATTTTATATTGGTTCAATTGTGATCCTATGAAATGATTCTTTTCTAAGTAAATTAATCATTTGGAAAGATAAGTTAATTTATTTTCTTTGTTTTAATGTAACTTGTTAATAAAAAATTGGAATTACATTATATGTTAATATCATTTGATAATTTACCAAATTTAATATTTTATTACAACATATGTGTTTATAAATTTTTACATGATCTGTAAAAAAATTATTTTTTTAATTATTTAAACCTAATAATAATATATATAAATATAATTAATTTTTTTATTTAAATGAAAACACATTTGAGTAGGATGTATTACAGTAATCACAAGAAAAAAACTTTCCATGTAAATTTTACTTGCTCAACACTTCCAAAAATACAATCTAAAGAAAATTTCTAATATATACTATAACAAAATAGCTGATTAGCTGTATTTTTTAGTCATGTTTTTTTAAAACAAATTTTATAATATATCCATGTTTTATTAAAAAAGTTACTAATTTAATGGTATTTTTTAGCTATGTTTTAAAATATGAATAATTTTTACATTTAGCCACCTTACTTAAAAATGTGGCTAAATTTACATTTAACCACATTTTTTTAGCCATTTTTTAAACATGGATACATTTTATTTTATCCACATTAAATAAAAAATAAAACTTATTTATTTTACACAAACACATATGTATATATAATTTCTTTTCACATTTTAAAATTTAACACACACACACACACACTTTATTGTATATAAAATCACAATAAATTTAAATTTTAATAGAAAAATTAATTTAAATAATATATGCTTGTGTTTATACATACTATATCATTAAAAAATTATATTTAATACATATATTTATATATAATAGTATTATATAATATCATTAAAAAACATGAAAAATAAATATTAATATATAAACACATACACACAAACATATAAACACATGCATGCTTACACATATATACATACATAAGTATAAATGCACGCACACACACACACATTAATACATATATACACACATATATATACATGAATAATATAATGATATTATATAATATTAAAAAATATATTTAGATAATATATATATCTCTGTGTGTATTATTCATATATGTTATTTTTAATATTATATAATACTATTATATTATTCACACATAGAAATATTCATACATACATACATACATATAAAAGTTAAATAATTTCAATATATATATATATATATTATTTAATTAAATTAGGTATTATTAATTATAATTTAAAATACAATTATAATTAATTGATAGTAACTAGTAACTAAATGATCATTAATAATAAATAATTAATAATAAGTGTAAGTATATATATATATATATATATATATATTTAATGGATTCATTAATTATTGAATATTAAGGGTATCACAAATCATGAAGCATAACTGTGCATCATAAGAAAGTGGATAGGGTGGTTTGCATGGGCAGGTGCATGATCCACTAGACTGTGCAACCCAACCAAGAAGTTGGTTTGGAGTTTCAAAGTTTGAATTTTTAATCACTATTTTTCTTCTTATACACTCATTAATAACTTAATACAACCTTTGATAGACCTAGCGCTTCTTGGGAGAGATTTTGAGTGTAACACCCGAGACTTTTATGTTATATAAATCATCAAAGGAATCTTTTTCTACACACAACACTTTCTTGTCTTGCTTTACACGAAATCGCGAGCTTCCTCGATAGCTTGCGTCGTACGCAATACCGAGTTTCACTAAACAACGATATACTATTAAAATATTATTAAAACTAGCCGTTATGAATAGTAATAACCACTTTTTGAAATTTTATAAATTTTATTTTTCAAAATGGACTTCATTTTTGGATTCGTAATATCGAAATTAGCCTAGGGTGAAATTTTGGTATTTTTCTGAAAACTTTCAATTTTTGATGAATAGTGAAACCACTAAGTGGTAGTTAAAAAAAACTGAATTTTTCATAAAACTTAATTTTACCGCTTCTGTGAGTGGAATTTTGAAAATCCGAGAGACACGGTTAATATCAAGGAATAAAATGTGGTTCAATGAGATGAAAATATTTTTTGGTGAATAGTAACTTTTTACTTTTTTTTACCACGATTAAAAGTAAATAGGGTAATTAAGGGTAAAAATGATATTATTATTACCCTAACACATGTCCTAATTCTATTGGACAAGTTTAATTCGACCAAAAACAAACTTAGGAATAAAATATGACCATTTAGGCCCACTTGGATTAGATTAGGACATTTATTATTAATTTATTTAAAGAAGGGTTAAAATAGTTAAAATCAAAGTTTAATAAATAAATCAATTTTAAAATGGGGTTATACATAAGATAAATTAGACTATAAATATTCATTAGAAATATAAAAATATTTCCTACATAATGGTATTTTATTTGTAATTTTTAGACATTAAATAATTTAATTTATTTATGACACAACGATGATGCAATAATTATCTTATTAATGAAATATTGACATAATTGATGTTATAAATACCCAAATAAATATAATTTGAGACTTTTTATGAATTCCACTAATTTTATAAGTTAATATTACATGTTAGTATTGATTTAATTAACTTTTTTCGAACTTATCATTCTGTTATGATTTTCACAAAAATCAATTACTAAATAGTGTCAAAATTGACATAAAATAGTTTTTAAAACAAATATTATATTATTAATTGTTATTTTATTCCTAAAAATCTAAGGTTCAGAAAAATGACTTAGATAAGGTTATATATATTAACAATAAACAACTTGGGGTTTGTTTGGCTTGATATAGTAAGTTTATTAACCTTATAGTATAAGAACACAAGAAGACACGGTAAAAGTAAAATTATTTAACTTAATGTTAAATATACATGATAAGGTTAAAATAGGAACCTAAACTTGTCTAAATTCTATTGGATGAGAGGATTTAGACCCATCCCCACCTTAGCCTCGAAATAAATCAATTTGGAGCTATTTAAAGCCGAACTTGACTTTATAATAAAATAATATTTTTAGTTATTCCAAAGGTGCCCCTCTCCTCCCTTATAAAAGGGCACCTCCTCCCTCTCTTCCTCACACCACTTTGAGCCTTCAAGCTCGGCCAACCCCTGCCACTTTCTCCTCTACACTTCCCTATAGACATCCTAGAGGTCCTGGTCTTCTTCAAAGACCAATTTTAGTGCCCTAAAAGGAGGTCTCAAAGAAGCACTTCAAAGAAGAGGTAATGTCCGTTACCGATTCTTTCATCTTTATTTCTTCTTCCACTTATGAAACAACCCTATTTCACCATCTATCCATCCTACGGAAAAAGAAATCACCGCGCGTGCGTACTTACAGAATACCGTCTCCACGCCGTGGTGTAATCTATTTTCCACCACCACCTTACTTGGATGGGTATAATGGTGTAAATAATGACTATATATTACTATTATAAAGTGATATTTATTCTGAAATAGTATACATACACTCCAATACAATTCCACGATCATGGGAACGATATCATCGCTTGTGCGTACGTACGGAATACCGTCTCCATGATGTGATGCGATTCGTTCTACATGATCTTCATTACATAATGATTATATAAATGAATTGAATGAATAAATATGATATATAGTACATTAATACCATTCTGTAAATGATGTATCTATAACCTAAAGAGAAGAATAAAAATTTATTCGACAAAACATGCATAAGAAAAAAAAGTTATAAACACCCGAATAACAAGTAGCAATGAAATATTACTACCAAGAAATTAAGAATATGACCATATATGATATCATAACAATAATTATGATTCTGTAATAAGTCAATAACATTATTTAAATCATTATAAAGGAGGTTCGGACACTTACGAGGCAAATCGGCCCTAAGGTAAGGGAAATATCACAATCTCATTTTTATCTGAGATTGTTTGTACTTTGGTATTTACTGGGGTGTATTTTATCATCCACATCCATGTTTCCTCAATATGTGATATTAATATACTTCTACAATAGTTAATATCAAATTTTACCCTTCGGTGAGTTTTTAGTAAAAGATATGAAAGGAATCTTTTGTCGTTTTTGGTACGAGGTACTTTTTGACTTTTCTGACAAAAGTACGAGAAGAATGTTTTTTTTAAATTATACGGAATGAATGTATTTTTAAAACATTATTTCCAAGAAGATTCCTTTACAAGTTTTCAAGTTTATTTTTAATCAACTTCTTTTAGTTTAAAATTGTATGACATGTTAAGAAAGGAAAAATGTTTTTTAAGTAGAAAGGATATTTTTCTCAAGAATGGATTTCAAGTGTTTTATCAAAATTATTTTCTATCTAAGATAATATAGGTTTCTGTTTCTATCACTATTATTACATTGATTTGATTATGTTGTGATGGAATTATTTTTATGAATTCCTTTATCTTATATGAATTGTTTTATGATGTCATGTTGTTTAAGAATCCCATTTTTATTACATGGGTTATGTAATGATGTATGATTTATGATTTTGTGGCACACATAAGAATGGTATAATTATGAGATGGGTGGGAACTATATCTCCCTCCAATGCATTGGGTAAAGATTTTATATCTCATGAGATAGACATGGTTGGAACGGTAGGTTATACCGGTTCAGTGAAACAGGACTGAATCGGGGAGTGAACTCAGTTCAGAAATGGACTTTGTCCACTAAGATAGTATTGGAAATGAGTCTTGACTAATAAGAAATGATTCTCTATGATTATGTGTGTATTCCACAAAGTTTCATGTTTTAAGTCATGATTATTGGGATTACTTTTCACTACTATGATTTATCCCATGTTATGAAATTATGCTTTCTTTTGCACGTTACTATTTCCAAAAGTTATGTTCTTATGAATATGATGTGATTGATATTTCTTTTATTTACCCTTACTGAGCATTTGAGCTCACCCTTTTGTATGTTTTCTTTCCCCAGGTCAGGAAGAAGGTAATTAAGTAAGATATGCCAAAAGGGACTATAGATATGATGAAATAAATGGGAGACAATGTAGACGCTTTATGAACCATTTGTTTATGTTTTCTAGTTTTCTAAAGACACTATACCTATACGGTCCTTTCGTGGTTTTGTTATATGTTGTAATAAGTATGATTCAATTTCGAAGTAATAACAATGTATGTAAAGTATGGGTCGTTATAGTTGGTATCAGAGGAAAGGTATAGTCAACCTTTGAAAACTAGGATGTGAAATCCTTAGTAAGAACCCTAAGGATAAGTATAAGCATAGAACAAAATCTTAGTGTTTTAGAAATGGACATGAATAACCTAGGATAAGATCTTAAGTGTGAAATTTTATTCTTGATTATGTGGTTTTCCTATTATAATTAGTGTTGCTCACACTATTCTTCTTGGTTTTAGTCAATGGCTGGAACCCGAAGGAACCGTGTTAATGCGGAATGCGACGGGCAATGAAATGATTGTCCCCCGGAGCAACCAAACGTTATGGGAGCTGGAATGAAAAATATTGTAGCCATGCTCACACAACTTTCTCAAGCTATTAATCATGCAGGACTTCCAAATGAGAAAAGGAAGGAGCAACATTCTGTTGAATCCTTCATGAGGCAGCGTCCACCTTCATTCAGCGGGTCTACTGATCCATTAGTTGCTGAAAAATGTATTAGTACTACTAAAAATATATTCTCAGTTCTTCAATGTTCTGAACATGATAAAGTCATCTTAGCAGTGTATCGTTTGGAAGGTGACGCTGATCAATGGTGGAATATTATTAAGAATACGAGGTAAAGGGATGAAATTGAGTCCATGGAATGGGACGAGTTCAAGAACTTATTTGTCAATAAGTACTTCCCTCGTATTCTCTGAACAAAGATAGAGAAAGAGTTTCTTGAACTGAATCAAAAGAATGATGAATCTGTTGGTACCTATGAAGCAAATTTTACAAGACTTGAAAGGTACGCTTCTGGTATTATTATCCAACCTGAGAGTAAGATCGATCGATTCTTTAGTGGCTTAAAACCAAGTCTTCGAAGGGCCTTAGCCATAAGGGACTTCAATAGCTACGAGGAAATAGTTCGATGTGCTCTCAAAGTTGATATGGATATTGGAGTAACCCATCAGTCATATGGGTTTGATAAGAATAGGAAAATAGAATTCAAAAGAAAATCTAAAGAGCACACTGAAAAGAAGATGAGATTTCCCTTATGCTCAAAGTGTGGAAAGAAACATGGAGGGAGTTGTCTTAAAGGGACAAGTAAGTGTTTCAAATGTGGAAAGGAAGGTCATCGGGCATTTGAATGCCGTAATGATGGGAAGAAGATGTCTAATGATGCAAACAAAGGAAGGGATGCAAAGAATGAACCTACTACACTTCAATGTTTCAAGTGTAAGGAGATGGGGCATTATGCCAATAAATGCCCAAATCTAAGGGTTGGTGATGATGGTCGACGTCAACAAACTCTTAAGGCTAAATACAAAGGAAAGTCACATGCAATTTCTATCAGTGATGTGGAGTATGATAACGATGTGGTGAAAGGTACACTTACCATCCACTATAAAGTAGAAAATGTTTTATTTGATTCTGGATCCACCCACTCCTTTATTTCTGAAGAATTTTCTAAGGATATCACCGTATTACCTCAACAGTTAGATGTTGAGTTAGCTATGACAACCCCTAATGGCACAACAGTCGCATCAAAAGTTTATAATTCTTCTCCGATTGAAGTTTGTGGGAAAGTGCTTCTTGTAAATCTTGTGATCCTTCCTATATTGGAATTTGATGTGATTCTTGGCATGGATTGTCTTTCTCTACATGGAGCTCATATCAATTGCCAAAGAAGGGAAGTCAAATTTCATATTCCAGATCAATCTATGATCGTCTATCGATGCAAGGATGAACATAACCTTCCAGTGGAAATTCCTTCCATCTTATGGGTCTTGATTCCACTAAATGAAGGTTATTTATCTCAAATGGTTGGTGAGAAACTCACAATTAAGAATATGCCCATTGTACGGGAGTTTGATGATGTCTTTCCGGATGAATTACCGGGTCTTCCACCGAATCGTGAAGTTGAGTTTTCAATAGAACTCATACCGGGTGCTTTGCCTATTTCAAAGACACCTTATAGAATAGACCCAATTGAGTTGCAGGAATTGAAGAAGCAACTCCAAGAGAATCTTGATAAGGGGTTCATACGCCCTAGTGCGTCACCTTGGGGAGCACTTGTTCTGTTTGTTAAGAAGAAAGATGGATCAATGAGACACTGCATTGATTATCGAGAACTTAACAAGATCACTATCAAGAACAAATATCCTCTCCCACGCATTTATGACCTATTTGACCAACTACGTGGAGCTCAATACTTTTCCAAGATTGATCTTCATTCAGGGTATCATCAATTAAGGGTCAAAAGGGAGGATATACCAAAGACGACTTTCCGTACAAGGTATGAGCACTATGAATTTATAGTGATGCCATTTGGTCTTACTAATTCCCCTGCTATCTTCATGTATCTGATGAATAGAGTCTTTAGAGACTATCTTGATCAGTTTTTGGTAGTCTTTATAGACTATATTCTTGTATATTCAAAGAGCAAGGTAGAACATGAAGATCACTTGATAATTATATTGAAGACCCTGAGAAAGGAGAAGCTTTATGCCAAATTTACCAAGTGTGAATTTTGGCTTCAAAAAGTTTCATTTTTGGGTCACATAATCTCAAAAGAGGGGATATCTGTGGATCCAGCAAAAATAGAGGTTATCGAAAGATGGTCGAGACCAACAACAGTGACTGAGATCCTAAGTTTTCTTGGTTTGGCTGGATATTATCGACGTTTTGTGAAAGATTTTTCACGATTATCTAATCCACTCACCAAGTTGACTCAGAAAGGAGTTAAGTTTGTTTGGACGGAGGAATGTGAAGAGAATTTCAAGGAGTTGAAAAGAAGGTTATCCAGTGCACCTGTACTCACACTGCCTTGTAGTAGAGAAAGGTTTGTGATCTACAGTGATGCATCCAAGAAGGGATTGGGGTGTGTTCTTATGAAAAATGATATGATGATAGCTTATGCCTCACGACAGTTGAAAATACATGAGAAAAATTACCCAACTCATTATTTGGAGTTAGCTGCTATAATCATTGCATTAAAGATTTGGAGGCATTATCTTTTTGGAGAAAGGTCTGACATTTATACTAATCATAAAAGTTTAAAGTATATTTTCACACAAAAGGAGCTGAATATGCGCCAAAGAAGATGGTTGGAGATGATTAAGGATTACGACTACTCAATCCATTACCACCCTGGGAAAGCAAACAAGGTGGCAGATGCATTAAGTCGACAAAACCATGCCAGTTTATCCATGATGAGGATCAAAAAAGATCCAATATTTATGGATTTACAAAGGATGGATCTTGGAATTATAATGGAAGGGGGAAAATCGTATCATTCTCAAATGAATGTTCAACCATCTATACATGTGAAGATTAAAGAGGCACAAAAAGAAGATGTCGAGTTACAAAAGAAGGTGAGAAATGTTCCTGAATTCAACCTTGATTGTGATGGGATAATAAAGTTCAGGAATCGGGTTTGTGTTCCTCCCATCCCTGAATTAAAGAAGGAGCTACTGGATGAGGCTCATAGTTCTTCATTCTCTATTCATCCTAGAAGCACGAAGATGTATAGGGACCTGAAAGAGTACTTCTGGTGGGATGGCATGAAAAGAGATGTTGCTGAATATGTCTCTCGATGCTTGGTTTGTCAACAAGTTAAAGCTGAGAGACAGAAGTCTAAGGGGATGTTACAACCATTACCCATACCCGAATGGAAATGGGAAAACATCACTATGGACTTTGTCACAAGACTTCCTAAAACATCCAAAGGCAATAATGCTATCTGGGTCATAGTTGATCGTCTTACAAAATCTGCACACTTCATTACTATTAGAGAGGATTTCTCTCTGGATCAGCTTGCCAGGATATATGTAAAGGAAGTGGTAAGATTGCATGGAGTACCACTTTCTATTATATCTGATCGGGATTCGAGGTTTACCTCAAAGTTCCGGTGAAGTCTTCACTATACTCTGGATATAGAGTTATGTTTCAGCACTGCTTATCATCCTCAGACAGACGGTCAGTCTGAGAGAACAATTCAAACTCTAGAAGATATGTTGAGAGCTTGCTCTATGGATTTCAAAGGTGGTTGGGATCAACACCTACCTTTGGTGGAATTTTCTTATAATAATAGCTTTCACTCCAGTATTCAGATGGATCCTTATGAAGCTCTCTATGGAAAGAAATGAAGGACTCCAACTTGCTGGGATGAAGTTGGGGAAATAAAGCTATTAGGACCTGATCTCGTTGATGAAATGGCAGAAAAGGTCAGATCTATTCAACAACACATAAGAGCAGCTCAGAGTCGACAAAAAAGTTATGCCGACAACTGAAGAAAAGACTTAGAGTTTGAAGTGGGTGATAAAGTGTTCTTACGAATATCTCCCTGGAAGAGGGTCATGAGATTTGGAAAGAAGGGGAAGTTGAGCCCTAGATATATCGGTCCTTTCGAAATACTGGATCGTGTTGGGAAGGTAGCTTACCGATTGGCGCTTCCACCGAATCTCTCTCAAGTTCACGATGTGTTCCATATATCTCTCCTGAGAAAGTACATACCTGATCCTTCACATGTACTCAGCTCAGAAGTTGTACCGCTGGAGCAAGATCTTTCTTATGAAGAACAACCGATAGAGATTCTGAATCGTAGTGAAAAATTCCTACGAAATAAGACCACTCGATTGGTGAAAGTTTTATGGAGGAACCACCAATTAGAAGAAGCTACATGGGAGCTTGAGGATATGATGAGGGAGAGGTATCCTCATCTGTTTGTTACAAAGTGACGAATTTTGAGGGTGAAATTCATTTTAAGGGGGGTAGAATGTAACACCCGAGACTTTTATGTTATATAAATCATCAAAGGAATCTTTTTCTACACACAACACTTTCTTGTCTTTCTTTACACGAAATCGCGAGCTTCCTCGATAGCTTGCGTCGTACGCAATACCGAGTTTCACTAAACAACGATATACTATTAAAATATTATTAAAACTAGTCATTATGAATAGTAATAACCACTTTTTGAAATTTTATAAATTTTATTTTTCAAAATGGACTTCATTTTTGGATTCGTAATATCGAAATTATCCTAGGGTGAAATTTTGGTATTTTTCTGAAAACTTTCAATTTTTGATGAATAGTGAAACCACTAAGTGGTAGTTAAAAAAAACTGAATTTTTCATAAAACTTAATTTTACCACTTCTGTGAGTAGAATTTCGAAAATCCAAGAGACATGGTTAATATAAAGGACTAAAATGTGGTTCAATGAGATGAAAATAATTTTTGGTGAATAGTAACTTTTTACTTTTTTTTACCACGGTTAAAAGTAAATAGGGTAATTAAGGGTAAAAATGATATTATTATTACCCTAAAACATGTACTAATTCTATTGGAAAAGTTTAATTCAACCAAAAACAAACTTAGGAATAAAATATGACCATTTAGGCCCACTTGGATTAGATTAGGACATTTATTATTAATTTATTTAAAGAAGGGTTAAAATAGTTAAAATCAAAGTTTAATAACTAAATCATTTTTAATATGGGGTTATACATAAGATAAATTCTACTATAAATATTAATTAGAAAGATAAAAATATTTCCTACATAATTGTATTTTATTTGTAATTTTTAGACATTAAATAATTTAATTTATTTATGACACAACGATGATGCAGTAATTATCTTATTAATGAAATATTGACATAATTGATGTTATAAATACCCAAATAAATATAATTTGAGACTTTTTATGAATTCCACTAATTTTATAGGTTAATATGACATGTTAGTATTGATTTAATTAACTTTGTTAGAACTTATCATTCTGTTATGATTTTAACAAAAATCAATTACTAAATAGTGTCAAAATTGACATAAAATAGTTTTTAAAACAAATATTATATTATTAATTGTTATTTTATTTCTAAAAATCTAAGGTTTGGAAAAATGACTTAGATAAGGTTATATATATTAATAATAAACAACTTGGGGTTCTTTTGGCTTGATATAGTAAGTTTATTAACCTTATAGTATAAGAACACAAGAAGACACGGTAAACGTAAAATTATTTAACTTAATGTTAAATCTAAATGATAAGGTTAAAATAGGAACCTAAACTTGTCTAAATTCTATTGTATGAGATTATGTCGACCCATACCCACCTTAGCCTTGAAATAAATCAATTTGGAGCTATTTAAAACCGAACTTGACTTTATAATAAAATAATATTTTTAGTTATTCCAAAGGTGCCGCTCTCCTCCCTTATAAAAGGGCACCTCCTCCCTCTCTTCCTCACACCACTTTGAGCCTTCAAGCTCGGCCAACCCCTGACACGTTCTCCTATACACTTCCCTAGAGACATCCTAGAGGTTCTGGTCTTCTTCAAAGACCAATTTTAGTTCCCTAAAAGAAGGTCTCAAAGAAGCACTTCAAAGAAGAGGTAATGTCCGTTACCGATTCTTTCATCTTTATTTCTTCTTCCACTTCTTCTTATTTAATTGTTTCATTATGAATTAATAACATCAGTATCACTCATATACTTATATGTTATTATAAGCATGAAACAACCCTATTTCACCATCTATCCATCCTACGGAAAAAGAAATCACCGCACGTGCGTACGTACGGAATACCGTCTCCACGCCGTGGTGTAATCTATTTTCCACCACCACCTTACTTGGATGGGTATAATGGTGTAAATAATGACTATATATGACTATTATAATTAATATTGATTCTGAAATAGTATACATACACTCCAATACAATTCCACGATCATGGGAATGATATCATCGCTCGTGCGTACGTACGGAATACCGTCTCCACGATGTGATGCGATTCGTTCTACATGATCTTCATTGCATAATGATTATATAAATGAATTGAATGAATAAATATGATATATTGTACATTAATACCATTCTGTAAATTATGTATCTATATCCTAAAGAGAAGAATAAGAATTTATTCGACAAAACACGCATAAGAACAAAAAGTTATAAACACCCGAATAACAAGTAGCAATGAAATATTACTACCAAGAAACTAAGAATATGACCATATATAATATCATAACAATAATTATGATTCTGTAATAAGTCAATAACATTATTTAAATCATTATACAGGAGGTTTGGACACTTACGAGGCAAATCGGACCTAAGGTAAGGGAAATATCACAATCTCATTTTTATCCGAGATTGTTTGTACTTTGGTATTTACTGGGGTGTATTTTATCATCCACATCCATGTTTACTAAATATGTGATATTAATATACTTATAAAATAGTTAATATCCAATTTTACCCTTCAGTGAGTTTTTAGTAAAAGATATGAAAGGAATCTTTTGTCATTTTTCGTACGAGATACTTTTTGACTTTTCCGACAAAAAGTACGAGAAGAATGTTTTTTTAACTTATATGGAATGAATGGATTTTTAAAACATTATTTCCAAGAAGATTCATTTAAAATTTTTTAAGTTCATTTTTAATCAACTTCTTTTAGTTTAAAATTGTATGATATGTTAAGAAAGGAAAAATGTTTTTGAAGTAGAAAGGATATTTTCCTCAAGAATGGAGTTCAAGTGTTTTATCAAAATTATTTTCCATCTAAGATAATATAGGGTTCTGTTTCTATCCCTATTATTACATCGATTTGATTATGTTGTGATGGAATTATTTTTATGAATTCCTTTATCTTATATGAATTGTTTTATGATGTCATGTTGTTTAAGAATACCATTTTTATTACATGGGTTATGTAATGATGTATGATTTATGATTTTGTGGCACACATAAGAATGGTATCATTATGAGATGGGTGGGACCTATATATCACTCCAATTCATTGGGTAAAGATTTTATATCTCATGAGATAGACATGGCTGGAACGGTAGGTTATACCGGTTCAGTGAAACAGGACTGAAACGGGGAGTGAACTCGGTTTAGAAATGGACTTTGTCCACTAAGATAGTTTTGGCAATGAGTCTTGACTAATAAGAAATGATTCTCTATGATTATGTGTGTATTCCACAAAGTTTAATGTTTTAAGTCATGATTATTGGGATTACTTTTCACTACTATGATTTATCCCATGTTATGAAATTATGCTCTCTTTTGCAGGTTACTATTTCCAAAAGTTATGTTCTTATGAATATGATGTGATTGATATTTCTTTTGTTTACCCTTACTGAGCATTTGAGCTCACCATTTTGTATGTTTTCTTTCCCCAGGTCAGGAAGAAGGTTATTAAGTAAGATATGCCAAAAGGGACTATAGATATGATGAAATAAATGGGAGACAGTGTAGACGCTTTATGAACCAGTTGTTTATGTTTACCAGTTTTCTAAAGACACTATAACTATACAGTCCTTTCGTGGTTTTGTTATATGTTGTAATAAGTATGCTTCAATTTTGAAGTAATAACAATGTATGTAAAGTATGGGTCGTTATATTGAGGCTTCCTTACCGTAAAATAACACAATTCTCTCAAGGATTGAATAGATGGATACTAAATTGGAAGTTAGGAATCTATGATCTTTTTGGTTCTTGAATATCTCTCTAGATTGACCTATCATGGTGGATTAGAATTGGAGTGATGAAATTGTAGATCATAAATCATGAATGGAAGAATCATGATCCTATGTTCTTATTATTTGGTTTCAATAGATCGAATCACAGATATTGATACAAGAAATAAGTTTTCAAGGATTTTCGTCTAAGGTAGGATACTTTTATTCATTCCTTAAAGGATTATAATTAATAATTATGTGATTGATGTGTTTTTTGACTACTTAATTGATTTCTTATCAAATAATTTTGTGAAATTGTTTTAATAAAATTAAGGATTTCCATATTTGTGAAAACTTGGTTGGGGATAAAAACCATTAGATTTGGTTTAAAATTTCTATTTTGTGAAAAAATGGTTTTATATTTTAAATTGGTCTTATATTTAAGATAATTCGTTTATATGAAACTATTTTGGGAAATCATTTTTAGAAAAAAATGGTTTCGGTAAATGAATGAACTTAAGTAGGAGAAATAACTGAGAAGTTTTTGGAAAAAATGGAGGGGTTGGGTATTGACCAGTAGTATGGAAACTTTATTTTGGATGTTTAGTTCCATTGTATGTGATACTGATGAGGGAGGGAAATTGTTTTCAGAAACACTAGGATGAATGATGATCCATGATAGGTGAATTCCATGATCATATGCAGGCATTATTTAGTATTTTGATTCATATTTCTCATGATCTCTAATTTTATTATAACTAAGAATATATTTTGATATTGGGTGGATTGGGTAGGGTTACCCTAGTTGTTTTCACATGATGAATTGGTTTTATCTAGAATTGTTGGATAAACCATTTTGTTTTTGAAATGTGTTTAAATATTTTCATTGAAATTGATTACATAGTTTGGAAAATATAATACATAGTAATGTTTGAGTGTGATATAGTAAATTGAACTAAGTACCCATTTACTCACCCCTACACCCATATATTAGTGTGTGTATAGATTTATTTTTTCATGATTCATGAAAGGGAAAACAACATTTTTCATTAGTGACAGATCTTAAGAGTTGGTTCATGGTGAATGTGGTAGTGTTCTCACTAAATGAATATTAGTGATGATTTAATCATAGAGGTTTTATATAACCACTATTAAATATTAATTTTTTTTTCATTTTTATCAATTTATTATAGGTATTTTATAAATAATCATCACTATTAGTTTATTGGCTGTAATTTCTCAATAAATCACCACTAAATCTATGTTTTGCGGTGGTTTTAAGAAACTATCACAAATAAAATCCCCATTTTCCATTGTGTTGACCACTTTCTTTCCTTCTATATATATTCTAAGCCTTGACCCCATCCTACCTCCTTCCTAGATGGTCGATGGTATATCTAGATGTACTATTATAGGTTAATGATTATAACATCCCCAACCCTAGGCCACTCATCAGTGATGGGACTAGGTCGCCACCAATACCTTAGGTGCACCTATTCATACACTAATGGTTGCTGATTAGAATTTTGATTCTAGGGTATTACCATGGGGAGACTATACACCCATATTAGAGTATACAATAAAAACATAAAATAAATGAAAAATCATCTATAATAAATAAAAATCCATAAAAGTATGCATAATCAATAACATAAATAAATAGTAAATGAATGTGAAAGTAATGAGTGATATATACTCATGGTCATGCCAACATATAACACTAACCACCTACTAGGACAATAAAATATACAAAATAAATAAATAATAAAAAGATAAGGTGTATCTACTACTACCCCCAAGCCTTGTCACATCCTAGTCTCCAATCCCACTCAAGCTATTCTTCCGAATCATGTTACTCTAGTCCTATTCCCAACTAAAACCCACAAACAGTAGGGTTTTCTTAGGTACCCAAGTTTCATGGATGCCTAAGTAGGGTGCGATTATAACTTAGCATGGAACCACCAATGTGGTCCCATACATAACCAATAAATATAGGGTGCACACACGTGATATTCCCAGTTGAATAAATAAATAAATCATGGAAGCATAAATAAATAATTACCATCGATCCTATGGTACTAACATGACACCTAGGATCGATGATATCTACTTCAAATAGTGCCTTAGTGTCTCTGATCACATCAAATGACCATGCTAACCAAAACCATGATCAATGATCATATAGTAGAAGGCATAAATTCTAAATCCCAAAAAGTATCTCAAGGCATCCATTATCATCATGTGTTATCACTAATTCCTAGGGGTAATCCTAGGAATTCAATAGTCATCAGGTATAAATATAATCCCTAGGAGGAAATCCTAGGTGATTAATAGTCATCATGAATAAAAACAAATCCCTATGAGGTGATCCTAGGAGATTAATAGTCATAAGGCTAAAAGTAAATCCCTAGAAGGTAATCCTAGGAGATCCAGTTGTCATTAGAAAAAAAGTAAACCCTTAGTAGGCAACCTAGGTGGTCAATACTATCATGTTTCATTGACGATTTATAGGATATGATCCTAGGAAATTAATGGTCATTAATCATCTTCATCGATTCATAAGAGATGATCCTAGGAAATCAATATTTGTTAGGCATCATCATTGATTTATATGAGGTAATATTAGGCAATCATAGTCATCATGCATCATCATTGATTCCTAGGAGGTTATCATTGGTAATAATATAGTCCTGAAGATTGAATCCAAATGGATTTACCAAGGCATTATAAAGTCATTATTATTAATAGCCAAATCCAGGATCACATCCTAGAAATCCAATAGTATTATGATCAATGGTTAGATCCTAATAGAATTTCCTAAGCATCCCATAAATCTCATTACATGTTGGTGGGTAGTGCATCTCACCCAAATCATCTCATGTGATGTCATCGATTTAGGTTCTAAGGTGACACCCACAATTATCACTACCCATTTCCTATACACACACTCTCAGGGGTTAATGAATCACTAGGGTTCCCTCCAGGGTCCTCTAGACCACATCAATACCCGAACACCCTTTATGGGTTTGTCAACCACAATACCAACTATTGGGTCTAATCCTGCCACTTAGAGGGCATAACGTCCCTAGATATCATCAGAAACATATCAAGGCCTCATCAGAAACATATGTATAATAACAAATAGAAGATGGCCCCAAGTACATGTCCTTTCAAAGTCACCCTAGATTATTCCTCTCACTCAACCTATCCATCAATCTATATAGGGTCTACCCACCTAGGTAATCATATCTCAGTAGGGTAGGATCACTGACCCTTTTCTCAACTCACTAGTCTAAATTCTTTAAGAAATATCAAGGTCACACATAGAAATTCCCTAGGCCAACTATCCCAATTTATCACTCACCTATACCTGGAGGTCACTAAGGGAACCCATCACTAGGGTTGATACATATCATTCAATTAATTCATTTAAATTATCACCCACCAGGTCCATGAACCTCAAGGTATACATTTATCATCAAGGATTTGTCTATCAGTGGCTGAGGTAATCAAGATAATTCACAAGGTTCCATCGCAACCCTTAAAACTTTGTTTAGTTTTTAGGCATTTTACTTTATTTAAAATAATTAATTTAAATAAAATTCTGGTCACCCTCATTGGTGAGATCACATATCACATTTGAAACATAAAAAAACAAATGTAAATACCATATATGTATACTCATGGGACCACTTATCTCAATTCAAATTTATTCCCTTCTGATTACTGCCTAACAACTCTCGCATGAGCCCATCCAAGTCCAATAACCATAATCCAAATCACCCAAGGCCCCAACTCACAACACAATATCCACTTTAATTAATTTTAATAATTTATAATTAATTAATAAATTTACAATTAATTAATTAATTTAATACACTTAGGAATAAATTCCTAAATACTCACCAAGTACTCTGGTCGCATCAAAACCACAACCAGCTACACCCGGAAGGCCCATGACATGCTCGTACCACTATCCCAGAAAAATACATATTACACAATAATAATTAAATATCTAATTTTCCCCATATTTCACTAAAATAGTAAATAAATTCATATGGAGATGTACCTCAACCCAGACAGCTTGGGACAATACGTATACATCACCTAAAGATATCTTCTAGCCAAGCCACATGAAATCCCCGTTGTTATCGACTGATTCCACCATTCTATAGTGGAATAAGAATCAAAACTCTAAATTAGAAAAACAAAATAAAGTGGAAACCAAGGAAAAACAATAACGGAGGAAAATGAACACATAGATAAAAATTGCACCTAAAATCACCCAAATTGGAGGGGATTCTAAGGAGGGAGAGGGGGTTGGCTGACTATGGAATTCATGTGAGAGGGAAGGAAAATAGCGGATTCCATCTTAATAATATGACATGGAAAATTAGTAATTTTTACTCTTTTAATGAGACACATGGTTTGGCCACATGGTTGTACAAACCATATGCCAACCATCCGACCTCACTATCCAAGGCCACCATCATCACACTATTAGGCTGCATGGTTTAACAAACCATGTTCTAACCATGAAAATTACCTATACAACCAAAACTATAGGTCCTGCATAGTTTTTATATAACCATGTGGTGATCGTTCAAAATTACCTTACGACAAACTAGCTTGTATGGATTTCCATATAATCCACATGGTTCACTCTTAACCATGTACCAACCATAAAATCCAACCATTAAAATTAGAAAATGAATTATAAATTTCCCCATGCTCAGGGTGTTGCATGGTTTCCCCTAAACCATTCACACCAAACCGTGATCCCAAGGTTAAATCCTCCAAAAACATATAAAATTAAATCCAAATCTCCTGAGACATTTTAAATAACTTAAGATACCTCAAAAAAATAAAAATATATCCAAAAACATGTCCTTGATCCCCTCCATCTCTTGGAATTTAAATTTTAATCTCAATTTAAAAAATGAACCCCACTCCAGAATTACAAAAAATTTAAAATTCCATTTAATATCATAAGTCACAAGGGATTGTGGTTTTACAACCTCCCCACATTAGTACTTATCATCCTTGATGAATATTGATGGACTTAACCATTGATATCAACCTAACATGGGCATCAATGTATGATTAATTCATCACATTCTATCCCAGAATACCGAATGAGATTCCGTTGTGCAACTCTAAACACATGGTATACTATTTCTCAAAGTACAAGCCACCACTTATAGACATCACCAAAACAATGAGATGAAAATTACTTGAATCCATATATCTAGATAAACCATGGTGTTATTGATTGATTTATCATATGTCTTATGGAACTCCACACCACAGGACTCTACTCATACAAGATAATTTTGATCTATGATGCTCCCCACCATTGAAATTTCCCACCGAAACACATTTCCAATGGTCCAAAAAAACACTCAGTGTGGTATCCACATTACTGCACCCAATTCTATAAAAAACACTAGTCATAACCTGATTCCACTTCTCATATCCAATTGTCCAATTGAATTGGATAATCCCCCACTATTCAAGAAGAAAGACAGGACACACCGATATTTACTTGAAATCCTTGATTAATTCTCAAAGCATGACTGTTACATTTGAAATTTCATTCTAGGTGTGGTTTCTAACCCAATACACCCAATTATGTGAAAAAGCAATATCTATACCTCCGATGGTCATCCCATTAAAAAAATTCTTGTCTTTAGTTGCCTATGCACTACTAAAACACCCGATCATGATGCCTTAAATACTGAAGAAATCTCGTGATCATCCAAATACCCAAACTAAAGTATAAAATTGAATTATGTTATATTTACACTATTGGATCACTAACCCACTAAAACAGTCATCATGGTCTCATCCAAACATCAGCACACCTTTGATTTGACTCTCTTTTAGATAAAACCAAAAACTAACTTGAGTTTGGTTCCAATGCACAAACTCCCTCCAATACTACATCTAAATACCAAATTTGGTATTTAATATGGGATTGTATAAATCAGATTAACTAGTTCTGTAGCATCCAAAAGCTACATCGACCATCCAATGATCAGTCTCAAAACACCTATGACCCTACCCACACAGGGTCATACCTCTTTAGATCACATTTTATCCATTACCCCACATAATTTCTGGAAAAAGTTTTCCCATTTGTACCTAATAACTAACATGAAGTGTAAAGACCCTGAATCTAATAGTCTTGAGTTGGTGGTTACTTTATTATTTTGGTACCAGATATAAGGAATCACATACTAAAGGACCGAATAGTTTCACAGTCTTGGTAAACTAGATACATACTTGAAATTCAAATTAAATTTCAATCATAAAATACACAAAGTATCTTCTTTGAGAACACCATTATTCCCCTTAGCATATCCCTAAGTGATCAATCATAAAACACTTCCTGGTATCCTAGGGAAAAATAAAATATAAAAAAGGGGTGAGATCAAATGATCAGTAATGTTTAAATATAATGAAAAATATCTTGAATAAACAATGAATAATCAATATAGTAGGGTAAAATAACTCAATACACATTCCATTTAATCAATAACTTTTTCACAATCTGAATTCACAGATAATATCATAGTTAAAATCTCATGGATAAAAATTAATTGAATTATTAAAGAAGTAAATGATTTATTACTGTATTTCATGTTTCCTAGGCACATGACACCTTTACCATCAAGACCTTTCACTAGATAGTTTAATCTTTATAGGTAAAACCCATTTAATTTGGCCAACTGATTATTCTCATGGGACTACCGATGCATCAAGGGGATTTTCTATATACAATCCCCACCCATTATTTCTTATCCAAAGCATTAATTATATATTGAATAATATATTTAATCAATGTATCAATATTACTTATCAAAAAATATCCATATCTAGTAAAAGATGCAAATTTAAAATTATTTCCCCAGTTAATCAAATCACTTTCAATGTAAACATCATATATAAAAATGGTATATGTCTTAGGAAATAATCATATAAATGATACAAGAAATATGTATATTTAAGGGAAATGAAATTTTAAATGAATTATAATAATAAATTAATCAAAAGGGGAAGTATATACATCATAGGAAAGAAATTATGTGCATAATATTAAAATATGCCTCAATGAAGTGAATCTGAGATGAAGTCCTTTACAAAGATCATATCATAAATCAAATGAATCTATTGTGTGTATCCGCTATAAATCCAAATAAAAAAGTATAAATATAATATAATATAATAAGAATTAATTTCACACATAATCTTATCATGAAATAATCAATGAAATAGAAGTTTAACCCAATGAATGAAAATTGAGTTAATAAATCCTTTACCACTTTGTAATCATTCGAATAATATTCCCCATGAAAGTAATAATTATCAAATGAAACATTTAATACCATAAATATAATGAGTTTCATGATATTATATATCAAAGGGTAGTATATATACACCACACACAAGAAATAAGTGGTGAATAAGGCATATATCTCACAAAAGTAAAAGTGAGATGAGAAACCCTTACCTTGTGCTTTCCTTTAGTTGAATGTTCTTTAACCTCCTGTATAATGGTTTAAATAATGTTATTAATTTATTATAGAAAAATATTAATATTTATAATACCTTATATTATCATTTTATAATATATTATCACTCATTAATTAATAATATTTCATTATTTTCATTGGTTTGGGTGTGTTCGTTTCATGGTTTCATGATTGGTTCATTTGTGTAAAATTATGGATTTTATTGTCAAGTGGAAATAAAACTCTAGAAGTAAAATAAAATGGTATTAATGCACTTAAATAAGTTTAAATGGCACCATATATCATTTTTATTTATGAAACATGGATGATTCACTTGATAAAATGTTAATAATAAATGTTTAGTTTATTTTGGCGGTTTTTTGACCATCCCGAACTAGTTTTGTTTTATTTAATATTATGTATATATATTTTTTTAAGGACATGAAATATGTTATGATATAACTTTTAAAATATTATTTAATCATAATAATACTTTTATTCCAGCCTTGAAGGTGGTAATGGAAAATGAAAAATCATTATTCACAGAGATGAGTAACCACTATAATTTGGACAATGGTTTCATTTCTTTGAATAAGATGAGGTAATAAAAGGGATGGATATAAGATATTACATTAGAAACATAAAATTATAATATTTAAATTATTCATTATTTATTATGATTTTATGGATAAAGTATGTGAGGATAAGGTCGAAGAATAAAAGAAAATAAGTGAGGTGGTTTGAGAAAATTACCTCTTGAATATCACCTCCTTGAAGGATCCCTTAAAGACCTTGGAATTGGTATTTTGGTGTGACCATCAGAACTTGTATGGGGGAAGAGTGGGTAGAAGAGGGTTTTTCATATATTTTTGGAGCATCGAGGCTTGTTATTAGAAATTGGGTGGCGAGGGATGGTATTTATACTTGAGGAGGGGTGGTTTTAAGTGATCGATTAAAGATTATTTTATATTTAAAGCCAACCACATTTGTATGGAATTAATTCGAAAGAAATTGGTTGATAATTAATGTTTTAAATACTGTTTAGGTTCAATAAACACATCAAAAAACTATTTTTTTAGTTTTTAGGTATTTTAAGCTTTTACTTTTTAACTTTAACCCGTTTCATTATTTTACCTATACTATGGTAAATCTTTTTTTACTATGGTAGATTTTTATACCTAAAAATAAAAATAAAAATAAAAAATAATTTGGACCATATTATTACAAATACTGAATTCATTTTATCAAATTAAATTTACATAATTGGAAAAATTATATTTAAAATTAATCCTGAAGACGAGAAGACAAAGCGGGTATTAAAAGAGAAAATGTTCAGAAGTTTGAAATGTTTCTATATCAAAATTCAATATGAAATTTATTGAAATGAACAAAATTGTATTAATATATGTATAATTTAACTATTTTTACTTTAAAACCAATTTAAAATATAATTTAATATTATAAATTATTTAGAAGAAAAGTCAGTTTTCAATTAAAATTCAGTATTTTTCACTATTCATAAAAAAATGAAACTTCTCAGAAAAATAAAAACAATTCACCCTAAGATAATATTTATATTATAATTTTAAAAATTAATTCTATTTTTACAAATAAAATTTATAAAATCATCAAAATTTAGTTTTAAAATGGCGCGCCATTAAAAGACGGAAAAATTGCCTTTTGGAAAAATATAGTTTTTATGCTTAAAATTGGATTTATTCTTATATTCATCCTATAAAACTTATTATATGAATTTTTTTTTTATTGAATATATAAAATATAAATTTAATTATTATATTTTACTAATAGTGATTAATTTAATTTATTAAGATAAATTCCATTATGGGAAAAAATAATTTTTTATAAAAACATATCCTTTATGCTCAATCGGTTTTTATTTTAATTTATAATCAATTTGCAACCAATAAATTAATTTTATAGGCATGTGTAAACTATATTTTCATAATTTAGTTAATCTCATTCATTTCTGCTATTCCAATGGATAGGTGATAACTATCATAATTAAATAATAATATTTAATCACTTGTTTAAGCTTTGTGTAATATGTAACATATGCTATCAAACATAGTGTTATTTTAAACTCCTAGGGTGTTACATTATCCCATCCTTAAATAAATTTCATCCTTTGAATTTCAAATTTCACTTTTAAAATTAGAGGTTGATATTTGAAAATTCATTTGTGGGAAACCCACTTTGTAAATAGGGTTAATAAAACCTTCTTTTAAAAAAAGGAAAGGGAAATGTGAAGGTCACCGAAAAATTAATCTTTTTAATAGGAGAAAATTAAAAAAAATTGAAATAGAAGAGAAATATAAATATCATGTTCTGATGGAGAGTGATAGATAACATGGTCATTAGAAAGTTTATCATCAAAAAATAATAAATATGTGATGGGTTAAAAGGACATAGATTTCTTGGTTAGAAAATTAAAAAAATAATGTTTTTGTTCCAAAATACTTTTCCTTTAGTTGAGGAATCATTTTACTTACTATAGTAATAACATAAGAAAATATACTTACTTTGAAGTTAAAGTTTCATCTTTTAAACAATTTCTACCACAAAACTATCTTTTTCTCCAAAATACAATTCAACATTTTTTCCTCAAATAAAATTCCAAAATATTCTATTTATCTTAATCATATGGGGTTCCCAAAATGAACTCATCCTTTATCTGTCATACTATTTAAATAGATAAAACTATGTTATACTAACTAGGACATCAATTAGTCTATTGTTAGGTGATGCAACCTTGTCACCCTTCAGTTGTGGGTTCAAGTCTTGTAGCCTTGTCGGATGTGATGGGTTGTTGCCCGACCTATTGTTTGTCCTTTTTATAAAACTATATTAATAAAATCCTTACAACATTAAAAAAAATATCCTTAAATTTTATCCCATATGTTCCATTTTTCACTCAAAAATATAATAACCCATATTGCATCATTATTTCTTGGAGTCATTGGTAATCCAATGAAAATGTCCATAGTAATATTATCCCTTACTCTAAGAAATGAATATCCAAAAATTATTTTTTTGCCCGATTCACTAAAATTAACTTTTAAAAGATCATAATATCCATAAAGATTTATAATTTATTCAGGTTTTATCAAACTACATTCTAAAAAAATATGGTTGGCGCAAGTTATCCAATATTCATAAATACATTAATCTTAAAAACCTCATCAAAAGTTCAACTTAAAACATTTAATAAATGGTTAGACTTATGAATCTTCCAAAAGGTAAAGATCTAAAAATTTAGAAAGAAGGTTACTGAATTTTAAAAATGAACTTACCATTAATCTCTCAAACAACATGAATTAGATCTTAATCATCACTTACCAGACATGTGAATACCTTAATTATGTATTATCTTGAAACATGGTAATAACCCGAATTACCAAAAAACCTTATTAAAAACATGCATGCTTCCTTATTCCTTAAGTAAAACATAGATTATTAGATATTTTACTTAAATACAAACATATAGTAAACTCTAAAAAAGATAACATAAGACACCAAATCACTAACCAATTTCATGGTCACTAATGCTATCCCATAATCATTTATTTATTATTATCTCAACATCAGGAACATATTAAGGGTTATATTTCCTTCAAAAAAGTGTTTTAAAAAATACTATCCGTCCACTTGAATCAATTTTCTTGGTTATTGGTACCATTAAACATATTCTATAAAACCCTTAAATAAAAATTACTTTAGTATAATTATTATACATTTCATAATTCTTAGAAAAATAATTTCATACAACATATTTCTTGGATCCAAAAACACAAACAAAATAATAATTCCATTTTATCTATATTAATAACATAAGCTTGACCTTTATAAATTATATTATTTTGAGTTATAATCCCTTTTTTATTTGGGAATTCGTTTGTGTGGTACCTCATCTCCTAACAGTTGAAACATTGCACATTTACAACTTCTTTATTTCCTTTAAAATCACAAGCATAGTGGCTTTTCTATCAACACTTATAACAAAATCCCATTCCATTAAATCATGTACCAGTGTGTTTATTTCCTCAATTATCACATGTGGGAAAATCCTTATTTTTTTTATTCTTCCCCTTATCCATTTTTTTATCCCTTCCTCTTCTTGTCTTGCTTTCCTTCAGAACGATAAGATTTGGAAATTTTATTCTCTGTCTTGATGGAACATGATACTATTTCCTCATATTATGAGAATATTTGGGAGGATATTTCCCTTTAAAATATTGTCTTAAACCCATCAAATAAATGATCATTATTACACTTTGGATTAAGTTAATTTATGTGGTTCCCATTAATTGTACTAAGATCCATTTCTAAATGATGGAATACACTAGATTAGATCATAAAATTATGAAATAAAATGTATAATATCAAAACTAGTGAAATACTAAACATAAATTGAAAATTTAGGTGTATCTAATCTCTAAATCATAAACTTGGTTTCTATGGTAATATTATCAAAGTATTTTATAGGTTTACATTTCCCTAATCTATGTTTAACTAAATCTAGTTCCTAATAGTTTTACTAACCTTCCTCTAATACTAACTGTAAAGACCCTGCACCCAATAGCCCAGAGTCGATGCTTACTTTATTATATTGGCACTATACTGAGAATCAAATCCCAAAGGACTAAATAGTTTAGTAGTCTTGGTAAACTAGATACATACTTGAAATTCAAATTACATTTCAATCATAAAATACACAAAGTATCTTTTTTGAGAACACCATTATCCCTCTTAGAATATACCTCTATAATGAATCATAAAACACTTCTTGGTATCCTGGGGAAAAATAAAACATAATAAAGGGGTGACATAAAATTATCATTAAGGGTAAAATATAGTGGAATCTATCTTGAATAAATAATTCATAATCAAAATGGAAAGGTAAAATAATTGAACACACATGTCATTTAATCAATAATATTTTCATAATCTGAATCCACTGATAATATCATAGTGAAAATATCATAGATAAAAATCAATTAAATCATTAATGAATTAAATTATTTATTATTTTAAGTCATGTTTCCTAGGAACATGATACCTTTACCATAAAGAACTTTCACAATACTATTTAATCTTTATGGGTAAAACCCATTTAATTTGGCCAACTCATTCTTCTCATGAGACTACCGATGTATCAAGGGGATTTTCTATATATGGTCTTTACTAATTATTTCATGTATAAGTCATTAATTATATATCAAATAATCGATTTAATTCATGAATAAACATTCCTTATCAATAAATATCTTTATTGAGTAAAATATACAGATTTAAAATTATTTTCCTATTTAATCTAATCCCTTTCAAATTAAACATCGTATATAAAAATGGTATATGACTTAGGCAATAATCATATTAATGATACAAGAAATATGGATATTTAAGATAAATTAAATTTTCAATGAATTATGATCATAAATAAATCAAAAGGAGTAGTATATACACTATATGAAATAAATTAAGTGCATAATATTAAAATATTACTCAATGAAGTGAATTTTAGATGAAGTCATTTATAAAGATCATATCATAAATCAGATGAATCTATTATGTGTATCTACTATAAATACACATAAAAAAAGTGGAAATACAACATAATATAATTATAAGTAATTTCAAACATAACCTTATCATGAAATAATCAATGAAATAATAGTTTAACCCAATGAATGAAAATTGAGTTAATAAATCCTATACCACTTTGTAATTAGTCGAATTGTATGCCACATGAAAGTAATAATTATAAAATGTAACATTAAATACCATGAAGATAATTATTTTCATGATATTATATATAAAAGGTAAGTATATATACAACAAAAACAATAAATAAGTGGAGAATAAGGTATATATCTCATAAAAGTAAAAGCGAGATGAGAAACCCTTACCTTACGCTTTCCTTTAGTTGAACATGATTTAACCTCCTATATAATGGTTTAAATAATGTTATTAATTTATTCAAGAAACATATTAATATTTATAATAAATTATATGATCCTTTTATAACATCTTAGTACTCTTTCATTAATAATATTTCATTATTTTCATTGTTTTGGGTGTGTTCGTTTCATGGTTTCATGACCGGTTCATTTGTGTATAATTATGGATTTTATTTTCAAATGGAAATAAAAATTTAGAAGTGAAATAAAATGGAATTCATGAAATTACATAAGTTTAAATGTTTCCACATATCATTTTCCTTCATTAAATGAGTACGATTCATTTGATAAAATGTTAATGATAAATGTTTAGTTTATTTTGGCGGTTTTTCCGACCATCACAAACTAGTTTTGTTTTATTTAATATTATGTATATATATTGTTTATAGAACATGAAATAGTTTATAATATAAATTTTAAAATATTATTCAACCATAATAACAATTTTATGACCATCCTTGAAGGTGGTAATATAAAACAAAAAATCATTATTCATGGAGATATGTAACCGCAATAATTTGGACAATGGTTTCGTTTCTTTGAATAAGATGGGGTAATAAAATGGATGGATATAATATATTATATTAGAAACATAAAATTATAGTATTTAAATTATTATTGAGTTATTATTCCTTTATTTATGAAGGAGGTTATGAGAAGGTAGAAGAATAAAAATAAATAAATAAGAGAGGTGGTTTGAGAAAATTACCTATTGAATATCACCTCCTTGAAGGATCCCTTAAAGACATTGGAATTGGTATTTTGGTGCGAAAATAAGAACTTAGATGTGGGTAGAGTGTTTAGGAGATGTTTTTTAAGATATTTTAGTATATTCAAGTCTTTTAGGAGAAATGAGGTGGTGTGGGGTGGTATTTATACTTGAGGAGGGGTGGATTTAAGTGATTAATTAATGATTATTTTATATTTAAAGCCAACCACATTTGGGTGGCATTAATTACAAATAAATTGACTTATAATTAAAGTTTTAAAGTATGGTTAGGGTTGATAAAAATATCAAACAACTATCATATTCTTTATTTTTTATGTATTTTAAGCTTTTACCATTTAACTTTAACCTGTTTCATTATTTAACTATACTACGGTAAATCATTTTTTACCACAGTAAATTTCTATAAATAAAAATGAAAATAAACTTATAAAATAATTTGGAAGTTATTATTACAAATATGGAATATATTTTACCAAATTAAATTCACACAATTGTAATAATTATATTTAAAATTAATCTCGTAGATGAGATGACAAAGTAGATTTTTAAAGAGAAAATGTTCAAAAATTTGAAAAGTTTTTATATCAAAATTCAATATGAAATTGATTCCAATGACCAAAATTGTATTAATAGATGTATAATTTAAATATTTTGACTTTAAAACCAATTTAAAATATAATTTAACATTAAAAATTATTCAGATGAAAAATCATTTTTCAATTAAAATTCGGTATTTTTCACTATTCAGGGAAAAATGAAACTTAGAAAAATACATAAAATTTACCCTAAGATAATTTTGATATTTTGATTTCAAAAATGAAGTCTATTTTATCAAATAAAATTTATAAAATTTTCAAAATTTATTTTTAAAACTAGTACGCCATTAAAAGGTTGAAATTTTTTTTTAGAAAAATATAGCTTTTTATGCTTAAAATTAAATTTATTATTATATTATACCCATAAAACTTATTAAATTAAATTAATAAAATTTTATTGAATAAATAAAATATAAATTTCATTAAGATCTTTTTAATAATAGTGATTAATTTAATTTATTAAGATAAAATTCCACTATGGGCATAAAAGTAGTTTTTTATAAAAACACATCCATTATATTCAATCAGTTTTTATTTTTCATTTATAATTAATTGATAACCAATGAAATTTTAGACATGTGTAAAATATATTTTCATAATTTACTTAATCTTATTTATTCCATCCATTCCAATGTCTAGGTGATAACTATCACAATTAAATAATAATATTTAATTGTTTGTTTAAGATCAATGTTCTATGTTAGATATGCTATCGAACATAGTGTTCTTTTAAAATACCAGAGTGTTACATGAAACATCAACCAACACTAGTTCCTAACTCACAAGAACACTATTATCAACACCTTCTGAATTACCAATTAAAAAAATGGTCACACCCTCCAATAACCAATGATATACTACCCACCATCTAGTTTCCCTTATATCTCTCTTTGAGTGAAACATAAAACAGATTTATCATCACAAATGTGTTTACCCTTTGGATCCATGATCATACAATATCAATTATTGACACAATTCCATCCAAAAAAACATCATCACCATAGAGGTAATACTCCTTATTCTCATCCAACAAACTGGGCCATCCTACCCATTAAAATTTCATTAATTCCATCCGTCCTAGACTTGTAAATGATGAATCATAAATACATAATCCAATGGAACCACATGTATCCAGTTCATACTACCTCAATATTATATAACCCCAGTGTACACACACTCCCATACCACCCAATTGAAGAATCATACCCATGCTACCATGAGTCTCACATCATCAAACCAAGGCTCATGTGCCTAAGCCAATGAACATGCACTATTTAATGCCATATCATCAATATAGAATAACCCTTGGAGATCCTCTTCCAAAATGAGGATTTTTTATGCTAAGGTGTATTGTACGATCACCTTCCAACCTATATTTCATTCAAAAATCATAAGAATCTACCCATGCTCTCACCGTGCTTTCAAATGCACACCTAAAATACATAGTTCCATGTATCCTACTGATCCTTCCATTTAATTTATTCTTTGATACAAAAAAACCCTTTTCCTTTCACCTTTAATATCATTTAAGACATCACCATGCATATAACACATACCTAGTAGCCCCTTTGGGCACCAATCACCTAAACTGAAGTATCTACCCAATATTCCCACCAAAAAATGCACTAAAAAACCTAGGATAACCCCACTTACTTAGGTTAACCTCATATATTCACTCTCATCTCAACCATAGAACCCAAAACACTAATATCATTAGTCTTATCTCAAAATACTAGGATCTACTATCTAACCCATAGGTTATATCACATATAAATCATAAATCATGGTCAAAACCTATTTGTTCTCATCTAAAGAGTCACATGACAACTCATGTGAAAAACCACCCACTTTAGGGTTGTCATGTATATATACTAGGAATCACATGCCAAATCACCACATATTAGGTAAATAATTCTCATTAGGCATATATATATGAGTCTACCCCCTTAAGAATTCATAATCCCAGGCTGATCCACATCAAGCCTCTACATATGGGATCCACCCCCTTGAAGTTCACATTCTCACCTATTAGTGAAAATGTATATATAATGAAATCACCCTACCATGATATGTTCCAATTATACCATAGTGAAATGGACTTGTTAAGTATAATGTCACCATGAAGCTATATGGGAAAAAACCATATATATTTTTTGTTTCCACTTTAAATAAATGAACCAATTTTCTATTTTGGAAAAATTATCACAAACACCCACCAGGGGTCCAACTCTAAAGCATATAATGCTTGTACTAATCTAATAGGGTCACTAGATATCCCTTACTAGAGGAAATTAATAACCATAAAAGAGTATCTTGTCATAGAACCATATTAATTTCCATAAGAAGTAAATACATCATGGACTAGTTGAGTATAATTCCACCAGAAAGTTATATGGAAAACACCATATAAGTTAGTATTGGAACTTTAAATAACTGAACTCTATATCACAAGTGACATAAATCACACACAAGAAGGTTAATGTCATGTAAACCATACATAAAAAAAACAATGAATTAACACAAACCTCTTACCAGTAATCTAAGATCAAAAACCATAATAAATCATAAATCATAAATCCAAAAACTCAAATGCATCATGATAGGTGAAATAATAAAATCATAAAACTAGAAATTAATAATAATAATCCTATATCCTTGGTAACCTAGATTTCATACCAAAAAAAAAAGTATTCTTGACTCAATAGTCTGATATCCATCACAAGCTTCGATACATCCCTAATCCCTATCCACCATCTTCCTAAATAACATGAAAAAATAGAACTCTGACATATTCTATGATATCAGTCACATAAGTTATGATACCAACTTATAACATCTCTAACCTAAGGCTACTCATTAGTGCCTAGACTGGGTTTCTATTGGGACCTCATGTGTGCCTCCTCATATACCAGAGGCTATCGATTAACAGCAGGGGTCTAGGGTAGTACCATAGGTAGACTAAACCCCCATATCTGAGTTCACAATAACAATATAAAATAAATAGAATATTATCCATAATAAATAAAATTCTATATGAGTACACATGATCAATAATATTAATATATAATAAATAAATAAATAATAAAGAAGTCATACATACTCATGGTTATGATAGTATAAAACACTGACTGCCAATTGGTCTAGTCACATATAAAAAATAAATAAAATAATAAAAAAGATACAGAGGCTCTACTATCATCCCTGATCATTTTCACATCCTTTTTCCCAATCACACTTGATTTATCCCCCTCGATTATGATACTCTGTGTCTTTACCCAACCTAAACCTATAAACAATGGGGTCTTCTTAGGAACCTAAGTTCTATGAATTCCCATGTATGGTGCGAGTACAACTCAGTAGGGAACCACTAATGAGGTATCATAAAAAACCAGTAAATGAAGAGTGTATACATGTGATATGTTTAGATGAATAAATAAATAAACCATAGAAAGATAAATAAATAACTACCATTTATCCTTAGGTTCTAACATGGCACTTGGGATAGAAAATACCTACTTTGGCTAGTGTTGGAGTGTCTTTGAGTATGTCACATGACCATGAACACCAAAACCAGGCCCAATAGCCATATATTAGCAGGCGTAAATGTTGGATCCTGGGAAGTATCCAAAGTAATTCAATAGTTATTAGGAATCATTATTAATTCATAGAAGGTAATCCTAGGAGATCAATGGCCATCAGACATAACATCAATCCCTAAGAGACAATCCTAGGTGATTAATAGTCACAAGTAATAATGAAAATACATATGAAGTAATCCTAGGTGATACAGTAGTTATAATATATAAATCTAACCCCTATAGGGTTACCTTGGTGGTAAATACTATCAATATCTATTACTAATTCCTAAGATATGATCCTATAAAATCAATGGTCATCAAGAATTATCACTGATTCCTAGGATATGATCATAGGTAATCAATAGTCATTAAGAATCATCATCAATTATTAGGAGGTGATCCTAGGAAATAATAGTCATTAGGAATCATCACCAATTATTAGGAGGCAATATTAGGTAATCATATAGAACCAAAGTCCAAATCTAAGGTGATTTCCCAAGGCATTATAAAGTCACAAGGATCAATAGCCCAATTCTAGGATCATGTCCTAAGCATACTATGTATCACATTATATTTAGTTAGGTAGTTCATCCCACCTGAATCATCTCATGTGTCATCATCGATTCAGGTTCTAAGGTGAAACCCACAATCATCACTATCCATTTCTCATACACATCCTCTTAAGGGTCAATATCTCACTGGGCCTCCCTTTGCGGCCTTCTAGATCACATCATCACCCTAACAACCTTCATAGGATCCTAAAAAATAATCCAAACTCTTAAGGCCAAACCCATACCTTAGAGGGAATAATGTCCCTCAAAATCATCAGAATCATATCAAGGACTCATTGGACTCATAGGTATAGTCACATAGGAGATAAAACAAAGTCTATATCCTTCCTAAGTCACCCTGTGGAAGTCCTCACACCCAACTTATCCATCAATATCTATAAGGTTTACCCACCCAAGTAATCACATCTCATTGGGGGAGGATCACTCTCCCCACACTTGTATCACTAGCCTGAAGGATTTAAGGAATCTCAAGGTCTCACATGGAAAGTCCCTAGGTAACCATCCTAATTTATCACTCACCTCTACCTGGAGGTCACTAGGGGAACCTATAACTAGAGTATCCACATCTCATTCACTTAATTAATTTTAATTCCCACTATATAGGTATTTGTACCTCAAGGAATACATCTATAATCAAGCCTTTGTCTATCAGAAGTCGATATAATCATTGTAGTGAACAAGGGTCTATCAAGGACCTTGGCTCTTTGTTCAGTCTGTAGACATTTTACATTAACTAAAATAATTCATTTAAATAAAAGGGTCATTCACCCTCAGTGTAGAGACCAAAAATCACATGTTAAGCATAAATAAATGAATACAAATACCATAAGGGTATGCTCAAGGGACCACCTTCCTCAATTTAGAGTTATTTGTTTTTTATCACAGCTCAACAACTCTAGCTCGAGCCCGTACAAGTCCAATGACCATTTTCCAAATAAACCAAGGCCCTAACTCACACAAAAAATTAACTTTAATTAATTATAATCATTTATAATTAATTGAAAATTTTACATTTAATTTAATGAATTTAATTAACTTAGGCATAAATCCCTAATTAATCATCAAGCAGTCCCATTTCACCAAAACTGTAACCAAATACAACCAAAAGGTTTGTGGTATACTCTCACTGCTATCCTAAGAAAAATCCCCATCGCATGAAAATAATTCAATATCTAATTTTTTTTAATGTTCACCAAAAACCATAAATAAATTTATATGCTGATGTACCTCAACATGGATGGTGATTGACAATGTGTAAACATCACCTCATGACAACCAATAACCAAGATACATGAAGGAACCATCATTATTGGATGATTCCACCATGATCTAGTGGAATCAGAACCAAAATCCTAAATTGGAGAAACAAAATTAAAATGAAACCAAGTAAAATAAATAAGGGAGGTCAATGAGGGATATGATCACCTCAAACACCCATAAAACACACCTAAAATCACCCAAATCGGGGGATTTGAAGGAGGAATAAGGTGGTTGGATGGATGGAGCATGCACATGAGGGGAAAAGAAAATAGGGGCTTCCCTCTTGACAATTCAAGAGGAAAAAATAGTAATTTTTCTTCTTCTAACGAGCCACATGGTTTGGATGTACAATTGATAAATCCATGGGCCAATCATTAAAAACACCTATGTAACCAAAATTGAAGGTCCCACGTGGTTTTTCTGTAACCATGTAGTGACTATGAACCCTACCCCTATTACCAACCAACTTTAATGGATTTACCTGGAATCCACACAGTTTACCTTTAACCATGCACCAACCATGAAAACTAACCGTGTGATTTAGAAAAAGAACTAGAGAGTGATCCACACTCAATGTGCTGCATGGTTTTCCCTAAATTGTTCACACAAAACCATGAAACCTAAGAAGAATCCTAAAGAAACTTCCAAAATTACACCTGAAGCTCTCAATAATTGCTCGAACACCCAAGGAATGTCTCGATCATCAAAATATATCCAATAAAATTTCATAAAGATACTTTAAATCTCAAAATTCAAATCTGAATCTCAATTTTAAAAATAATCTCCACCCTAAAATTCCTAAGAATTCAAACTTCAGATGAATTTAAGAACTCAAAAGGGATTAGGGTTTTATAATGATATTGGATCTAGTATCCTAACACTATTCATTGCTTAACCTCCATATCCCTCCAGTATCTAATGCCTTTCCTCTTATATTTCTCCTGATCCTTGCCAAGATGACTATCAATGTACCAATAAATCAACACCTGACACCACTCTTGTTGCTGTAATTTAGTACATCACTCCTTATTTTATTAATGGAAGGTTTTTTTGGTAAAATTAGTTTGTTATCAATGATATAATTGGATTTTATTTCTAAATAAAATTTAATAATTTTACATTATATGTATGATTAATTATATGGATATTTTTCAATGAGTTTATCTATTATTTAATACAACCACTATTTAAGTGTTTTTAGTCAATTTCTTGTTATATGAAAGTTATGTAAAATATAAATCTGTTTATGTCATAGTTTTTCATTGTTAAATTTTTTACTTAAATTGAGTTCATGATTATTTCATTGATGTGGATTTAATTTACCTTTCCATTTATTACCTAATATTTGATGATATGCATTATTTTTAACAAAATAGGTAAAATCAATGGATTAAACAATGAAAATAATATATATCGTATTTTATTTATGTATTTGTAAAAGACCCGTCAACTATTCTTACTAGAATAAAAATAATTTGTGATATTTACCCTGCACATTATTTTCATAGAACTACCTAACTTCATTTTTTAAATTGTATTTAAATAATAACTAAATTAATTATATTCTATCTTTTTTTCATCGATGGGTGGGAATTTTCTCCAAGTGTACAAAGTATTAATCATGGGGGTGTGATATTGTAATGATTCACTATATTTATTCACTCTCACATACATGTTTTTTTAGTTTTTTATGGGTGTTAAATATCATATTTTATTATAGTTTACAAAATATTATTATTTTATATTATTATCATTGTTACCTATATTCATTAAATAACAAATTTTTTAGTTTTTATGGGTGTTAAATATATGTTAATAAGATGTGTTTTTATATACATAATAATATACTTTTGGAGGACATATATTTTATATTTTATAATGAGATGTTGATTTTTATGTCATTGAAAATGAATTATAATATTTGATAAATTACTTAATCCTATGTTGTATTTTAAATATGATTTTATGCACTAAAATGTTGTATGTTATTTTTATAGTTATTTGACAACAAAAAAATGGATAAAAGTTTAATTACTTACCCTTAAATACACCTCAATATATTAAGGGGTTGGAGAATTTTTTAGATTTTGAAACTATAAATCAATAAGAGGATGAAATAATTAGATATTTATGTTCTACTTGAAATTTGATATGATTATAGAAAATACATGAAGTTTATGAACACTTAAAATTGAAACAATTTTATGTTGGATATGTGAAATGTATTTGGTATGATGAATCAAACATTACAAAAAGTTTGATCTTCATTCATCATCCTAATGATCAAGTTACTACCCCCAATATTGGATACTAAAATTTATAACCTTATTACCAATTTTTTGGGCACAAAAACACAACAAGATAATGATCATAACATATTAGTTGAATATCATGAAGATTTTGTAGAGATTAATACAAGGGACAACCTAACTGACAAACCAAATTTGATTTATGAATTAATAAAAGATGGAAATCAAGTGTTGTATAAAAGGATGTAGAAAATATTCAAAATTTTCATTTCAATTGAAGTTTTACCATATAAAGTGTTTATGTGGAATAAAAAATAAAGAAATTTCCATGATATTAAAGTTTATGCATGATGATTTTGGTAATTCTAATATCTCTAAATCATTTTAAAAGATGAAAAAGTTATTAATTATCATGGTCTCAATTATTTGAAGATACATAGATATTCCAAATACTATATGATATATTATGGAGAATATTTAAATATATACGAGTGTAAAAGATACCATACTTGTATATTTAAATCAATAAATCATGATTCCATAATGAATGATTATATTACTATGAATAAGTAGAAAAATAAACCTCACATGAAGGTTTTTCATTAATTTAATTTAAAACAATGATTGTAATGATTATTCACATTATCTAAAATCATAGAAAAAATGAAGTGGAATTCTATAAAAAATAGTGATGGGTTTATGAGACATCTAAGATATTCAACAACATGAAAATCTATAGACAATTTATATAAAAATTTCAATTTAAATCCTATGAATGTGAATTTGGGATTGGATACTAATGGATTTAATCCATTTAGCACTTTAAGTAACACTTATTATACACAAAAAATTCTTTTTATCCCTTTCAATATAATTCTATGGATGTGTATACAACAAAATCATTTCATTATTTTGATAAATATTCTAAGAAATAAAATTCTTGTAAATTATATCAATGTAAACCTTTAGTCTCTCATATAAGAATTTCAACAATTATGGTGAAATTGTGTAGATATATACATGATGCATCAATTAAAAAATATTCAAAATGTATGTGGATCAAATGTTTACCATTAGTTACTTTCATGGACTAGGAAATTTTCCTAGTTAGAACACTCACACTACCCTATCATGTCAAGTTTGTAACTTTGATATCAACTTTAAAAGGTTACCGTAAAGAAGAAAATTGTATTTCATGCATCATAATTGATTCCTAGACACATATAAGAAATTTTGGTTTAACAATTCATGATTTTATGGAAAAAATAATTTTATGATCCCTTTTAAATTTTTATCTATATTATATATATTGATACATTTATTAGTCATTGTTGTAAAATTTAAGAAAAACCATAGGTTGAATGATGGTTGGAAAAGAGTTTGTACCTTATCAGATGGAATTATAACACAAGAATGAAAAAATAGTATACTTTTCAAACATTATTATTGGGAATTACAACTATTATGTCACACATCAAAAATAATGTGTGTGATAATTTTCTTTTTATAATACTTTCATAAGAAATCAAAGGATCATATTAATTCTCATAATGAATTAAAATAAATGAATATAAATCATGAACTATTGTCAAATGAGAGTGGAAAGTATCCTGAAACCTTTTTGACATTGAAAAACCAAGAAAAAAAATCATTCTTTTGAATACTTAAAAACAAAAAATTACCTGATAGATATTTAAGTAACATTTCATGATGTGTTGAATTAAAATATTATAAGTTACTGGAATAAAAATTCATTACTCACATGTTTTTATGGATAAATTTCTATTATTATCATTATAAAACTTGTTACCTAATAAAATAAATATATTTGTTATTGGGTTTTTTATATTCATTAGGAAATTTTGTGAGAAAAATATTAAACCATGTTAAAATAAAAAAACTAGATAATTATAAGGACACTTTATCATTTAGAGATGATATTTTCCCTGTATTATTCACTATAAAGATTAATTTGATTGTGTATTTGGATGTGGAAGATATATGTGGAGTACCTTTACACTATTGATGTATGTATCCCATAGATATGTACTCTCATTTTTAAATTTTCTCATCACTCAATTATACATTTCAAATTCATAACCTATGAGGTTTTATATGTGATGATTTTTTAGGTACTTAGGTTGTTTGAAGTCTTTTCTAAAGAATATATCTCAACCAGAAGGCTCTATTATTGAAGGTTACTTGACTTAAGAGTTTATCACCTTCAATTAAAGGTGTTTGGATGGGATTGAGACAAAATTCATTCATGTTAGACGTGTTTATGATAACTAAAATCATATTTAGTCCTTTTTTAAATGAATAATTTTTGTAACATTTCATCATCCAATTAGAAAAATATCCTCATTTTCAATAACACATATAGAGTTTATACAAGGGAAAAAATTTGTGCTACTATATACTGATATTGTATATACTTTCATTAAATAACCAAATACAAAAAAAAGAGATGACTATGGAGTTAAACTTGAAATGAGAATGAGATAACAAAAACTATTAACAAAAGATATTATTGATTAATTTTCATTCCATGTAAGTTTATAATTGGTTTCATATTTATAAATTATCTTTTATAAATAATAATATTATGTATCCATTTGTATAAATCAGGAATTATGATAATCAAGTTGAATTGTTATATGATTTGAAATATTTAGCTTGAGGACCTTTGAAGTAGTCTCAGAGATATGATGCCTATAATATTAATAAATTAAAGTTTTATATAGTTTATCGTGAAGAAGTTAAAAAAATAGAATATTCCTCATAAAATTCAGATATTTAGGATATTTTTGAAAGTTTATTTAAATTGTCAAATTAAATTATAATGGACACTTTTTTTGTTGTGATATTAAAATGAAAGTGGGTAAATATTAATAGGGGTATAAAGAAAGATTCATTTCAGTTTAATTTTGTTATCTTAAATAATTTTGTTAATACTAGCAAAAGGAATATGATCTATATATTTTTTACTCACAAGATAAAGTGGTATATTATATTAATAATAGAGTCAATGAAGAGTTGAGTCTTGTAGTCTATATGAAACTAAGAGAATTATATTGTATGAGAAATTGAATTAAAAAATGGATGTCTAAAAATGAATTCTGTCAAGAGAAATAGATTAATTTGTTAATTTGTGATTAAATTGAAACCTTTAGTCTTTCAATAGAGGGTGAAAATGTGAACATAATATTAATAGTGGATGATTACAGTCAATGATTAATGGAATAATTATATATTCAACCCTACTTAAACATACATAGTAAATCATAATTGTTCTTTTATTGTAAATGAAATATAAATTATTGAATAATTTTTTTTATTACAAATGTTTTTTCACATTTATTTCATAAAAAATTATTATTCATGTTTAATGTGTATTGATTTTATTCTTATAAAAATAAAAAATCCAATATCGACTATAAATGGTATGTAAGTAAAATAATAGGCATTGGTTATATATTATATGTAATAATAATGATATTTTTATCCAATTAAACAACCATTTTGAGCATTTCATTTACTATTTAAATACCTTAAAATGATTGGAAATATTTTTTTGGTAATTTGTAATTTTATTATTTTCTTATATAATTTTTCATGTTTTAACGTTTTTCATTATTGTTTATATTTAAAGAATAATTATGATGAGTAAATGGTTTATATATTGTAGTCTCGCTACACATTCATATGAAACTCATACTCAATCAACGACAATCCCCACTATATTAAGTATGATGTTTGCTGATATATCTATGCTTCCCATTGATATAGGGATTTTATTGGACATGAGCGTCAAGGCATCCGGTTATCTAGATGATGAGAAAGATTCAATAACACATATTATTTCACCCATACTATCATAATGGTATTGATAGGTGACCATTAATGCTATGTATTTCATTATGAACAAATTATTTATTACATAGTTGTACTAAATATTGAATATATTTGTTTAATAGAAGAAAATAATCAAATAATAGAAATAAACATTGAAACTAATTTTTCATATACGTTGAGTAATTTTAAGGTTATTGGTCCGTTATATATTTCTAGGGTTCTTATAGATGATGTTAGAGGCATGTGAGATCATTTTTTAGGGAATTTAGAATTTAATAAAATAACCCTCCCCAGCATTTATAATTATTGATGGTATAATCCAATCAATTGTAAGAATGGAATATCTAATAATTAAATAAACATAAATAAAACAATTAATGATAAAAGAGTTATTTATTTGATATTATTATCAAAATTATTATTCTAATAATTTATACACATTTTATTTGTAGGTTAATTTCCATTTTGTGGAAGATAATGTTATTTTCATTAGTGGAATTAAAAAAATTTGGAAAAAAATGGAAATATTTCAAGTATAGGCTATAGAGTGAGTTTAGTGAAAGCTCGTTAAGCATCTTCCATATTTATGACAAGTTACTAGAAGGGATACTTAGAGAGAAAATGAATTAAATCATTGATAAAATATACATGGATTAATAAAAGATATTTTATGATGTGATATTATATTGTTACTAATTTCTTAATAATATCACAATTTATATTAATATAACTTTAATTTTTTAGAAAATTATAAGGAAAACACATAGATCAAAGAGATTTAGATAATCCAAAACATAGCTTGGTCAAAGAGTTTCATAAAGAGAAGAACAAAAAAGGTAATATTTTAATTATTATGAAATACACACACACACACACATTCCATATTAAGTAATTTAAATTTTATAATTGTAGATTTTATAATTTAATGATATAGATGAAATAGACTGGTCATTAGGTTGGAAAAAATGAGAAGTGGTTTGATGTCCATATGAAGTTAGATGGGAGTTATGTGGATAAAATTTCTCAGATCATTGGGGTAAAAACAATAATAATTATTTTATTTTACTAAATAAATTTATTATTTTATGTTATTTAATGTATTTGTAAAAATTAAGGTGGTATAGGATATAAATATTACACAGTCATTATTTAATTCCTTGGGTAATTCTATTGTACAAGTTTTAGCAATGACCATCTAGGTTGTGTGTATATGATGAGTTTTAAACCATATATATCCTGAGTCTTTGGAAGGCCCCTTATATCATTCATTGTGAAAATTTATCTTTCCATAAGTCTTAGTAGTGTTCATGATTTATTACAAAGCAAAAAACTATGATATCAAAGAATAAATTATAGGATCAAGAGTCAAGCATGAATGCTCAAGATGAGTAGTTTGGTATAGTAGGGTTGCTTTAACCAATTTATTTTAGAACATAACATGGTGTATTCTTAAGGTGATTTAATCTATAATATGATGATCTTAAAAAGTATAAATAATTATTATCTATATTTTATTTATCTTTTGTTTATATTTTTTTAATATAAAATAATTTTTTATTTTTAATTCCTTATAATATAGGCACCTAAGGTCGGAAGTCAATAGGAAAATGAGAAGCATTGGTCATCTCTAGGAAGCCATAGTGATGCATACACAAAATTGATAGTTTTTTATGCATTACATGTGTAATTATTATACATACCCTACTTGTGTGACTGATTTTTATAAAATTATGCATCCCTTTCTTGATTTTATAGTCAAGTTTATAGACATTGAATTTCTTTCATAGACAACAGTTGATTAATATTTGTATATATTATTATTAATTGAATTAAATTAGAATGATTTTTTTTATAATTACTTGTATTATTATTTTTCCATTTTGGTAAATTGTCTTTATGAATTTCTTAGTTGTTGATACCTGTTCTGGTATGGAATATTGTATGAAATATGGTGTGTATTTTTTTATTTATACTATTAAATATAGTTCAAATCACCACTATAGTTAAAAAATCATTGAAAATTTTTCACAACAATTTAAACTACAATTATCCACTACTAAATTACCACCAATATATTTAATTCCTAAAAAGATTCTAAAAAATTAATTATCAGTGGTTTAAAATGTCAGTAAATAAGTTATATTTTTTTTCTAAAAAACAATCATCATAAATATAATATATGGAAGTTAAAACCACCACTAAATATATATAAAAAGTTCATTGTTTATATAATATTAATTGTGGTTTAAACCATTAATAATTAAAAAATACTTAAAAATGGTTTAAACTATCACCAATATTGGGTTTTCCATGGTTTTTTAAAACAATTTCTAATAAAAAAATTCATCATTTTAATTTACAACAATGATAAACACAATAGTTTAAAAAAATATCACACATAAATAGGTGGTCTAAATGATTTCCTATTGCTTTGAAATTCATAACTAATATCTATATTTTATATAGTTTCAGTCATACATTATTGGATGATTTTAACTATCCATGATATATATGTGTCATCTTCTTTATCTTTATCATGTTATGTTCATAAATTTAGCTTCTTTGTTTCACTAAACTTTTTTTTTCTACCCAGTTCACTTTATAATGGTATTTTAAAGTTTAGTTTTGGTTTTTCAATTAATATTAAATTTAAAATTCATGTAGTTGTCTTTTATATTATTAGTGAAAATCATTCCCCATTGATTATTTTGTGTCTCTTGGTAATAGTTTCTACCCTCTGAAAACCAGGGAACGTGATTGAATCCATGAGATATATACCAACTTGAGTCCGAAGGATTTAATGTTTAGACCGGATCATCTTAAACTATTGGAGGAATGAAGGCGAATGAAGGATGCATGCTTTGGAGCTTCAATGATGGTTGGGGTGATGGTATAGAGAGTGGGAAACTTGATTGGGGAAAGGTGGAAGGTTTGGTAGTGGGATTGCTGATGGGGTAACAACGATGGACGATGGAGGAAGATGATGTGGCATGGTGAGTGGAGAATCGATGAGGGAATGGTGGAAGTTTCAGTGGCAGGATTCCTCAGATGTGATACAATGGAAGAAGACTGAGGAAATCGATGTAGGGTAGTTTGATGGATTAAGGGATGAATTGAAGAAAAAAAATCAGGGTTAGATACTCAGATTTGGTCCCAGATGATGTCAGAGTAGATAAAAGAACCACAAAAAATGAAATTAGACTTGTATTAATGAGAGGGTATGAATTTTACATCAGTACTAGGCCCCATGTGATTTCATGGGGATTGATTTCTGATCTCTTTATAGGTTGGAGATTTGAAAAAAATAAGAATCAGATGGGTGGGATTTCTATTGGGTGTATGGTCTTGGGGAATATATTGGGTATATATTAAAAAGTCAGTGTGCCTTGGGGTCTATAGATCATGTTAAGAAAGGTTACCCCTCAACCTTTAAAAGGAGATTATCCAAAATTAATAACAATATAAGCCTTTGGACGTTCAGGCAAGGATAAAAGTTCCTTTAGTGAAAGTGATCAAACTAATCCATGATCTAAGATCATTTATATAACGTGATTATAATAGAAATGATATAAAATAAAAAGTAAAATATATTTGATATCATGATGGAAAACCATTTTATGGTTTTATAAACCACATCATAGTTTGGAAACCACTATCATGGAGTTTACCATTTTGGGAGACGTTTGTTTAGCATAATCACATGTCACCATGAGATAAATAAATCAAATCATTGTCATAATCATGGTTTTGTAAGAAATGGGAAGCTTCTTATGGTCATAGGGGATAATTAGCCATGGTTTATGTAGATGATTGAAAATAGGTAGATCTAAATAAACCACACCACAATGAATGTCATGGTTCAGTTGTGTATTTTTTATAACATTTGTTTAAAATAGTGCATTATGGTTTTATGATGGTGGTTTGAGACCTTTTTATAAAAAATGAGAAAAGCGGTCATGGTCGAGGTTGTAGTGTAAGGATTTTTTTCTAAATAAATATACTAGAGCTATCTGGGGTACTAAGGATTAAACCATTATATAGTTAACAAAAAACCTCAAATTGGGGTGTGAGATATTGAAATTAAAAGAAGGAAACAAGTGTATTTTTAGGAGAATAAATATTTTAAGGCTGTGGTTTTTAGGATTAATTTTTTGACCATAAAACATGTCATGGTTAGTGAGTTCACATCTTGGTTTTCTCCATCTCTACACATCTTGAAAATTTGGTTTTAATTTCAAATAAATAATTTTGTGATCTATTATGGGAACTTGGAATTGATCATAATGGAATTTTTGAAGGAAAATGAGACCATGTCATGTGAAACATGAAGTTATAGTTTTATGTAGAAGAAATTTTAAGACATTAAATAATGAAATTAAAGAAGGTGAAAGATGCACAAATTATTGGAAAAAATTATAAATTTGGAATTATTTTGAGAAATATTGTGTTAAGAATTGATTGAAAATTTGATATTATACTTGAAAAAAGTGTTAAAGAGAAACAAAAATTCTCAAATGATTTATTGTTTTTATTTTATCACTTTCTTTGTAAGTCACCTATGAGTTGTATTCTTTATATAAATATTTTAAAACAGTGAGTATAGTGATAGTAAGAGGAAGTTTCCATTGAATTTAATAGTGATTCATTCTAAAAATTTATAATCACACAATAAAAAGTTAACAATTTCTTAGTACATCGATACATAATCAATGTATGCTCCTTGGAAATATCCCTTAAGGGTGAATGAAGTAAAACTCCTGAATTTTTTTTACATTATTTTCATATTTATATGATTTGTGTGTGTGACTTGAGTTGATATGTTTTAGTGTTCTTTATATCACTAGAATAAGATCTGAACAATGAGAAAAATCGAATCATTATAATTCTCTCTACTCTTAAAGTGTTAGGGGAATTTTGGTTGTAAGAAGTTGTATTATATCCAAAAGGTAATTACTTAACAGAATCATTCACAAGAAATATTTTTACACGAAGAATACTATTAATACAAAGTTACAAGTTTTGCATAATAATTTTGAAAATTTAAAGATATACCCCAATGAGAACATTGATAGTTTCTTTAACCATATAATTGAGTTTGTTAGATCCATTCATAGAGTTAGTGATGTAATTAAGGATATAAATATTTTGAAAAAAATATCAAGAATACTTTCACCATTATATAATCAAAAGGTATTATCACATGAGAAAATGAATTTAGAAAAGCTTTCACTTGATGTTTTTTAAATTAGATTGGTTAATTATGAGATGTTTGTGAAACTATAAGGATAAAAAAGTAACTCATATAAAGATATTAATTTAAAATACATGGAGAATCTATTCTCAACCATAATTAAGGTGAATAGTATGCAAGTGATTAATTTCTCTCATTTGTGGAAAGTAAGTTCAAATGTGAAAAATTTAAGTTTAAGGGAAAGATACCATTGGATTATTTCAAGTGTGTAAAGGTTGGGAACATAACAAAAAGTGGTAATATAAGGTTATATGGTGATTATAATGAGTTTAATTTCTCACAATATCACCAAATAAAATTACCTCTAGTTGTAATTTAAAATATAGAAATCAATCCGGAAAGAAATTCAAAGTGAAGAGTCTTGTGAGAACGGATGAAGAAGAAAATGATATTTATCTTTAAAAAGATAAAATTGAATTCAAATAAATTTTTTAGGTTTCTTTGATGATTAAATTTGAGAATAATAAATCTAAAATTTAAGAATAAGATCAATTAAAAGGATTAGTTGATCCTAATGTGGAGCATGAAAGTGAACTTGAGGAGTTGGACATTCAAAGAGAGAAAAATATAAATATTAGTGGATTTTTGAATGAATATTTTGTGTATGTCAACTTAATTGAAGTTTAAATCACTTAGGTAGATATGGTTATGGAAGAGAAAACTGTTATATAAAAAAATTATAGAGTATTTGTCAACTTTAAGCTAAATATTGAGAAACAAGATAAGTAAATTAATGATCATAATTCTTATATTAAAGAGTGAAGAAAAAAATGATAGAATAGTTTGATAAATAGGTTGTTACCTTGAAGAAATATCTTTAATTATAATTTAAATTTGGAGGTTTTAAGAAAAAAATATAATTTAAGAAGTTATTAGATTAAGAAATAAAAGAAAGAGATAAAATAGGTATAGAGAAATTTGAGAATTTATTGAATGATCAAATGTCAAATACCAAGGGAAAATTTGAAATTGAATATAAGGGTGAATCATCTAATATATAGATAACAAGTTCTAAAAAAAGTGAAACAAAAGATTAGAAAAATTCTTGAAATAAATTTTCAAGAGTTACTCAAAAACCTAAAAGCGACACGAATTATATGAATATATTGAGTGAAAGTGGTAATATATTTTCATTGATGAAGTGCTATTATTGTGGTTAACCAAGTCACACTAGGACCTATTGGGATGAGGCAAGGATCTATCTGTGAGGAAAGACACTTTAAAGGAATCTAAGGTGGATGAGAACATATCCTATACAATAATGAAGAAATTATTTCTATGGGTATTGTTTTTACCACTCTAAATTTGGCCACAATGATTATAATTTTAGGAAAATAAGTATTTATAATTAAGGCTACCAAATAATGGAATAAAAAGTGATGAACACTATTGCATTAGAGAATAAATTCTCTTTATCAGAAGAAAATGTGGATTTCATAATTTCACCTAATGAAAGGAATGAAGAGAGACCTTTTTATGTTTCAACTCAGCCTGAAATATCTTATAAGGAAAAGAAGATGAAGAAGAAGTATTTTTTTTTTCAAAATTTATCTCAAGGTGAGTAAGAATAGTAAAACATGGATACTCAATAGTGGGTATTCATCCCACATGATGGGAAATGAATTCTTATTGAAAAATATGAAGAAGAAAATTGATGTAATAGTTCTAATTAGAAAATATGGAGATTTAAAAATCCTAGATTGTGGTAAAATGAGGTTGGATAGAGATTGTTTTTTCATGACCTAACACTAACTGAGGCTCGAGATGCAACTACCTTAAACCCACCTCTATAGGTCAGGGGCTGGTGACCAATGCCAAAGGCACAAATAACATGGGGATACCTTTTCCTAGAAACCAATATGCACACACACAACCATCTCAATGTAGAAGTGCAGAGGAAAAATAAGTAAAAGGATGAAACAACTAGAAAGTAAATCAATCATGAAAAACCTCTAGTATGTACAAGAGTACAATAGTGAAAAATGAAAAGTAAATGGGAAAAATACTCACCCAACCAAAAAGATGTCCCAACTTGAAAAAACTAGAAAGTAAAATGATAAGTGATATCAGCTCTTGATGTCCAAGTTATGACCACCATACATGGTCCAAAGTACCAGGTATCACTATGCTTCTCTGTAGTCACCATAGATCTATTTTTCATCTACATAAGACATAGAACATGCGGGAAAATCCCATGGAGGGGTGAGTATATACATACCCATTAGGAAACCCCGAAAGCTGAAAGGGGGAGAAATAAGAGACACAACAAGAATGGAAAGATAGTAGATAGTAAACAAGATGCAGATCAACCCAAATCAAGAGAAAGAGTAGCCTCATAAAAGCACAGGGGGATTGACATAATGTGAAGATTAACTACACATAGATACTTTTCCACCCATAGTAGGAGAGTAACCTTATACAACCATGAGAAGCTAAACACAGAAATCCCGTGGCATACCCCATGCATTTTTACAACCCATGGAAGGAGAGTAACCAAGTTTAAAGGTATGTATATATATATATAATCTCAGAAAAAATAATCCCAAACAAGAGAGTAATGGGATCTCTATATCATATATCATCCTAAGAAAAGAGTTACCAATAGTTCCAAAATCCCATCAATGATGCCCAACATCTCACACGTCTTCCCAAAATTAACTGTGTAGAGGCCCACACCTTGCCACTATGTTGCACAGTCGAGGGGACACAATATCCAAGTAGAGGACCTATGTCATAGTGCCTTAAGGGGGTTCCACTCTATAAGTATCTGTAAAGGACTCATTCACTGATGCGTCTGGGGGGTTTCACTCTAGTGTCATGAGGACCCATGCCCTATCTGATATGGGGTTCCACTCGATAGGTAGAGGAATTGCGACCAAGATGATGGGGGGTTCCACTCTATAGGTATCCACAGAGGACCTGTTCCCAGATACATTAGGGGGGTTCCAATCTAGTGTCACGAGTACCCACACCCTATTTTATAGGGGGTTCCACTTAGTAGGTAGAGGACCCACACCCAAACTAATGGGGGGGGGGGGGTTCACTATATAGGTCTAGGACCCATGACTTGGTGCGATAGAGGGGTTACACTCTATTCATTGAGGACTTGTACCCTATTCGATAGGGGTGGGTGGGGGGGGGGGGGTCCACTCATTAATTAGAGTACCTTCACTCAAGTTGATAGGGGAGGTTCCACTCCAGTGTTACTAGTGATCCTTTTCCCGATCACTACCATCGTCATGTGCCTCCTAAAGAAGAGAAGTACCCAAAAAAATTCACATCATATCCAAAAAACCAAAATGGATGGAACCATCATATTTTACATGTAAAGACATTGAGGATAGGTTGCTCGTGGGACAAAATCTGCATTCAAACAAAGGAGATACAAAAGATTGAAGTTTCCTCAAAAGGAACCAAGGGGTAAACAATGTGTGAGGGGACCCACATGGCATGTGGTCCCACTCCATTAACTTTCCATGTCCCTAGAGGTACACAAATCTCCAACCATGCAAGGATATATAGCATATAGAGGATCTACATGGGGTGCCCATGCCACTCGAGGTCCTTCTCGTGTGCTTGGCCATGTTAGTGTATCCATCCCATGTCCGTGTACTTTGGTAAATAGATTTATTGGCTATAACCATTACTATGTACTCCCAGATTACATGATAAGTCTTCCAAAACAAGTCCACACAGCATGTGGGGGTCCTACACAACATGTGATACTTATAATTTGCTGAAACCCTAACCACTGCATCTAAGGATGGACATGCCGTGTGTTATTCAAACTACACAACGTGCAGTATATGTTTTTACAAAATCTTAGATCCATTATTTTTATGCTAGATCCAATATCTCCTCCCTTATATATGGATTTACCTTTTCATAAAAATAGTGGATCTATCTTTTTTTCATTGTTTTTGGCCATCTGGTGGCTGGAAAATGGAACCCGTTAGTCTTTGGAGTTTTTTCACAGTCCCAAATGCCTTTGGTTATTTTGCTGTTAATGATTTAAAATAAGATCATCAAAATAATTTCCCAAAAAATTCAAAAAACCCAGATCTATCCCTATTTATTTGATTCATCCCTTGCACATTTATTCATCATGATTCTGGGGGTTTGATCGGGCTCGGTATCACCCGATAATGTTGAATTGGGACCATAGGGTTCAACTGGTGAAGAACACAATGAAACAAGGGAGAAAAGTACCACAAAAATGTTTCAAAATCATTATACAAGAGTTCTTGTCCATCAAACACAAATGGGGGATCTAGGTTAGAAAACAAGAATAACCAATTGAAATTTAAATACACGAGCACATACAAAGGTTAAAATTGGTGTAGATTATAAAAGGGATGATCCATATCAATCAATTTAATAAAAAAGGGTGTAATCCATGGTTTAAAGAGTCTTATCTAGATATTGGATCATTATTTGTTAAATAAAATTCCCTCTAACGAATGGAAGAATTCATTGTATTCGCTACATCCTGATATCCTCCTATCCAATGATTCGTCATCATCAGAAGTTGATTCTCCAATGGAAGGAGAGGAAAAAGAAGCTCTTGATGGTCCTAGGGTTATGAGGATAACCATGGGAAAATATCAATATAAGTGATCTTATAGAAATTTTAGTCAGGTTAAATTAATAAATTAGTTAAAATAAATTTAATTAATTAACCAACTAAAAGAATTTCCAACAAGAGAGATATACAAATGTCCCACACCGACCCATTTTAGGTTGTACCTAGGGTAAAAAACACATTCCAGAATCAACCATAATATTGGATTTTTGATCTGTGATTCCTTTTAAGAGTTATCGCATTTTTTTAAAGAAACAATGCATTTATAATATAAAATATATTTAATATTTTTATAAAATTAATTCCGGGAACATCGGGCCTCAGAATCGCATACCGTCTCAGCACCTGGATCAGGAAATATATATAGAAATATTTCAAAGTATTATAAGGGAAAAAATAGGTCTCTAAATCATTCCCTCCAATATTTTCATCCCCTAGAAGCAAAACTACACAAATAAATCAGAATACCGAGCCTGCATCTGCCTCTCCTACTCCCAGGATCTCTCATGCACATTCCCATGCTTCCACAACACATGAACTGAGGGGACGATCTGTCCATGTAGGGTTCTCACCTGTCGATCCTCGATCACCACCAGATGATCTATAAAAATGTTCAGATCACCCCAGTCAATAACGTGCATGATTTCATGAACATATATCCTTTTCTTTGACACATGGAAGACAATGTACACCTGATCCAACTGTGGGGGTAGGGAGAGGTGATAAGTAACCTTTCCTACCCTATAAAAAATATTGAACAACCCAATAAACCTTGAGGATAGATTTACTCCCCAAACAAACCTCTATAATCCTCATTGTGGGGAGAATATCAAGAAAACATGGTCTCCCTACTCAAACTCCAAGGGCATAAAACATTAATCTATGTAATATTTATGCCTTCTTTGGGATATCCTCATCCTCTCATAGATGACATGGAACTTATCCGTTATCAACTACACCAACTATGGGCCCATAAGAGATGTATATCCAATCTCTATCCAAAACAAGGGTAACCTAAAAGGTCTCTCGTATAGGTCCTAAAAAGGTTCCATGACAATAGTACTGTGGTAGCTGTTGTTATATGTAAACTATATTAAGGTAAAGTGATCCTACCAAATCCTTCTAAAGTATAACACGCAGGCCCTCAGCATATCCTCAAACACTTGGATAGTGTGATCAGTCTTTCCATACATCTAGGGGTAAAAGGATATACTCATCCTCATTTCAGTCCTGAATTACTCCTGCATGACTCTCCAAAATCGTGATGTAAAACACACATCATGATCAGAGATAATTGTTGAGGACACCCCTGAAGGAAAATGATATCCCATACATAAAACTACCCAAAACTTTCCACTAAACTCTTCTCCCTAATATAAAGGAAGTGGGGAAACTTTATGAGTCGGTAAAATACCACCCAAATGGTGTCATGTCCCTTCACTGAGTGTGGAAGACCTATCAAATAGTCTATGGATATGCCATCCCACTTCCACTCCGAGATCTCAAGGGGCTGGAACAAACCTATTAAAACCTGGTGCTTAGCCTTTACCTACTGATAGGTGAGGCCTCGAGAGATGAAATTGGTAATAATCCATATCAATTCAGTCCACCAAAACTACTGATGAAGGTCTATGTACATCTTCCCCACACTGGGATGTACAACTAGGTGCGAAGTGTGGAACTCTCACATCACCTCCTCCCTCATCATCACTGGGACCACCATCCATCCCTAGAAAAGGCTGACGTGATTCCCTCCTTCATAATATCCATATAGTGAATACACTATAGATATATAGTCACATAAGACCTCATAGTATATGTCTACTAGCTAGGACTCCCTCACATCCTTAAGAAGCATAGGAGTCAACACCATCAACCAAAGAAAATCTATACCCTCTTGCTCCACCAGGGTCAACTGCAATGAAGCCAACTGCTCAAAAGCCTCCTACACCAAGTGAGCCTAGGAATTCCTACTAAGGGAATCTACTACTATATTTCCCTTCCCCAAAGCATGGACTATATCGAATTCATATTCCTACAAGAACTCCTACCAACACCACTATCTCAGGTTTATGTCTCTCTACATGAAGACGTACCCAAGACTCTAATGGTATGATTAAACCACAAAGCGCTCTCCCATAAGATAGTTCCTCCACATATTCAATGTGAAGACTAGAACTAACAACTCTAGGCCATGAGTTTCATAGTTCTACTCATGGGATCTCAACTACCTCGACCCATATGTGATAACTATCTACCACTGCATCAACTTGGAATCGATCCCATCTCCCAAGTCATTTCAATACAATATGTACTCTACACCCTCATATGGTAGTCTCAACATAAGAACACTTGTCATCATTAGCCTCAACTACTCGAAGGCCCTCTATCACTACTCAGTCCAAGTAAAAGGCTTCCCCTTTCGCATCAGGGTGGTTAAAGGGGATGAAATATTAGAGAAGTATACCATAAACCTCCTGTAGTACCCTACCAAGCTAAGAAAACTCCAAAATTTTGACACGATCTTGGGTGTCTCCAAATAAAGCACTACATATATATTCAATGGGTCCATGGAAAAACCATGCTAGAAAATGACATGACTCAAGAAGTGAACCTCTTGTATCCAGAATTGAAACTTTGAGAGATTACCATAAAGATGGTGCTCCTGAAACAAGTCTAAGACCATCCTCAAGTGCTCTGTATGACCCCACTATGACACAGAGTATATAAGTAGGTATTTTATGAATACAACAAAAAACTAGTCCATGTATGGATGGAAAACTTGGTTCATGAAATCCATAAACACGATGGTGGAATTCGTCACACCAAAGGTAATCACCAGGAACTCATAGTTTTCATAGCTACATAGGAATAACATATTTATAATATTAGCCTCATAAACCCTAAACTGGTGGTACCTAGGATTGATATTGATCTTCAAGAACCATCTCATGCCTCACAACTAGTCAAATAGGTCATCAATCCTCAATAAGTGGTATTTGTTCATTATCGTGGTCTGGTTTGGGCGATGATAATCTAGGAAAATCCACAATATCCCATATACCTTTTTCATGAACAACACTAGAGATGCCTAGGGGGACACACTGGGCTTGATGAAACCCTTCTCTTGAAGGTCCTCCAACTACAAATATATCCCCCAGATCTCATTAGGGGCCATTTGATATGCCAAAAAAGATATTAGAGCGATCCCATGATGCAAATTGATACAAAACTCTATATCCCACATCAGAAATAGTCTTAGAACATCCTTGAGGAAGATGTCTATAAAATCCTCCCAAATAAAGGAATCTAGATGAAAAAATATCCTACTACATGAAGGTATAAAATTTACAACTAATGGGTGATGGGCTTCAGCCTCCTACTCACAATACTCACTTTCCCTTCCATGAGATCTCTTTTTCCAGAAAAGGTAAATATCATCCCATTAGTGTAAAGGCATCTGAATCGTCTATGGTGATGGTTAATATAGACTCAGATCATGGAAAACTAATCCATAACCATGATGAAATCATAGGGTTCCATCATGAAAATAAAAAGGTCTCACATGAACCTCTCTCCACCAAGAAATATCTCGCATTGTCGACAAATAAATGATACAGAAGAAGCATTCCCTATATAAACCTCAAGATGAAGCTACTTGGATAGCACCTAAAATGGGAGCTCCATATATTGCACTGAGAGTATATAGATTAAGGAAATACCAACAAATATCTCTACAAATATTTAAGTAATAGTATAAAATACACAGGTCGTACCTCAAATCATCTCGTGCACTGTGGGGTCATAAGACTCTAGAGCCTGCAACTGTTTGTGGCCCTGATCGCTAGATCCTTGATCCTAACATGGGATTCCTAGTAGTAGTGGTGGAAAGATCCCATAGTTTCATCCACCACCCATATATTCTTCTTCTCCTATGTCAGCTCCACCTCCCTAGGGGCCTCCATGATCATGACACTGTCTCTATGGTAACTGTCCATCAACTATCCTCCTGCGCTTCTCATCACGTATGGTTGGGAATTCATGTGCCATGTGGCCTCACCCATCAAAAGAATATCACCACCCTTATTAGGGATTACCTAGTCTTAAATTCTTCCCCTGAACATGTGCCTCTGTATGATCATGGGAAAGTCTCCTGCATTGAAATCCTCTCGAATGGCGCTTACTAGATACTGTAGATGACTCAACCCTATAAAATTCACTACCATCTCCAGATACCTGATTTACCTTGGAAAGAAATATATTTATCACCAGTTCCTGATACAATACCCCTTCATAGGTGGGGATGCACAAGGGAACTATTATAGAACAGATCTCCCTATGGAGTCTCTTCTCAAACTTTCATTCTCATAAGAATCCATTCCGGATCACGTCAAGGGAGTACCATGTAAGGTTTGTGAACCTCACAACATACCCAACCACTATCATCCATCCCTGTTGTAGCTCTATAATATCCTGAATCCAAATCTAGCACATGTAATAGGGTTATTAATCCTCATGAAACAACTACTATAAGTTGGGCCATGAGAGTATTGACTGATCATGTATTTGGGCAACAAGACTCCACCAGTGGCTAGATGCTCTGTGGAAAAGGCTAGATTCCATCATAACCACCTAATATTTTATTGTACATATGAGACTGAAAACATGGAACACTAACTCTATCTAATATTTTATTGCCTAAGGATCTAGATCACCACGAAAACTCAATGGCCTCTGGTGTTGGAAGCCATGGAGTGTGATAAGCCTGCAAAAATCCTCAACTTGCTCTATTGGGATGATATGCTACTCGACATGTGGAGGTGTTTCTACCTATCCAACTAGAGGAAAAATATAATGGGATCAACCCTAAATTGAGGCCTCATCACTCATTGGATCATCATCATGATCCGAAACTGGTATCCTGACTGGATGCCACTACAAAGGAATCCTGAAATTTTTAATCAAGACATGCCATGATCATATGAGCATATATATATATATATATCATAATTAGGAGTTTAATTAAGAAGTATAGTCAAATACTCAATCCTATATGGGGAAAGTACCATTTATCCCTATAACCAATGTCTCAATGTGTTGAGTCGACATGCTGGTAGTCAGAGTAAATATTAACGGATACATCAGCCACCTGTACTAACATTGGGTTACTTGTCCTGAGAGCCACACTCAAGAAACTTTGACACTATTTACCTAAATATGAACTAAATCCTCATAGGGGGGTTAATCCAAACACCATCCTAAGGATCAAATCACCTATAATAAATTTTTTTACAACCTAACCATAACTAAGGCTCAAGTCGCAACTACCCAAAGACCACCTCCATAGGTTAGGGAGTGGAAACTATCACCAAAGGCACAAATAACCCAGGGAGGAATTTTCCTAGAAATCTATATTCATACACACAACTATATCAATACAGAACTGTAGAATAAAAATTATTAAAAATATGCAACAACTAGAAATTAAACCAATAATGAAAAACCTCTAGGGTGTAAAAGAGTACAATAATACAAACTAAAAAGTAAAGGGAAAAAAATAAATACCCAAAAAGAATGATTTCCCAAACTAAAAAAACCAAAATGTAAAAAGCTGAGATATCCCATCTCCTGATATCTATTCCATGACCACCATACATGGTCCAAAGTTCTAGGTATCCATAAGCTCCTCTGTAGTCACTGTCGATCTGTCCGTCATCTACATAAGACATGACATGTGTGGGAAAAGTCCATGTAGGGATGATTATATACATACCTAGTATAACACACTAAAATATGAAATGGGGAGTAGTAAGAGACATAATAGGAATGGAAATAAAGTATATAGTAAACATGATGTAGCTAAAACCAAAGAAAGAGAAATAATAGCCTCTTTTAAGTATAAGGGGCTCAACACGGTGTGTAGATTAACTATACATTGAGTCTTTTCCACCCATAGTGGGAGAGTAACCTCATAAAACCATAAGAATTTAAACATGTAAATCACGTGGCATACCCCAATCATGTTCGTAACCCATGGAAGGAGAGTAACCAAATACAAAGGTATATATATATATATATATATATATATAATCAGAAAAAATAAGTCCAAACAAGAGAGTAAGGGGGTATCTATTTCAAATCTCATCTTAGGAAAAGAGTCACCAATAGTTCTAAAAGACCATAAATGATTCCCAATATCACATGTGTCTTCCTAGAAGTAACCGTGTGGAGGCCCATGCCTCAACAATGTGACACATAGTCGAGGGGGTATAATCTTAAAGTAGATGACCCACAACCTAGTGAGTCAGGGGAGTTCCAGTCTATAAGTATCTATAGAGGACCTGGAACTTGATGTGTCAAGGGGGTTCCACTCTAGTGTCATGTGGACCCATACCCTATCTGATATAGGGATCCACTCGGTAGGCAGAGGACCCACACCCAAGCTGATGGGGGGTTCCACTCTATAGGTATCCATAGAGAACATGTTCCATGATGCATTGGGGGGGGGGGTCCACTATGGTGTTATGAGGATCCACACCCTATCTAATAGGGGGTTTCACTTGGTAGGAAAAGGATCCATGTCCAAGTTTCTGGGAGGTTCCAATCTATTGGTCGAGGACCCGTGCCCTGATACGACTGGGGGGTTCCACTCTAGTCATCGAGGACTCACTTCCTATCCGATGGGGGGGGGGGGGTTCCCCTCAGTAGGTAGAGGACCCACACCCAAGTTGATGGGGGTTGGTGGGTGGGGGGGGGGGGGGTTTCACTCTAGTGTCATTGGTGATCCTATTCCTGATCATTATCATTGTCGAGCACCACCTAAATATGTGCCGTACTTGGAACATTTCACATCATATCCCAAAATCTATAATGGAGGGAACCATTGCATTATACATGAAAAAAACACTTAGGATAGTCTACTCATAGGCCAAAATCCAAGTTCAAACAAAGGATATACAAATATTTAAGCTTACTCAAAAGGAACAAAGGGGTACACAACACATGAGGGGACCCACATGACATGCAGTCCCACTCCATCACCTAGTGGTGTCCCTAAAGGTAAATGACTCACCAACCATTTTGGGATACACAATGTGTATAAGATTTACACAGAATTCCCATTCCACTTTGGGTCCCACCCATGTACTTGGTTGTGTCTATGTATCTATCCCGTGTCTATGTACTTTGGCACATGGTGTGCCTGACCGTGCCTGTTTACTCCCAGAATAAATGCCAAGTCTTCTAGCACAAGTTCACATGGCATGTGGGGGTCCCACATGGTGTGTGATACTTATAATTCACTAAAACCATAGCCACCAGAGGAAAGGACCAACACGCAGTGTGTTCTTAGAACTACACTTTGTATATTTTAGATTTTTCCATAATATCAGATCTATTCTTCATACCCTAGATTCAATGTGTCTTCCCTCATATTTGGATTCTTCTTCAACCAAAAATGGTGGATCTGTCCATTGTTCCTCATTTCCGGCCATCCAGTGGCTGAAAAATGGTACCCATTGGTCTTCAAAGGTCCGTCACACGTCCGGAACACCTTCGATTCTTCCACCATTGATGATTTGAAAGATGATAATTAAAATTATATCCTACAACTAAAAAAACCAATATTTATCCCTAGTTCATCAATCCATCCCCTACACGTGGATTCATCATGATTCCAGGGGTCTGATCAGGCTTATATTGCTAGATAATGTAGAATCGGGATTGTGGGGTCCAACTGATGAAGAATGAGAAGAAGTAAGGGAAAAAAGAAAAAAAAAGGTTTAAAAAATGTTAGACAAGAGTTATTGGACAATGAACACAAATGGTGGATCCGAGTTAGAAAAAAAGAATAACCAATTGAAATTTCAATACGTGAGTGCATGAAAAGACCATAATTAGCAAAGATCATAAAAGGGATGATCCTACTCAATCAATTTAATAAAAAAATAATCCATAGATTTATGAGTCCCACCTAGATATTTGATTGTTCGTCATCAAATAACATACCCACCAACAAATGAAATAAGTTTTTGCGTTTACTACATCCTGATCTGCTCTGATCCAGAGATTCATCATCATCAGAAGTTTATTTTCAAACATAAGGATATAAAGAATAATCTCTTGATGGTCCCAGGGTTATGAGGCTAACCTTGGGAAAATCTTCATAGAATTGATCTTATAGAAATTTTAGTTAGGTTAAATTAATAAATTAATTAAATAAAATTAATTAATTAAACAACTGAATACACCGCCAATGGGAGAGATATCCTAACACCCCACACTTCCCCATTTTAGGTCATTCCTAGGGTAAACAACATGTTATAGACTCAACCGTGATCTAAAATTTCTGATCTGATCTTCCTTTTAAGAGTTCTCCTATTTTCTTTAAGATACCTCACACACATAATATAAAATATATTTAATATTTTTATAAAATTAATTTTGGGCACACCGGTTCTCAGAATCACATGCCTTCTCAGCTTCTGGATCTGGAAATATATATAAAAATATTTAAAATTATTATAAGGGAAAAAATTGGTCTCTATATAATTAGAGAATACTACTTTTCTCTTTGGGTTTCGAAAGAATCTATTGAGTGTTATTCAACCTTTTGAATTAGTACTTTAATTCACATTCAATCAAATGGTCTACCTAATCAAAGGAAATATTGGTGATGCATTGATGCAAGGATATAGTAAAAATAGTAATCTTTAATAAGTATAAAGTTAGGTGAACTCATGTTTCATCATTTTTGAAGAAAAAATACCTTATAGAATATAAAACTTGAGAATATACACTAAAAAATCATGAAAAATCTATCAAATATTAAGCTATCAATCAATATTTCTAATCTAATGGGAGAAAGATAAAAGTAATTTGATGTATGCATGGGAGTTTATATGGTATGAAATACATAAAAACATAAGAAGAAAATAGAATCAAATTTTATTGATTTAATTCATACAGATGTATGTGGCCCCATGAAAAATACATAAAAAATAGGAGGAAGGTATTTCATCTTATTTTTAAATGATTAGAGTAGGATGGTATGTATCATATCTATGAAACAAAAATAAAATAAATGGAGCACATAATAAGATACCAAAGGAGATATAAAAATGAAACTAGTTGTATGATCAAAATCATACGATCATACAATGGTGAAGAATATACTTCTATCAAAATCAAAAAATTATCTGGTGAAACATAGAATTAAGAATGTATTTTCATCTATGAGAATTCTATATCATAATGGGATTATTGAAATATAAAAAAGTATGGTTGATAACATAGAAAAGTAACCACTAATTTAGATTTCTATCTCAAGGAACTATTGGAAATAGGTAGTGAATATAATGGTATATTCCTTCCTGTCCCATTAATTATCTTATTTTTTGGTTAGAGAGTATTTAGAGGAGGATAAAGGAGGTTCAGTGGAGTTAGAGCTATAATATAAACAAAAAAGGAATTTTACAACATAAAATAGAAGTTTATGGTGTATGTTTGTGTTTTATAGTTTGAGTGGCCAACAATTTATGGCTTAAATGTTGCTGAGGTGAAGAGTGTAAAATGGGTTTACATTGTATGAATGGAATTTACAGCACAAGTTAAATTCATCCTGTGGCACTATGTTTTTTAGAGGAACCCTAGGTTTTGAAGGTTTTATGGCCTAAATGTTGGTTTTACGGTATAAGTTTTTGGAGTCATGGATTTTACATTTTAAATGTAGATTTTACACTGTAAATTCAACAAATTATAGTTTTTTATAAAATTAATTAAAATTATTATCCTTTAACTCTACCACTCATCTCTCTCTCATTTTGGGTGAAACCTATATTTTTTTAGATATATTTCATCCCATTTACTTCTACTTCAATCCGTGGTTTCTATTGATCGAATTACAATGATTCACAGTAAGTTCTTCTCCCTTTTCTATTGTTTCCCTTGTGTTCTTCTTTGGGAAATCACTGTGATGGTTTTGTTTTTATTGGAGTGTGTATTGGGATGTATTTCTGATAAAACTTTGATGTAATGTAGGTTGATCCCTGGTTTATTTGTGTGGTTGTGATTTTTGGGTTGTTTATTTTTCACACTAAGGTGAGAAGCTATACCAAAAATCTTTTTTGAGATAGGTGATCCTCATTCTCACCTATTTATGTTCTACATGTGGGGATTTCATGATTTTTTATTTCCTTATAGTGGATAGTAAGGGTTGGAATAAATAAGATAATAAACCAGAAAAACTAAAACTAATGGGTATGGGAGATATATCACATGATTTACTACTTTGATATATGTTTTTAATGATATTGTGCATGCTTGTTGCCAATACTGAAAATAATGCCTGTTGGGAGCATTTTTTCACTGTATATGATATGTGTGTGACCATTATAGTGTTGTTGTGTGATCACACCTTGGATAAAATTATAAAGTGTTAATATTTGGATAATAATTTGGTTTCCCATAGAATCCTAGTTTTTTTTGTGATAACACCCATGCTAAATAAAGAAATAATTTGATAAAATCCCCTAAAAACTTTTGGAGGCCAGGATGTGTTTTTGTTGTGTGTGTTTGTTCTTGTTGTGTTAACCTATGTGGTTGGGTTGTTGTGTGGTGATGGAGGTGAATAGTTGGGCTATGTGATGCATGGGGATGTGATGTGGTGGTTGGTTATCATGGACGCGATGTGGGTAGTTGTGTGATGGTGATGATGTGTGGTGGTTTTGTTCAGTGTGGTAGCATTGTGTGATGAGGTTGTGGTATGTGATGTGGTGCGTAGTGGTTGTGATGCACATTAGTTGTGGTGCAAAATAGTTGGGAATGTTTGGTGTTTATGATGTGTGGTTATCGTGATGAGATGGTTTGGTTGGCGTGGCATGATGATGATGGTGTATTTGAGGTTTTGTGTAAACTATTGTGTTAGTTGGTCTAGTTTTGGTTTGACATGGATGTGTTAGTTTTATAGTTAGTAATGGAATAATTTAGGATGATAAATGAAATAAATAAAGGAATGAGTTTATAAATTAATATGAATAGGGTGAAAATTGATATGTGGTAGATGTATTAAATGAAATGAATAAATGAACAAGATGTGTAAATATGAATGAAGTGGATTACTAATGAAATTAGTGAAACTTTTTATATCTATAAAGTGATGAAACCTATAATTTAATGTGGGGATATGTGTGGCTATGTGTGGTGGTGGTGTGGTGTGTTTCATATAGTGGTGGTATCGGTTTTGATATTTGATTTGTTGAATGGTGGTGGTGATGTGGTGTATGCTAGTGTAGTTGATATTAAACCATAGGTTGGGTGTTGTGTGCTATCTATATATCATGTATGTTTATGTTATTTATTTACGCTCCCCACCAGAGTTAGACAACATTACCAATTCTTAGAGGTTCTAGGTTTCAGGTGTTTTCCTCAACATATAGGATGGTGGTGTTATGGATGGATGAATACCCCCTCTCCCCCATTATTTATTCAGTAGTTATGGTCTAGGTGTCTTCGAGCGAGATATTCAGTCATGGACCATGTGAATTTGAGCGAGGTGTGATGTTTTTTCCCAAGATTCTTCAAGATAGGTGTGATGTATTGGCCCAAGTTTCTTCAATTGATACGTGAGGTGATGATTCCTAATGCTAGTAGTAAATTATAGACCTTGCGAGGCTAGGGTATGTAGGGATATGTCTCAACCCATATTAGATATGGATAGTATGTGGTGTGATGTGATATGTATAGAAGGTATGAGAGCACAAAATATTCACTATTGGAGTGTAAGAGTGTAAAATTAGCGGGGAAGTGGTAGTTGGGAACCTTTCTTTGTTATTACCTTGATGCAATATTACTATATTTTTATTCATGATTTGGTGAGTGATCCATGGTGATGCTGGGATTGGTTAGTTGACTTATTTAGGTGCTTGTTGGTTCTACTGTTTGTTCACTGGAACATTAGAGTTTTCTTTTCACATGTGAACTTGAGACCTTGTTTATATCCCTACTGAGTATACTTGTATGCTCACTCTACATATATAAACTACTTTTTATATTTCTAGTAGGAATTTTGGGATCAAGGTGGAAATTACTAGCTGGGTTGGAGTTGTTGTTGATTTGTTTCTATAGAATTTTATTTTGGTATATATTGGATACTTTTATATGTATCCATTTTACTAAATTCATGAATTTTGGGATGTATTTGGGTTTATTTAATATTATCTTATGGATTTTATGGTGGTATTTTATCCTATATTCTAATCCTATTTTATTATATAGGGTAATGCATCCCATATATGTGAGTTTTTTATACCTTCGGTGCTAGTTTCTAACCCTAGGCCCACTGAAGGAGGGATGAGGGGTCATTATCTCTCTTTATTATGGTATCTTTGGAGGGAGGGGGTCATGACAGAGTGGTATCAAATGAAGGTTAAGATATAGGAAGGAGTTTGGATTTAGGAACTATTAGATTTTCATGGGTTTGTAGGGAAATGGTTCCAGTTGATCTTGGTGTGTCACATAGGCCAGTGAGACTGACTAGGACATGAGATTTTAGGGCCACCCATGATCCAATGCACAAAATATGATCTTATTGAATGACTAAGATAGGTGGACCTATTTGTTGGTTATATACCCAAGATAGGTACATTCATCATGATTTTTTATGTTTGTGTCTGAATTGGGTTATCGTGGGAACATAAAATGAATTAAATAAATAAGATTTGATAAAATTCCATGATACCAGGCTTAGTATGATCATCTTGATTTTTAGGAATGGATGTTGTTCATCATCGATGAGTGGTTTATGCAGTTGAGGTTCTACAAGATGATCTAGTTTATTGTAAAAGGATCGATCTGATAGAGGAGTATGAGGCATGGCAATGGGCCTTGAGTTCCTTTCAATGGTATAGATTGGGGAAGTATGAGGAGATAATCTCAGATCTACAGATATAGAACTAGTTAGAGGATATTAAGATCAATATTGGTCTGATAGGAGCATGAGCTGAGTTCTAGTTACTACTAGAAGTTAGTCAGTTGTGGGGTGCTGTTCATCAGTGGTAGATTCTATTTCCTGGTGATTATATGGAGGAAAATCTATTGTGGTCTAAATTTCATCAAGAGTTTTGGGAAGAGTTTTTGTCATATACAATGAGGGTATCCAAGAGATAGGAGATTATCTCCCTTTATAAGGTAATTTTGAGTGTGTGGTATATTGGTACCATCTTCAAGGACCTACTTCACTTTTCTTGATATGTTTTTCCAGATGTGGAGTCTAGAGCACGATGTTTGAGGAGGATTTAAGCCAAGTGATCAAGTATATGTTCACTATGTTTATGATTACTATGTATCTAGAGGTGATGAAAAAGGTAGAGGTTATTGAGTGGATTATTTCCTTTTGATTTGATCCTATATAGAGTGGCCATCAGGGAATCTAAAGAAGCAAAGTTTCAGGCAGTGGGTCGTGGTTTAAGCAGTCAGGGTTTTGTCCAGTAAGGAACCCACTATGGAAGATCTCCTTTCGTTCTACTGGGGTTGGTGGATCCTAAGAACATTCTAAAGGCTTTATATTTTCATGATATGTATACAAAGGAAATGGTAATTTCCAGATTCAATGGTCAACCAATTAAGGAGGCCAGTGTTAAGTTTCTATTTAGGCCCCTTTTTGGCAGCAACAACTATTTCCTCTAAGGAAATTTCAATGTCAAGGACCATCGATTATTGTTTAGTTTCTGAGGGAAGATGGTGTTGGAAGAGGTAATCCTTGTGATATTCCCCATCCATAGAGACTTATTCCCAATCATGGATGTGGATGCAGACAACAGAGAGTCAAAGGAGCTAGGCATGGTCAGATACACGTGTTATAGGAAGTAGTGCCAGCATATCCATGAATTATTCAAGGAATGAATAATTTATCATCTTCCCTTGTTTGTGATTTTTTTTGATTCAATAGACTCAAACTAATTTGTTTCTCCTACCTTGGTCCCTATGTTGGAACTGGATGTGGAAAGAATTCTAGTTCCCCTGGTGTAATCTACATTGATTGGAGGTCAGGATTCTTTGTTTGATGTGTGTTGGGGATGTAGACTGATTATGAGGAAACACTAGTTTGTGAGATAATTATTTTTACTATAGATAAAACCATACTATGTTATCCTTAGTATATACTTTATGTATTATGTGTGTGTGGTCACTGACTATTTTCGGAGGAGTGTTTCATTTTTTGATGTGGAAGGCTAGAGAGTGGCATTCATTGGTGAGAAAGGTTATCAGATGGGTGGTAGGAAAGTGGAGCCTCTTTTATTTCAGTTATCTTAGTTATTAGTGAAAGATTAGGTTGAGGGTGTTCTCAGAGTTTTGGAGGAGTTCCTAGATGTTTTCTCATAGGAGGTTATGATAATACCCCATTTACGTGATGTTGAGTTCGAGAAATATTTTTAGTCGGATGCATCTCCTATTTTAATGTATCTCTATTGAATAATACCTACATAGTTGTGTGAGTTGAGGTTGTAGGTGTATGAATTGATGAATAAGGTTTTCATTCAACCCAATGTTTCACTTTTGGGGTGCCTCAATATTGTTCTCTAAGAAAGAGGAAGGTAGTATGAGATTGTGTATAGAATACTAGAGGATGAATCAGGTAACAATAAATAACCATTACCCTCTTATGAGGATCAATGACCTATTAGAATAGTTTAAAGTATATAGATTATTTTCTATGATCAATCTATGCTTTGGATATCACTAGTTTAGGGTAAAGAGTGAGAAAATTATAAATATTTCCTTCAGGTGCAGGTATGGGAACCTCGAGTTTGTGTTCATGCTATTTGATATTAATAATGCACCATCCATGTTCAAGGGGATTATTAACAATGTGTTACATCAGTTCCTAGACTAATTCATAATCATATTCATTGATTATATCTTGGTCTATCCGAGGTCAAAGGAGGATTATAACAAGCATTTCAAAGATGTTTTTATTGTCCTGCAACACCACCAAACTTATGGAAAGTTTTCCCAGTGCGATTTATGGATGTAAGAGGTAAGTTTCCTTGGACATGTGGTGTATCAACAAGGTGTGTTAGTAGAAATGTCTAATATTGAGACAATTGTTTCTTGGGAAGCACCCAAGAATGTGATATAGGTTCACATTTTCCTTGACCTCATAGGCTATTATCAAAGGTTTGTACCCAATTTATCTCTAGTTACATCCACAATAATATCATTGAATATAATAACTAGACTTTTTTGTGGAGTGATAAGTGCTATATAGTGTTCCTTTTCCTAAAGGAGAAGTTGGTTAGTGCTCTAGCACTTCAGTTTCCTAAGATGGGTGTGTTGTTTGTGGTTTTCTGTGATGGATCTTGTCTGGGTTTGGGATGCATGTTGATGTAGTAGAGAGAGGTGATATCTTATGAGTCTAGGTATTTACATCCCTATGATAATAACTATTCAACCTATGATATATAGTTGGTGGAAGTTATGTTTGTTCTAAATTTTTGGAAGAATTAAATCATCGATGAGTGATTTGTGGTTTTCATGAACTACGAGATCCTGAAATATGAATTTTCTTTGAAATATTTGAATATGTTTTAGTGTAGGTGAATAAAGGTTTTTTAGGATTATGATTTTTAGATCTATTACACCCTAGGAAAGGGTAATGTGATTACTGATATGTTGAGTTGGAAGTATTGAGGAGACGTAGCTCGAGAGTCTGTAGATGTTTGGAAAGGGATGAAGGATCTTACAATGATGCATCATGACATTGGGGAGAGAAGTAGAAATATTTTTCTCTATAAAATGACAATGGAGTCATCCCTAATGTAGCAGGTGGAGGATTATAAATGTGGATACTCAGAGGTAGAGGTTATGCATGATCGTGTTGGCTATGGTGATGCTCCCGAGGGATGGCCGGAGGATGGTCAGAACCAAATGTTGTTCCATGGGAGGTTTTTTATTATTGGGGTTATGAATGAAGGAATTATTCATAAGTTTCATAGATCACCTTGAACAGTACATCCTATTTTGACCAATATATATCATGGTTTGAAGAGGCAACTTTGGTGGCCATGGATGAAAAGGTGAATGACAGAGTTTGTGGTGAGGTGTCTGGTTGTTTAGCAGGTGAAAGCATAAAAAAATTTTCCTAGAGTTTTGTTAGAGTCCTCAAAATTTTCTAAGTGGAAATGGGAAGAAATATATATGGTATTCATCACCTGGTTACCCTAGGTGTAGGGAGGTTGTGATGCGATTTGGGTGATAGTGGACATACTATCAAAGTTGGCTCATTTTCTAGTGACCCATGAATTGAGTTCCATAGATATTTTGATAAGGTGGTATATGGACGATATGTTTAGGATTCATGAGGTACTTAGGACTATCATATCTAATTGGTATCCTCATTTTACCTCATGGTTATAGAGGGGATTACAAAATTATTTTGGCTCCCAATTGCGCCTTAAAACTACTTTTCACTCTTAGGAAGATGGGAAGATGGAGCAGACTATTCAGACATTGTAGAATATATTGTGAGATTAAATATTAAAATTTCGTTGATTTTGGGTATGGAACTTTCCTTTGGTTGAGTTTACATACAACAACATTTATCACTCTTCTATTGACATGGAGCTATTTGAGGCAATGTATGAGAGACCATGTCATTCTCTGTTGTGCTGGATAGAGGTTGGGGAATCAGTAATTCTTAGTTCTAATGTGGTGCAGGAAAAAATGAGAAGATATAGTTGGTTTGAGAGAGGATGAGGGTATAATAGTACCATTATAAGGTCTATTATGATCATAGTTTGAGGCCCTTGGAGTTTTCAGTTGGAGACCACATGCTTTTGAGAGCCTCCCCTCGGTGAGGGCAGTGGAGTTTTAGAAAGGGGAGTAAGAATTGTCCCCAATTTTTTGGTCCCTTTGAGGTGTTGGGGTATGTTGGAAAGGTGGCATATTATTTAGAATTTCCACTATTATTTTATGGGATACATAATGTCTTCCATGTGTCCCAGCTTCATTTTTATCTTCACGACGACTCCTGCAACATTGACTAGGGAGAGTTGGATATCAAGGGTGATACGACATTCATGGAGCAGACAATAGAGACCCAATACCATAAATATAAGGTGTTTTGTGTATAAACTATTCCTTTGGTTTTCATGTTATGGAGGTATGGTGTCCTGGAGGAGAGTAATTGAGAGTGAGAGATAAATATGTGTGCCTAGTACCCAGAGTTGTTTTGAGTTTTCCCTTGCTATGTTTTGTTTTTATGATGTGATTTTTGGATCATTATATTTTATGAGATGTGTTGTTTTTTATTGATGTGTCATGTGTGATAAAGATCCCAACATATGAGAAAGGGAAGACCTGATTCCCAATCAATATGCGTTATACCTTAACAGGATTAAAATAGTTTGGGTGAGCTGGTGCCAACCAAAGCGAATAATATGTTGACATGGAATATGGAATTCCTTGATCTGTGTGCTCATGGTAGTGATATGAGTTGATTGTGGCAGTGGGTTTTTTGGTATGTATGGAGGTTGATAATTTGATAAAGATGGATTTTTGGAAAGTGGTGGCATATGGATGGTACTACATGTGTGGTGTTGTTCTCAGTGATAGTTTTTGGTGTGGTTGTATGGTGATGTGGTCAGGTGAGATGTTTTGTTGGTGTTTCAGTTTAGTGTGTTTAGATAATTATAGTATTGAGATGTAATGATAACCTTGATAAATATCTCATAGGGTGGTTTTTGGACCCATTTCTTTTCATTGGGCTTGGTTTTGATTCTCAAGGTCAAGAATCATTTGATAAGTATGTAATGTAATGGTCTATACCTTCCTGACCCATTAATTTTCTAATTTTTTGTTTGGAGAGTGTTTGGAGGAGGCTAGAGGAGGTTTGGTGGAGTTGGAGCTAAAATTAAACTACAGTAGAAATTTCACACCATAAAAGAGGAGTTTATGGCATAAGTTTTTTTCTTACGATTTGAGTGTCTAGCCATTTATGGTTTGTATATGGATGAGGTTTAGAGCATAAAATAAGTTTATGCTATAATAATGGAATTTATAGAATAAGTTAAATTCATATTGATGCACCATGTTTTTCAGCAGATGTTAAGGTTTCAAAGGTTTTACTTCCAAAATATTGGTTTTACGGTTTAAGTTTTTGAATTCATGGGTTTTACACTATAAATGTGGGTTTTATTCCATAAATTAGGTAGTTTATAAGTTTTTTATAAACCTACTTTGACCAATTCTCCTTTTATTTTTCTACTCATATCTCTCACAATTTGGGTGAAACCTATATGGTTTTCAGATATCTTATATCCCCTTTCCTTATACTTCAATCCATGGGTTCCAGTGATCAAATTTCAGTGATCTTTGGTAAGTTCTTATCCATTTACCATTATTTATGTTGAGTTATTCTTCAGGAAATCACTGCGGTACTGTTGTTTTGATCGATGTGTGTGTTGGGATGCATTTTTTAAAACCCTTTGATATAGTGTAGGTTTATCCATGGGTTATTTATGTGGTCATGATTTATGGGTTGTTTCTTCTTAACCCTATGATGCATAGTTAGACTAGAAAGATTTCTTGAGGTAGGGGATCCTGATTATCACCTATTTCTGTGGTATGTGTGGGTATTACATGTTTTTTCTTTCTTTTTAGTGGATATTAAGGGTTATAATAAATAATATAATAAATTTTCACAACTAAAATTGATGGTTGTGGGGGAGATATCTCATAATTTATTGGTTTGATATATATTTTTGATGATATTGTGCGTGATTATTGTCAATAATGAAAATAAAATTTATTAGGATCCTTGTTTTCACTATAGATGACATGTGCTGAGACCCTTGATGTGTTGTTGTGTGATCACACCATTAATAAAATGATAAAAAATATATTTGTCTAATAAATTGGTTGTCCATGGAAACTTGGTTTTTGATATAATACCCATTGTAAATAAAATGGTAATGCACATGAGCCTCAACCCAATTTGTGAGGACTCGATAGGTGCATCCAAGAGACCCAAGATCAAATCCAGGTGGAGGCATATTTCTGGGTTACTATATCAGTAATGTAGTAGTACTATAGCAGTACTGTGTGGCTGTGTGTGGTAGTGGTATGGTGTGTTGTATACAGTGGTGGCAATGGTTTTTATGGTTGATGTGTGGTATGGTGGTGGTGATGTGGTGTATCATAGTGCAGTTGATATGAACCCATATGTTGGGTATTGTGTGCTATCTATATATCATGAATGTTTATGCTATTTCTTTACACACCACACCAAAGTTGTATTACCTTAACAATGCTCATAGTTTTTTGGTTCTAGGTGTTTTCCCCAACATTTAGAATGGTGGAGATACAGATGGTTGACTGCCCCCTCTTCCCCACTCTTCCTTCAATAATTATGGCCTAGATGTCTTTTTGTAAGATGTGAAATTATGAACCAGGTGTCTTCAAGAGAGGTGTGATGTATTGGACCAAGTTTCTTCAGAAGAGGTGTGCTGTGTTGACCCAAGTGTCTTTAGGTGAGATTTCAGGTGATGATTCTTAATACTAGCACCGAATTCTAGACATAGTGAGGCTGGGGTAGATAGGAATGTGTCTTGCCCCACATCAGAGTTGGATGGTATGTGGAATGATGTGATTTGATATGTATGGAAGGGATGAGAGCACAAGATGTTTGAAATTGGAGTGTGAGAGTGAAAAACCAGTGGGGAAGTGGTAGTAGGAATCCTTTATTTGTTATTATCTCGATAAAATATTACTATGTTTTTATGCGTGATTTGGTGAGTGATACATAGTGAGGTTGGGATTGGATAGTTGATCTATTTAGGTTCTTGTTGATTCTGTTGTTTGTTCACTAGTGCATTAACATGCTCTTTTCACATGTTCACTTGAGACCTTGGTTATATACCTACTAAGTATACTTTTATGCTCACCCTATGTATATAAAATGTTTTTTAGATTTCTAGGAGGACTTTGGGGACTGAGTTGGACATTACTGGCTGGGTTAGAGCTGTTGTTGAGTTGCTTCCATAGACTTGTCTTTTGGTATACATTAGAGAATTTTATATGTATCATTTTTTACTTTATTAATTCATTGTGGGATGGATTTGAGTTTATTTTATATTATCCTCTAGAGTTATTTGGTGCTTGTTTATCCTATCTCCCAATCCTATTTTATTTTAAAGGGAAACACATCCCATATATGTGAGATTTTTATACCCTTGGTGATAGTCACTAACTCAAGGCCTACTGGATGCAGGAATTGAGGGACATTATCTCTCATCGTTCATTGTGGTATCTTTGGAGAGATGGGGTCATGATTATAAAAGTTGTAGTGTATACATAAAATGGGGTTTTTCTAAGTCATGGAGAGAATATGATTCCATATAAGAAGTGGCATGTAAGGAATATAACTCTATTTTTTTTTATTTTCAAGAATAAAATTCTATATTCAAAATAATGAAAACATGGAAAATATGATGATGTAGTGGATGAAGGTGTTTTTCTCGGTTATTAATGTAGGACCCCATAACACCCTGAGAGGGGAGGGTTGAATCAAGGTGTCAAATTTTTCTTCTAAAGTGATGGATCTTGTTCCCACATTTGTAGGAACCTGTTAAACATGTCTGATGGGAACATGTGGAAAACAAACACTAACGTACAAAGAGACAACACAACAATTTTACTTGGTTCACCACTAAGGGATAATCTAAGGAGCATATTCTGATAGTGTGTTAGTTGTACCTAAATACACTAATATTCACTAGTTATGGAATATAGAAGTTTAGACAAAGTCACTCTATTCTAAGAACACTACCTTTACAAGATTTTAGGGATAACACACTGTGTCCCTCAGAACACTTCTGTTGAATCCCCCTATATCACTGATATGGGAGAATCCTTACTCAGTTTATCAACTTGAAGGTCACTTCAGTGGATTGGAATTAAAGTATTTGTCCCTATCTAGCATGATACCCTACTTTCACTGTAGACCTTAGTTGATTCACTTTGAAAGCACTTGTAAACTTAAGCCCAATTTTCATAATTTCTATTTATGGAGCTCCTTCGCAAATCTCAAAACCTTCATAAAGAAAACTGCCTTTATGGAACAAAATGCCTTCACGAAGCTCACCAAGTCAACATAGAACACCCAATCATCACGAATCACCCATTACATTGAATCATTGGTATCAGTCAATACATAACTAGTATTTTTGTGATGCTCAATATTGCATAGAAATATAGATTCGCAGAGCTCCCAATCTTTGCAAAATTAGAGCAATTCCAAATTTTCTATAATTATTTTCACATCAAATGAAGTGGGGGTATCCTTATATATATAGGATCAGCCCTTAGAGAAGCTCCACTACCTTTACCAGATTTTTTGTGAACCTCAAAAATCAATTCACCAAAATCCTTAACTCATGAATCTCTAGGGAAATTTCTTGTAGTCTCGAAGAACACCATCAACCCATCATGCACTCATATGCCTATTGTAGTTGCAGAGATTACCGTCAACCCATCATGCCATTCATGATACTTCATTATTGATTCTACACATCTTTGAGAATCTCAACATTTTCAAAACCTAGTATTCATGAAACCTATTCCATTACCATATCTATGAAGATTTGATTCCAGAAAAACACCTTTCAAGATGCTAGCCTCTTCCTCTATATTTTGATCCCAAAAATTTGGAAAACAATGGGAAACAATGACACCTTCAATATTATAGTTGGATTTAATTGTAATATCACTTGCCTTGTAGAATCCCTAATTAACCCAGCGTGGATTGACAACAAACACAAACCAGACTCTATTTTCAGTAAAGAACAACCTTGGTTACAATAATCTCCTCCTTTGGGTTTATTGGAAATTTGTATATAAAAACGTTGAATTTAGAATTATCATTCTCCCCTAAAAATGTTGAATTTCTCCATTCCCCCCTTTGTAAATAAACCCAAAGGTCCTGTATTTGTACTTGTAGAGATCAAAACACACTCCCCCTAGATTGTATCTTTCCCATAGACCTGCATCACTTCCAAAAACAGATTAAAATAGTTAACACAACTAGGGAGAGGAGAACAACTGTAACATCCTCCTGCATTGGGAGGTGGCTAAACACTGAGGTGAAACAGATGTTTCTTGAACACATGAGATTCCAAGGGCTTGGTTATAATGTCATCCACATGGTCATTAGTTCCAAGATGATCCATTTTAATCATACCTTGTTCAAATTTTTCCTTGATGAAGTGATATCTGATTTCAATATGTTTCATATGAGAATAATGAACATGATTATTTATAAGATCTATCATGATCTTGTTATCACAGTGAATCACCATCAGCTGTTTCACCTCATCACCAATATCATTTAGTTCTTACTTCATCCATAATATCTAAGTGAAATCCTTTATAGTAGATATCTACTCTGCTTTAGTAGTATTAAATGAAGTGATTTCCTATTTCTTACTCAACCATACCACACATTTCTTGCCAATAAATAATGATCCACCACTTGTGGAATTTATATCCACCACATCTCTTGCCTAGTCAGCATTAGAAAATTCCAATAGTTCATTATATCTTTCTACATCAAAGTATAATCCATAATTGTGAGTACCTTGAATGTATCTCATGATTCGTTTAACAGCTTCAAAATGCTCTTCCTACAGATTACTATAAAAGAGGGCTACTAAGCATGTTGTAAAGATGATATTTGGCCATGTCATAGTCAAGTATAATAAGCTTCCAATGATTCTCCTATACATAGTGGGATAAAAAAAAGTTCCATCCTCATGCTTTCCATTTTTTTCACAACTACAATCGGAGTTGACATTGGTTTGGAATAATCAATGTTGAATTTCTTCGGTAGTTATCTTGTATATTTGACCTAAGAAATGAATGTGTAATACTTCTTCCAAATAACATGAATTCCTAATAAGTATGTGAGTTCACCAATCATAGAAATTTAAAATTATGAATTCATGTGATTTGAAAACTCTTCCACTAATCCCTGTCTGCTTCTTCCAAATATTACATCATCCATGTATGCAAGCACCATAAATTGATATTAATTTGAATTATTCACATATAGATTATGGTATACACCTCATATTTTAAATTCTATATTTTTCAGTTAATAATCTAGATGATAATACCGTGATCATGGTTCCTTCTTTAGACTATAGAGTGACTTTTTCAATCTACAAATCTTTATTTCATCATTACCAATTAGAAAACCCACCAGTTGTTCAATGTAGACTACTTATCCAAGAAAACCATTTAAGAATGCTATTTTTACATCCATATGATAAACTTTATATTCAATTTGAATTTACATAACAAGGAAAATCCTGATTGACCCCAGTCTCACCACTTTAGAAAATGTTTCTTCAACATCAATGCATCCAATATATTCATAGCCTTTACACACTAGGTATGCCATGTTTCTGATCACATTTCCATGCTCATAGAATTTGTTTTTGAAGATCCATTTTTTCCAATAACATTGTGCTTTTTAGTTCTATTAACAAGATCCAATGTTTGGTTCTTGTCAATATGATCCAATTATTCATTCATGGCCTTAATCCATGATTCATCCTTTGATAATTCTTAAAATGAGATTGGTTTTATAATTGATAGGAAGGTAGAATGTGATTCACTCCTCATTATACTTGTCTATGTGGGTGCTTTCCAATCCCCAATGATGTTGGATTGATCAATTTATACTCTTGTATTTCTACCATGGGGTTCCGATGAAATTTCTTTATCCATGGTTTCATCTTCTGATTCTTATTTTGAATCATCATCATTTTGTGACCTATGAATTTTTTTCACATCTTCCTCTACCTCTGCATTTGAATCTATTCCATGTCCACTGTATTCTTCATCTTCTATCATATTATTATAAGATATCCTCAATGTATTCATGGTCTTATATTTAATTATATTAACATAATTTCTTTCCAAAATTATTTTAATAAGAGTATTTAAACAATTTTAGTCTTTGATCTTCATTGAATATCCAAGGAATATTACCTTGTCTGCAACATCACCATATTTTCCTTGATTTCATTCTTTGTTTTAGATAAAAAATTTACTTATGAAAACATGAAAATACTTTAAAGAAGGCTTCCTTACATTCCAAAAATCATATGGTGTCTTGGTTTCTCCCATATAAATCCCTATTCTATTTTGAGTATAAAATAATTCTTGAATGACCTCTTTCCAATAATGGTAAGAGATATAATTCTCAATCAGTATAGTTCTGGCCATATTGTTCACCTATAAATTTATATGCTCAAAAACTCTATTTTTTTGGGGTTCTCATAGCAGCCACCTCATTATTTATTCCATGTTTCTACAAGAATTTTTTAAATTAAATGGATGTGTATTCCCATCCATTATCATATCATATAACTCTGATTGTATGACCTATATCTTTCTTATCAATTCGATGATAACTTTTGATGCCATCAGGCACTTTCTATTTCTTCTGTATAATCATTACACAATCCATTCTACTATAATCATAAATAAAAGTAACTAAGTACCTCTATACATATGTTTCAACCAAATTTATTATACTACATACATTAGTGTGGATGCGATCAATAAGATCTGATGCCCTTTTATTCTTTGGATGATATGAACTATAGACTAACTTTCCTCATATGTAATCATCACAAGTCTTTTTCTGTTCACACTTTAGATTGGGGATATCCATGAATATATTAATCTTAGATATATTTTCCTTGTCTTGTTGATTTATGTGACCCAACCTTTGGTGCCACAAGTTGTTTTCTTCTTCAATAGTTAAGTAAAAAAATGTTCTCTTTACTATCTACCTAGTATAAGTTTCCATCTCTTATGCATACTTTCATGAGATAATTCATTTTCTTCCCTTTTATAGTTCACCCATTTTGATTTAATGTTATAATAATTCATAATTCATAGAGTTAACTCACACTCAGAATATTATTATGAAAACTGTCCACATAAAGAATTTTGGTTTTCTTAAGTTTGTTGCTTTCCAATTCTATACTCCCACTACCTTTGATCTTCAAAGCACCATCATTGCTGAACTTAAATATTACATCAACCCTTTTATTTACATTCATCAATAAATCTACATTTCCTATCATATAGGATGAGCATCTGCTGTCAAGAATCTAGGTGATACTGTTCTTTTTAGCTTTGAGAGCGACTTTTGTAAGAATAGATTTCTTGATTTTCTTCTTTTCCTTCCATGAATTATTTTATTGAGTGGAGGAAAATTATTTCCTTTCCAATCTCTTTTCCATGTGAATAGGTTCATTATAATCATATTGTTCTTCTAGAGGAGAATACCTATTTGCAAGAGAAACTTCCTCTGGTTGGAGGGTATTGACTTATCTCTGTGTTTTATAGGTATTGTTCCCACATTTTATTTGCCTCCAATGAATAACTTATGGGAATAATTAGAATAATGAAAAAAATATCCATAAAAACTATTTATTCTATATGATGGAGGATATGATCTCATTCTTCACTGTTGACTTTCAATCACTTCTCTATTAAAATAAGACCTTGCCTCTTCCAAATATGTAAGTTACTTTTATCAAAGAGGGGGACTCCCCTAACATTTATTGAATTCTCTATGACAATAAAAGAGAATATATTTAACTCTAGAAACCTAGCTCTGATACCACTTATAGGACTTTGGAACACCCTAAGAGAGGAGGGGTGAATCAAGGTGTCAAATTTTTCTCCTAAAGTGATGGATCTTGTTCCCATATTGGTAGGAACCTGTCAAACCTGTCTGATAAGAACATGTAAACAAAAAAAAAATCACATGAAAATAGACAATACAACAATTTTACTTGGTTCACCACTAAGGGATAGTATAAGGATCATATTCTTAAAGAATGTCAATAATACCTATATCCATTAATATTCACTATTTGTAGAATATATAAGTTAAAAAATGTCAATTTGAGCTAAGAACACTGTATTTACAATATTTTAGGGATAACACACTATGTCCCTCATAACACTTCCATCAAATATCCCTAGCTCACTACTCCGGGAGAATCCTTACCCAGTTTATCGACTTGAAGTTCACTTCATTGGATTGAAATTAAAGTCTTTTTCCACATCTCGCATGATAATATTATTACACCATAAACCTAATTTGATGCACTTTGAAAGCACTTTTTCACTTAAACCTGATGTTCATAACTTTTATTCACAGAGCTCCTTCATGAAGCTTACAATCATCGTGAAGCAAACTACCTTTGTGAAACAAACTTCCTTTTTAAAGCTCACTAAGTCAATGTAGAATACCCAGTCATCGTGAATAAATCATTGCTCAAAATAATTGGCATTAGTCAAGACTTAACTAGTATTTTCACGATGCTCAAGCTCACATAGAAATCCAGATTCTTTGAGCTCCTGACCTCTGTGAAATAAGAGTGATTCCATATTTTCTTTGATTATTTTCATGCCAAATGAAGTGGGGGTACCCTCATATATATAGGATCATACCTTCGAGAAGCTCCACTGCCTTTACTGGATTTTTTGTGAACTTAAAAAATATCTTCACTAAGATCCTTCACTCACGAAGCTCCAAGGAAATTTATTGTATTCATGAAGACCATAAACCCATTGCATGCTCAAATTCTTGTTGTAGTCACAAAGATTACCTTCAACCCATCACACCATTTGTGATTATTCATTCTTGATGCTCTATATCTTTGCAAATATCAACCTTTGAAAAACCCAGTCTTCATGAAACCCATGTCATTACCATATTTATTAAGAGTTGATTATAGAAAACCAATTTCACTATGCTATCCTATTCCTCCATATTTTGATCCCAAAAATTTGGAAAACACTAGGAAATAATTCCACCTTAAATATTGTACTCATCTTGAACTGCAAGATCACTTACCATGAAAACTCCCTAATCAACCTAGTGTGGATTGACAACAAACACAAACCAAAATCTATTTTCATCAAAGAAAATACTTGGTTATAATAATTATACCATTAATTAAGATTATAAATGTTTCAATAAGAGGCTCAATAAAGTTTTTTAGAGTAATGATGTGAAATTTATCAAGGAGAAGTCTGGGTATTTTTTTTAAATTTGAATCTAGAGGTAATTTATGAGAAAGAGGATAATTTTGACACAAATTATAGAGACTTAAAAATATATCATAATTATGAATCCAAAGATTAATTAAAAGATGAAACATGATATAAATTTAGTTAACCACTAAATCATAGGAGGAAGAAGGGATTTGAAATTTATGAGTCTAATATCATTATAAAAATAACTTCTCCAACATAAACTTGATGAATGAGGAGTGATAAGTAAATCTGTTCTCTATCATTGGTGGAGTTGACATAATTTTAAGAATCCATAAAAATGATTCATATATTAAATTCACGAATGAAGGGATTGATCAAATTGATAAGAATTAAACATGGGTGATTTTAAAGGGGTTGGATGACCAAAACACCATTGAAATAAAATGGGTGTTCAAAAATTAAAATAGAAAACATGTGAATGTTATTTTGAACAAATAGAGGATAGTATACATACAACATTCTCAAATAAAAGTAAATTATGGTAAGGAGATGTTTACACAGGTGGAGATACTTGAATTAATTTAACTTTTTCTAGAAGATGGAATTCAAATAGGTTTCAAGATTTTTGAAATAGATTTTATAATGAAATTTTTGAATAGATTACTCAAAAAATATGAATATATTAAACAAATAATAGGTTTTCAACATGACGAGGATGAAAAAAATTATATTATTTAAGGAAATATTTTTTTAGATTAAAGAAATCACCATAGGATTAATATGATCATTTATATACATACTTAAACCAACTAGAGTTCAATAAAGGTAGGTTTGATCACAACCTCTACATAAAGTTATTAAAAGAATAATAATTAATGGTACCCATCAATATTAATAATATCATATTAGGTGGAAGAATGAATTAATTAGTGGAATAATTTAAAAATTTAGCACAACCATGGTTTTAGATATAAATAATCAAATAACCCACTAATTTTATTCTACTACAAGACAATAAGAAATGTGTGTATAATTTTATCTCTCAAGCTAAATACAGAATATAGTTTTTGTAAAAATTTTATATATAAGATTTAAAATAATTTTCATCACCAATCATTGTTAGAATTAAAATCAATAATCATGAATACATAAAGTCTATACATCCAATATTTATCGATAGAATGATTGGGAGTTTTATTTAGTTAATGTAAATAAGGTTATACATCATTTATACAACATGTTTGGTAGTTTTGTTTTAAGTTAATTATAAATAAGTTTTACTCATGGTAGTAAAAAAATATTAAGGTATATGAAAGGTTCCCTTGATTATGGTTTGGTATATAATTTAGGAAAAAATAAATATTTGATGGATTATATTGATATTGGAAAAAAATATATTACTAATAAAAAACATCCACAGGTGGAGGATTATTTTTCATTATAAGTGTATTGGTTTGATCAATAAGAAAAAATAAAGTAATTCACTTAATATATAAAATTTGTGTATATTTTGGAAATAAATTCATATACCCAACTAATTTTGATGAAAAAAATAAATGGAGTATCTTAGTGAATAGGTGAATTTCCTATAGTGATTTTTTATGAAAACCAAAGTGAAATTGAGCTTAAGAAAAATATAATACAACATTAACATATGAAGAATATATAAATATGGTTCCACTTTATCAAAGAAAAGGTATAATATGAAGTTATAAAGGTGGATTACATTGTAATAAATTATTAATAGGTGTATATTTTCACAAAACTATTTACCTCACTATTTTCAAAAAAAAAAACAAAAATATTTACCTCACCAATGTTTGAGAAGCATCAATTGATTTTTTATGTTCAAACACCTCCCAATGTTTAATAAGGATTGAAAAATACCCTATCCCAATATGTGTATAATGTTTAACTTGGATACTCATTTTTAATAGGTACTTTACCTTTTGGGATTATTTTTAAAGAGGGAGAAATCATAGAAATATGTAATTATAAAATCAAGGAGGAGAGATATTACAATTGATAGAAGTTACTAAATTGGTATAAGTTTTGATCAATAAGTGGAATCAGAGCACAAATCTCAAATCAAGTGGGAGAAATATACTCATGAGGGATAAAACCATGGTAAAAGTATCAAGGTGGGATACCATCCATGGGGATTGGCATCAATGTGTGATAAAGATAGTGAGATTCATATCAAACTTATGGTTGATAGGGATTAAGGTTCAAGGTAAGCATAATAAATATTTTTATAGCTCAGTTTTCTACTCCAAGCATTGCCTATGTATACATAACATGATAAATAAAATTTCTAATTCTATTCAAGTTTCTTGGATAGTGAATAATCTTTTAAAATACTTATAATTTAAAAAAAAAGGAAGATAAGGTTGAAACCTAGGTTATAATGTCCTTGGATTGGTTCACCTATATTGTGATCAAATCGGGTTACTACATACCTCAGGTGTGCCTCCCCATTTCTAGAGGCTACTGATTATCAACAAGAGTCTATGTGTAAGTATAGAATGACTATACCCTCAGTTACATCTAATTATTAACATACTTAGAAGAAATAATATATCATGTGGTGATTATACCCTTTGTTACATATAATTATAAACATCAATATAAGAAATAATATAAATGTTGCTCACAATAAAATTAGTTTAAATATAAACATCACAATGATATGATAATAAAGTAAACATCATAGACTAAGCTATAACAATATGAACAACTGAGCATGTCATACAAGTAATAAAAACATTATAAATACCTTATATGGTCATTTAAGATACAAGATATCCCAAAATAAACCAAAAGAAAAAAATAGATATTACCAAAAAACTAGTCCAGAGTATTGGCTTGGTCGCATCTTCCAACTTTGACTTAACTACATAGCTCAAATAACAATCATGGGCCCTTACTATTATCTATACTTGAAACCATGAAGCCTACTTGTGTACCCACCACACTTGAAGAGGGTGTGAGTATAACTCAATAGGACACTACCAACAATTTCTCTATATATATACAATCTATAAGAGTGCATGCTGATGTGACATGACATGTGAAATAAAAGCATGATAAAATAAAACACCATTGATCCTCGGGTTCTGTAGCGACACCTAGAAATGAACACACATACTTTGACCTGTGTCGATGTTAGGTTGGAACATGTCACATATCCCTACCAAGGTTTGGAATGGAGTATAATCATAATACTATCCTATGATCTCAAGGAACCCAACTAAAAACATAACAATAACATCCTATAATAACATCCTCTTATTTGGCATGGCACCCAAACCAAGTTGTTCCCCACTGACAATTGATGTGACACCCAACTCATCCCATACACACACTAATAGTTTTTATGATCTCCCAACACATATCATAATCCCTTGATTATTTGAGTGACACCCAACCTATACCATATGTTCATATCATCACAACATGTATACCCATGGTTAGCATGATCACTCAATCCATAAAAAATATCATGTCCCATACTGTAGGGACTCAAGTATTGTGTATGTTTATTGGGGGGGGGGGTGTTAATTAGTGAATGATATTTCATTTTACCTATTATAGTTTCTTATGAAATTAATCACCATAAATTATTAGAGTGAGTGATCTAATTACTGAACTCACACACGCTGAGGAATGAGAAAAAACAAAGGTAACTGATGTACAAGGTTCACTACTCAAAATTAGTAGCTATTCTTTGGAATTATCAAGTAAAATCCATGATCCCATAATCCACTATAATCTCCATGGTGAATACAATGATAATGGTATATCCTTAAATCATGTTATAATATTATTAACAATGCTATCTCCCAACAGGTCTCTTGATAATTTGTACCACTGTTTGGTATTTTTTGAGGTAGGAATTATCTTTATTCCATTGATTTGATTATTTAATAACAATATATAGTCATCTCTCACTTATTTAAAATATATAACAAGTGTTAACTCCTTATTCCTTAACACACAACATAGGTGTGATAATCACACCCAAACCAAGTGTGTACTCTTATTCTTATTTCTCTCTTTTTGTGCACATTTTTCTTCACACACACACTCTCTTATCTTTCTTTATCCTCTTAATAATCCATGAAATATAACTATTTAATTTTATCTTTCAAATAAGAAATACTTTTTCCTTTTTTGAATTGAAAATTGAAAATTTAGTTAAGTAATTACCTAGAACTATTCTCAACTTCTTCTCAACTTCTCTTACTTCTTCTTTAGTCTTTGGATCTTTATAGGCCATCATGAAATGACTTAATATTGTATGAAATTATTAACTAGTTCTCATATAACTGATTTTACCTTTGAGGTAGGGATAAATTCTTCATGAAATAAAGAAACTATATTTCACATGATTTTATTTTTCATGGAACAATCTCTTCTTGTATCATCAAAATAGTGAGAATAAAAATAATCACGAAATTGAATTATCATGTCACACTATCCTATAAGTCACAATTAATTCCATGTAGTGAAATGGACTTATCAACATGGATTAAATATCTATAAAATTATGTAGGTAGTTTTAATCCTCTTTTAATTTATGGTTTTCATCCTGAAATAACTATCATCTTCAAATTGAAGATCTTATTATACAACTCATACTTTAGTTTTTGGAAAAGTAAAAATATATTATGTATAATATATAATACTTATATATCAAATATAAAATATTTCATATCAACCCTTTTTCAAGGAAATTTCCAATTTTCCAACTATATATAAAAACTTCACGTATCATAATTCCTTATGTATTGAAAATAAAAAAAATCATGTATCATAGTATGGAAATCCTTATACTCTTGACTTTACTATTTTTTGACAGAGTCTTATCTAAGATAGAATATTATTTATGAAGATAAAAATTTTATGTGTTGAGGAATTTTTTAAATTTACAACTATTTTGAATATAAAAACCTTATGTATCACAATATGGAAAAATCCTTATATTTGGAGGAATTTTCCATTTTTTAGTATGTCTTCCTAGAGATAAATATTACCTATTGAAGATAAAATACTTATTTTTTTGGGTCTTTTAATTTTTTTCGATCTTGTAGAGTGGTCCTTACTTATTGAGAAAAAAATACTCTTATATATTGTGGACTTATTAAAATTTCAAACCTAATTTTTTTTAGATTTAAAAACCTTTATACTTATTCCAAACAACTCTAATTTTTTTTCAAACACACTAAAAATCTTAACAACTTTCATCTCACACTATAAAATTTATTATATATGAGTTTAAAAATTATTTATGTATTTTAAAAAATATAACATAAGAACCATATCCACCTTTTCTCTTCTCTAATTCTTTTTTCTTCTACTTTTAAACTCATCAAACTACCTTGGGTCTTAAAAAACTCCCCATGGTCACAACCGCTCTTGATCTCTACATCTTCTTCATTATTAGTTTAAAAAATATCTCTATTTGGATTTTGTTGAAAAAATTTGAACATAAATAAATTTTCAAACTCATCACACTTGTAAATAAATAATTATTCGATAATTATAATCCTATGTGACTAAAAATGATGTAGGAAATGATAAAATTGAATAATAATGTCATGTTTTCCATTAAAATGACTTACATCCACTTCTTCACAAAACTTGAAACCAACTGAGAAAAACTTCAGAAAACTATTCTTTAAACCTAAATATAAAAATTCCCTAGAATACATGCTCGCAAAAAATGTTATAATATTTCACAACTCACAAAACCATGCTAAATTCATATCACACCCCTTTTAAAAAATCACTCTAAATACATGCTTCCCCTAAATAATTAATATCAACTATATTAGGTTAAACAAATATCTTTGAATTATACCCCAATATTTTTTTATCTCCCTTTTGTAAGAAATTTTAAGGGATAAACCTAAAGGTATTTATGTTTTCTTTATCCCTCTTATATAATAAATATATAAAGAATAAGTGATACATGGGACAAATTTATCATACCTTAGACTTTGATGAGTAAAGGATGAGTTTTTTTATTTAACCTACATGGATCAGTATTCAACTTAATTTTTGATGGAAAATAACTTTTATCAGAAAAATTATTATTCAAATCCCATTTTAGAATGGGAGAACTCATCTTATTCTTCACTTCAACAACATGACATGCCGATGATTCTTTCATCTTGCTACTCTTCACTTCAACATATTTTTTAAAACATTGACATTACTATCTTGAAATAAAAACACCATATTCATTATTACTTTTAAGATATATTATACTTGATATCACTCCTTCATCCTTATTTTTGTGTAGATACGTTTTTACACCCTATTTGGATCCCATAATTTCCAATGGCTTCTAAAAAATTTCCTTATTCTTCATACGAGGAATATTCTTCTTTGCTCTTTTATTTATATTATTTATAACCTAAAATACTTTGGGATCTTATTGTTGAAACTATTTAACTATTAAGATTATGATAAAATATTCAATGATATTATCCCATTGATCACATATCTTATACAATTGATTCAAGTCTTCAAAATGATTCTTCAACTCTGCACTTTGTTTTTAAACATCATTATTATTGACATTGTGTGTTTTCAAGGGTAGTTTTCCCCTAAATGTGTGTATTACAACACTATTTATGCACTGAAATGTAATTCCTATGAATAAGAAAAAATTTATCATATACCCATATCCTTCATAAAACTATTATTGAACATAGAAGGTCAATATTTTCCCTAAACTTCTAGTCTATACAGAATCAATAATTTTTTGAAATTTATCATTTTAAAAGACTTATAGAACTTAATTTAATGAACTGTAACTATGGGATAATCTTTACATGTTTCTATTAATTATATAAAAATGTAAATATTTTTTATCTTCACACCTAATAAATTTTTTTCATCCAAATTTATACTTTTTCATAAGATTTTTTGGAATTGTCTTCTCTTTTATGGTTCTCTTCACTTTTATCACATTATCTTGAGATTCAGCCTTTTCTAAAATTATTCCATGATATATACAAACCATTTTTTGAGATCATTTTTTATTATCACAATATTAATGTATCACTTAATTCACAAAACACTTATCTTTATTCAAGAAATATCCTACTATATGCTTAAAACTAAATAAACTACATATAAAATTTATGATATAATCTTATTGATCCAGCAAGTCCACTTTAAGAGATTAAAGTTCTTTATTCTATGAAAGACTCATATCTTTAAAATATTCAAAATTCTTCTTAGTATCTTAATACCTCAATACTTAGGGTCAAATCAACTTATTTATGAATCCATCCATATCTAATTCAACCAAATTAGATGCATTCTTCATTCTATTATTTTATTTTTCTAACTTACCAACCTCGGAGATGTCATTCTTCAATTAATTTTTCAACATGAACTCCATTTTTGATTCATGTAACTTTTAATCACTACTTGATGAAACATATTATTCTTTATTTGATTAATCTTCTCTAATTTAATTCTTGTAATCCATTAATTCAATGAATGTATTATCACCTCTACCACTTGCAGAATAACCACTCTCATTGTCATCACATAATGTTTCATCATTCTTGAAAAAATAAATCTACCTTTTGGTAAAATAATATTTTATTCTTAAAATCCTTGATGATAAATTCCCTATTACGAAGTTTTTATAATTATTCCTTGAATCATCATGAGAGGACTCCACTTCATCATCACTTTCATTTCTTTGAGATTTAGAAATTTTTTAGTGAAATGTCTAATACCCTCATAGCTTAAACACTTCAATGATAACTTGAGATTATTTTTTAGATTAGGTACATGATATTTTAAAACTTTATATCAATATATTCATCCAAATATTTATTTAAAAATTCATCTGTATCTTTTTCTTAATTTTCTTTGAGGTCCTTTCATTGTTCACAACTTTGAATAAGATTTCCTTCTTAGCTGAACACTTCTTCTGAGTGAATACCTTTCTTATCTCGTATGCAACCAAGATACTGTGAAAGTAATCCAAATGAAGTGTGTGAAGATCATGGTTTTATATAGTTGAAAATGTTTCATAAAATTTGTTTGATAATATAAAAATTATCTTTTTTACCACCATTTAATATTCAAGAGTCTCACTGAATCCTCTAATGACTATCACCACCTCATTAACCCTTGTAATGAATTCATCAATATATTAACTTTAATGTATAAAAATATCTTCATAGTTAAATTTATAAAATTTTAATTTATCCTTTTTACCTTGAAATTTCCTTCATATATAATTTTTATCTTGTCCCAAATTCTATTCATAGTCTTGATCTCTATAGCCTTTACAAACTCCTCCTCTCAATGTGAGGATAAGATGACATTTCCTATGTTCCCATCAATCTATAAATTCTTTATAGCATCCAAATTCAAAGAGGCACCTTGTGAAATAATTATAAAATTATCAGTTATAATGTATATAATATCTATATCATATGAAATTAGGTAGGGTAACATTCTTTGTAACATCTCGAGATTTTAGAACATGATTCTCTTTTAAAAATTTGATGCGTTCAATAGCTTTTGATGCATGTAACATCAAAATAAAGTGAATAATACTTTATTAAAATAAAATATAAACATAAATAAATTATTAATACACAATGTAAAAACAAATAAATTAATAGTCTTTGGTAATTGAATGATATAAGGTTAAGAATACTTAAAGATTAAAAGAGCCATTTTTCTATAAAAGTGTTTTTTTATTATATTTTTGTATTTTCATTTAAAATTTAAGTTTATAAATTTTAGAGTTTGAATTTTATTAAATTAAATTAATTTTTTATCCTAACATATGAAAATTATCCTAGGGTTATTTTTTGGGATTTTTATGAAATAGTTGATTTTTGGGTGAATAGTGAAAATACTGATTTTATAAATACCGTAACTTTTATGATGTAATTATGATATAAGAATGACTTGAAAATATATGAAACCTTTGGATTAAAAAAAATTCATTTAAGTAGTAAAATAAAACATTTTAAAAAATTAATTTGAATTTGGAAACCCATGCTTAACTTTTTGAAACCTAAGTTATATGTTAATCTAATAATTTTTTTATTACCAAAACATACATGGAAAAAAGAAAAATCTAACACATTGAATGTTGGTTTTAATGAATAATTGTTAATAAATGGGTTATTAGAGTTTATAAAGGAATGATATATTCTATTATAAGTATGAATATAGTTTTGGTATATTTTTATAATAAATATAAATTTATTATACAGGGGGTTTGAGTACATATGAAGCAATTCATGACTTGAGGTAAGGGTTTATGTTAAAATATTTTTTTAATCAGGATTGTCCATGTTTAAATTTATATTTGGTAAATCATATTTTCTCTCACTTAAACCCCAAATATTTTTCTTATACTATAGTTATTTATTATATTTTCACATTTCTCTTTCTTTTTTCACTCTTTGGTACTTAAAGAGACTAAATGAATGTTTTCAAGAAAAGTTACCTTATTTATCCTCCTTGTTCAGGAGTCATTCTCTTCCATATCCATGTGATTCATTTTTTTTGAATTTTATTATCTATTTTTAATTTATTGATAAATATAATTTTTTTCTACCTTTGAATTTATTTAAAAATGATTAAAATGAATCATTTCAAATGTTTTCATATGACCCACTTTTTAATTTTTACAAATTTAATAAAAAAATGTTTTTTAATATTTATGGATGGAAATCATTTTTCTACCATTATGGCCATTATTCATTTCAAGATTACTTTACATATTTCCATAGTAATACAAAAAATCCCCATTATCAATATTCTAGTATTTTTTATTTTTTAAATGTTACTAAAATAAAATGATGTTTTTTTTTATTTTTTAAAGCATATTTAAAAAGATTTTATAAAAGTATTTTTAATCTATGTTAGAAAAATTTAAGGAATATTACAATTCACTAGGTATATGATTTATTTATACTATCCATTTTTTTATGGATGTCTTATAATGATGATGTTTGAGAATGTTTTCCTGAAACCCATTTTCCCTGTGTTAATTAAGAAACGATGAATGATGAATGTTTTTATGATCTTATAGAACACATATATATGTTTTTAATTATGTGATTGGTGGGAGAAAAATTATATTTACCTCCAATTAATTGGGTAAAGATTGATATATCATGATATAATATGAAAGGGAATGAGGAGTGAACCTAATCCACTATGGGACTCTATCCACTTTATTTATGGGAATGGAGAGTGAAACAAATCCGCTATGGGACTCTATACACTATGATAGTCTTAGTAGTGATACTTAACTAAATAAATTATTTTATATTCTTATTTGTATTCCAAAAAATTAAGTCTTATGATTATCCTGACTCATGATTTATTATTGATGGTTCTATACTCTTATGACCTATGTATTTTATTATAAAAAATATTTGTTCCATAACACATGGTTTATGGAATATGAATTATTGAGTATGTTTTCATAAGTTAGGATCATGTTACCATATCCTTATTCTTATATTATGCTCACTTATGATCATCAACTGACATATCCCATCATTACACTTACTGATCATCTAAGCTCACCCTTTCTCATGTTTTAATTTCCCCAATTTATGAAGAAAGGTTTTAAATAAAATATGTGTATGAAGGGTACATTGTGAGAAGAAATTTATGGGATATGATGAATATATTTCATTAATTATATTGATTATGTACCTAGTCTCTAAATACACTAAACCTTTATGGTTCTCAGACATGCATTATTGTGGGAAGTATTGAATATTCATCTAAAATGATGTAATATTTATATAAGTGATGATTGGGTCACCTCAGTTGGTATCGAAGTAGGGTTTAATTATTTGAATAGATTTAATTATAGGGAATGAGTGGATATAACCTATGAATACCTATGATAAACCAAAGTGATATAGGATGAACCCCAAGTGTCATAGCACTGCTGAAAATTATACTTTTCCCAACACTTGTATACCAACGGTTTAAAAGAACCATTGGTATAGGTGATCTTTACCAAGGGTTTGCATAAACCGTTGGTAAAGATGGAGTTTGGGGGACTTTTCCCAACGGTTTGATGAAACCGTTGGGAAAACAATGATTTCCAAATGGTTTTTAATAACTGTTGGGAAAAATATGCCCCAAATTCGCCTAAGGCAGGCAACCCCCTTGATTCTAGAAGCATTGAACAACTCTTACAGAAGCGATTCCCGACTCCCAAAAGCCCTTGAGAAGCCCCAACATAGGTGCACCTCTTCCATCAGATCAGCTACCAGGTTAGACTCCTTCCACCTCTTCTCAAGGATATCCTTCCACCTCTTCTCAAGTATATCCTTCTATTATCAAGGATATCGTTATTCCCTATTTCTAGGGTTTTTGAAAAATTTTATGATTCACTACTCCATGAATTGTGTACTCAAATCACTAAATCCACTAATTGTGTACTAAAATCACTACATAGGTGTACACATTTTCCAATTAATGTTTTCATTACACATATACATTTATAAGGGAATGTTGTCTATTTCTTGTATTCTAATTTTAAAGATTCATAGTTTTTTTAATCTAAATGCTTCAAATATTACAGCTTCATGTATATGAACTCATAAGAAATTGTTTGTAATATTTATTCATAGTATTTCATGAAAATAACTCCTTTCATTAAGATCATGTAAAACATTAAGATCTTATTCATCTTAATTTTTGTACACTATGTGTATTACATAACAAGTATGTATCGTGTTTCTACCAAAATCTATATATATATAAAATGAAACACTGTTCACTTATCCTTTGCACAATAGAACATATAGAGTATCTTCTTGAACTTTACAAAATAGTTTGTGGTCCCTAATTATTCTTCACAGAAGAAATAAGAAATACTGAATTGTACAATCCAATGTTCTTTATGAATAAAATATCTACAAAGGGAACTCTTAGTGGGACCTCTCCTTTTCCCATGTAGTACTTATTCCTTCTTCATGAAACTAATTCACAGAATGTCAAATTTGCTATTAATGAATATTAGTTTTCCTAATATAACCATTAATCATTTTGTCTTCAAAATCATACATGAGTTATTCAATCACATTTTTAAAACACAATGACCATTTTCACTGATTTGGGGTTCCTCAAAATGCTTGGGAAAATCAAAAAAACACATGTATTGAATCATGTTTCTCATATGGTTTCATGGATACAAGTTCATCTCAAAAATCATGACTGCGTGGTTCAAATATCAAGAGGACCATGGGATTATTATTCTTCACACAAAGGAAGTTTTTTATGCAACTATGTGTTTTTGTTTTCACTTTTGATTTGTCCAAAAGGGGAGATTTTTGGTCATTAATCATGGTTGTGGGTGGTCATTTAGGATGTAAGATAGTATGACTTAATTTTACTTGATATATCCAAAATTATTATTGATTTATGTTCAATTTGATTATCTTTGAAAAGTGATGTTGTTTAATAAGTTGTTATTAATGGTTTTAATAATGGCGATATGGTATAAGGGTTAACATGGTGTGTATAATGGTTGACATGGTGTCTACGATAATCTAGTGTTCTGGGAATGTACATGGGAATGTACACACAGTACATGACTTGGTTAGCCATGTAAATATACATGGCCAATCCCTTATGGTGAAAAGTATGTTTGGCCAAATGGGGTGCTGAAAACGTCCCATTTACACATGGATTTGTTTCATGGGTATGACCACATGATATGTTGGCCGTACTATAGAGTAGGTAGTAATTAGATCATTCAAAACACTTTCATCCCTGAAATTCAAGACTACATGGTTAAATAGAAGAACCCATGTTCTAATGACATTCCTAACATGGTTTCTAACTCACCTCACCTAAAAATAAACTAGAACACTAGTTAAATGCAAGAATTCATCCTAAAAGTACACTATAACATTGGTTAAATGGAAGAAATCATCCTCATTACTGAATTCCATACACATTTGGGAAAAAACCATCATTCACGAACATCACTGTAATGTATAGGCTTTTCACAAAACACATATCCCTTAAATGTCATGAAATTACAGTAGGCACTGATTTAATGTTGTCATGTTTACATGTGGAATCTTTGTAGCTTTGGATAATATATTCTCATAACTATAGAGTGGAACCCCATTCGGTGTTTTGAGGTCCACCCAAGACAACCCCCTCCTTCCTAGACCCAGGACAACCCCCCTCATTCCTGGACCCTGGACAACTCCCCCACCCTCCTCCCTGGACCCCATACATCCCCCCAACCTCCTTCCTAGACCCTGGACAACCCCCCTCCTCCCTGGACCCCAGATAGCCCCCCCACCTTTTTGGACCCAGGATAGCCCCCCCTCCTTCCTGGAACCTGAACAGCCCCCACCCTCCTCCCTGGACCCCAGACAGCCCACCACCCTCCTTCTTGGACCCCGGACATCCCAAAAATCATTATTTGTATGTGAGATAAAACAAAATAGAACTTGAAGGTCCCTCTCCAATGAGTGTCCATCTGGGTTCGGGTCACTAATGAGTGTCATCTTGGTTTGGGACGTCACAATTCCTAGATATTATTTTTATAGGTGTTTCTAATCAAATCCATACCCATAACTATTGAAGGTCCCTCTCTAAAATCAATTGGGGCATGATTCAATGAATACACCCTACCAACCTATGATCTATGGACCAAAACCTAGGATCCTTTAATCCATGGTTAAGGTGAAACTTGATGAGTCCATAACTACTTTTGATGTGATCCTCATCCTGATCTCCCTGAAGAAGTTAAAGTATAAAAATCATGTACTCCCAACAAGACCCTTAAGGATTATGTATTCCTTGATCCACTTCCAATATCTTACTGGGAAATCCTTGAATATAGGCATTAGAAATTCTGTATCTTATTTTCTTATATACACTGTATTTTGTTGTATTTCTTAAAATTATTCTCATATAGAGTAATGTTTCAGTAATGCTTTTATTTAAAGTAAACAATTGTCATTTACCTAAATATTTTTTTGATTGAACTTCAATATTATTTAATTTCTTTGAAATGACTTATTTCAATTTTTTACTGAATTGATAGAAGTTGGATGTACGAAACTGATCGGATTTCAACTGATTTTCAAAATAATTTGAACAGCTTTCTAGATTTTGCATTTAAAAAGGCTTCAGATAGTGGTCGCATACACTGCCCATGTTCTAATTGTGTTGGAAGACCTTGGTTGAGTCGTGAATTAGTTAGCTATTATATAACCAAATATGGTTTCCAAACAAACTATTATGTGTGGTATCACAATGGAGAGAAAATGGAATCTCAAAATGTTGATGATCCAAATGATAGGATTGAATTGGAGAGTTTGATATATGATCGGTTTCCATTTATTCGGCATCATGAGAAGGAAAGGATGTTCAACCAACAAGATTTCTATACAAGAACACATGATGCGTCCAATGGAAATGATGATATTGATAGGGTGAAAAAATTTAATGATGCTATGATGAATCCTGTATATCGGCAATGTGGTAAAATGAAAAAGTTGTAATTTTTAATCTGATTGTTTCATGGGAAAACTATGTATGGGATTTCAAATACTGCAATTGATTACATTCTTACCTTCTTGAAACAATTACTTCTACATGATGTAGATATCCCCTCAAACCACTATATGGCATGAAAGTTAGTTGATGAACTTGGATTCTCAAAAAAAAAATCATTCTTGCTCGAATGATTGCAGCTTATTTTGGGAGGAAACTGCTGAAAGAAATGATTGTATCAAATGTGGAACCTCCCTATGGAAGCCAAAAGATGATGGAATACCATATCGTGTGGCACTAAAAGTAATGTGGAACTTTCCATTGATCCCCAGATTACAGAATCTTTTCATGTCTGATGAAATATCAGTAAAAATGCGATGGCATGACACTGATATAAAAAAGAATAATGAAGAGTTGGTTCACCCTGCAGATGGATTTTCATGGCAGATATTTGATGCTCGATATCCTAAATTTGTAGCCTACGTGCATAATTTGTGACTGGGTCTTTCATGTGACAGTTTTAATCAATTTGGGAAGATTCTTACTTCGCATAACACATGGCCAGTTTTCATACACATTTATAACCTTCCCCCATGGTTGTGTATGAAAAAGCCTTACACTTTCTTGAGTATACTAATATCTATCCCTTTTGATCCCGACAATGATATAGATGTATACATGTAACCTTTAATAAAAGATTTGAAACTTCTTTGGGATGTGGGTGTTCCCATATACGATGCATGTTCGAAAGACATATTTCAGATGCGTGCTGCGCTTATGTGGGTGATCAATGATTTTCCTACTTACGCAATGATTTCTGGATGGAGCACAAAAGGAAAATTGTTATATACTGTTTTTATGAAGAATACTTGATCGATAAGACTGAAATATCGTCGTAGTTTTAGTTTTATGGGACATCAACGATTCTTGCCAATGAACCATCCATATATAAAAAATCTTCAAATATTTGACAATACCATGGAGACTGACGATCCACCTCAGTATATATCTGGAGCTGATGTGCTTAATGAATTGAAAGATTTCAGTTATTCATTTGCGAAGGGTGTAATTAAATCTAGAAAGAGGAAAAATGTTTCCAATGATACCTATTACAATTGGAAGAAGAAGAGTATATTCTTTGAGTTTTCATATTGGTCAACCAACTTGTTACTTCATTGCTTAGACTTAATGCACATTGAAAAGAATATATGTGAAATATTGCTTTCTATTCTTCTAAATGTCAAGGGGAAGACAAAATATGATTTACGATCTTGACATGACTTGGTAGATTAGGGGATCAGACCAGAATTGCATCCTGTCTGTATCAGTGAAAATAAATGGGAAGTTCCATGTGCTTCTTATGTGATGACACCTACTGAAAAAAACCAATTTCTGGAAGTGCTAGAGACTATTAAAGTTCCTGATGGCTATTCAAGCAATATATCAAAATGGGTCAATAGAAAAGAGTTGAAGTTGAAATATTTTAAGACTCATGATTATCACATCCTTTTGCATGAGTTGATTCCAATAAAAATCCATCATCTCTTGTACAATAATGTAAGAGTCTCAGTTATTCGGTTGTGCTATTTTTTTAGAGATCTTTATGCCAAAAGGTTTTCCAAATCCTTCTTGAAAAAACTGTTGGCATAGGCACCATTAATTTTGTGTGAGTTAGAGAAAATATTCCCTCCATCATTTTTTACATGCATGTTGCATCTAACTATCCATATTCCGACTGAAATACTACTTGGAGGACCCATTTCTTTCCGTTGTATTTATCCAACTGAAAGAAACATGTGCACATTGAAATCATATGTTCAAAACATGAATCATCTTGAAGGTTCTATTGTGAACGGTTACTTGGCTCAAGAATTTATGGATTTCTGCTCAATGTATTTTTCTGATATTACTACGAGAATAAACAGACCAATGAGAAATGAAGAAGAACAGTATGGGAAAATTGAACCCAGTTTTTTATCACTTCCTCAGACAGGAGGAATTCTAGGATCATATACATTGATGACATTAAGCCTTGAAGAGCGAGAGATGGCACATCACACAGTGTTGTTCAATTGTGATTTGTTCGATGAGTATATCAAGTAAGTAAACTGTACATGTATCTCTTATCTTATCTCTTGTAATTTTAAATATTTTTTAAACTATTATTATTTTTATCTATAGGGAGCATAAAGAATTGATATATAGAAAGCATCATTCTTTATCTTTGAGAAGGAAAGAGACTTTTCATAGAAAAGGGTTTTCTACTTGGTTGAAATTGAAGGTAAAAATATTTCTATAATAACTAAATAAAAATAATATTTAATTATGTTTACTATTTGTTTATATTTCAGGTATTGAGTTTTACTATAGAATCTGTTTCTGAGGAAATAAGATCTTTGAATTTTGGTCCTAATACCATGGTTCGTGCTTGTAAATCACTTGTGATCAATGGATACAAATTTATTATCACTTAATGAGCAAGAAACATAAGAACACAACATGATGGTGTTATGCTAACTGCCACAACAGACTGTTATGCCAGTTCATTGGATAATAGACCTCATTCTGAAAATGTAGCTTATTATGGAGTCATGGAGAAAATAATAATTTTGGATTATTACTCGCATGGTCGAGTCACAATGATGAAATGTCAATGGTTTGATTCAATGAAGAGTCAAGGTACCTTTATTAATGATTATGGATTTCGAGTTATTGACATGACTCACACTCTTGCCACCGATGAACCATATGTATTGGCATCAATGGTGAAACAAGTTTTTAATGTCAAAGATCATCATCATCCTAAATTCGGTGTAATTATTGAAGTAAATCCCAGAAATGTTTTTGATGATGGTGATGATGAAGTTGACACTATCCCTACTACAATTGGAAGCAATCCATTTATTACTTATGATGACTCCAATAGCTCAATTTTCAGAGTTGATTGTGAACCCGAAGTTATGGTGGGAAATATATAGAATCATACAGCCGTGTTCTCACCTACATGTTTCACCTACATCATTCAGAGTGTGTATCCTAGTACTTACCTTCACACCACTATAAATATTCTGTTTCTTTATGTTTTTTTATCAGAATGGTTTTTCTATATTTTGTTTTTTGGGTTACACATTAGTTATCTGTTTCTAATTACTTCCATATTTATTTTCATTGCAGGAAATGACACCCATTGAAGAGAGGCGGCGGAAAAAGATGACAGAAAATAATCGTCGCATGACATAGATGGGTATTCCTCCACTCATCCCTATTGTGAGTATTTTATTTCAAATATATATTTTTCAATAACTTATAATATCATGTGTTTACTTTTGTGTTAAATTTTTTTTTCAAGATCCACCCCTAGATGAGAGATATCCTATGAGGAGACTGATATTGCTCCCAGTACAGAGGCTGGTGGTAGGAGGGGGTGGTTTCAGAGTTAGACAACCATCTGGTGGTCCCAATACTAAGGCTGGTGGTATGAGGGCTCATGGTGTGAGAGTTAGACGATCCACTGGTCGTACCTGATTGAACTATTCCCCTACCACAGACGTATCTTCTATGCCCCATTTTGATCCTGGTGTGTCTTTAGGGACACACATGATATTTAGGCCTCTGATGTTTACACTACCAGTTGGCCAGACACCTGTGCCATCATCTTTTTCTTCTGGTTCATTATCTCCGGGATATTATATTTCACCTTTTTCGACTCCTGATCTGAAACAGTATGTGGCTGAGGAGCATACACCGAGGGAAACTACACCTGTACAAGATATTCCTTCAGCTTCTGCACATCTAGTGATGCCCATTGATCCGACTACCACAGGTATATTTATATAACTCTATCAAATTTTTATACCAAAATTTATTTTTATTATATCTTGTACTGATATTTTTTTTTCTTTATTAACGGATTCATCTACTGATAGGAGGTGGAGGAGGGGGCGTACTCGCTTGCGTGTGGTATGGAACTTCCAGACACAGTTGATGGTTTAATACAATGATGATGGACAGATGATTGATAAATCTGGGCAGGAATGTCGGGGTTTTTTGGCAACGCTAGCTAAATACTCCGACATCATTCCGGTCAGCCCTCTCTCTTGGAGACATCTGCCACACGAAGTCAAGGATAATGCGTGGGTACAAATATGGGTAAAAAATCTATTGGATTTAATGCAGTATTTTTTTTATTTATATGAATTAATCTATTGGGTGTCAGCTTCAGTATAACTTCCCTGATGGCGAAGGTGCACGACCAGCGTGTTTAAAGGAGCTAGGAGAGCTTTAGAGAGCTTATAAGCATGAGTTATATGTTGGATGGTGTGATAGAGTGGGCACAGAGTTATAGAAATTACCTATCATGGATGACTTCCCAATAGAGCAATATCGCCAAATGATTACCCATTGGGCGACTACCAAATTTAAGGTATTAATACCATTCGAGGTATTTAAATGACATTTTTCATATTTTTCATTAATATTATCTAATTTATTATTAAACATTATTTAAGAATATTCTGAAAAAAACAAAAAAAACATTGATTCAAATCAATAACTCCACACTTTTGGGCGCACTACTATGTTAGATCATGAGAGGTAGCTGGTACGATATAGTTGTTTATAATTTTTCTTTAGGACATTCCCTTTTTATTACTTCCTACTTAAATTATGTGATTTATTGAATATTGAATATAAGATTATACTTTCACTTTATATTGTTTCAATGTCATTACAGAATCACAAATTGAATATTGAAGGATGTATCCCTCGAGCAAAATTGTTTTTCTCGAGTAGAAGGAAAAAAGATGGAACTGCGGTTAATGAAACGACACAATAAAAGATTGTAAGTTTTAATTTGTTTATTTAAAAGTTTAATATCTATTTTTAAATTTAATAATCTATTAATATTTTTAACAGGTTGCTTTAGAGGCCCTTTATTCCTAAGATCCTGACAATTTAGGGCCACACGATCATTTATATCAGGTTTTGGGAGATGAGCACTCTGGTTGAGTACGCTGCCGACCTGGTAAGAATATAGTCTCGAAGAGGTATTGGTACTCTCCAGGTATCCATTCTAGTACCACCAAGTTGGGATAGGTCAAGAAGCATGCAAGATAGGATGATAACGGGGTCACAAAGTTGGAAGTACAAGTTCAAACGAGGGATAAAGAATTTATGAAACTGATGAAATCTTTATCTTCATCACTTCCACCAGAGGCCATCACGGCTTATCAGACATATATGTCATCGATGGGTGCATTATCCAATGCACCAGGTGGAATTTCTAGTGGTGGTCGAGATGATGACATTCCTGGTGATGATAAGGATGCTGAAGAGGACGAGGGAGAGGATGAGGATGAGGACGAGGGTGAGGATGGGGCCAAGGGCGAGGCTGGGGCCGAGGGCGAGGATGGGGCCGACGATGAGCATGGGGATGATGACGAGGACGACAACGAGGATAGAGATGAAAGCAAGGATGAGCCTGATGATGACAGTGGTGATGGTGATCAGGGGAATATTGACCCATTACATTTTTGAATTCTGTATAAATCTTTATTTTTGAACCTGGTTTTCCACTCTAGTATGGATATTTTTGAATTCAGTATAACTCTTTATTTTTAACCAAATATGGAAGCCTAATGATGTTATAATGGTTTGGAGGTGAGTGAGGCTATATGATATTTTATGGTTTATTGTGAGGAGTTTCTTTCCTTTTAATTGATTGGTTCATAAAACATAATTTGGTGTTGCATATATTATGTAATTGGAATTGGTAAAGTAAAATGTTGGTCTCAGATTTCAGAGTTGGTTATTTGGATGGTATTCTCTATCAAAAGTGGGTATATATCTATTGACTATGGGTGTATTTTCTAATTGACTAATGTATTTATTAAACTGACCATGCAATAAACATTTCCCACAATACAGAAGCACCACAAAAATTATAGATAGACACTACACACTACAAGACACCCATGGGAGACACCCCTTGAGGTAGAGTCCCTCTCGTAGCCTCTTTAATTTAAGAATGCTTTAAATTGAATTTATATTCTTTCTTAATTCTTCTTAATTATATTGAATTGCATATCTTGAATAAGTTTTCTTTAATATAATTGTTTCATTTGATAAATAAAGTCATGTTTTTATAATAAAACCCCTCTAATGGAGGTGCGCTATCTACAAAAGCTCACGGTGATAGTTTAGGGTGTGATAATTTGACTCTCAATCAGTAGTTTCAACTACCTAGTACCACTTTTAAAACAAATAATATAAAATATATATCTTTATCATACCACAATCCCGAATCAAGAGTCTTTTTTTTATAACATAAGATCAGTTTCTATAATGTGAAGGACAACTAAATAGGATTTATTTGGAATCTTGGACGGAAGATTCTACCCTGCAGATGTCGCTGGACTGGGCCAACATGCTGCGGTCACACTGTGGTCACGCCACGGTCACGTCATGGTCACGCCACAGTCACACCACGGTAATGCCGTGATTTGGCCCTGCTCTCAGACAACACCCCATGGTGGTTCGCAGTCCTGTTGGAATTAAATGTATGATACCTAGATATAGTTTTAGATACATTACCCACCCTCCTCCCTGGACCCCAGACAACCCCCACCCTCCTCCCTGGACCCCATACAGCCCCCCACCGTCCTCCCTGGACCCCAGACAACCCCCCAGATAGCCCCCCACTATCCTCCCTGGACCCTAGCCAACCCCCCGGATAGCCCCCCCAACCCTCCTCCCTGGAACCTGGATCCCAATATAATATCTCTTCAAGATTAACCCTATATCCCAACAAAAAATAGGTTTTAGAGCTTCAGAAGAAGATGAGAGAAGAGTGCAAACCCTAATCAAAAAGAAGAAGAAAGGAGAGGATTAGGCTCACTCGGATCTTTAATCTGCACTTGACGGCACTCAAAACACCCAAGTGATGTGTACGAGTCAACCCCGCCTCAATCTGAGGCACGGTGTGGCCGGCACCACTCAAAGTGCCTCACTTTTCTTTGAAATGGACAACATTTTAAGTGAAAACAACAACTAACATACGGAAAAATGACCAAAAGCATTCGGATTCTATTGATAATTTAGGAAAAGGATCCATGGGTCATTTTTGACATGTAAAAGTCAACCCTGCCTCAATCCAAGGCACGGTGTGGCCTGTACCACTCAAAGTGTCTTTCTTTTGTTTAAAATGGATACGCTTTTAAGTAAAAACAAATGGCATATGGAAAACTAACCAAACACATTCATATTGTGTTGATACTTTATGAAAACGATCTATAGGTCATTTTTGATGTGTAAGAGTCAACCCTGCCTCAATCTGAGGTGTGGTGTGGCCGACACCACTCAAAATGTCTCTCTTTTGTTTCAAAAGGACATCATTTTAAGTGAATACAACAACTGACATACGGAAAACCGACCAAAGACATTCATATTCTATTGAAACTTTAGAACAACGATACATGGGTAATATGTTACATATAAGAGTCAAACCCAACTCAATCCGAGGGCCAGTGTGGATGGCACCACTCTAAATGTCTCACTTTTATTTGAAATGGATAGGATTTTAAGTGAAAACAATAACTGGAATACGGAAAACCGACCAAATGCATTCAAATTGTGTTGATACTTAAAAACAATGATACATGGGTAATTTTTGATGTTTACAAGTAAACCCCACCTCAATCTAAGGCACAGTGTGGCTGTTACTACACAAAGTGTGTTTCTTTTGTTTAAAATGGATACACTTTTAAGTAAAAACAAACAGCATACGGAAAACTGACCAAACACATTCAGATTATGTTGATACTTTAGGAAAACGATCCATGGGTAATTTGTGATGTGTACGAGTAAACCCTTCCTCAATACGAGGCACAGTGTGGTCGAAACCACTCAAAGTGCCTCTCTTTTGTTTCAAAAGGACATCATTTTAAGTGAATACAACAACTGACATACGGAAAATTGACCAAAGGAATTCAGATTCTATTGAAACTTTACAAAAATGATCCATGGGTCATATGTGACGTGTAAGAGTCAACCCCACCTCAATCTGAGGGCCGTTGTGGCCGACACTACTCAAAGTGTTTCTATTTTGTTTTAAATGGACAAGATTTTAAGTGAAAACGACAACTGACATAATTAAAACCTACCAAATGCATTCAAATTGTGTTGATATTTCAGGAAAACGATCCATGGGTCATTTTTGATGTGTAAGAGTCAACACCGCCTCAATCTGAGGTGCGATGTATCTGACACCACTCAAAGTGTCTCTCTTTAGTTTCAAAAGGACATAATTTTAAGTGAATACAATAACTGGCATACGAAAAACAACCAAAGTCATTTGAATTACATTGAAACTTTAGGGAAAAGATACATGGGTCATATGTGACATGTATGAGTTAACCTCGCCTCAATCTGAGGCACGGTGTGGCCGTCATCACTCGAAGTGTCTCACTTTTATTTGAAATGGACAGGATTTTAAGTGAAAACAACAACTGGCATACGGAAAACTGACCAAACACATTCAGATTCTGTTGAAACTTTATGAAAATGATCCATGGGTCATATGTGACGTGTATGAGTCAAACCTGCCTCAATATGAGGGCTGGTGTGGCCGACACCAGTTGAAATGTCTCACTTTTATTTGAAATGGACATGATTTTAAGTGAAAACAACAACTGTCATACGGAAAACCAACCAAACGCATTCTAATTGTGTTTATACTATAACAAAATGATCTATGGGTCATTTTTAACATGTAAAAGTCAACCTGACCTCAATCTGAGGTGCGGTGTGGCCAACACCACTCAAAGTGTCTCACTTTTCTTTGAAATGGACAACATTTTAAGTGAAAACAACAACTGGCATACAGAAAACTAACCAAATGCATTCATATTCTATTTATACTTTAGGAAAAGGATCCATGGATCATTTGTGACATTTAAGAGTCAACCCCGCCTCAATTCGAGGCACAGTGTGTCTGGTAGCACTTAAAGTGTATTTCTTCTGTTTAAAATGGACACGCTTTTAAGTAAAAACAACCGGCATATAGAAGACCAACCAAAAACATTCATATTGTGTTGATACTTTAGGAAAACGATATATGGGTCATTTGTGATGTGTAAGAGTCAACCCTACCTCAATCCGGGGCACGGTGTGGCTGGCACCACTCAAAGTCTCTCTCTTTTGTTTCAAAAGGACATCATTTTAAGTGAATACAACAACTGACATAAGGAAAACTGACCAAAGACATTCAGATTCTATTAATACTTTAGGAAAAATATCCATTGGTAATATGTGACATGTATGAGTAAACCCCGCCTCAATCCGAGGGCCGGTGTGGTCGGAACCACTCAAAGTGTTTCTCTTTTGTTTGAAATGGACAAGATTTTAAGTGAAAACAACAACTGGCATACTTAGAACCGACCACACACATTCATATTGTGTTGATATTTTATGAAAACTATCAATGGGTCATTTTTGATGTGTATGAGTCAAACTCGCCTAATCCAAGGTGCGGTGTGGCTGACACCACTCAAAGTGTCTCTCTTTTGTTTCAAAAGGACATCATTTTAAGTGAATACAACAAATGACATACGAGAAACCAACCAATGCCATTATAATTATATTGAAACTTTAGGGAAAATATCCATGGGTCATATGTGATGTGTACGAGTCAACCCCGCCTCAATTCGAGGCACGATGTGGTCAGTATCACTCGAAGTGTCTCACTTTTATTTGAAATGGACAGGATTTTAAGTGAAAAAAACAAATGACATACGGAAAACTGACCAAACGAATTCGTATTCTGTTTAAACTTTAGGAAAATGATCCATGAGTCATATGTGACGTGTACGAGTCAACCCCACCTCAATCTGAGGGTCGGTGTGGCCGACACCACTCGAAATGTCTCACTTTTATTTGGAATGGACAAGATTTTAAGTGAAAACAAAAACTTGCATACGGAAAACTGACCAAACGCATTCATATTGTGTTGATATTGCCAAAAAACGATCCATGAGTCATTTTTGACTTGTACGGGTCAACCTCTCCTCAATCTGAGGTGTGTTGTGGCCGAAACTACTCAAAGTGTCTCACTATTCTTTGAAATAAACATCATTTTAAGTGAAAACAATAACTGGCATACAAAAAACTGACCAAAAACATTTTTATTCTATTGATACTTTAGGAAAAGGATCCATGGGTTATTTGTGACATGTATGAGTCAACCCCACCTCAATCCGAGGCACAATGTGGCCGGTACTACTCAAAGTGTCTTTCTTTTGTTTAAAATGGATACACTTTTAAGTAAAAACAACTAGCATATGGAAAAATGACCAAAAACATTCGTATTGTGTTGATACTTTAGGAAAACGATCCATGGGTAATTTTTGATGTGTAAGAGTCAACCTCGCCTCAATCCGAGGCACGGTGTGGCCGACACCACTCAAAGTGTCTCTCTTTTGTTTCAAAAGGACATCATTTTAAGTGAATACAATAAATGACATACAGAAAACTGACCAAAGGAATTCATATTCTATTGAAACTTTAGGAAAACTATCCATGGGTTATATGTGACTTGTAAAAGTTAACCCCACCTTAATTCGAGGTCCAGTGTGGACGACACCACTCAAAGTGTTTCTTTTTTGTTTGAAATGGACAAGATTTTAAGTGAAAACAACAACTGACATACTTAAAACCGACCAAACACATTCGGATTGTGTTGATATTTTAGGAAAATGATCCATGGGTCATTTGTGATGTGTACAAGTCAACCCTGCCTCAATTAGAGGTGTAGTGTGGCCGACACCACTCAAAATGTCTATCTTTTGTTTAAAATGGAAATCATTTTAAGTGAAAACCACAACTAACTTACGGAAAACCAAACAAATGAATTTGTATTCAATTAAAACTTTAGGAAAACGATCCATAGGTCATTTGTGATGTGTATGAGTCAACCTCTCCTCAATACGAGGCATGGTGTGGCTGGAACCACTCAAAGTGTCTCACTTTTCTTTGAAATGGACAACATTTTAAGTGAAAACAACAATTGACATACGAAAAACTGACCAAATGAATTAATATTCTATTTATACTTTAGGAAAAGGATACATGGGTCATTTGTGACGTGTAAGAGTTAACCCCACCTCAATCCCAGGCACGGTGTGGCCGGTACCACTCAAAGTGTCTTTCTTTTGTTTAAAATGGATACACTTTTAAGTAAAAACAACCGACATATGGGAAACCAACAAAACACATTTGGATTGTGTTGATACTTTAGGAAAATTATCTATGTGTCATTTTTTATGTGTACGAGTCAACCCCACCTCAATATGAGGCACGGTGTGGCCGACACCACTCAAAGTGTCTCTCTTTTGTTTCAAAAGGACATCATTTTAAGTGAATACAACAACTGACATACGAAAAACTGACAAAAGGCATTTGTACTCTATTGAAACTTTAGGAAAATGATTCATGGGTAATATGTGATGTGTATGAGTCAACCCTTACTCAATCCAAGGGCTGGTGTGGCCGAAACCACTCAAAGTGTTTCTCTTTTGTTTGAAATGGACACGATTTTAAGTGAAAACAACAACTGGCATACTTAAAACCGACCAAACACATTCGTATTGTGTTTATATTTTAGGAAAATGATCCATGGGTCATTTGTGACATGTAAAAGTCTACCCTGACTCAATCTGAGATGCAGTGTGGCCGACACCACTCAAAATGTCCCTCTTTTGTTTAAAATGGACATCATTTTAAGTGAAAACAACAACTGACATACGAAAAACTGACCAAATGCATTCGTATTATATCGAAACATTATGAAAACAATCCATGGGTAATTTTTGATGTGTATGAGTCAACCCCGCCTCAATCCAAGGAACGGTGTGGCCGGCACCACTCATAGTGTCTCACTTTTCTTTGAAATGGACAACATTTTAAGTGAAAACAACAACTGGCATACTGAAAACTGAGAAAACACATTCATATTCTATTGATAATTTAGGAAAAGGATCCATGGGTCATTTTTGATGTTTACGAGTCAACCCCGGATTAATTCTAGGCACGGTGTGGCCGATACCAATCAAAGTGTCTTTCTTTTGTTTAAAATGGATACACTTTTAAGTAAGAACAACCGACGTACGAAAAAATGAACAAACACATTTGTATTGTGTTGATACTTTAGGAAAACAATCCATGGGTCATTTTTGATGTGTATGAGTCAACCCCGCCTCAATCTGAGGTGCGGTTTGGCCGGAACCACTCAAAGTGTTTCTCTTTTGTTTCAAAAGAACATCATTTTAAGTGAATACAACAACTAAAATTTACACTCATCAACGATAGTCGCAAACTCTTTTTTCATGATTTGGGTAGTTTCACTCATGGGTTCAGAAGTTATGAGAATCCTAAGAAAATACCTTTTCACCATATATTATAAAAAATACAAGTTCAATGAAAAATGCATCACAAATCATTACATACCCAAATCTAGGATCGGAAAAAAAGTTGGGATTTGAGCCAATTTCAAACTCTTATTCAACTCTAATAAGTATTTCTCAGACTATTCTGCCTATTAGAATTTGATGGGGAGGTGGGGGGGGGTGTGCTAGTTGGGGGGGTTGTGCAGGGGTGAGGTGAATTACTATTGGAAGAGTGGTTGTCATATTAAGATTGAAATGGGTGTAAATAATGTTTGAGTTATTGAAACTATTTTTAACTCTACTAGATGATTGTTTTCATATGAATATTGAAATAGGAAATTGTAGTAAATGACATGGTTGGAAGAGTTTGATGGTTTTATGTGTTTTTTTGTTCTATTTTAGGTGTTTTTATGTTGTTTTAAGTCTGTTTGTATGTGGTTTTTGTGATATTTTTTATGCAGGTGTATACTGGAGGGGATACTGGATGGGCTGCTGTGAAATAGTTCTGAAGAAACACAATACCAACGGTTTTAAACCATTGGTATACTTTGATAGAAATTTAAAAACTATCCCAACGGTTCTAAAACCGCTGGTATAGTCTTTAGTATTCAATATATACCAACAGTTTCTTGAAACTATTGGTAAAAATGTTATACAAACATATACCAATGGTTATCCTACAACCATTGGTAAATCAATAAATACAGTGGGCTATACCAATGGTTTATATCAAACTGTTGGTATAGGGATTTCCTCACGGTTTACTACCCTACGGTTTGGGAAAACGTTGGTATAGGCTATAACAACGGTTTTCCAGCCTATACCAACGGTTTTAAACCATTGGTATAACCTTCTTTTCCAGTAGTGTAGGCTGATTAGGTGTCATAATTTAGGATATCTTATCATTTTTTAGGATTATATGAATTATCACTCTGATTAATGTTGATTTATGATTTCACTATGCTTTTTGGTTTTAGTCGATGACTAGAACTAAGTGGAATAATGTTAACAATGAATGTCATGGTTAATGAAATGACCATACCCATGAATATCAAAATTAATTGGGAGTTGGGATATAAAATCTTGTGGCCATGATCACCCAACTTTGATAAGATATGATCAGTAACACAAGTCATACTAAACTTCCAAACATCCAAAGGAAGGAAAAAATCACCATTGAGTCTTTTATATAGAAACATTAAACTTCCTTCAATGGGTACTCCGATCCAATTATTTATTAGAAGTAGATTAATTCTATATAGAAGATATTTTACATTCTCTAGTGCTCAGATCATGAGAAGGTTGTTTTGGCTGTGTATCATCTGGAAGGTAAAGCTGATCAATGGTGGAATCTTATCAAGAGTATGAGGCAATAGGAAGAAATTGACTCCATGAAATGGTAAGAGTTTAATAGTGTATTTTTTAATAAGTATCTCCCTTTAACTATTCACACTAAAATGGAGATGTAATTACTAGAGATAAAGTAGAAGAATGATGAATCCATTGGTACCTATAAGGAAAATTTGACAAGACATGCAAGGTATGATTCTGTATTTATCATCCAACCTAAATGTAAAATTGATAAATTTTTTAGTGGATTGATTCCAAGTATTCTAAGGGCATTGAATATAACAGATTTTATAGGTATAAAAAAATTGTTCTATGTTCACATAAGTTAGAAATGGATAGTGAAGACTCTCATGTTTCTTATGGTTTTGGGGACAAGAAGAGAAAGGTGGATTTTTTAGTGGATTTAAATAACAAAACCCATAAAGTAAAGAAAATTAATCTCACTTTAAGAAAACAAGTAAATTATTCATGTGTATAAAATAATCCCATTGAGAAAATGATCATCAAAGTGATATGAAGAGAATATACAATTAAATGAATAAATATAAAGCTAAACCAAATACACTACCCATATCTAATGCTAAAATTGTAGGAGTATAGAGATTATGCCAATAAATTCATAGATCCATGATTTAATGATGAAAATAAGTGTTAAGAACCTCCTAAGATGAATGATAAGGGGAAGTCCTATGTGACCAAAACTGCTAATGTGGATTACAAGAACAAATTGGTGAAAGCTAAACTTATATGTAAAGACCTGATTTTTTTTTATTTTCCTTAATGAAAAGCCATATTTTTATTCTTACTCCATTTTTTTGTTTGATCTATGTTGGATAAATTCTTGTGTGATTTGATAAGAATGATGAATCTTTTATGGATTTTTGTAATATTTCTATCCAAAACAGGTGGCACCACATCATAGTAGAGTTTGTTGAACCATAGTGATACTATGGAGGTAAGGCCACACCATAGAGGAAAGGGATGAAACATGGAGGTTCTGGTTGATGGGGGCTATACTGTAGAATTTTCTGTGGAGGGTAGATTTTTATGGCAGTGCTATGGTGTCTTAAACCACACTCTAAATCCTCTTTCCTTGACAGTTTGAAACAACTTGTACAACCATTTATCCAGTGTTTGTTCTTTAGGAGTTAATCCTATTAATAGGTTATTACAAATTTTATTTGGGGATCCATTTTTGTAATTGATTAGAGGAATTCAATTCAAAATTCAAGAGGGTAAATTCAAGAGTCTTAAATGAGTTTTTTTTTCACAAAATGAACCCAAAATAATACCTTTTTTTTTCATTTCATAAAAATTGTTCTAAATCTTTGAAGCAATATAGAAATGAATCCACTCCATAACACCCATCCTTACACCACATTATTTTGAGATTTTATTCAGTTATACACAATATTCCTCCTTCTTTCACTATGGTGGTCAAATTCTAACTTTCATCTACACTGTAGTTTCCCATTTTTCATAGTGGAGGTAAAATTCTAGTTTCCCATATTCCATAGTACCTTGTTATGAACTAAAATGGTTTTTTCCCACACCATAGATATCCACCCTAGTCCTTGGTGGTTATTTTCATAAGATATCCACACCGTAGTACCATCCTTGAACCATATATCCTTTAATATTTCTATAATACCTTCCAACCAATCTCAAAGTCTTTCGAAGATTGAAATTGAGTAAAAATTGATTCTATAATTTTTTTATTTCTCCTTAACTTACTCTAGAATGCTTATCACATTGGATTATAATTATTTCTAGGAGTCCTTTGCAGCTGATTGTGTCCCAATTGGTACATGAACATGGTTCGAGTGAGGAAACCTTCAATGAACCTTGATGTTGAACTTGAAAACCATGAGGTAGGAATTTCCTTGCCTCTTGGATATTTTAGTACACATTATTCCTTGTTATAATTTATGTGTTGTCATATTTAATAACTATTATTGACTTGTAATCATATGTGGGTGTGTGTATAGCCCATGAGACTCGTTATGATATTGTTTCCATGAGGATTGTTAGAATAACTAGATTCCATGTTTGATATAGTTCACATGTTAACTTTGATTATTTTATTATCTCATGATGTCATGCTATGTTTGTTATCATGATATACCTTATTATGTATCATATTTCCTTTGGAGGATTTGTACTTGATACATGTGATAGGTGACCATCATGGTATGGTTATCCCTTAGAGGGGGAGTGTGCTTGATTTGCGATGATGAAGATGGTGGTGCATGATATCCTTATGGTATTAATTTGACTCAATGCCTTGAATATTCCAAGGAAACATATTGATACTCAATTCCTTTTGGATTCCTATTGTAATGCCCTGACCCAGCTACCCAGAGTTGGTGAATTATTACATAACATTGGCATGATCACAAGGAAATAATGTCCCAAAAGACCAATCAATTTAGTATTATTGGAAACCAGACTCATACATAAGTTCAACTTTACAACTTGAAAATAAATACAACACTAATTTATTCCATTAAAAACATCCAATCCTCTTAGATTATGCCTTCAAGTCACTCATAACTAACTTCTTAATATCCTGGGAAAATGAAACATAAGAAAGGGGTGAGCTCAAACACTCAGTAAGGGTAAGCAATAAAATGGAAGATAACATAAATATTAGGCATGGTGAATAATTGAAAACACATGCCTTTACAAATAATAAACATGAACACTTTTATGACAGTAATATGAGATGAGTAAATAATTCCATAATAAAACATAGTCATGAGTATTCTACTAGTTGAATAACCACATGAACCATCAATATTATTTTCATAATGAGGGAATTTATAATGAGGAAGTTTAATTTCTGTGTCATGGCCTCGTGCTAGGACCTAGGGGCTAACTGTAACCGGACCCCAACCCGGAGAGCCTCTATAACTGGACTCCATCCCGGAGAGCCTCTGTAACCGAACTCCAACTCAGAGAGCCTCTGTAACCGGACTCCAACCCAGAGGGCCTATGGTAACCAGACCCCAACCCAGAGGGCTTACTTTTACCGGTCCCCAACCCAGAACATACTAATCCAATACATTTATCTTAAGAAAAGGTTGAAATATAACATAAACATTTATATTAAAACTAGAATACGAAATGTCAATACTTTAACCATAAACCATGAATGGAATAAAAATAACTCATCCATAGTAAAAAATATCACAAAACCTTAAATAAAATATGGAATATTTGTATCATAATAAATCAACTTCGATCAAGAATAATATCCCGTAAAGGATGTTGACATAGTTGAAAATGACCAGTAAAAATCTTTGAGAGAAATATACCTTTTTCATGAAATCATTTAAAAGTCACATAATTTATAATGGAATCCATTTAAAAGATAGTTTTGAATCAAAGTGTCCCATACCACTTTGAAACTTTTGAAATTAATTAACATTTTAAAACATTCATGTCCTTACAAATAAATCCTTAAAACCATTTTGAAAACATGGAAATTAATGAGAAAGGTTTAGAAGAATAAATATTGAAAACATTTTAAAATTATGTTTTAGTAAAAATTACCTTAAAAATATTCTCTTTGAAAACTCTTTTATGAAACATGGACATGGATAATAAATATGTCCCAGTAGATACTTACGTAAAAACAACCTCGGATAATAAAGAGATTGTGAAAATAACCCTTACCTTATTATTTTCCTTGGTTGAGGGTAGGTTAACCTTCTGTATAATGGTGAAATAATTGTTATTAAATTATATAATAACCATATAAATTAATATGATATCATATACGATCTTCTAATATTGCTTTGATAATGATATTTCAGTAGTATCGTCGTTTCAGGTGTTAACTGATTCATTTTCCTTTATATGTTTTGATACATAAGCCATATTTTATATGGATAAGATGTATTTGATTAATATCCAGAATGATATTATGTTATTAATAATTATTTTTAATAATCAAATGAAAATTATACTTGAATGGTTACGACGGGGAAATGAATCTCATCGCGTTCGTGGAGACGGTAATCCGTATGTACGCATGAGCGACAATATCATTATTTTGATTTTAAAAAGTATGTAAATAGATGTTATATAATATATATAGAATAATTAACATGTTATATTTATTATTTACATCAATTATAAATCATTATTATACCCATCCAAATAATAGTGTATTTTAATAACAACCACACCACGATGTGGAGACGGTAATCCGTATGTAGGCATATATGGAGACATGTCATTAATAGGATGGATAGAATAATAAATATAGTTGTACCATATTTATAATAACATCACAGTATATAGAATATAATGGAGTTATTATTTTATAATGGAAACAACAAATAAAGAAGAAGTGGAAGAAGAAAAAAACTTAAAAGTGGGTGGTGAAATTATTACCTCTTCTTCGGGTTCTTCCTTTTGATTTGATCAAAAAAACTCTTTAGGTTAGATTTATAACTAAAGTAAGACCTCTAGAATTAAGTGAGGGATGTTGGGAGGATATTTGGGCAGGGTTTGTATGATCCAAAGTCTTGTGAAGTGTGATAAATGGGTAGGAAGTGATGGATTTTTATAAGGGAGAGGAGGGGCTCTTTAGGAAAGTTTGAAATAATTATTTTATTATAACCTCATCTTTGGTTTCAAAAGGTCAACTATTAGTTAATATCAAAGTTAAGATGACTCATGGTCTAAATAAATTAATCCAATAATAATTGGATAGGTTTTGGATATTTTTTTAATATTTATAATCTTATTTATTTAAATCATTTATTAATGAGGTAAATATTGCATCATTATTGTGTCATAAATAATTTAATTTATTTGATGTCCAAAAAATATAAAAAAATACCATTATGTAGGAAATTTTTTTAGCTTTACAAAAAATATTTATATTTGAAAAGATAATTAATATAACCCCATGTAAAAATTAACTTACTAAAAAATATTTGTTTATTCCATTTTTGTCTTTACTTTAAATTAATTAATATAAAATGTCATTATCACACCCATGTGGTTCCATGGGGTCCCAAATTCGATACAAGGATGAAAATGGTCAGATATATATCATCCAATATTATTGGGATACATGTTAGGGTAATTTAATATTATTATAATACTATATTTTACCCTTATTTATTATATTTACCCTTTACTCATGATAAATAAAATATTTACTGAAGTAAATATTTAAAATGTCTAAAAATAAAATTTACCAATTTACACAATTTGTACCTAATTATTCCAAATATGAAATCCATTTTTCCAAATTCAAAACATAGAAGTGGCATAAATTAATTTAAAATTAATTCCCGCTATCAAAACAAAGAGCGTGTTTTTAAGAAATAATAACTGTCAAAAGATTGACACTTGTTTATGTATAGTTTAAATATGAAATTACATACAATGACCAACATTAGATTAAATGGTAAAAATATAATCTAATTATACTTTAAAACCACTCAAAATTATAATTTAACACTATAAATTATTTTTTTTAAAAAAGTTGTTTTTCGTTAAAATCTAGAATTTTTCACTATTCACCCAAATATGAAAGTTATCAGAAAAACACCAAAAAATTTATCAAAATTAAATTTTTTTGTCAAGATTCTAAAAAAAAAGTTTATTTTGTCAAATTGAATATATAAAAGTGTCAAATATTGGATTTAAAAAGGGTTCTCCATTAAAAGGCGGTAAACTTGCATTTTTTGAAAAATACTTCTTTTATCTGGAAAAAATGAACCTGTTCTTATATTATGTCTAAGAAACACATAATATGGATTCTAAAATTTTATGGAGTATATAAAATTCAAAATTCATTTTACACTATTCATAGCCGCTTTTGAACGGTTAGTTTGGTAAGTTGTGGTGCGCTCAAACTCGGTGTTGCGTGTTGCGCAAGTTATTGAATTACTTTGAAAAGATAACATACTATGAAATCTTGGGGTGTTACACCTATTATCCAATTGAGTTGATTCCTTGTGGATTTTTAGTAGTGCTTCAACAATATACCTTGTGGATTATGAGCAGTATGCCACTCGATGCCTTGTGGATTCTGAGTGGTGTTGAGACCACTTTGTGCAGGAGTTGTATTTGCTATAAATGGTTTTTATTGGTTTTTAATAGTGTTCAATGAAATATAAATCTATTTCATTGATGTCAATATGGTGAATAAGTTAGAAAGAAGTTTATGAAAATATAGGTTAAGTATAAAAGATTTTCAAGATTAATAACAAAGAGAAATATAGATTGTATGAATGGATAAAGAATATAGTAATAAAGTTCTATGATCTTAAGTAAATACTTTTGAAGACTTTGAGTTTAAAACATTGAAAATTGTTGAAAAAGTCTTTAGTTTATAAGAAATATTTCACTATGTTCATTAACTTGACACATTGTTTACAACAACAAAGAAGACGATAAGAGAGATGATTTGATAAATAAGATTACTTTGGAATTGATATTCCAAAATTAACGGAGTAATATGAAGAACATGAAAATATTAATATTCATGAAGAAGAGTTTTAAGAAGATAATGAAAAATATTATTTTTCATAATGAATAGGAAGAAGTACATGAAATATAAACTTTATTTCATGAGGACTTTTAAATATTACTAAAGATAATAAAAAATTCATATTTTTTTTTCATGAAGTATATTTGAGAATGTATTAGAAATTTATATTAAAGAATTTGGAAAAATATTTATGGGATTTTATTCAAAAACTTAGAGCCAACCACATCCACCAAAGGAAGCCAACTCAACCACATATGTGAAGAAATGATCAACCCATGTGGGAGACATCCCATATATGGGAAACCATGGTAGAAAGTGGTTAGAGAGGTAGGGAGAGAATGGTCCTGCTAAGTGTTTATAGGGAGTGTGAATAATGATTTTAAGGGTTCTCGTGGACCACACAGGTGTGGCATGACCCATGTGGGCATGCTGTGCAGTGTATTTGGGTGATAACCCTAGAGCCAACTCGAGTAATAAATGTACATCAAAAAAAACTTATTAAGAAATTACAAACCATATAAATATTTTATATGGGATAAGATTCATGATGTGACTATTATTGATTTTAAAAACATACACATATAACACAAACAGTATGATACATTTTATCCAAGCCATTCGATCATTCCTTTGATCATCTTCTTCTTATAGTCTTGTTGGAGGATATCTATATGCTACAAATTTTTTATGCCATGAATTTCAAGGATTTAACCAAGATCAATCTCATGAGAATTTGACACAGAAATGATCTATATCAACTTGTAAGGTTTTTTTGATGTGTTTGAAACTATTTACTCAAAGAACAAGGCTTAGATGAATGAAAATGAAGTTAAAGATGCCATCAGTGCATCTGATATGCATGGATAAATCTCTAGATTATAATATGCGATGAAGCACGAGTTTATCATTTCATGAACATGTGAACATCACCATAAAGAGATTATGATCATGTAATAAATAATTCTATGAATATCAGTGTCAAATAACCCATGTTTGAAGAATAAAAATCTAGGATGTTCATGCATTCAGAGACTTGATTTACATGAAATATTTTGTGGGATTTGAGTTGGTAAATCTTATGAGTACAAGATAGTGGTACTGCCTACAAATACCAATGCACCAAGGTGATAAATCTATTTCCTCTCATGATATATACAAGAACTCATGTTTTGTGAAAAATAGATTATCATCGTGCTTATTTTACATGAAGAAGTAGACTATTCTATGAGTCTCCAATGTTATGTGAAGAAGGATAGTTCTGCAATCCCCCTTAGTTACATGAATAAGAACAATGTATATATTTCACGAAGGAGAACAATAGATATGTGAATTTTGTTAACAAACTGTCATTGTTCTTTGTGAAGAAAAGTTCCATGAGACAGTGCTTGGGTATTATACCCCCACCTAGTTACGTGAAGAGAACACCATATGTGTACTCTTTTGATACACGACAAACAATGAGCACCATGCACTGTTTGAGTTGTGAAAAGGAGGAGGAAACCATATATACTAATCACAAAAGTCTTGTACATGAGAACCAAGGTGTTATATAATTGAACAATATTCATATAAGTGTATTACTCAAATAAGGAATAAAAGGATGTGAACATAAAAATCCATTGTGTGCATATATACTAGTCTTCATGAAGGAAAGTGAATGGAGGAGAAATGAGAAGTGGACATTGATGTTTTACATTCATGGTAATGAGAATAATAATGCATTCATAAATCATGAACAAAAAATACATTGATAATAAAATAAAGGAATGAGGTTCATGTGAATTTTTGATGATAATTCCATGCATAATTCAAATACATACATAATATAATTTGATTTATTTAATTAAGTATAATTATTGGTTTCAAAATATTTAACTTCAATGAGAAGAAAATAAAATATCTAATACAATAATAATTTTTATTATTATGGTGTATCAAAGAAAGAGAATATGACATTGGTACACCATTTCATATTATTGTGTGTCAAATACCACAAGAAGAATAAGAGAGTGTCCAATCTACATTTAGTTATTCATACTAAATTAATTATGATGATGCTAAGATGATCTTTCATTATTTCAATAATCACAAAATTGGTTTGTGATTCTAGCTATAAAATAGGAGAACTAGTAAAATATTTTTTTCACTAAATAAGAAAAAGATAAGAAGATTTAGTGACTGAATTATTATATATTAATTATCATATGGGTTGAAGAATAATTCTAAGATTATCAATCCATAACATAATAATATTATTGTTACTGAAGTCATATGAAGAAAAAAGATAATATTTCCCTTTTTCTACTATGAATAAGAAAAAGAGTTTCTTACTATTGTACAAATAACAAGAAAATAATTTAGTAGATTAACAAAGTAGCACTGTGACATCCATATTAAGTCTTAGTAGGTGGATGAATTTCTTGGTGTTACAAATTATCTTAAAAATAAAGTTAATACTACCTTTAATAAGAAGTATAAATATCCATCCCGAAGCTGTAAAACTTGCACTGGTGTTTTATCATTTTTCAATGCAAGTGAATGATTATACCCTTCTTACTATAACCAAATTTAAAGGATTATTTTATAATGGTTGTGTGGTTGGATTAATTATATACCATTATAAGGACTAGATACTCTTATTAAGTAGTGGACCTTAAAAAAACATCATGTTATATCCTTTACTACTTTCATATTCTTACATACAATAAGAAAACATGAATAGGATAATCAAGATCTTAATAGGTTTAAGAGGGTAAAGGAAAAAAGTTATAATTATTGAAAAAGTTCCCAACACTGATTCAACCCCCTATTTGTTTTTAGTATATCCCAAAGTGGTTCTCTCAATTGGTATCAAAGGTAAGGTTCACCTCTATTGAATTCTCTACATTGCAATTATTATCTTTTGAATATTTGAGTTTCTTTCCTATATTTAATAATGAAATGAATTTTTAGTGAAGATTTATTTATCTATAAGTAGAATTATATATCTAATAAGACCATGATGAATAGTATAAAGAAATATAAATGGAAGTTGAAGAATAATTTTCTCTTTCCTAAAGAAGCGTAAGTATCAGTGTATCCATAACTTTCCAATAATGAAGATATATCAGGATTGGAAACTGAAGAGTAGGTGGATCAATTTTACACCAAGAATATAGAAAATCTTTCTAGCTCAAGTGATCAAGAGAAATGTGTAGTTCCTTTCAAAACTGTCCTCAAGATAAAGATTCCATAACAAGTGGCGATGATGATAAATCTACATCTTCTCAAGATATATCTATTAATGGATTGAGAGATATTATATATTATGTTTATAAAGAAATATTCTCTCTTGTTTTTGGATTATTTAAATGTATGTATAAATATATAATCTATATGGAAGAAGAAATATATTATTTGGATAAGGATTTATAAGGAATTTTTTTTTGAGAATGTATAAATCCCTCCAATCAAGTTGGATCCTTTGAAGCTATAAAGAGGAAACCTTAAATAAGTTCCTCAAAGTGGATCAAATAAGTTGATTAAAATGAGGGATTTAATATGGTGATAGAATAAAATATCCATGCACTTTAATAGAAATTTAAAAATAGGATTGATTTCAAAGAATTACAGTTAGAATAAAAATTTAAGAAGATCAAAGAACATGAATCTATTTTATAAAAAAAGTCAAGATGCATGAAGAGAAATATGAAAGACTAAATAATTATTGTGAAGAGAAGATGATTATGATTTAATATCATAAAATCATCCTCAATATAAAATTTCTATAATTTTAAGTTCAGTTGGCCAATCTTGAAAATACACATATTGAGACTTCAAAAAAGAATGAGACAATTTCTACTACTACTCCATTATCACTGGAGTATTATAATGTTAAAATACCTAAAAAATGTGATAATAAGACCATAAATTCATTTGATGATCTATATTAAGAATCTACGAAGAAAGATGTACCATCCATACCATCCCATACTAATGTTTCTAAACCTATTTCCATAAACAGTGCGGGTTGGAAAACAAAACTTGAACAAGTATGGATAAATAAAGGTGATGAGAAGCCTACCACCATGACTGAGGTAGATTGGAGAAATATTATAAAATATTATTCCCCATGAATATCCCAAAAATCTATGAATAATATCTGAAAAATTTATAAAAAATAAATAATATGTTTAGGGTTTGTGGGTCAATGTTGGTGCTACAACAAATTTGAGAATTGTATATTAGATTTTTGATACAATCCTTAAATTGAAAAAGCACTAAGGAAGACCATTTCAAGGGAAAAAATATAGAGATGATGAAGTAGAATCCACAGGATAAGAAAAATATATATACTAAAAATGGATTTTGAAAACTTGAAAATATATATGATGCATGAAAAGGTAGTGGTCCCAAGGGTGGTATATTCTCATCTCAACATGTATAAAAAATGATAATAAAGGAAGCCCACAAAAGATAGTTAAAAAATAAAGAGTTTACTAGGGAATAAATAAAAAAAATTATAAATAAAAATTATCCAAATAAGGCATCAAAGAAGAATGGTGAGAAGATCTTGGATTCTAAATCCAAGAGATTGAAAAAAGTACTGCATCTAAAAGAACTACCAAGATGAATGGTACTCAAAAGAATCCATGTGGAACATCCAAAATTGCTTCCAATATCCCTAATGAAATTTTCATTATCTGGATAGAATATTTAGAGAGAATGAGGAAAATAGAAGAAGCACAATCCAAGGCTAGTTCAAAAGGAAAAGAAAATATTCTGCATGAAGAAGTATAAGCATTGTGTATGAGGTGCAACATGGATAGTCATACTATGATAAATTGTTATGAAATTATTCAATCACAAAAAGATTAAAGCTTAACTAGGTGATAAAAATTCATTAAAATGACTTGAGAAAATAATATTCACTCATAAATAAATTTAATAATTGATAATATCCATACCGCCACAAATAGAATTTAATATCAGATGTGTAAGTGTGAAGAGTGAAGGAAATGGAGCAACATGATTGAGAAAACAATATCATACTTGCTGTTCAAATTGATAAAGAAATTAGGATCCAACTTATTAAATTAGTATTTGTATATTGTATTTTTTCTTATAATAAATTTAATTTAAGTTAAATAAAGTTATTAGGTGGAGAACCTAAGAAGCAGTGAGTGCTGTCAATTACTGACAATAAAGCTGAAAAAAATCATCATCATGGAATGATCCCTCAATTGGTATTCAAATAAAAATATGATAGAGGATCATAATTGATGAAGTTTAATACTATGTTTTCATATCCTATAAAATAATTATAGAAAATATATCATCTAGTTTTGATCTTATATTTAGTATCCTTAAAAACAAGTGTTTAAGAATATTATCCTTGGCGAAGTAATGGAATTTGTCAAATATGGAAATTCACAATATAAAGATCCATTTCAGTATATGATATAAACTAAAAAATCTTTAAATCCATTATTTAAGATATAAATTGATGTTATTCATATATTCATAACTTTTTATATACTTCATTTACTTATTTTCAAAGAAAAGTGCATAATTGGTGTGAAATACTCATTTTTTAATACTAAATATAATTTTTGAGAATTATTTGAATTAATCCAATCGAGTTAGTTTACTATATTAATCATAATTCACACCCTAATTATCCAAATTTTGTGATTATTTTTTTTAGTGTTCCTTATTCAATTTACTAAAAATAATTAAACTGGAGATTTGGCCCATTTGACAATTTGAAGGGTCATATGGACCACACAAGAAGGCACACCAAATCTATCAAAGAAACTGGGCCATCCATGAAGATATAATTTTTGGTATAAATACAGAATCCCAAATTTTACTAAACTCCATAATGTTTTCTTAATTATCCAAAGTAATCATGGATAAAAATTTCAAGTCCCAAATCAACCAATAAGGGGACCAATTGATCCATGAAATTATATAAAACCATTCTGTCATGGATTTAAAAACATCACACAATCCTTGAAATTTATCTTAATATAGACATAAAAATGAGATGATATTTTTCATTGTGAAATACAAGAAATAGGTTCCCAAATTTTTAGAATAAATGGTCTATATTTAAGAGCATATTTATAGACATAAATGTATTCAAATTTAGCTCAAGGAGAAGTTTGACATAAAAATGGATAGAAGAACACGGTTTACTAAAAAATCCATAACATTTGATAAAAAAGTTAAATGGAATCAAAATTTGGAGGGTGTAATTTAAAAATCCATATAAAAAACATTTATTAATAATATTTCTCCATATTTGGCTGTCTTCATTGCCAAATTAGCGAGACAACTGGAGGGGTAGTTTTGGAATGAAAATAGTCTACCACCTTGGTATATAAATACATTACCCTATTCTACTTACAAGGGGTTGGAATTTCAGAATATATGAGGATAAATTAGCATGAAAAAAATCCTTTCCAAAGACTGGTAAGGACCTTCCAAACTCAAATTTTCACTTGAGATACATTTCCTCCTCTCTTTGTTTTCATGTTCTTTTTCATTTTCTTCATTTGTAATTGTGTAAGTTTGTTTTCATGTCAATATAATTTTAATACATGTTTATTACTATTCATATATTATTCTAATAATCCTTATGTTTCATAATATTAATGGTCTTAAAATAGTTTAAATCAATCAAAATAAACCCTTTCCTCTTTTATTTTCTCATTTAATCCAAAGTTCGTTTTTAACTTTTTTCACCGTTCGTGTGTGTATTCGGTGAAAAAATATTTTATTATCTTATTATTTTTCTTATATTTTTAACTAATCACCATAAAAATCATAAATCATATTACTAACCATCTCAATGGGTGATTAAACCTCCCATTTGGGTGGGTCATAATTTGGGTATGTTAAGCGATTGAGAGATTTTTCTCGATTAATATTCTTTAAACACTACTGGAAAACTAACCTTTACCAACGGTTTGGAACTGTTGGTATAGGCATCCAAACTGTTGGTATAGCCTATACCAACGGTTTGTAGAACCGTATCCAAGTAAGCCGTTGATATAGGTCTATACCAACGGTTTTCCAAAAACCGTTGGTATAGACCTATACCAACGGTTTTGGAAACCGTTGGTATAGGTAATATGAAATATATACCAACGGTAATGGAACCGTTGGTATATAAATTTCAAAAATAAAACATTCACTGGGATTTGATCCCAGGACCCCTCGTTTATCATTGAACGACTCAACCACTAACTTAACATGAATTTTGTGATCATAATTACATAAATATATATATATGTATTCTCATAAATATTTTAAATTTTGATTTATATAATGTTCTCGGTACGAAGGTCTGATAAAAAATGGAAGTACCTATACCAACGGTTTTAAGAACTGTTGGTATAGGTATTGGTTGTGATTTTGATTCTGGGTGGCACGTTGAATTGTTGGACCACTTTTCCCAACGGTTTGGCCAAACCGTTGGGAAAAGTGGCATTTTTAGGGACCTTTCCCAACGGCTTGGCCAAACCGTTGGGAAAAGTGGCCAATTTGGGGGCCTTTCCCAACGGTTTGGCCAAACCGTTGGGAAAGGGGACCTATACCAACAGTTTTTTCAAACCGTTGGTATAGAAGCATTGGGAAAGATATAATTTCCAGTAGTGAAATTAATATTGTGTATGCTGAACTTAAAATGTCATGGATTAATGTCATGTTTTGTTTGAAATATGGATTCCATGGATTATTGGAACCTCAAGTACTCATGGTTTCATGAAATATTGAACCATCCATCGACAATAATTTATTGATATCAATACCCTATTTGAGGTTTTGATTAAAGCCAAAACATTTAGGAATTCCGATAAAAAATCATCTTGTGAAGTGGATGCTAATTTAATGAAATGTATAGAAAATATCAAGGATATAAAAAGATCAACTCACCAATAATGAACTCACCCCAATAATTATTAAATTCTTAAATCAATCTTCATTAATCAATCATTTCATCTATGATCTGTAAAAAAACTACCCCTTTTAGAAGACAAATCAATTAAAAGTAATCAACTATAAACAAATAGTACCATCATTGAGAATTCGACATGAGTGCCACTATACACATTAGTAGAGCATCAGAACTTTGAATGGTCAATAGAAGAAAATCTTCCACACTTCAAATGACATAATGTTTAAGGGTGGTATAACTAGTAGTTTGTAGTTATCGTTTTTTGTAAAAAAAACAAAAAAAATTCAAAAAAAACCAAAAAAAACCCGAAAAAAAACATAATGAAAAAACCACCTTATCATAAAATTCTTAAATGAAAAAATAACAAAGAAAAACCCACCATCCTCATACTTCCAAATTTTCTCTAAATACCCCACAACCTCCTAAAAAATCCATCAGATTTTCTAACCCAAAAATCGAGTGAACTCTTCGTTGAATTAGGAGGAACATTAGGGATAGTAAAATCACCCAATAACCATTAATTTCTCATCCAATTGAACTAGATATGGACAATCATAGTGAAAAACCCCTCAAATAACTAAATTTCCCTCTAATATGAATTACCAACCCCTTGGTATTCAATATCCAAACATTGAGGCATATTTCAAACTCAAATCAAGTTTGATTCATATTCTACCTAATTTCCACAGGCTAACTAGGGATGATTCTCATCTTCACCTTAAAGAGTTCCAATTGGTGGGCTCTACCATGAATTCTCAAGGGGTTTCTATAGAACAAATCAAACTTTGAGAATTCCATTTATCCCTAGATGACTCCACCAAGTCATGGCTCTACTACCTCCCTCCCATTTATATACCCACTTGGAATGAAATAAAGTGACTCTTCTTAGGGAAATTCTTTCCTGATTCTCGATCTGCTTCTTTCCAAAAGGAAATAAGTGGTATCCATAAATTCCCCAATGAATCACTCTACAAGTTTTGGGAGAGTTTCAAAAAGATTGTGGAAACTTTCCCACACTACCAAATCCCTGACCAACTCTTGATACAATACTTCTATGAGGGGATATTGGATATGGAGATAAAACTCATTGATTCCAAAAGTGGTGGTTCTCTTATGAACAAAAATATTGTAGCTGTATGAGATCTCATAAGCAACATGGTCGTAAACAAAAAACAATTCCATACTCGATCATATACTCAAGTCAAGAAAGTCCATGAGAACCAATCCATTGAGCCTAAAAATATGACCAAGTGTATGAATGAACTTACAAGTCTTGTGAGACAACTAGAGGTAGATTTCTAAGACCCAAACTCATCTTATTCAAAATCTCTATTTACTAGAACTATAAAAAATTACTGAATCTGCTGCTCACCAACTCATCTAACTGACACATGCACACAAACTCAAGAGGATCTATATAATTCATTTAGACCAATAAAGATCAATGTAGAATATTCTTAGAAGAAAACCAACCCTCAAAAATCAGGTCAATTCATTAGAAACTCCACCCAACCCCACTCCGAGCCCTTATATTGTTCCTATAACCCATGCTTGAGGTATGGTAAAGCCATTTCTCATCCCCCTCAATTCCCTCCTCATAATCTAAACCAATTACAATATGGTCAAGGTGGTGGTAACTTCCAACAACCTTATCCTTTTGTTACTCAACCTCAAATGATCAATCCTCCTCTTGAACCTCCTAGATTCCACTATCCCAATGATCCTTCCAAATTCCCAACCCAATACAATCACTTTCATAAGAACCAAAATAAAGGTAATCCCAATATGGGAAATACATATTCTTCCAAGAAACTATGAGAAAGTTCTATGAAATATCTTTCCTTCTTCACCCATTCTAGACTTAAAAACATTGAGATGAATTTTTTTTCAAATTCGAACCCACCTCAACCAGTAGACATAATCCAATTCTTCCCAACTCCTAGCTTATCCATTTCCCAATCGTAAGGGTAATGTATGTGCAATTTAACTTAAATCAGGAAATCAGGTCTCTTTTCCTCATGATGAAACCTCTAAATCCCCTTTAAATTTTGAGTTGGAAAAATAAGAAAACAAAATTCTAGAAAAAGAACATGAAGCCACTCCCTCACCTCCTTCCATTCCTCAAAAAAAGAAAATTCTTTTTCCTCAAGAAATTTTAAATCTAAATAATCCCCTTGAACATGATTCTAAAATTATTGACATGTTTATACGTGTTGAAGTAAACATTCCCCACTTAGAGGCCATAAAAAATCCCTAAGAATGAAAATTTTCTTAAGGAATTGTGTACCCATTAGAGGAAAATTAGGACCATTTAAAATGTCTCAACCAAATAGTCCATAACCGTGAAGTGAAAATCTCTAGGGACCTTTAAGGTTCCATGAAAAATAGGGAGTTCCAACTTTGATGATGAACTCATAGACCTAGGAACCTAAATGAATGTTATTACCAAATCCATATTCTCTAACCTTGGTCTAGGTCCCTTGCACCCAACATGTGTTGTCATCCAGTTATCCAATCGATGCACTACCAGTACTTAAGGAATAATCGAGGATGTACTTATCTAGATCTAAGACCTTATATTCACAGTTTATTTTTAATTTCCTTGACATGGAAGGTAAGAAAACTTCTTGACAATATCCTTTGATTCTAAGAATACCTTTCCTCATGACATCTCGAACCAAAATTTATTTCCATACTCGCATCTTATCCCTGGAATTTTGTGACCAACTGGTCAAGTTCAACATTTTTTAATCCATGAGATACCCATATAAGGATTACTCTGAATTCTAAATCCATGCTTATAAAAGTCAATCTGAGAGTGTTTTAAACCATGATCCATCATGTTCTTCTTATTATAATGATAGAGGAGTTTTAGAATTATGTATCCTCATTAACCAAGTCATAAATGGAGAAGTTTATGTTTACATCTCAAATTTAAACTCCATATATCTAAAAGATCATAAAAACTCTTTGGAATCCCATATTGCTTATGAAATCCACTACTTCAACTTGGATGGTAATAAGGAAAATGAACTAGCACGCTCATTTTTTGAATCAAATCAGATTATCCAACATTAATCATTTACCATCCATGATTCTAAAAATCCTATTATATGTGAGGTGAATCCTGAACCAATGTGTTTATCTTATCCCAATGGAAGTGATGTTTGTGAAATTTATTCCATAATTAATAAATTGATCATTGGTGAGGTTTAAATTGATCATTCTTTTGAAAAAAACATTGATATTAATGATCTAGAAAAAGATATTCAATATCATATCCCCTTTGATCCTCATTACCTTACATTGGAAAGTGATGAAATAAATGAGTTGAAAATAACTGGGATCTCATACTATGATTTCATATTGTCTAAACTACACATAAATACACCATTATAATTGAAGCATCTTCCTGAATTTCCAAGCATAGAAAAATAGAACATTGTGGGTACCATAATTACTAAAGTTTAAGACCAAAGGGAGGATCCCCATGTTCCATTTCCACCACCATTTAATTACTATCACATCAAACAACTGATCCTCCAAAAGGATAAGTTTTTATGGAAGCACATTGGAGTTAAGAAAATAAGGTGGCCACATTGGACTATGGTCAGTCCACTGCCATTGTCCAACTGTAGAAAAAATAAATACAACACTTCTTGGGAGGAAACCCATGTTTTATTCTACTTTTATGGAATTTTAATTTCATTTTAGTTTTTCATTAAATAATTAATGAATTTTGTTTTTGACTCTCTTTTAGTTAATGGAAATTTTCTAAATCATCACCAAAGAATATACAAGCCCTATGAACCACATATAATTCCACCATACTACTACTAGTTGGATATGATGACACAAAAAACCTAAACTAGGTGGAACCTCTTTCCCATTTAACTATCTCTCCCTCGCTTCATCCTCTCTATCTCTCTCTATGTCTCTCTCTTTTCCCTCTCTTACTCTAATTTTTTAACCGCTTTCTTCATCAAACCATTTTCACCTAATTATATTTTTTTTGGGTGTGTATTTAAACAATAAATAAAATAAAACTAAAAAAACTAAAAAAATATAAAAAAAGTCATAATTACTCATAATTAAATTTTGATATTTTTTACAACCTTTTTGGGGAGTCCAATAACTTGTTTTTATCTCAAAAATTTTGTATTTTCATCATAATTTTGGATAAATAATTTTGGGTCATGATAAAAATTTAAATGATTAATTTTTAATTTGGAAAATTATTCTTCCCCTACCGTGAGAAATAAAAATTATCTTTCATTCCAAGGTTACCTATGGCCATATTTTCACATTGTGTATTTTTCACCCCCAATTGTGAGCCCTTAGTTTGTGAACCTTAAAATTAAATTTCCTAATTTGGTGTGCATTAATATGATAAAGTCATTTTATAAACCACATGAGAATCAAAATAGAAAAATATCCTCCCATTACCCTTACATTAATACTCCTTTTGAAAGCCCATTCGAGTCTATGGAAACCCTTTTTTATAGCCACATTACAAGCCCAAAACCTTGTCCCAAGCAATATCTACATATATTTTTATTGTATAGTTTATTTAACTCTAAGTGTGGGAGAATATATTTAATTTTGGGTATTATTTTCTTTATTTTCAATGTGTCATCATATTATTGAGGGAAAAAATTCATTTAAGTGTGGGGGAGAGGTTTTTATTCAGTGAAGTTTGAAATATATTTATGTTTATGATATCTTGTAAAAATGATACTAAAAAGTGTTAAAAAAATTAAAAAAATGAAAAAAAGAATGGATTGTGTCTTGGGAGGTTCAAAAATCACTCTTTCTCAAACTTTGATATTGTTATAACTCTTAAAATTAGTTTCTTGAGGAGATAAAACAAGGTTTGGGAGATGAGTGTGAGATTTGTTTCAAGCTCAACATTCCAAAAAATAAAAAGAAAAAAAGAAAACTTGCATCATATTTTCTAGTGTTGCTGGGAGAAGTTTTGGGTTTTTGTATATATTTCATCATTTCATCCCCTTAAAATTTTCTCCCCCTCTTTTCTTAATTCACAATTTCATTCCCTTGTAAATATGTGTTTCTAATTCCATCCATGTTTCATTTCAATAAAATTGTGAATTGCTTTTTCTATGTTGGTGTTTTACCACCTCTTTTTCAATATTTTTAAAAATTATTTTCCTACTATCCCATAGCCACTGAAAATCACCTTAAAATACCTATTTATTATTTTGTAATTTATTATATGGAATGGAATCTGAGAGATATTTCAACCTCTATGGTTTTCAATTTTGTATGGTGAATGAGTGAACCTCTAGAAATAAATTTTTATCATCTTGAGAGGAGTAAGTTCTAAGTGCCAAATTTTCAATTTCTAATTTTAATCATGAAAAATGAATTGTTTTTGGAACATTATTACTGTAATTTTTTTTGTGGAATTATTTATGGATGAGTGAACTAGTCTAGACCCCCCCTGATTGGTGAAGATATAATTTTAATATTTATTGGCGAGTGAAAATGATTTAGTTATGTTTTTATATTTTTTGTACATGAGGACATGCACAAGAATAAGTGTAGTGGATTTGATTTTATTCACTTATTAATTTTTTTATTTAATCCCTTTACTCACTTTCAATGAAAAGTTCATAATTGGTGTGAAATACTCATGTTTTAATACTAAATATAATTTTTGAGAATTATTTTAATTAATCCAATTGAGTCAGCTTACTATTTTAATTATAACTCTCACCCTAATTATCAAAATTGTGTGATTATTGATTTTAAGGTTTCCTTATTCAATTTACTAAAAATAATTAAACTGAATGCTCATCCAATTCGTCCATTTAAAGGGTCATATAGACCACACAAGAAGGAAAAAAGAATATGTCAAAGAATTTGGACAAGCTATGAAGATAGAATTTATGGGATCAATCAAGATGAAAAAATTTAATGAAAATACAGATCATGTTATTTATTATCCGAAGTAATAATTTATAAAAATTTCAAGGCCCAAATCAACCAATAAGGGGCCCAATTGATCCATGAAATTCCATCCCACCATTCTATCTGGGATTTAAAAGCAGTATAAAATCCTTGAATTTTCTCCTAATACAAACATAAAATTGTGCTAATATTTTTCATTATGAAATACAATAAATAGTATCCCAAATTTTTAGAATAAATGGTTCATATATAAAGTAATCTTAATAGACATAAATGCATTCACATTTAGACTATGGAAAAGTTTAACACAAAAATGGTCAGGAGAACATTGTTTACTTAAACAACCATAACTTTGGATAAAAAAGTCAAATGGATTCCAAATTTAGAGGGTGTACTATAAAAATCCATATTTAAATAATTTAATAATAATATTTCTCCATATTAATATTTCTATATTTCCAAATTGGTGAGACAATTAGAGGGGCAATTTTGGAATGCAAACAGTCCACCACCTTGGGCTATAAATACATTATCCTATTCTCCTTAAAAGGGGTTGGAATTTAAGAGTATAGGAGGATACATTGGAATGAAAAAAGACTTTAAAAATCCTGGAAGGACCTCCCAAACTCACGTTTTCACTTGATATACCTTTCCTCCCCTCTCTGTTTTCATGCTATTTTTCATTTTATTCATTTGTAATCATGTAAGTTTGATTTAATGTAAATTGAATTTTAATGCATGTTTCTTCTTCATCATCTCTTATTCTCATCCACCTTACGTTTCATAATATTAATTTTCTTAAAATATTTTAAATAAATCAAAATAAAACCTTTCATGTTTTGTTTTCTCATTTAATTTGATGTCCATTTTAACTTTGTTCACTGCTCGTGTGTGTGTTAAACACACAACTCTTTTCTTGTATCATTATTTTTATTATATTTTTAACTCATCACCATAAAAATCACAAACCAAATTACTAAAAATCTCAATGTTTAAGTAAATATCCCATTGGGGCAGGTCATAATTTGGGGATGTTAAGCGATTGAGATATTTTTCTCGATTAATATTCTTTAAATTAATATTGTGTTTGTTGAACTTAAAATGTCATGAATTAATGACATGTTTTGTTTGAAATATGTATTCCATGGATTATTGTAACCTAAAGTAAACATGTGTTCATTAAATATTGAACCTTCCATCAATAATAATTGATTAAGATCAATACCCTAGTTGAGGTTTTGATTAAATCCAACACATTTTGGAATTATGACAAAAAATCATCTTATGAAGTGGATGTTAATTTAATGAAATATATAGAAAATCTCAAGGATATCACAATCTAAAATCCTCAATGATGAACTCACCCCAATAATAATTAATTTGGTAAATCAATATTCACTAATCAATCATTTCATATAATATCTACAAACAATCCCCCTTTCAAAAGATAAATCAATTAAAAGCAATCGACTATAAAAAAAGTACCATCACCGAGGATTCGACCTGAGTGCTGATATACACATTAACAGAGCACTGGACCTTTGAACTATTGATAGGTTACAATGGAACGTGCTTCATCTACCATTATGAATATGATGAGGAGTGTTTCCCTTGAGAGAGAGAAAAATTAATAAAGGTGAAGTTTTAGCAAGAAAAATTATTTCAGTGGGTGTTAAATCTAATAATTATAGAATATGCCTAAAGATCATGTCATTATAAAAGGTATGTTTTATTCATAATATAGAATCATTGGTTATCAAAAATAATAAAATTAACACAAAGTGGGATTAATTTATTTAATAAATAATATAATAAAATTGGAATTAATGGAAGTTCCCAAAGTCTAATTATCCTACTTGTTGCACTTGAATATTTTTGATATCTTTATTGAAGTGAGTGCTAGATTTTCAGGTTGATTGTTCTCACAATTATTTCATATCAAATTTAGTATCTTCATCCTAGAGTAAGAGTTTATATACCTTGAGGATAAGTATATGTGTTCTCATTTCATGTGGTATTGAGATCACCTGGTTAAAGAAAACTTTGTTATCTAAATAAAATCCTCTTATTTTATACATAGAGCATGGATCACATAGAATTAGAGTGAAATGATAGAATGTACATTTCTTATGTATGGGATGATATAATTTTCCTATGAAATTTTTATTTATTTTAAAAAATGGGTAGATTAAGTGAAATGAAAGTTTTAAAAAGTAAATGGAAGAGATCCAAAGATTGACACATTCAATTTTAAAGAACTTTGAAGGAATTTATAATAAATACAAAGGGGGGGGGGGGGGATTATTGATCCCACTTTTTGTATGATTTTTATTTGTTTTAAATGGGTTTTATTGGTTATAAATGGTGGTCAATGAAATATGAATCTATTTCATTGATGTTAATATGGTGAAGAAGTTAGAAAGAAGTTACTTGAAGTATAGGTGAAGTATCCAAGATATTAAAGCTTAATAATAAAGATAAATATAGCTTTGATGAATGGATAAAGAAGATATACTCAATTAATATGTTCTTAAATAAGTACTTTTGAGGAATTTGAGTTTCTAAATATAACGATTGTTGAACTGGTATTTAGTTTAGAATAATTTTTTTTCGCTAAGTGCTTTGACTTGATACATTGTTTACAATAATAAAGAAGATGAGAAGATTGATGATTTAATGAAGAAGAGATATTTTTAATTGATATTTCAAAAGTAAAGGAGGAATATGAAGAACATGAAAATATTTATTTTCATGAATAATAGTTTTAAGAAGATAATGAAGAATAATATGGCCATGCAATATAAACTTTATTACAATAGTAGTTTTGAATATCATTAAAGATCATGAAAAATGAATATTATATTTTCATGGTGTATATTTGAGAAAGTATTGTAAATTTATGTTGAAGAATTATGAAAACTATTTATGGGATTTTATTCAAAAAATTAGGGCTAACCATAACCACCAAAGGAAGCCGGCTGAACCATATATGGGGAGCAAGGCTCAACTCATGTGGGTGCCAACCCGTCTATGGGAAACCATGGTGGAAATAACCCAGAGAGGTGGGGGGAGAATGGGATTGCTGAGTGACCATAGGGATAACACAGGATGTGTACATAGAACATGAAAGGGTTCCCATGGACCTTGAAGGTTTGCCACAAACCATGTGGGCATGTGATGCAGTGTATCTAGGCACCGACCCTGATACTGACTCAAGAAAGTGGCGGACACTGAAATACTTATTAAGAAGTTCCAGATCATGTGAAGATTCAATGTGGGATTATATTAAAATGATCAATTTTCATTAATTAAAAAACATAAAAAATTTAATATGGACTGTATGATTCACTTTATCCAATTCATACAATCATTTAACTGATTATCTTCTTCCTCCAGCCTAATTGAAGGATATCTATATGATATATATTTTTTTATGCCTTGAATTTTGAGTATTAAACCAAGATAAATATAATAATAATTTGATACATGGAGGATTTGGAACCACATTCATGATTGTTTCCATGTGTTTATAACTTTTTTACTTGAAGACCAAGGATTGACCAAATTCAAATGAAGTTGCGGAGGCTGTTTGTGAATCTGATATGCATGGATAAATTTTGAGCTTATAATATGCGATGGAGAACAAGTTTATAATTTCATGTATGTGTGAACATCACCATAAAGAGAGACTGAACGTGTAAAAAATAAAACCATGAATATTGAAATCAAATAACCCATATTTGAAGAATAAAATGTTGGGATGTTCTATAATTCAAAGACTTTATTCACACCACATATTTTTTAGGAATTGAGTTTGGTGAATCTCAACAGTGCAAGGAAGTGGTACTAACTATAAATAATGATGCACTAAGGTGAGAGAGATTCTATTTCTCATGATATATATTAGAGATCATGTTTTTTTAAAAAGACCATCTCCGTGCTTCTTTTACATGAAGAAGTAGACTGTTCCACAAATCTTCTAGGCAACACGAAGAAGGGGAGTTCTGTGAACCTCCTTGGTTATGTGAAGAAGAAAAACACAAATATTTTATGAAGGAGAACTATAGACACATGACTTGTGTTAACAAACTCTATTTATGCTTCATGAAGGATAGTTCCATGAGATAGTGATTGTGTATTATACCCCCACTTTGTTATGTGAAGAGAAAATTGCACATGTACTCTGTTGATAAATAAGATATAGTGAGTATCAAAAATTGTTTGTGTTGTGAAAAAGAGGAGGAAAATAAATATACTCAGCACAAAAGTCTTATGAATGAGAACTAAGGTGTTATATATTTGAACAATGTACATATAAGTAGATTGATTGAAGAAGGAAAAAGAGGCAGTGAACATAAAAAGATAGTATGTGCATATATAATAGTTTGCATGAAGGAAAGTGAAATGAGGAGGAAAAATAAGTGAACATTTAAGTTGTGCATGCATGGTAATTAGAATGATAATTCATGAATAAAATATGAACAAAACATACATTGATAATAAAAGAAAGTAATCGAGTTCACAAGGAGTTTTGATGATAATGGAATTCATAATTCAAATACATGAATAAGATAATGTTGCATGTTAAATGTAGTATATTTAGTGGTTTAAAAATATTTAACTACCCAAATAATGAAAAAGAATATTTGATATAATAAAAATTGCTATTATTATTGTGTATCAAAGAAATAAAATACGACACTGCTATACTATTATATATTATTGTGTGTCAAATACCACAAGAAGAATAAAAGGGTGTCCAATATATATTTAGTTATTTAGGATAGATTAATTGTGATGATTCTAATCTGATATTTAATTGTTTTAATAATCAAAAAATAGGTTTTTGATTCTAGAGAGAAAGAAGGAAAACCGGTGAAGATTGTTTTTCACTAAAGAAGAAGAAGAAGAGAAAAAGAGTCAGTGACCAGATTATTATCTATTAATTATCATATTTATCAAAGAATAATTATGAGATTCTAATTCCATAACATATTCATATTATTGTGACTGAATTTAGAATAATAAAAAAGATAAAATTTCAGTTTTCTATTGTGAAGAAAAAAAGAGTTAATTGCTTACTACTGTGAAAGTAACAAGAGAATAAGTTAGTAGAAGAAAAAAGAAGCACTTTGAGTAGTTAACCTTATAAAAACATTGTGTGGTATCTTTTACTGTTTTCATATACTTGCATGCGATAAGAAAAACAGAACAGGAGAATCAAGATCCTAATATCACTAAGAGTTAAAGGGATAAAACTTATAATTGGTGAAAATTTTCCCAACAATGATTCAACCCACTCTCAGTGTTGAGCATATCCAAAAATTTTCCACTCTAGTGGCATGAAGATAACAATGTTTCTAGCATACAATCATTTTAAATGACTCATGATCATTATTTTGGCATGGAGCTGAATCACGTATGACTGGAGTTTTGGGGATAATTGGTTAGAAAAAAACCACTTAGTTTTGATTTGAATGATTTTATACTTGTTATGAATTTTTTATGTTCATGTAATACACCTTTTATACTTGATACCACTTGGTTAAGGAAACATTAGTGGTGTACTACTGAGTCTTGTGATCACAACCTACTCAGGCATCTTTGTTTGCTTGTAGATTTCATGACTAGAGACCTAGTAAAGGGAAAGGGCCCTATAGTGGATGGATGATTAGATGGGAATGTAGTTTCTAGAAGACCAGGATGGACTCTAGAGGACTTGCTGTTTACTATTTATTTACATTCACTTATTACTATGTTTTTATTGTCATTATGGGAGCTATTTATTACTTATATGACATGTATGCCCTTTTTCATTCTTTAGTTTCTTCTTATTACTATGATTATTTATTATATTGTATATGTTTTATTATTGATCCTATAATATGACATCATGGCATCATGAGATAATATCAATAACACAAAATTCAACATGTGAATTATATCAAACATGGAATATTTATATTCTAACAATACTCATAGAAAAAATATCATAACAGGTCTCATGGTCTACACACCCACACCCACATGAAATCACAAGTCAGGAATGATTATAAAATATTCCAACACATCACTTATAATAAGAAAACATGTTTAAAAAAATCCCCAAGAGGTAGGGAACTTCCTACATCATGGTTGTCAACATCAACGTCAAGGTTTATCAAAGGTTTCATCACCTGAACCATGTTCTCACACCAATCAGAGCATGATCACATGTTAAGTACTACTAGAAGTAATTCCAATATAATATTACAAGGGTTATATTGTAAGGAAAAGAGAAATAAGCCAAAGGGTAGAACTAATTCTTTCCTAAGGTTAATTTTCAGAAGACTTAAAGCTTAGTTGGAAGGTATTATAGAAATATGGAAGGCTCCATGACACAAGAAGGGTACTATGGCATAAAGGTTTACCAGAAACAATCACCATGATGTAGAATGAATAGGTGTGATATAGTAATGAACAAATATGATGTAGAACAAGGTACTGAAGTGTGGGTAAAACTAGAAGTTGACCTCCACAATGGAAAATGGTAAATTGTGGCATGGAATAAATATGGAAGTCAACCTCTATGGTTAAATAAGGAGGAATTCATCATAGAACCACACAAAATCTCAAAATAATATAGTGTGAGGATGAGTGCTACGACATGGAGTTGTTTCTGTATCCCTTTAGAGCTCTAGAACAATGCCATAGTGAGGAATGAAAAAGGTAATTTTAGGGTTTTATTTCATGTGAAACCCCCTCATTTAAGACTTCCAAATTTCACCTCTTTAATTCCAAATTGAAGGCCCCTAATCGATTGAAAAAAAAATACTTGAATAAAATTCATAACACCCTATTAATAGGATTAACTCTCATAGATCGAGCATTGGATGAATGACTGGACCAACTATTTGAAACTGATGTAGATAAAGGCTCTTTGGTATGGTCCAAGACACCATGGTACAACCATCAAAATCTACCCTCCATGGAGAAGTCTATGGTAGAAATTCCATAAACTAGAACCTCCATGGTGTAACCCTTTCCTCTATGGTGTGACCTCAACTCCAAAGTAAAACTAAAATTCAACCACATCTACCACATCATGATTCCATCGATTTTGGATAGAAAGTTTACAAAAAAACACATAAAATATTCCTTAATCTTCTAAAATCCCAAAAGCCTTTACCCAACATGAATAAAATAAAAAAAGGGAGGAATAATGGAAACAAGTATTTTTATTAAGGGAAAATAATTTAGGGCTTCACAATTCTCCCCCTCTAAAAAACTTCTCATCCCCAAGAAGTGTATCTAGGGTTCCTATTCAAAAAACTTAGGCAATAGAGCTTGAACATCAACCTCACACTCCCAAGTATCCTCCTGGACCCAAACACATGATATGTGGGTAATATCCCACCATTTCACCACTAGATATCTATACCCAGCTAACATAAACCTCACCACCTCACTATGATTCCTTTCATTTTCTTGTATAAAAAAACAATACAAGGTATACACACCATTGAAGGGGTGTGAAGGGTGTGATATATAAATGCTCAGTATGATCCTACTCCAATGTTCCATATCAAGTCTCTGTATAATAATCCCAATAAGATCAATTTAAATAAAAACAAGTCATAGCAAGAAGTTAAGAAGTTTTTATATAAAATCATGGTATACAATTTACCCTCTTTCCACAGTTCCAAAAAAAATCTAGGTAAAATAGTTTCAAAGTACAATTCCCAAATCATTTTTATTTTATCAAAACAGGTGTATCAAATCCAAGTAAAATAGAACAAATCCAAAAACACAATGGTAAAATTGTAACAGGTTGGAAATTTATTCTATCTTTAATAAAAGATATTTTTTTCATAATGTTTATTTTATTATATTTCACAATGGAAGTACAGAGAAATACTGTTAAAAAAAAGAAATATTATATGTCATATATTAATACAAATTACTACAACTAAGAATAATATAAGGATTTAAAGACTAAAGAATATTTCCCACGCAATGTTATACTATATAGGATCGAACTCTCCCAAGAAGATTAAACCTACAATGAAATATATTAAAAGAAAAATAAATTTTAGGAATATAATTGAAATTATCAAAGGAATAATAAAAAACTATTGGAATTGAGTATTAAATGTTGAATAATGGTGGAGTATATATAGATTATAAAGGTAAAAGTGACCATTGGAATCTAACCATTACTTGTCCTTTAGCATATAAGACCATTAGTCAATATAACCATTTCTCAATATGATTGTTGGGTATTATGGTCATTGGTAACAATTTTAATAATATAATTAGTGTTTATAAATGGTAATAAAAAATGATAATTGATGCGGAAAAGAAATTTTTTTGACCTTAACTAATGGAGTCATAAATTTTGAATCACATTTGTTAGAATTTGGTAGGGAGATACCATCACTGAGGTTCATACTTAACCAAGTCAAAGTAGAGATTAAATAAGTGAGGATTGGACAAAATCAACTATAAGATAAGTTCAAGTTAGTGGAGATCACCACTATTTCAATGTTAGCTAAGCCACCCCATCAAACTACCACCGTCAAACACCTTACCGCTAGGGTATATTCCAGTGTAATAAGGGGTTATGTATCTAGACATATCATAAAATTTTAATTTCATTTGAATAAATAAAATATTTATCTTTAAAATACATGTCACGACCTAACCCTACTCACGCTCGAGCCGCAACTACCCTAAGCCCGCCTCCATAGGCCAGGGGTTGGCGACCAGCGCTGAAGGCACAACAACTCGGTGAGGCCTTTGCCTAAGTAACTGTACACACACACACAACACACTCAATGAAAAAGTGCAGAGTAAAAGAAAGGACAAGCAGAGTAAAAGAACAACTATTATATATATATAAACCACAGATGTGCATCGACCTCTAAACAGTACAAGTTGAAAGTAAACTGAAAAGAAAAGGGGCAAAACACGCGCCCAACCAAAAAGTCCCACAACCCGACAACAGGTAAACAAAGAAAACAACTGGAAGGGTCCCCCACCTGGAACCCGAATCTGACCACCACACGTGGTCCAAGAACCCAAGGTCCTAAGCTCTGCTGAAGTCACAACCATCCTGTCCGTCGTCTGCAAGGGAACACCAAGTGCGGGCAAATCCCAAGAAGGGGTGAGTATAAAAATACTCAGTAGGATACCCCAAAGGCTCGAGGGAGCAACAAAGGAGGTACCGAAGGGTGAGCAGTAGAGAGAATAGGGGAAAAGAATAGAAGTACAATAGAGATTTTAGTAAATAGTATAGTAAAGAGTCCAACTCAACCCAACAAGAGAAAGGATGTAGACTTGTGCAGACACAAGGAGCTGGAAACGTTGAGAAGATGAACTTCTCGTCGAGTCTTTGCTACCTATAGTAGGAGAGTAGACTCATCTAACCATGATAATCTTGACACAGAAAGCACGAGGCATACCCCACGCGTCTTTTCCTCTCCTAGAAGGAGAATAACCAAAACCCAAGAAACGGGTATCGGAAACAAGGTATATACAAAACCATATGCTTTGTCAAGAAGCCCGTACAAGACCATAAGGGGATCTCCATCCCGTAGATCAGCCCAAGAAAAGTGAGTCACCAACAGTCCTAGAAGTAAATACCATCAATTCCCATCATCACACATGTCTGCCCCGAACTACAAGTCAAGGGGCTCAAATCACCTCACCTCGACACTATCAGCTTTGGGCGGCACTGACTCGCCCGATCGGTTTTAGGTCACGTCACAAGGACGTGTCTCAGTGGGGGAAAGCGCCCCTCTACTTGAGAGTTCTAGGTTAAGAAAACCACACCTCATCACTGCCCCACAATCGAGAGGTATCCTCGAAGTCAGGGTCGTTCCATCACTGACCCATACAACCAAGGGTCCTGCTTCGGTAATCACGGAGGAAAGCCACAGACTAGCCTAGTAGAAAGGACTGAGTCTGGAATGTTAATGAGTGTCCCACTGCCCAACCCTGCTGGAGGGTAATTCATAATATGATATCGGGTGACCCACTGCCCAACCCTGCTGGAGGGTAAACCCTAATACATCATCAGGCGACCCACTACCCAGCCCCGCTAGAGGGTAGAACTGGAATAAGTCGACAGGAGACCCACTGCCCAGCCTTGCTGGATGGTAGACCTGGAACTAGATGACGGATGACCCACTTCCCAGCCCTACTGGAGGGTAGACTCTAAGAGGTCGTCGGGTGACCCACTACCCAGTCTCTGCTGGAGGGTAGACCTTAAGAGTGTCGGGTGACCCACTGCCCAGTCTCTGTTGAAGGGTATACCCTAAGAGTGTCAGGTGACCCACTGCCCAGTCTCTGCTGGAGGGTAGACTCTAAGAGTTTCGGGTGACCCACTGCCCAGTCTCTGCTGGAGGGTAGACCCTAAGAGTGTCAGGTGACCCACTGCCCAGTCTCTACTGGAGGTTAAACCCTAGAAGTCAGTGAGAAACCCACTGCCCATTCCCTACTGGAGGGTAAACCCGAAGAAGTCGATAAGCGACCCACTGCCAAGTCTCTGCTGGTGGGTAAACCCAAAACTGCTCTGGCCATCCCCACTGGAGGGTACAACACTGACCAATCGAACACAGAGTGGGTATCACACAACCATTTGACTCCGGAACAAGACCAGGGTAAACCACTCAACCCTGCTAATCTAAACCATCAATCACAGAGCCGGGGGAAAAACTCAACCCCGCTGGTCAACAAACGAGAACCGAGGGACCCTCTACGTCGCGAGAGGTCAAAGGTACGCAAAGTAGAACACGACACACACATGGGGCCCACACGACATGTGGCCCCAAGTCAATCCCCAACCAAGCGCACAAACAGTCTCAGGTACAAACCACACGTACCTCCAAGCGCTCCCGTATACTCCCAGAGTATACCTCATTTTCAGCCCAAGGGCTATCATGCACACGACACCCAACGTCAATGCGAAGGTGTGACATAAAATCTCCAACTTACCACCTCAACGACTAGGGCACGACCAACCACATCTATTCAAGCATTACTTCACTCACACAGGAGTGCACAAAATCACACGCTAAGGGTCCGCTATAAACACAGTAGAAGAACCGCCCCCAGGGCACCTTCACATTTACACATTTAATAAGATTGCGTAAGAGGCTCCGCTCACCTAAACAGATCACACCGTTGTAATCCTCATGGAAAAACATGCGAGATCGACTACTCACACGCCTCTAATGGATATCCGAAGAAAAAGTCATCCAACACCACTTTACGCCTGAACAACATCCCGTGATTCCAAGCCTCGGCCCCGAAAACAGTCGGGCACATCGCACCATTACGATCCCCTCAGGAAAACACGTCAAAAGGACTGCTCACTTGAGCGCAACAAATATCCAGAGAAAAATATGCATTCCGGCGCACTGCACACGAGCAGAGCTTTGTGGGACCCACAACCCAGTCCCGAAACACAACGAACGGATCACACCGTTGTGATCCTCTCGAAAAAGTACACAAAATGGACTATTCACCTATCCAAAACGGTCACCCGGTGATAGAGATGGAAAATCACCGTCAACACTCAAACGACCCTCATGGGGCCCGTACCATCGTGCAGAATTAGGGTGGGAGGATTTCACCATTGCAATCACCTCAGAAAAACATCCAGAATCGACTGCTCGCACGCCCCGAACAGACGCCCGATGAGAAAGTCGTAAAAAGCTGTCCGCAGCTCGAAAGACGGGCCGTGGGGCCTGTGCCTCAACTTCGGCCTCAATTCCTGAAACCACCCTGGAAAGCTCCGTCTCGGTGCCAGGGTTCCAACGCCACTAACGGCGCTCAAAACAGACGTCGGATGTGTCCGCGCCGCTCAAAACAAGAATTCCCGGGAAGTCCGCTTAGCTTCCTTACGCACGTGATGTGCCACCGAGGCCCCCTTCTTGGGAATTTTAATTGCCTGGGACCATCTCAAAAAGACTGCCTCGCTTTCATGTCCGTGCTACCGTAGACGGTGCTTAAAACTGACGCCAGTAGCTCGAAATACGGGCGTCCAAAGTAGGAGGGAAAAAAACCCCTTGGGCCGGACCGGCCCGCGGCGCAGCCGCGGGTCTGGTTCACTCTGCCATGGCCAGCTGACCGCGGCCCGCTGTCACCGACCGGCCGACATGTCCTGTCCCTTTTCCCCACAGCGACCCACGTTACGCGGGTCGCGGTCGTGCCGCACGGGGCCGCGCGCCTCGCGACCCCCTCCCCCCTTGTGCCCTACACCGGCGAAGCGCCGCCCGGCCGGCCGGATGGACGGCCTCCTATGCCGCCACCGTCTCGGACCGCCCCACGCTGAGGAGCCACCGCCGAGCCCGCCACCTGTTGGAGCCACCGCTTAGAGCCGCTCCGCCGCCGGAGCTTGCCGGACCGCCCTGCCGACCGCCAGAAACACCTCCAAAACCCGCATATCTTCGTCGGACCGCTGTAGACGCCTCAAAGTTCGGAATTCAAATCCTTAACAAGCGTCGGAAACCCCAAATAACACAATACATGATCATGGGCTCAAATTAGAAATCGGGCAGAAATTCGACACAACAATTTGAGATCCAAGTATGCGGGAAATTCAAAACTAAGAACAAAACCTCCTACCTCGAAGGGCGTAGCCCGAAGCTTCACGCGGGGTTCGCCGGAGCTGCCTCGCCGGAGATGTAAAGGAGAGGAGGAGAAGTTGAGGGTGAGAGGGCTTCGCCAGGGGGTGAACAAGGGAGGGGGAAGGGGAGAAGGGTTTAAATAAAAATTAAAAATTTTAATTAATTTAAACCCATAATTTAACTCGCATCCGAAACTCTCAGCGGGGTCGAGGTTAAGCCTCCCCTGGAGTAATCACCACCTCCTGAGCACAATGGTGGTCTCATAATTTTAATCCGAGACCCCATTCGAATGTTATAAAAATGAACGTCCGAGGCTGCCAAATTACGAAAACGCCCCTAGGGCCATTTTTCACTGACAGCCCGCGCCCGCAAAACTTACACCCCTCCTAGGGTAAACGACACGCTTTAAACTCAACGGTGACCTCAGTTTTCCAATACGAGCCACTGTTTAAGAGATACTTGAGCTTCACCCTTAAACGAATAAATTAATTAATTTAATTATCCATCTAACGTTCCAAAAGCGGGAGAGGGGTCCAAACGTCCTGAACCGAGAAGTTTTATGTCATTCCTAGGGTAAAAACCCCATTCCGGACCCATCCGTACACTCAGATCTCTGATCTGGATCACCGTTTAGGAGTTATCCCATTTATTTGGCGTTCCCAGTGTGAACGCACTGAAAAATTAATTCCGGCCACTCTAGGGATCGAAATCGCACACCGTCTGAAGGAGCTGCTTTGGAATATCATCAAGAATATTCCAAAGTCTTTCTCAGCAAAAACCAGGTTCTTAAATCATTCCCTACTTCATGATTTTCGTCCCCAAAAAGCAAAACTAGGGAACAGCTCAGGGTACTAAGCCTGCACCTGGCTCTCCCGTACCCAGATGAAATCTTTCACAGCACTGCATCACCGCACACAGACCAAAGGATTTGATCTGTTCACATGAGGTCGGCCCTTGCCGATGTGGTGAATAGGAGCACACACACTTCTCTTCAGGTAAACCATGTAGGAGACATTGTGCACCCACTCCAGGCTTTAGGGTTAGGGCAAGGTGGTAGGGAACCTCGCCATCCCTTTGCACGGTCTCAAACGGCCCGAAGGCTCTCGGGGGTAGTTCACCGCCCCGACCGAACCTCCACGTCACACGCCGCGACTGGAATCACCGACCGCACCTAGAACAAGGCCTGGTGATTCCCTCCTTCATAATATCCATATGGTGAAACACCCAAGGATATCTGGTCACGCAAGGTTTCACAGTCTATTTCCCACAACCAAGACTTTCTTACATGATCGAAAGGCGAAGGAGTAGACACCATAGACCAGAGAAAAAGGCCCCACACCTTTTACCTTACCAACACAGGGTTACACCGACGCCCCGCGCCACCCTGGTAACAACTCAAACAAGGAGCCAGGAGAAAAACATTTCACACACAGAGTCTATCAAATCTACTACAAAAGTAGAAGAGCGGTAGAGCGTACCTATTACCACCTCATGATCTGTAGGATCATAGACATCCAAAGCTCGCGGCTCTCCGCGATCCCAACTTTCAGCTCCCGGAGCCTGACGTGAATCGCCTAGCGGTGATGGGGAGACCTCGTAAGATCGTCCCCCACTACCAACTCCTCCTGCTCCTCTGCTAACACCACCTCTCTAGGTACTACTCTGATCACAGCACTACCTCCGTCGTGGTGGTGCACCTGCTTCCTGTCCGAAGCTCTCCGCATGCCTGGTCGTCCAGTCCTGTGCCAGGTGACCTCGCCCATCGCAAGCATAGCACCAAATCTCTCTGGGCTGCACTGGTGCCCTCCGGATACACTGTGGTGTACGACCATGCCCTTGAGTTCGGTTGTCAGAAAGCCACCTGCGTCGAGGTTCTGCTTGCCGACGCCCGCTAGCTGCGATAGACGTCTCGGCTCCAAAGTGTCTGCTGCCACCACCAACTCTAGAACATGACAGGAAGCTCTCTGTCACCATCGCCTGCTCTAGCACCCCGAAATATGTGGAAATTCCCAAGGGTACTATGACAGCACGAATATAGGAGACCCTGCTCAAACTTCTGTGCTCGGATGTTTTCGTCATGGACCAAGTCCGGGTAAAAGCGTGCACGTTCTGCGAAACTAGCTGCGTACTCGGCCATCTTCATCCCTCCCTATTGAAACTGCAGGAGCTCTTGAATCTGAAAGGAGCGCAAGAAGGAGGGGAAAAACTCATCATGGAACAACAACTGAAAGTTGCCCCAAGAAAGCGATGACTCATCAAGAAACTGAGTCCCCGGACTCTACCAACGCCAAGCTACTCCAGGAAAAAGGGTGGCTGCCAAAGACACTATTTGATCTGTCGGCATCTGCACAAGCCTGAAAAGGCTAACCACTTCCTCTAGCCAAACCTCTATTACCTGAGGGTCTGACTCACCACTGAACCTTAGCGGTCTCTGCCGCTGGAACTCACGGAGCGCGCTCAACCTGCGCTCAAGCCCCGCCTGCTCTTCTGAAGCTGTCTGCTGCTCAACAGGTGGGGGTGCTGCTACCGGCCCACTTTGAGAAAGGGGCTCACATGATGGGTCCTGGACTGTGGCCTCGTAGCTCATAGGGTCTTCGTCATGTACCAAAGCTGGTATCCTGGCTGTCTATCTTTGTGGAGACATCCTGAATATTATCAAGGAGTGCCGCGGTCAGATGAGCATATATGTATATACCAATAACAACAACTATGGGGAACTGACTCAAGAAGGATAGTCAAAGACTCAATTCTATGTGATAAACAAACCAATTTTTTCCTGCAACAAGTGTCTCAGCATGCCGAGTCGACAAGCGGTTTATCAAGGTCCTGGTGAATGGATATGTCGGCCACCGCACCATCACTGGACTCCCTGGCCTGAGAGCTGCTCTCGAGACACGTTAACCTCGTTTCCCTAAATCCCAACCAATTAATTTTACTTTAGGGACGTCCGAACAACGTCCCAAGGAACCAACCAGCTTTGATACCACTTTTTCACGACTCGACCCTACTCGGGATGGAGCCGCAACTACCCCAAGCCCACCTCCATAAGCCAGGGGCTAGCGACTAGCGCCGAAGGCACAACAACTCGGGGAGGCCTTTGCCTAAGTACCTGTACACACACACGGAACACACTCAATGAAAAAGTGCAAAGTAAAAGAAAGGAAAAGAAGAGTAAAAAAACAACTGTTATATATATATAAACCACATATGTGCATCGACCTCTAAACAGCACAAGCTAAAAGTAAACTAAAAAGAAAAGGGGCAAAACACGCGCCCAACCAAAAAGTACCACAACCCGACAACAGGCAAACAAAGAAAACAAATGGAAGGGTCCCCCACCTGGAACCCGACTCCGACCACTGCACACAGTCCAAGCTCCCAAGCTCCTAAGCTCTACTAAAGTCACGACCATCCTGTCCGTCATCTGCAAGGGCACACCAAGTGCAGGCAAAGCCCAAGAAGGGGTGAGTATAAAAATACTCAGTAGGATACCCCAAAGGCTTGAGGGAGCAACAAAGGAGGTACCGAAGGGTGAGCAGTAGAGAGAACAAGGGAAAAGAACAGAAGTACAATTGAGAGTGCAGTAAAGAGTAAAATAAAGAGTCCAGCTCAACCCAACAAGAGAAAGGAGGTAGACTCGTCCAGACACAAGGAGCTGGAAATGGTGAGAAGATGAACTTCCCGTTGAGTCTTTGCTACCTATAGCAGGAGAGTATACTCGTCCAACCACAAGAATCTAGACATGGAAAGCACGTGGCATACCCCATGCGTCTTTTCCTCTCCTAGAAGGAGAGTAACCAAAACCCAAGAAACAGGTATCGAAAACAAGGTGTATATAAAACCACATGCTCTGTCAAGAAGCCCGTACAAGACCGTAAGGGGATCTCCATCCCGTAGCTCTGCCCAAGAAAAGTGAGTCACCAAAAGTACCAGAATTAAACACCATTGATGCCCAGCATCCCGCACGTCTGCTCCGAACTACATGTCAAGGGGTTCAAATCACCGCAACTCGACACTATCCGCTTTGGGCGGCACTGACTCACCCATACGGTTTTAGGTCGCATCACAAGGACGCGTCTCGATGGGGGAAAGAGCCCCTCTACTTGAGAGTTCCGGGTTAAGGAAAACCACACCTCGTCACTGCCCCAAAGTCGAGAGGTCTCCTCAAAGTCAAGGTCGTTCCATCACTGACCCGTACAACCAAGGGTCCTGCTTCGGTAATCAAGGAGGAAAGCCACAGACTAGCCTAGTAGAAAAGACTGAGTCTGGAATGTCAACAGGTGTCCCACTGCCCAGCCCTGCTGGAGGGTAATTCATAATATGATATCGGGTGACCCAATGCCCAGCCCTGATAGAGGGTAAAACCTAATACATCATCAGGTGACCCACTGCCCAGCCCCACTAGAGGGTAGACTTGGAATAAGTCGACAGGCGACCCATTGCCCAGCCTTGCTGGAGGGTAGACCTGGAACTAGACGACAGGCGACCCACTACCCAGCCCTGCTGGAGGGTAGACCCTAAGAGGTCATTGGGTGACCCGATGCCCAGTCTCTGCTGGAGGGTAGAGCCTAAGAGTGTTGGGTGACCCACTACCCAGTCTCTGCTGAAGGGTAGACCCTAAGAGTGTCGGGTGACCCACTGCCCAGTCTTTGCTAGAGGGTAGACCCTAAGAGTGTCGGGTGACCCACTGCCCAGTCTCTGCTGGAGGGTAAACCCTAGAAGTCAGTGAGCAACCCACTGCCCAGTCCCTACTAGAGGGTAAACCTGAAGAAGTCGATAAGAGACCCACTGCCCAGTCTCTGCTGGAGGGTAAACCCAAAACTGCTCTGGCCATCTCCACTGGAGGGTACAACACTGGCCAACCGAACACGGAGTGGGTATCGCGCAACCATCTGACTTCGGAACAAGACCAGGGGAAACCACTCAACCCTTCTGATCTAAATCATCGAGCAATAGAGCTAGGGGAAAAACTCAACCCCGCTGGTCAACAAATGAGAACCGAGGGACCCTCTACATCGCAAGAGGTCAAAGATACGCAAATTAGAACACGAAACACACATGGGACCCACACGATGTGTGTCCCCAAGTCAATCCCCAACCAAGCACATAAACAGTCTTAGGTACAAACCACACGTACCTCCAAGCGCTCCCGTATACTCCCAGAGTATACCTCATTTTCAGCCTAAGGGATATCGTGAACACGGCACCCAACGTCAACACGAAGGCATGACGTAACATCTCCAACTTACCACCTCAACGACTAGGGCATGACCAACCACATCTATTCAAGCATTACTTCACTCACATGGGAGTGCACGCGATCACATGCCAAGGGTCCGCTACAAACACAGTAGAAGAACCGCCCCTGAGGCACCTTCACATTTCCACATTTAATAAGATCGCGTAAGAGGCTCCACTCGCCTGAACAGATCACACCATTGTAATCCTCGTGGAAAAACATGCGAGATCGACTAATCGCACGCCTCCAATGGATATTTGATGAAAAAGTCATCCAACACTAATTTACTCCCGAACGACGTCCCGTGATCCCGAGCCTCGGCCCCAAAAACAGTCAGGCGCATCGCACCATTACGATCCCCTCGGGAAAAAACATCAAAAGGACTGCTCACTTGAGCGCAACAAATATCCATATAAAAAGCATTTCGGTGCACCGCACACAAGCGACACTTCGTGCGACCCACAACCCAGTCCTGAAACACAACGAACGGATCACACCGTTGTGATCCTCTCGAAAAAGTACACAAAATGGACTATTCATTTGTCCAAAACGGTCACCCGGTGATAGAGACGGAAAATCACCATCAACGCCCAAACGACCATCGTGGGGTTAGCACTATCATGTGGAATTAGGGCGGGAGGATTGCACCATTGCAATCCCCTCGGAAAAACATCCAGAATCGACTGCTCGCACGCCCCGAACGGACGCCCGATGAGAAAGTCGTAAAACGCTGCTCGCAGCTCGAAAGATGGGCCGTGGGGCCCATGCCTCAACTTCGGCCTTAATTCCTGAAACCACCCTGGAAAGCTCCGCCTCGGTCCCAGGGTTCCAACGCCACTGACGGCGCTCAAAACGGACGTCGGATGTGTCCGCGCCGCTCAAAACAAGAATTCCCGGAAAGTCTGCTTAGCTGCCTTATGCACGTGACATGCCACCGAGTCCCCCGTCTTGGGAATTATAATTTCCCAGGACCATCTCAAAAGACCGCCTCACTGTCAGGTCCACGCTGCCGCAGACGGTTCTTAAAACGGATGCCCGTAGCTCGAAATACGGGCGTCCAAAGTAAGAGGAAAAAAACCCCCTTGGGTCGGGTCGGCCGGCCCGCGGCCCAGCCGCGGGTCCGGTTCACTCTGCCACGACCTGCTTTCACCAACCGGCCGACATGGACGGTCCCTTTTCCCCACAGCGACCCTCATTATGCGGGTCACGGTCGTGCCGCACGGGGCCGCGCGCCTCGCTGTTCCCTCCCCCCTTGTGCCCTACGCCGGCGAAGCGCCGCCCGCCCGACCGGATGGCCTGCCTCCTACACCGCCACCATCTCGGACCGCCCCGGCTGAGGAGCCGCCGCTGAGCCCACCGCCTGCTGGAGCCCCCACCTGGAGCCGCTCTGCCGCCGAAGCTCGCCGGACCGCCCTACCGACCGCCAGAAACACCTCCAAAACCCGCATATCTTTGCCGGACCGCTGCGGACGCCTCAGAGCTCGGAATTCAAATCTGTAACAAGCGTAGGAAACCCCAAATAACACTACACGATCATGGGATCAAATTGGAAATCAGTAAGAAATTCGACACAACAATTTGAGATCCAAGTATGCGGGAAATTCAAAACTAAGAACGAAACCTCCTACCTCGAAGGGCGTAGCCCGAAGCTTCACGTTGGGTTTGCCGGAGCTGCCTCGTCGGAGACGCCTCACCGGAGATGTGGAGGAGAGGAGGAGAGGTTGAGGGTGATAGGGCTTCTCCAGGGGGTGAACAAGGGAGGGAGAAGGGGATAAGGTTTTAAATAAAAATTAAAATTTTTAATTAATTTAAACCCGTAATTTAACCCGCATTTGAAACTCTCAGCGGGGTCGAGGTTAAGCCTCCCCTAGGGTAATAACCACCTCTAGAGCACAATGACGGTCTCAGAATTTTAATTCAAGACCCCGTTCGAAAGTTATAAAACGGAACGTCTGAGGCTGCCAAATTACGAAAACGCCCCTCAGGGCATTTTTCACTGACGGCCCGCGCCCGCAAAAATTACACCCCTCCTAGGGTAAACATAACGCTCTGAACTCAACAGTGCCCTCGTTTTTCCAATCCGAGCCACCGTTTAAGATATAATTGAGCTTCACCCTTAAACGAATAAATAAATTAATTTAATTATCTGTCTAACGTTCCAAAAGCGGCCGAGGGGTCCAAACGTCCTGCGGCGAGAAGTTTTATGTCGTTCCTAGGGTAAACACCCCATTCCGGACCCATCCGTACACTCGGATCTCTGATCCGGATCACCATTTAGGATTTATCCCATTTATTTGGAGTTCCTAGTGTGAACGCACTGAAAACTTAATTCTGTCCACTCCAGGGCTCGGAATCAAACACCGTCTGAAGGCACTGCTCTGGAATATCATCAAGAATATTCCAAAGTTTTTTGTAGGAAAAACCGGGTTCTTGCAATAAAATTATTTTTTTAAAAGGTTGGGGAAGAAGCCACATTTTTATTATTGAAGCAAAGCAAAGACCTCTTTAACCGTGTAGAGGGATACCCATTACATAGCCCAAAGGCCCAGTAGTCATTTAGCCCAAAACATAGCACGTAGGCCCAAATTATTGACCCAAGCCGCATTCTGTGAATAGTACTGTCACAGTACCCATAGCTACTACAGTACCGCACAATACCTGTAGCTGATACAGTACCGCAAAGTACCCGTAGCTGCTACAGTGCCCCTGCCGCCATTACAGCGTCATCGTTGCTACAGTATCTCGGCTGCTATAGTTTCTCAGCTGCTACAGTAGTGCTACAGTGTTGCTACAGTACCTTCACCCAATGGGTTTTGAACCCCATTTTTAATGCATAATTATGGGGTGCTTACCACTAAGCCAAACCCCAACTACATACAATTATTATTATTATTACCATTTTATTTAATAAAATACACATGTATATAATATAAATTTGATAAATATATTTTAGATAAAAATAAAATATAATTATATTTTCAGAAAATATACACACTTCTATAATAAACTCAAGTATTATAAATAAAATTTATTTTCATGAAATAGTCTTTTAAAACAGTATTTATTTATATATAAATGGTAATATAATTTTATAATGTCCTTGTAAATTTTTATATGTGTCAGAAATTTGACTATGTTGTAAAACAAGTATTTTTCAATAAATTTTGAGTTTTTATTTAAAATTAAAAATTATAATATTTATAGAATTATTTTGATAAAATAAAAATTATATTTGAAATCATCATTTCAAAATTAGGTTAAAAAGGTTTAATTTTTGAGAATGTTCTAAAATACTTTAATTTTTAGTGAATAGTAAAAATACAGTTTCGTGTTACATCTAGGTGAATACCCATGTATATAGAATGGGTATGTTTATTCACTATAAAAGAATATTTCATGTAAGGGAGGTAAATTCAATAAAATAATTTGGCATCATGATGGTATAAAACATGGATTAAGGAAAGTGCATAATGAGAGAAATAAAAGGTCTCTCATTGATAAAACATTATTTTATAAATAATCGGATAAATAAAATTCTATAGATGTATGTCCTTAAGAAATTACTTATAGTGAAGTAAACTAGGAAGTATCAACAAAGGAGTCTTTCAAAAGGATTAAATAATGTTTATGCTCATGTTTTACTTATGTAATTCATGTACTATGTACCTAGTTTTTAATACGGTAGACCTTAAAAGATCCCACAATTTTATTAATGTAATATTTTGTAAAGATATTATGTTTAAAGTCATGTATTAAAAACAAGGGATGCCGCAAAGACACTCCTAGGATAACTTATGGTCCAGATATCTAGGTCAGTCATATATAAACCATGACTAGTTCACACTACAAGTTCCTAAAACCCATGCATTAAGGACTGTTGAACAAAGGAACACCCCAGAATGTGAACCCTTCTACCATGTTAAGCAAGTCCTAGAGCTAAAATCATATTGATCTAGGAATGGAAGAATACCCTAGAAAGTGAACCCTATACAATTCCAAAAGAATTTTCCTACTACTACACCCTCCACCTAAGTACCCAAGGATCTCATGTGATGCATTTTAAATCATTTTAAAATGTATTACACATTTCAAAATACAATTTAAAACACCCTTTTTTCCATCAAAACCTACTTTGAAAACCCATTTCGTAATATTTTTCACAATTCTTTGAAAATCACCTTTCTTTTACCAAAATGATAGGAAAAAAATATTTTCAAGAAAACACATTCACACAAATAAATTAGTTAATCCAGTATCATTAAAATTCTTTAGAAAATAATTTATAAAACCAAGAGAAATTATGGTTCATCCAACATAGGCTAGAGATGAAACCGGTTACCTCAAACATAGGTCACATACGAACATAAATGAGATCCACACACCAAAAGGAACACAGAGACAACAAATATATCCCTAAAAAATATTTCCACATATTAAAATTGAATTCTATAAACAAAAGGATCAAAAAAGTGGTTAAACCAATACATACCTTGATAAACCCACATACCACACCACAACCAACATAAGGACCGGGCCCAAGAAGACAATCACACAATAGATCTTGAAGGAATAGAGGAAGAACCATCATATAATAAATAAATATCATAAATGAATCCCAATTTCACTACCAAATCCAAGAGATATTAAGCTAATGAGAAGATAAAAAACACACTTACCAAGAGATGAGTAACCAACCACAATGAAGATCAAGGCGCCAAATGGATGAGGCTGAAAGTGATGGAACCACTTAAGAATTTATGAAAGGTACTAAGGGTTTAAGGTTGGAGGATTCATATTGAAAGAGTTAGGATTTAGTCTTCAAGTTCATAGAAATCCATTGGTTGTAAACGATTCACATCATGAATCATTGATTCATGATTTGAACTCCCATAGTTTCATGTACACTGAAAAAGGCATCACCTTAGCTTAAAGACCCTAAGAGATGAATTTAGGACGTGAATACTTTTAACATATTGATTTTTTTTGAAACATTATACCAAATATTCTTGGATTCCTACTAGGATTGATTCACGTCATGAATAATGTATTTACGTCATGAATTGGCTATGTAGACAATACCCAACAACAACCCTATAGAAAACTCTTATATTGCCTCCAACATCCTTTGAACCAGAGAAACACACCCCTTGACATCAAAATATAGAATAAATTTTTATCTAGGTGTTATAATATCCCAACCATACGACTTTCCATCCATGCTAATTCATGCAGAATAAGTGTTCTTTAGGAAAAAATGAGTGTGCTTCTCCCTCATGGATGATTCGTTCTCCCAAGTCTCGTGAGAATCCGATCCATACTGCCACAACACATTAACCAAAAAACAGACTTCCCACATAATAATTTCATATTTGAATCAGTGATCTACCCTGGTTTCTCCATAATAGAAACATTCAGCTCCATCTTAATCTCTTCCCAACTCATAACATGAGAAAGATCAGAATGAAGCTTCCTTAGCTGAGATATATGGTAAAAATCATGAATACCTATCAACTAAGCTGAAAATGAGAACTGATAATCATCTGAACCAATACAATCAGTGATATCAAATGGTAAAAAATATCTTGGATCCATCTTTATCTATTTCCCAAGCCGAGAGTGAACTAATTGAGAAGAATATTTTATGAAAACTCGTCCACCAATGGAAAATTATGAAAGATCACATCGATGATCCACATAATATTTCTATCAACTCTGAGTTTTAACCAAGTGTTGATGTATATCCTAAATCCACACCCATTTATTTTGAATAAGACTTGGTCCTATAAAATAGGCCTTGCTCATCTCAGTCCAATAAAGAGGTGACATGCATGAGTGACCATAAAAAGCCTCGAAGGTCACCATCCTAATCAATTAATGGTATCTGTTATTATAAGAAAACTCAACCAGTCCTATATAGATATCCCATGATCCAAAAAACACAAGAAATAGGAACAAAGAATATCTTATAGGATATAAATAACATGATCTATCTGAACAACCATCAGTGGATGGTAAGTTGTACTCAATAAAAGTAGAGACCTCATCACCTCCTGAAGAATCTTCCAAAATATAGAGTGAACCTAAGATCCTTGTTTGAGACAATGGTAGATGGAATCCCATGAAACCTTACAATATAATAAATGTACATACTACCCAAATATTTAACCTTTGTGGTGTCCCTGATCGGAATAAAATGGGATTATTTTATCAACAAATAAATCACCACCCATATAGAATTATTTCCAGCTCCATCACCCACCAAAATCTCAGTGTACCAGTGGCCTGCAGGATGAAGAGGATAGAATTTACCAAGATCATTTTTGAGATGGTTAAAAATCCTGAGGAGGGGTGCATGATCCTAGAGACCTTTATGTTTTCAAGAACTACTAGGAGATGGTGTACTACCATGATCCAGTCCGGGAGACAAGATGGTCTCACTTGGGTGACCTTCAATCAGTTGTTTCTCATGCATTACTTTCTTGTCATGATGAAGCTTGACCATTCCCAAGACTTCATGAGATTTTGGTAGGGTTCCATGATTGTCTCTTTATATTCTTCTAGGTTTATAGAGTTACTTTAGTTTATCCTTTGTTAGTTAGAAATGAGGAAAATAAGGCTCAAAATTTTGAGATAATCCTTTGACCAGAGGTTATATGTAAGGTAAGGGGCTTTGACCTGACGATGTATACATATGTGCTTCACAAGGACCTAATATTTTATAAGGGGTTGGAGAAGGGTAGGGTAGTAGGATTACTCCCAATCCATATTGGGCCAGTGACTATGTTTCCTCTAACTACTATGAAATTTTATTTAGTAAGTAGGAAGTGGAAGACCCAATACATACAACAGAGCACTGACATACATGAAGAGTTGAAAATAGATTTATCACACCCCTCGGGAAGAGTTCCACTATGATTTAATTGTAGAAAGTTTGGACATTATTATAGGTTCTCTTCAACACCCCAAATCACATTTCTATAGTGTGATATTCCATGGAATCTTTAGTAGTTTTTCTCTAGGTATTTAAGGATGAGTTTCAATAAAGGTTGGGGTTATACATGATCTTTAACTGAGGGATCTGATAGAGGTTCTCAATAGAAGACTCAAAATAGTCATGAACCTTAGGGGTAGGTCCACATAGTTGAGGTATGATATGTGTTTTATATATATCATACTCTAGAATATAGTGGATAGGGGCTATCTACTATTTGAGGTATAGTTCCAATCACCCCTACTCTATATACTACCTTATTTGATATTGATGCTTCCCATTCTTTCAAATCTATATACGTAGTTACTAGAATTAACCTACCAGTCAAGTTATCCTCTGAGTTAGTCCCCCTTTATACACCATTGGGCATGAGAGTGGACCATCTTCAGTGATTCACAGAGTTTCCATTAGCGATTACCATCTATGGACATCTATAGAAATTCATGAATCTGGATACTATGATTTTTTATGTGATTCCCAACATCAAAATGGATGAACAAATTCAAAGCTCACATTGATTTCTATTGTGGTCATGTGTCATTTACTTCACTTAAGGGGGAGGTATTAGTGATGAATCGTGAGTGGGAACTAGAGTAGGTAGATTTTTACTAGACTTCAGTTAGCTTGGGATGATCATGGAATAGATGGCACACTTGACTCTTTTAGTGGGGCTAATAATAGCCCCCTAGACTATAACAGGCCAGAATTTTCGTACATGGATATTATGCATTTTTAGATGAATATTAATTAACTTACACAAAAACATTCCTAATTAATGTAATAGTTCAGTGCCTTTGAAAATTGGAACAAAAACTTCTATTCTAGTGAAAGATATTCAATTTTTCCCACAAAGATCTTCCCATTTAGTACTCATACTTAAAAAACTATATTCATAACCTGGGGAAGGGAAACATAAGAAAGGGTTAAATTAAATTCTCATTAAGGGTAAAAATAAGATATACATAAGCATAACATGAAAAAAGGAGTATGATAACATGAGCATAACATTTGAAAACCATTCCCTTCATAGTAAAGACCAAAATCTTGATTCATGGAATAAAGATTAGCAGTTCATATGACATTAATCATAAGATAATCAAAGAACATGAGTCATAAGTTAATAAAATTGGAATAAGACATGGAATTTTGGAAAACACATAATCATATAAAATAATTTTCATATTATTCTAGGATCACTTCCCCAGCCATCATAGCAGACAAAGTCCCTTACTGAACCAAGTTCACTCCTTGTTCTAGTCTTATGTTAATGAACCAAGTTCACTTATCATTTATAAGATACCAAAATTTTCTAGTGATGTTTTAGCTCATTTATAGGAAATATTTTACCTTTTTTTATTATAATTTGGTTGAGGTATGTCTTGGGTGTGTTTGGGTGATAATTAGCTATTTTTGGAGTGGTTTTGGGCAGTGCATGATTAGCATATGATTTTCCCAAACCATGCACCCTACCCCTGAAAACCATGAAACCACATACAAAGAATGATTTCATAATTTATTCATAGTTTTTAAAACTTCTTACCCTATTAGGAGTAACCATACACCCCCATAGGAGAGGCACACATTTAGGGCACACAATTTTTCAAATCATGCACTAAGCCTAAGAAACTACACATGTGAGATTTTAATCTTATGAAAATTTATTTTAAATTTAAAAAACTTCTAGTTATTATTCCTAAAAACCACATCTCAATATAAACCTATTTATTACATTTTTTAGAGGCTCCCGGATGAATTATAATGCATTCCAACCACCTTTCTTGACAAATCAAAGATCCGATTGACGAATCTTCACCTCTCCTGATATTTGTTTTCTCCACGATTAGATTTATATCTCTCCTATCACTATTTTTGAATAAATAGGAATGTTGTATCCACCATTGTAAATGGTTTGGATCTAGGATTTTTCTTTTGGTTTCCATTTGATCTTGTTTATAGGATTTTATTCTATATATTGTTCTTTATTGTAGAATTGATCATTTTGTTTCAATTTAGGGAATTTCTGTTGAGTGAATGCTCATCAATGATCTTTAGGTAGGTGGTCTAAATTAAAAATCCCATAGTATTGATTCAAATACAAGTATATAATTTTTATATTTAAATTTACAAGATTGGGAAAATTCATCAGAGATTGAATTGATCAAATTGAATTTCTATGTGATAATGAATTTGGTTAAACTTGGGGTAATTGAAATTGTTTGAATTATGATCATGAAATTGATGGAATAATGGGTTTTTTTAATTGATTAATTGATGGAATATTAAATGTTTGATAATGGGAATTGAGGGATGTTTGGAATAACCTTGATGAGTTAATGGGTTTTTATTAAATGTTGATAGATGGTTTAATGGTGAATGTTGAATCAAAAGTTATATTTTGACTTCTATATTTTATTTTGGAAATCAAAAATGTCTTTTTAATCGTATCGTACTGACTCTGTCAATCGTATCGTACTGACTCTGTCAATCGTATCATACTGACTCTGTCAATCGTATTGTACTGACTCTGTCAATCGTATCGTACTGACTCTGTCAATTGTATCGTACTGACTCTGTCTATCGTATCGTACTGACTCTGTCAAATGTATCGTACTGACTCTTCTATTCATACTTTCATTACTTGTTTTGGTACTTAGTCAAAAACACTTGTTTCATATGAATCATACCATTTCTTATCATCGACATATATCTTGTTTTAACCAATACGATGTCGTTGATTTAGTTACAAACTAATTAAAACGATGTCATTATTTCTATTTCAATATGACCGTTATGATTCCAGGTGTCCAAGTCCCTCCGAGTTTTTTCAGAGAAATATGACCGTTGGAGGCAACATGACCATTGGAACCCGAGGCCTATAAATAAGAGGTCATTTGAAGCTGAGAAAGAACAACGAATGATACTTTGTGGAACAACTGTGATACTCTACTTCTATCAAGTTCTAGAGAGAGAAACTGTGACTTCTCTCATGTACTTTGTGCGTCCGATCATCGTATCGAGGGCTTTCAAGTGATTGAAAGACAGACGTTCCGATCATCGTATCGAGGGCTGCTAGGGATAGGCAGACAGACAATCCGATCATCGTATTGAGGGCTGCCGGGGATAGGCATACAGACGTTCCGATCATCGTATCGAGGGCTGCCAGGGATAGGCAGACAGACAGTCCGATCATCGTATCGAGGGATGCCAGGGATAGGCAGACAGACGTTCCGATCATCGTATCGAGGGCTCCCAGGGATAGGCAGACAAACAGTCTGATCATCGTATCGAGGGCTGCCGGGGATAGGCAGACAGACGTTCCGATCATCGTATCAAGGGCTGCCAGGGATAGGCAGACAGACAGTCCGATCATCGTATCGAGGGCTCAACAAGGTGTTGGTGAGACAGACCTTTTATCCTAGGTGAAAGGATAACCCTTCTCTTTGGGTTAAAAGAATTGGAATTCTTTTACTTTTCCACTGCTAATTGTATTAGAAAGGAAATTGTTTTTGTTTCCTTTTCTATCTCTTATACATTTGTAATTGTTTCAATTACATCCATTCTATTACATATTGTATTGATTGATTCTATACGCTTTAAGGTAGAATCATTCATCTTTATATTACTCTGATTATTGTGTTCATCTTGAATACAATTGTTTTACATTTCATTAGTATTACATTACATCATACCTTTTATATTCAATACAATTGTGGGTGTTTGTATTTGTATTAGTTTAAGATCATTTAAACTAATCTCTTCAGTGATAAAACTCAAAAGGTTTTTAAACCTACAATTCACCCCCCCTCTTGTATTGTTCCATCTAATAGACATACATATCTATATAATCGATCCAACAGTGAATTGTTCATATTATTCTATATGATTAAAGTAAATACTTATGATTGATTTGATATTTTAAATGGTATACCATGATTTGAAATGTTAATGGGAGGGTTAATATTGATTAACCTTGATGAATGTGATATATGTGATAAATATAAATGTTTGTGAAATGGGGTGCGGGACACATATTGATGCTTCAAATACCCATGGGGTGCTATCCACGATGTCCTAGACCCAAATGCATGCATGCTATTATTTTATGGGACAAGGACTGATACTTCAAATAACGATGTGGTATGGGACACATACTGGTGCTATAAATACCCATGATGTGCTAGACATGATGTTCTACACCCATGAGATTGGAATTGGACTATGGTTTCAAATGGATGTGATATGAATTGAATTGAAATGGTAAATGATAACCATGGCATTGTGATATACGATATACCTAGGGGATAATTCATACTTCTACATGGGATAAAGAAGGTATTGATGGGATGGGTATCTTTATGAACCTAGGGAAAATATGTGGTTAATTAAAGAATAATGAATTGTGATAACTGTTTAATTTATGTATTTTACTTTATCCTTTATACAAATGCATAAACTATTAATGACTAGATATTATTTTAGACATCATTGGTGGTGGACCATTGAGTTTTACTCATACCCTACTCAGGATGTCTGATCGGTACCTGAATAGACTTCATGTTTTCATGATAGTATAAGGGAAAGATCCCTATATTTGACGGATAAGTCAGGATAGAGCATGGATGAGGGAACCTGACATGGTGTTGAGACCAACTTGGGGGTGTTAATTTGTCTTTATTTTGGTTTTAAATTTGATAGTTGACATGTTTTTGGGATGACATATCAACTATTTTGGTTTGTATATTATATTCTTATTTTGGTCATCACGTGATACTGGTTTTGTATAGTTATTGGTTATTATCATCTGGTTATTATTTATTACTTTCTCTGTTGTGACTCTTTGATAAAGATGGTATAGTCTCCCCATAGTATCTATATTTGACAATCTCTACTAGTCAGAATCCTATAACATATGAAGAGGCACACTTGAGGTCGTGTAACCAATTAGCTTAGGGAACTGGTGTGTGGAACCTAGGTCGAGATATTACAAAGTGGTATCAAAGGTGAAATTTTCTTTTCATTCTTTTTTATTTCTATTTAGGGAAAGGTAGACATGAGAATAGGATGAGTTAGTTCTTGGTTAGGAGCTAATGAATGGGAGTATCTAACCTATGTACAGGGGTAAACATAAGTACATGGGGTGGTAATTGTTGTTATTGATGTGTGTGTTGTTACAATTTGATGTTATTCCACCTCAAGTGATGCACTTATTGTGTGATGTGATTATTGTTTTTGAGATTTTCTAAGATTTGACTCATGGAATATTATGTAATGAAATTTGATTAATAACGCATCATTATAGGCAATCAATATTTATTGTGACATACATCATTTTAAGCATGCATGGAAAAGAAAATTTTGGGTAAGTTGTTGAAATGAAATGTTTTTCCTTTCTTATGTAATTGAACTGAAAATGGTTCCTAATATGGAATTAAAAGTTTTAAAATGGTGTAAAATGTGAATAATTGGGTGTCTAATGAGAAACTAGAAAATCAGAATATGTTTAACCTTTATTAACCAATACCTAGATGTATAATGGTTAAGGTTAGTGATAGTTCCTCAGTTTTAACCATGTAGTGGGAAAGGGGGATGATTTTTATGGATTTATGTGAATCCCTCTTGTTAAATGTGTAAATATTGTGTTATATTTCCTGAGACATTTGTTTGGAATTGTAGAGATATGACTCTATGATGATGTTTTTTGAGAGGATGATAGGAGGTTATGGCTAGAGATGATCCACTAAGAGTGGAACCTGAGAAAACAATAGTTCTAGGTGAGGACGTTGGAGAGAAGTTCCACGAGAACTTTCCTCTATTTATGAAGTTTATGGAAAGAGACCTAGGGTGGGTTGTGAAGAGTATGTATGAATTGACATAGGAGTTTCAGTTGCAACAACCTATGAATTTCACTGTAGAGGGTGGACCTAAGGAAGATAAGTTTTGTATTGAGTATATCTAGATTATTCTTGATAACTTTGAGACTCCTATAGAGAAAAGACTCAAACTAGAAGCTTATATGTTGCGAGGAATAGCGAAGAAAAGATGAGATATCTAGAGATGGGATGGAAAACTATAAAACATGGTGTGTAAGGACATCTAAAAGAATTTCATGGATAAATTTTATCCAAAGACACTTAAAAAGGAGAGGTAAGTATATTTTATGAGGCTCACCCATGGGAGTATGTCCATGATGGAATATGCTGGTCGCTTTACTGACTTTCAGCACTTTGCTCTAGCATTGGAAGGGGGTGAGACAACCACAACAAGGAATTTTCAATATCAGCCTAAATTTGAGATTAAGTCCCAGGTTAACATATTTTTATTAAATAAGTTTGATGAGGTAGTGGATCAAGATCTCATATTAGAGGGGAACCTAAATGAGGCTTATAGTGGAAGAAAAGTGGTTTCTGCTAGATGATCAGGAGGTACATTTTTTGGGAGTAAGAATCATCATTAATAAAATGTTGATCAGAATAGTTGAAACCAGAGTTGCTAGGGTAAAGGATTAATTACTCTAGATATTACCCAAGTGCTCTGTCACTAATGTGGTAGGCCTGGTAACTTTCGTAAGAATTGTCCTCGACCACCGATGGAGTGCCGAGCTTGCAGCATGATGGGACATCTATAGGTGTTCTTCAATATCCCATGACAGATGAGTAGTGACGGTGTAGCTAGGAAGAACCAAAGTATAGGAATTGTGTCTTATACGCCGTATCAGTATGGCATTTGGAGTTGTATTGGATTTGGTGGTCGAGGTAGTGGATGAGATTTTTCTAGGAAAGAGTGCTCATATTAATAGAGTGGTGTAGCTCAGGGGACTCAGAAAACCTCATAGGGAAGAGGGGTAGGATAGTTTCATGTAGTTTATCCTACACTTGTGGATATTAAGGCCGGACCATCTATGGTAAGAGGTATTATTTTTGTAGCTTATACACTTTATAGTGCCTTATTTGATATTGATACCTCTCATTCATTTATATCTGCACAAATTGTGAATGGATTGATCCTGGTAGTAGAGTTTTTGAGTGGGGTTATGATTATTGATACAATATTGGGAGTAAGGTTGAGAGACATCTATTTGTTCAAGGTGTGTTATCTCAAGGATTGGGATTATCAGTTTCTATGGGATCTTTATATTCTTGATATGTCATGATTTGACTTAATTTTCAGTATGGACTGGTAAGTGGAATACCAATACGACATATATTGTTACCATATAAGGGTTACTTTTACATCTCCTGAGGGTGACAATTATATTTATCATGGAGAGTGGGATATCTAGGCAGTCCATATAGGTCCAGTTCATCAAAAACTGAGGGATATCACTTCCTAGGTTTCTAATCATTTGCTGGATGATGGGGGTGTAAATCATGATGTCTTTCCAACCATAGTGGACAGGTTCCAAGACATGTTTCTTAAAGACTTATCAGGGATTCCACACGAGAGAGATATGGAATTTATGATTGAGCTCATGCTAGGGGATGAGCCAGTTTCTATTCCACCATATATAATGTCACCAACAGATATTCAAGGGATTAATAATCAACTAAAAGAGTTGATGTATAAGGGGTATATCCATCCAAGTATGTTGCCTTGGGGTTCTCCAGTTTTGTTTGCAGAGAAGGCTGAAGATACATTGCACTTATGTGTTGACTACCTAAAGTTTAATTGGATAATAGTGAAGAACCTATATAATCTTCCTCATATTGATGATCTATTTGACCATTTGAGAGGACCTTGTGTTTTCTATAAGTTCAACTTGAGATCATGGTATCTTCAATTGAGAGTTCGACCTTCTGATATACCATGGACTACTTTGAGAAGTAGGTATGGAATTTATGAGTTCTCTGTGATGCCATTCGGGCAGATGAACACTCTGGTTGTGTTTATAGATTTGATGAACAAAATATTCCATCCATACCTGTATCATTTTTTGGTAGTACTTTTGAATTAAATCTTTGTGTACTTCAAGACTCAAGACAATATTTCCCATCATTTTGACAACATACTGAGTACATAGAGAGAGAATAGGCTATACAACAAGATATAAAAGTTCCAATTATAGATTTATTTGGTACATTTCTTGGGTCACATCATCTTAGATCAAGAAATTTTAGTGGACCCAGAAAAGGTTTAGTCAGTTGTTTCTTGGGAGTAGGCCATGAATGTTTTTGATATCCATATATTTTTGGGGTTAGTAGTATATTATCATAGGTTCATCCAAGACTTTTATTTTTTGAAATCTCAAATTTAAAGCTTTACCAATAAGGGGATAAATTTTGAATGGTCTAGAGCATGTGAGAATGCTTTCCAGGAGTTGAATAAGTGCTTGAATACCGCAACAATCTTGATCCTATCGGAGCCAGGGGAGGAGTATAGAATGTTTTGTGATGCTCTGGGAGTGGGGATTGGATAGGTGTTGATTCAGGGGGATCTAGTTGTAGCATATGCATCATGGAATTTGAGGCCACATGAATGGAATTATCCTTCTCACAACCTCAAGTTAGTTATAGTGGTTTATGATTTGAAGTGTTGGTGGCATTATCTATTGGGAAAAAAGTTTAATGTGTATACTGATTATAAGAGATTAAAGTATATCTTTTTAAAATGGGATTTGAATCTATGTAATAAGATATGGGTTGAGTATATGAAATCATTTTATTTTAAGATTAAATATACACCAGGGAAGGGAAATAATGTTATTGATGCTTTAAATAGAAAAACTAAGACTCAGACAGTTTGGGAGTCTAGTTTTAAGTGGAAGATGATGACCTTACTGGTTGAGATTCATGTTTTGGTTTAGGATTTTAGGAGAAGATGAATCTCATTTCAATATCATTAGTGTCCATAATTTAGAACCAAATTAGGGAGAATTAGTATGAGGATCGTGAATGTTTGTCCTTGATAGAAATCCTTGAATGTGGGGAGTCACCTTTTGATTGGAATATAGATGAGTATGTGGTCATCTATGTCTAAGACTGTGTTGCTATGACTAAATGTATGAGAGAGATATGATGTGTGAATTTCATTCATTTAAGTGTGATGTGCATCCGGGTTTGACCAAAATGTACCCTTAACTTCCTCAGGAATATTGGTGGCCAAGCATGAAGAATGAGATTACAAGGTTCATGACACGATGCTACACCTGTTAGCAGGTGAAGTCCGAGAATCAACAACCTGGTAGCTTACTAAAGTTGTAACCCATTACATAATGGAACTAGGATGACATTACCATGGACTTTGTGGTGGGTCTCTAGAGGACACCTTAGAATAAGGATGCTATTTGGGTGGTTGTGGACTGACGAAAGAAAATAGAGCATTTCTTTCCTATACGATAGACTCTCTTAGTGAAAATGTTAGGATACTTATACTCTTGGGAGATAGTATATCTAGATGGGGGTACCATCGAGTATTTTTTTAGACTTTGATTCATGTTTTAATTCATGCATATGGAAGGTATTGTAGAAGGTGCTTGGTATAGAGTTTTAACTAAGTATGGAATTCCACCCACAGACAGATAGGAAGTCAGAATATACTATACAAGTTCTTGAGGATATGCTTCATGCGCATATCCTAGACTTTGGCGGGTCTTGGGAGAAGAACCTAGAATTATTGGAGTTCACCTATACCAATAGTTATTAGAAAAATATACAGATGACACTATATGAGGCTCTTTATGGTAGGTTATATAGATAACCTCTATGTTGGATGGTGGCAAGTGAGTCAAAGCAATTGGGACTGAGTCATGTGAGGGATATGTCAGAGAAGGTTCAGCTAATTTAGAAATATATGGATATGGATATGAGTAGGAAGAATTAATATGTTGATAAACATCAATGACCCCTTGAGTTTTTAGTGGGTGATCATGTGTTCCTTCATGTGTCACCTAGATTGGGTCACCGTAGGATTCAGAGGCAGGGAAAGTTGAAACCCAATTTTTTCGATCCTTTTGAGGTTATGGAGATAATCAAGCCGGTGGTATACCAATTAGATCTTCCATATAGGTATAGTTTAATTAATTATGTTTTTCATGTGTCACAACTTTGGTGGTATCACCCCAAACCTTCTCATGTGATCTATGTGGATGATGTTGAGATTGAGATAGATGCGTCCTTTTAGGAGCATCCAATACGTGTGTTGGATTGAAGTGATAAAGTGTTATGGGGAAAGAACGTGCTGATAATTCATGTATTGTGGAAACATGGTCATGTTTAAGAGGAAACATGGGATAGAGAAGTAGATATATAGGTTTAGTGGCTCAATCTTTTCACCTCAGATTATTAGAGATTCTTGAGAGTACAGCTCAAGGATGAGCAGTTATAAGGTGGGGAGATTGTAAGATCTCAACCTTTTTTGGTGATGTATTCTTCTCATTTATAGGTAATATTTTTCCTTTTTTGGTTATAATTTGTTTGAGGTATGTCTTGGGTGTTTTTGGGTGAGAATTGGATGTTTTTAGAGGGGTTTTGGGAAGTTCACGGTTGGCGCACAATTTTCTCAAACCATGCGCCCTTCCCCAACAAATAGTAAAACCCCAGACAGAGAGGTATTTCATAGTTGATGAATTTTTTTTCAAACTGTCTTCCCTATTAGGAGTAACCATGAACTCCCACATGAGAGTCACATAGTTACGGTGAACAGTTTGGAAAATTGTGTTCCCCAGCCTAGGAAACTATGTGCGCAAGATTTTAATCTTCCAAAAATTTATTTTAAATTCTAAAACCCCATGATTATTATCCCTAAACACCCTAGACTAGAATAAAACTATTTCTTATATTTTTTAGACTCTCTTGGATGAATTCCAAGGCATTAAAACCTCTGTTCTTGATGAATTGAAGATCCTATTGATAGATCTACACCTCTCCTAGTATGTGTTTTCTTCCTGATTAGATTTCTGTCTCTCCTATCCCTCTTTCTGGATAAAGAGGAATGTTTTATCTGATGTTGGTGAGGGTTTGGATCTAGGGTTTTATGATTTTTTTGTTGGATCTTGTTTCTAGGATTTGATTATAAATATAATTCTTCATTGTTGAATTGATCATTTCATTTCAATTTGGGGAATTTACATTGGTAGAAGGCTCATCAACGATCTTGAGGTAGGTGGTATAAATTGAAAATATCATAGTCTTGATTTAATTAAGTGTTTTTAATTATGAGATATTAATTGACATTATTGGGAAAATTCATTAAAGATTGAATTGATTAAATTGAATTTCCATGTGATAATTAATTGGGAAAAACTTGGAGCAATTGAAATTGGTTGAATTATTATCATGAAATTGATGGGATAATAGGATTGTTTAATTGGTTAATTTATGTAATATTTAATTGGTTGATAATGGGAATTGAGGGATTTTTGGAATAACCTTGAAAAGTTAATGGGTTTTGATTAAATGTTGATAGACAGTTTAATGGTGAATTGTTCATTTTATTCCATGTGATTAAAGTAAGGAATTATGATTTATTTGATAGTTGAAATGATATACCATGATGTGAAATGTTTATGGGAGGGTTAATGTTCATTAACCTTATTGAATGTGATATATGTTATAAATGTGAATGTTTGAGAAATGGGTTGTGGGACATAGACTAATGCTCCAAATACCAATGGGGTACTATCCATGAAATTATAAATGAAAATTAATTTATGTGATTATTTTATGGGATAAGGACTAATTCTCCAAATACCCATGGTTCGTGAGACATAGATTGATGCTCCAAATACCCATGGGGTGCTAGACATGGCGTTCTATGCCCATGAGATTAGAATTGGATTATGGTTCCAAATGTTTGTAATATAAATTGAATTGAAATGATAAATTATAACCATGGTATTGTGATATGTGATATACCTCAGGGATAGTTCAGACTTTGTCATGGGATGAAGTAGGTATTGATGGGATGGGTGTCTTTGTGAACCCGAGGAAATTATATGGTTAGTTAAAGAATAATTAATTGTGATAACTATTTACTTCATACATTGTACTTTATACTTTATACAACTGAATACAATATTATTTACTAGATATAGTTTTATACACCGTTGGTGGTGTCATACTAAGTTGTACTCACACCAAACACAACCTTCCTAATCAGTTCTTGAATAGACTTCATGTTTATAGGATAGGATAAGGGAAATATCCCTATGTTAGATGGCTGAGTCAGGATGAAGCATGGATTAGGGAACCATATATGGTGTTCAGACCCATTTTGGAGTGTCAGTGTGTCTTTATTTTGGTTTTCCATTTGACACTTGACACGTATTTGGCATGACATATCTACTATTTTGGTTTGGATATCGTATTCCTTTTTTGGTCATCATGTGATTCTGGTTTTTTATGGTTATTGGTTATTATCATATGGTTATTTTTTATTACTTCCACTATTGTGATTCTTTGATAAATAGGGTATAATATCCTCATGGTATCTATATTTGATCCTCAATTGTAGTTGGTAGCCTCTGGTATATGAGAATATGCGCTTGAGGTCATGTAACTAACCAGCTTAGGGCACCGGTGTGTGGCACCCAAGTTGGGACATTACACCATTCTGGTACTGCCTATCTCATGAGATATAAATCATTTACAAATGAATTTGAGATATATATAGGTCCTACCCATCACATAATGAAAACCATTTATATGGGTTTTGTAATTCCCCAAACCCAGTTGCCCAGAGTCGGTGCATTATTACATAACATTGGCATGATTAAAAGGAAATAATATCCTGAAAGAGCGATCAGTTTAGTATTATTGGAAACAAGATTCATACATAAGTTCAACTTTACAACTTGAAAAGAAATACAACACTAATTTATTCCATTAGAAACATCCAAGAATCCTAGATTATGCCTGCAAGTCACTCATAACTAACTTCTTCATATCCTGGGAAAATGAAACATAAGAAAGGGGTGAGCTCAAATGCTCAGTAAGGGTAAGAAATACAACAGAAGATAAAATAAATATTAGGCATGGTGAATAATTGAAAACACATGCCTTTACAAATAATAAACATGAACACTTTTATGGAAGGAATATGAGCTAAGTAAATAATTACATAATAAAACATAGTCATGGGTATTCTACTAGTCTAATAACAACATGAACCATCAATATAATTTTTATAATGAGAGAATGTATAATGATGGACATTCTAAAACATCTTGTCAAGGCCTTGGCCAAGATGTCTAAAAATAATTAAGGCCTCGGCCAAAACCATATATCAAAATTGGGAAAGGCCTTGGCCAATTCCACATCTAATTGTCTCATGAGACCTACTGATGCATCGAGAAGCTATAGCAGGCTCCACTCGTCACATACAAAGTCCAATACATTCCTCATATGAAAAGGTTGAAACATAACATAAACATTCGTATTAAAACTTTCATAGGAAATGTCAATACTTTAACCATAAACCATGAATGATATATAAATAACACATCCACAGTCAAACATATCACAAAACCTTCAATAAGGTATGGATGATTTGTATCATATTGAATCGACTTCAAACAAGTATAAAATCCATCAAAATATGTTGACATAGATGAAATCAAAACTATTTGACAGAAATATCTCTTTCTTTTTGAAATCATTTAAAGTCACATAATTATAAAAGAAAACATTTACTTTGAAAATATTCTTATAAGATTGAAAGGGAAGTTTTGAAGATGTTATAACGACGGAGAATAACCGTACCCGCTTTATAAGTTAAAAAAGGCATTCTTACCTTAATTTTGTCGAAAAGCTCGTAATGTGTCTTATTTGGAAAATGATGGAAAGATTCATTTAAAAGCATATAAGGTCAAATAAGGATATAAATGAATTTAAAACATAGTATAGTAAATAGTAAAAATGTTTTGAAATACATTTTTAGGAAAACACGGATGTGGACGATAAAGAGGTCCCCGTAGATACTCACGTATAAAACAACCTCGGATAATAAAGAGATTGTGAAATTAACCCTTACCTTGTTCTTTTCCTTGGGTCGAGGGTAGGTTAACCTCATGTATAATGTTGAAATAATTGTTATTAAATTATACAATAACCATAAACATTAATATGATATCATATATGATCTTATGATATAGCTTTGATAATGATATTTCAGTAGTATCGTCATTTTGGGTGTTAACAGATTCGTTTTCCTTTATATGTTTTGATACATAAGCCGTATTTTTTTATGGATAGGATGTATTTGATTCATATCCATAATGATATTAAGTTATTTAATCATTATTTTTAATAACCAAATGAAAATTATTTTTGAATGGTTATGATGGGTAAATGAATCTCCTCACGTTCGTGGAGACGGTAATCCGTACGTACGCACGAGCGACAATATCATTATTTTGATTTAAAAAATGTATGTAAATATATGGTATATAATATATACAGAATCACTAACATGGTATATTAATTATTTACATCAATTATACATCATTATTATACCCATCCAAATAATAGTGTATTTTAATAACAACTACACCACGACGTGGAGACGGTAAGCCGTACGTACACACGTATGGTGACATGTCATTCATAGGATGGATAGAATAATTAATATGGTTGTATCATATTTGTAATAACATAAAAGTATATATAAGATACTGGATTTTTTATTTTAGAATGTAAACAACAAAGAAAGAGGAAGTGGAAGAAGAAAATAACTTAAAAGAGAGTGGTGAAATTATTACCTCTTCTTTGAGTTCTTTCTTTTGATTTGATCAAAAGGGCTCCTTAGGTTGGATTTATGACTAAAGTAAGACCTCTATAATGAAGTGAGGGATGTTGGGAGGATATTTGGGCAGGGGTTGTACGAGCCAAAGGCTTGATAAGTGTGATAAATGGGTAGGAAGTGAGGGCTTTTTATAAGAGAGAGAAGGGGCTCTTTAGGAAAGTTTGAAACAATTATTTTATTATAACCTCATATTCGGTTTCAAAAGGTAAAATATTCATTAATATAAAAGGTAATATGACTAATGGTTGAAATAAAATAACCCAATAATAATTTTACAGGTTTTTTATATTTTTTTAATATTTATAATCTTATTTATTCAAATCATTTATTAATGAGGTAAATATTTCATCATTATTGTGTCATAAATAATTTAATTTATTTGATGTCCAAAAAATATAAAAAATACCATGATTTAGGAAATATTTTTATCTTTAAAAAGAATATTTATAGTTGAAAATAAAACTTATATAACCCCATGTAAAAATTTAATTACTAAAATGTTTTTGTTTATGCCATTTTTGTCTTTACTTTAAATTAATTAATATAAAATGTCATTATCACACCCATGTGGCTCCATGGGGTCCCAAATTCGACCCAAGGATTCCCATGGTCAGATAGTTATCATCCAATAGGATTAGGACACATGTTAGGGTAATTTAATATTATTATAATACTATATTTTACCCTTATTTATTATATTTACCCTTTACTCATGGTAAATAAAATATTTACTGAAGTAAATATTTAAAATGTCTAAAAATAAAAGTTACCTATTTACACAATTTGAACTTAATAATTCCAAATATGGAATCCATTTTTACAAATTCAAAACACAGAAGTGGCAGAAATTAATTTAAAATTAATTCCTGCTATCCAAACAAAAAGCGTGTTTTTAAGAAATAATAACTATCAAAATATTGACACTTGTTTATGTAGAGTTTAAATATGAAATTACATACAATGACCAAAATTAGATTAAATGGTAAAAATATAATCTAATTATACTTTAAAACCACTCAATATTATAATTTATCACTATAAATTATTTTTATTAAAAAAGTTATTTTTAATTAAAATTTAGTATTTTCACTATTCTTCAAAAATTGAAAGTTTTCATAAAAATACCAAAAATTCACCCTAAGATAATTTTGATATTACAAATTCAAAAAGGAATTATATTTTACCAAATTCAAAAAATAGAAGTTTAATTTATTAATTTAAAATTAATTCTCGTTGTCAAAACTAAAAAGCGGGTTTTTAAAAAAGTAAAAACTATCAAAAGATTGATATGTGTTTATGTCAAATTTAATTGTAAAATTGCTTATAATGACCAAAATTGTATTAAATGATAAAAATATAATCTAATTATACTTAAAAACCATTCAAATGTATAATTGAACACTATAAATTATTTTGATTAAAAAAGTTGTTTTCAGTTAAAATTTAGAAATTTTCACTATTCACCCAAATATAAAAGTTATCAGAAAAACACCAAAAATTTATCAAAACTAAAATTTTATGTCACAATTCTAAAAAAATGTTTATTTTGTAAAATTGAATATATATAAAAGTGTCAAATATTTGATTTAAAAAGAGTTCTCTATTAAAAGGCGGTAAAATTGCATTTTTTGAAAAATACTTCTTTTATCTGGAAAAATAAATTTGTTCTTATATTATGTCTAAGAAACACATAATATGGATTCTAAAATTTTATAGTGTATATAAAATTCAAAATTCAGTTTACACTATTCATAACTGCTTTTTGAACAGCTAGTTTGCTAAGTTGTGGTGCACTCAAACTCGGTGTTGTGTGTTGCAAAAGTTATTGAATTACTCTGAAAAGATAACGTACTATGAAATCTTGGGGTGTTATAGGTTTCATAAGAATATAAATCGTTAATTATATTAGAACCCATAAAAATAAATGGGTATCTTAAAAATTTCATCATAACATAACTCATGGAAGAGAAATAGAATTTATAAAAATCATTCCATCATAAACATAAACCAATTATAGAAAGAATAAAGATAATATCCTTGAATCATAACCTTGGTAAAGCATAAGTAACATTAAATAATGTTATCTTAGATAGAAAATATTTTTGAAATATTATTAGAAATAATTCTTACAAAATAACATTTCCATTTTTTTAAATAATGTATTATTAAAGATCTGAACATTTAAAAAAGATTTTTTTTGAAAATAACCTTGTAATAATGTAAATTAATCTTCAATTAATTAAGGTGTTATGATTATGGTAAAATATTCTCATGCCGTATAAGTTAAAAAAAATTCCTTCCATATTTTTGTTGAAAAAGTCACAAAATACCTTGTTTATAAAATGAAAAATTTATTATTTTAAAAATGTTCTGTAAAAAAATAAAAATGGTTAAAAATGATTTTATAAAATAGTAAAAAAAAAATTGGAAACATTTTTATAAAACATGTACATGGAAGATAAATATTCCCCAACAGATACTTAAAACAAAACCATCTTGAATATTGTTGAGATTGTGAAAGAAACCCTTACAAATATCATATCATTGAAGTGAGAATTAATCAAATGAATTTATTATGTCTATTCACTGTAAATCCACATAAAAAAAGGGAATAAAAAACAAGATAACAAAAATTATTTTTACACATAATCATATAACAACATAATCAATGAAATAATAGTTTAACCTAATGAATGGAAATTGAGTTAAAAATTACCTCAAGTCAAGTATTTTATTTCTTTGTTCACATGAAAAAATTATATATAATAAATATGGATTTATTATAAATTTATTACATAAAATTATCATAAAATGTATTATTTATTTATAACATATCATCACCCATTTATTAATAATTTATTTTTAAAATCACTATTCTCGATAATAACTCCTTTGTTTTCCAAGCATGTTTCAGTTTGGTAGTCTTGATCCTTATAATTTGATCTTGATGTCATCATTAATATATTTTTAATCATGTTATAAATATTATATTTAATAATTGAATACATAATTATAATCATTCATAAAATTAGAGACAGAAAAATGAATTACACCATTCATAGAGATATTAGGTCGAACGTACGCATGAACATTGTTTCCATTTTTTATCTAATGAAATAAAAGAAAGGTAAATAATAAAAAAACTTTAAATAATAATAAATATGTTATATATATAATTTATTTTCATAAAAACCATCCTTATTACCATCCATGTGAAATATAAGTGAAAATGAATCACATCGCATCATGGAGATGGTAGTCCATATGCACGCACGAGCAGCATTATCGCTTCTCAAAAGATTGGGTGATGATAAGGTAGACATAATATTATAATTACAAAGGCATAATTATATTATAAATTATATATATATTTAATAATCCCATTATATTACCCATCCATATAATATGGTGATAAAAAAAATTGTGTTGCTACGTGGAGACGATAAGCCATACATATGCACAAGCGATACTTTCACTTATTATTTTATGGGAAAGAGGGTGTATAATGGTGTTTTCATTATAATATTAATATTTAATCATATTTATTATAATTAATTTATTATTTTATTATAAACATCATAAATTTATAGTAGGTAAGGAAGATTAGAAAAAGAAAGTGATCAGTTTGAGAGATTAAATTTTCTTTGAAACTTTTCCTTTGGATCTCCTCTAATGGGATCTAGGGTTGGTATTTTGAGAAGAACAGAACTTATATAATGTGTGTAGGGAATTTTAAAAGATAAATCTTTAGGGTATGGTTGATATAGAAGGATCAAAGTGATGTTAATAAACTAGGGAGGATGTTTCCTTTTATAATTCAGGTGAGGTACACTTTTAGAGACTCTCAAAAATATTAAATTAATATAAATTAATTTTCAATTACAAATGGTTAAAAAGTAATTTATTTAAAATATAAGATGAATATAGGTTGAAATCATCTCATCCAATAATTTTTAGATAAATTTATGTCATATTATTACCCTTATCATTTATTTTTAACCCATTTCTATCCCTTTTAACTCTTACCAAGACAACATGGATTTTACCCCTTAAGGGTCAATATTTTTAATATAGAATGAAAAACACCCCATAAATGCATAATTTATGAAACATTAAATATTATACCAATTAGTTAGAAAAATATAATATTTTTTTAATAATTTTATATCATTTCATAAAATATTAATTATTTTAAAATATTATTAATGTCAAATTTGATACTATTCATTTCATTGGCTTTCAAAAATATTAAAAAAACAAGATATCTTTGAAAAAATATTTTATTATATAAAAACATGTCAATATCATCTATAAAATTCATGGATGACATTAATTATCTAAAATTATATTTATTATAATATTTTTATTAGCATTTATTTGATATTTCCATTAAGAAAATAATTACTGAATCATTATTGTGTAATTATTTAAGGTAATTATTTCTTCACTAAAACTTATAAATAAATTAAAATTATGTATAAATTTTTTTAGATATCAAATGATTATTTATAGTCAAAGTTATATTTTTGATAACACCATATGAGATATTTTATAGTTACTAAAATCATGAATATGACATCTTTGCCAATATGGCTCTGCATTCTCTCGGTTCTCTCACCTCTCTTTCCAGTTCCACTTCCTTTCAGTTCTCCCCTCTCTCTCGCTCACTCTATCCTCGAAGTCTCTAGGGTTTCCTCCAAAATCACCCCTTCACTTTGGTTTTATTCTCCCTGTTTCATCTCCCTCATCCTTCTTCTTCTCCCCAGCATGGATTCCTTTGGGGTTCTTCCACATGTTCTCTCTCACGGTTGGCTTGCTCCTGGTCCCATTCTTCGATTTTTATCTAGTGAAGGCACTATGTTTTCTTGCCCGTTCAACTCAACCTCACTCTGACCTCTCATTCCACCACTTCTGTCTAGGTCAAATATGGAGTGATGGATACTCAGAGGTTTTGGGCTAAACGGTTCTACTATTGTGGGTCTCAGCATCTCCTTTCCTTTTCTTTTAGGGTTTCAGCCCCCAGTTTCCTCTTTGTTTCACCTTTAGGGTTTCATCCCTAGTTCTATTTTTTCTTGGTTTCTTTTTTGGTGGTCTGAAGATTTTCTCATCAATGATTGTGACATGTCTTTGGATCTGGTTTGGTTTTTCAGATCTCTAACATCAGTGAAATGTTTTGATTCATGTTTGATGATGGTTCCATTTCTGGGTGAGTTATGTTCATGTTTATGCATTTTATGTACTATGATGACATCAATTGATCTCCTACATGTGGTATTTAGATGGTGGGGACGAAGGGTTTTATAGGAATATGTCAATGAAAGTGGTGATTTTCAATGGTTTTCATTTTTTTGGTGACGGTGAAGATGCTTTACGATGGTTTCGTCGAACTTGGTCTGGTTTGATGGTGTTGAAGGTGATTGTTCAGTTCCCATTATTTTTTGTGGTTTTTTATAGCCACCGGCGTGATTAGGATGGGGATGTGATGATGATTAAAGGGGAATTGTTGATGGAGATGATGGAATGATAGTCTATGGTCTTGACGTTTCTCACAGTGGTGACTCGTTGCTCCAAACTCATGGCCCGAGGTGATTGGTGTTGCAGGTTCATCTCACATTTGAATTTTATTTTGATGATGTATGGTTTCATTTTGAATTTGGTTTGGAACTTGGTGTTTTAAATTTTGGGATTTGGGTGTTAGTTTTGGATATCAGGAATGTTTGGTTTCCACTTATCCTCAAAGTCGCTTTTTAGAAAATTTTTAAAAAATGAATTGCAGGTGAATATGATATCTTTGACTTTAATTTAAATAAAATATTATAAATTTTATAATCTCATCAAAGTGCTCCCAAAAGTTAGAAATAAATTTATATCACGAAAATAAGTTTATTAAGTTAAAAATGGACATTTATATTCATTCATAACCTACATTTTATTCCCATTTGGACACATAAGATATATTTAAGACAAAAGAAGTGACATTTGGTGACTTTCATTGATTTAAATATTATACAATTAATTTTCATGTAAAATTCTTCATTAAACAACTCAATTTAGATACTTACATGTTAAGTGTCAAATTATATTCACCCAATAAAATTTGTAAAAGTTTTAGGGTCATTTTATAGTCCTTATCATTTTATGTTTAACATAAATTACCCTATTTACCCTTTATTGTGGTAACAAAATTTACCAAGGTTACTATTAATATTATCCAAAAATGAAAGGGAAATATTAAATAAATTTTTAAATTATGATTAAAAATATGAAATCCATTTTTTAAAATTCAAAACATAGAATTTTAATAATTTAATTTAAAATAAAACTGATAAAACGCCATGAAAAATGATTTTTTTTGAAAAATGCCCTTTTTAAACATAAAAAGTTTTTATAATAAATTCATTTATAAAATCCTTTTCAAAAATCATATTTTTATTATTTTAAATCAAAATAAACTAATAAAAATTTAAAACTAATCCAAAACATAAATTTACCTTGTAAATACTTTAAAAGAAAAGACAATTTTCAATAAAAATCAATATTTTCACTATTCCTTGAAAAATAAATGTTTTTAGAAAATTATAAAAAAATAATTTTAAGATAATTTTGATATTATGAATTCAAAAAATGAAATTAATTTTGTAAAATAAATTTTAAATAATTTATATAAATTAATATTCAATCATTAAAATAAAAACTCATTTTTTAAGAAAACATATTTTTGAAGAATAAAGTGACACACTAAAATTTGTGTGATCATTTTTCTAAAAACTTATCAATACATTAATATTGAGTTTAAATTTTATATTTATTTCATAATTTAGTTGTTCATATTTATTCATATTCATTTAACATCTATGTTATAATGGACCTATAATATTTCACGGTTTGTCTAAACTTAATATTTCATGCTACACTAGCTATCAAAGAAATCAAATTATTTAATGATCCATTCCATAAAAATATCCGGGTGTTACATTATACCCCCATTAAAGTGAATTTATCTTTATAAATTCATCTCTATCATCAAAGGTTCAACATTTGATAATTTATTCATTTAAACCCACATCATAAAAATGAATAATAAAACCTCCCTTAAAAAGGGAAAGTTGGAAACATAAAGGTTACCTGAAGTAACGTATAACGAGGTTTATACATAGGAAAAACATTAAAATATAGATTTTGAAGGGAAAAATAATCCCCAAGAACTAATAGATAGTGATATAGAACATGGTCAATATAAGGTTAATGACCAAAAAACCATAGACCAAATAGGTCTGAAAAATTTTATTGATATCATCAAAAATGATGGTAATAAGATAAAATTTTATTTCAAAATACTTTGAGAAAATATACTTACTTTATTTCATTTAATAAGGAAAATATCACAATTTAGTTGTGCCTTGATCAATTTTTTCTTCATCTTTCACTCCAATAAATGAAGATGAAATTGTAATGCCTGAAGAACTAGAGGATCATAAGACCCATAATGGGATGAAAAGTCATTTCTTCTGTCTCTAATTATCACCATAACAAAATAATTATCATAGGTTATCCAATACACATAAATACTCATATGGTGAAGTAATACATTAATATCTAAAACCTCATCCAAAATTCAATTTAAACAATTTCAAAAATGGTTACCCTTATGAACCTTCCAAAAATCCAAAACTTTTTAAAGAAGGTCACTAAATTTCCAAAATTAAATTATCATTAATCCTCTAAAAAAATTGAAGTATCTCTTAATTTCCACACACCAAACATGTGAAGACCATTATCATTCATTCTCTTGAAACATGGTAATAACATGAATTAATATAAAACCTAAGTGAAAACAAGAATGCTTTCAAAAATTAACACTTTCTTAATACCATAAATCCAAAAAATATATAAAATAAATACCTAAAACACCATGTCATAATATTAATAATATTATTCAAGGTCCTTTATACTATCACACAAACAATAATATATTTATCTCATTATTATACTAACATCATTCACATATTAAGGGTTATATTTCCCTTAATAATGTATTCTCCAAAAATATCACCTTACCAATAAATCACTTTTCTAGTCCATCATCATCATTTAACATATCTTTTCAAATCCTTAATGAAAAAATTATGATGAAAATTACATATATATTTCATGATTAATATAACATAATCTTTGAATTCCAGTATATAAACACTTCATTTATCCTACTTCCTTTTCAAACAATCAAATAAGCTTCGCCTTCTTATTCCTTAACAATTATTTCCTTTCATATGTCATTTATAGTCTCAATATAACTATTACTCATACAAACTTTATTATTTTAATCTTAAATTTTTTCCCAAGGACTTAGATTTTCATAGTGCCTATACTTTTTACATTTAAAGAATTATTCTTTTGATAATACCTTAGGGAGACTAATATTCCCATCCATTACATTAACCAAACTCTTAATTTTTACTTTGTAGTTACTTACTTTGTGTCCTTATTTTCCATAGTCAAAACATCTTCCTATTCCTCTAAGGTGTCTAATTGGGTGTTTCTTCCCACATTATCATCATGTAAGAAACTAAATATTCTTTCTTCTATGGTCTCCACTATTCGAACTCTCAGCGAACTCTCTCATTCTCTTCTTTGGTGAGTCTGAGAGTTTGTTAAGGTATATATTGTTAATCATGTTCTATGAAAACTGATTATTCATAATCAAAATTTTATTCACTCTAGTAATAATCCCATTTGATTTCTCATTAGAAAATTTTCCATCACATTCAATTATAACCCAGTTTATTCTTGTTTCTACCATTTACTAAAAACAGAAAGCATAGTGTGAGAAACTCTTATCATAATATAAAACCATGTAATTAAGATAAATTTATTATAAAATTTCAATCTATGGAACCTTAGGTTTAATCCTAGTTTATTCATGATCGTTAAAAAAATTCTAGGATTGTAACCTACAGTTAGAATTATCCTTAGGGATCTTACTAATGTTTTCTCATCCTAGTTTCCAATGATTGACTAAACCTTTGATATGATAACAACTATACTAGAACAAGATTTTAATATATGGATATTACATATTTTTATATGAATATTCATTAAATTAAAAAAACACATGCCCAAGGACTTTAATAGTTTAGTGTCTTTGGAAACCTGAAACAAAAAATTCTAGTCTGGTGAAAGATATTCAATGTTTCCCAAAATGATCTTCCCATCTAGTACTCCTACTTAAAACCTTTATTTATAACTTAGGGAAGGGAAACATAATAAAGGGTGAGATTAAATTCTCAGTAAGGGTAAACATAAGAGATATATAAGCATAACATGAATATAGGGGTATGATAACATGATCATAACATTTGAAAACTATACCCTTCATAGAAAATACCATAATCACGATTCATGGAATAAATATTGGCAGTTCATAAGACGTGAATCATAAGATAATAAAAGAAAATGAGTCATAAGAGAATAAAATTGGAATAAGACATGGAATTTTGAAAAACATATAATCATATAAAATCATTTTCATATTAGTCAAGGATCACAGCCAAGACCATCTGGGCTCATTTCAGCCGAAGGGTTATATTCAGAAACCCAAATTGAAATACCCAAACTTATTACTAGTATAATGAAAGTATGGGGTCAATGCACATGGAGAGAGAGTCATTGCATTCTATTTATTTATATTGTGATTAATTAGGTGAAGATTAACTAAATTTATAGTCGATATCAGATGTTTTGATGGAGTAACCAAATATTGAATTTCTTTGATGAGTTACCTTAAAGACTGATAAAAACATAAAAATGATTCTGACAATAAATGGGAAGAATGTGTTGGGGATGCATATTTTTAAGGTCATCGATAAATCAATTTTCTTATTAGGTTGTGTTGTTCATAATAGATCACATCTCTGGGTTTTGAGTATAATGGAACACCATTGGTCTGGTGAATTTCGTTTGAATCAATAGAGACCAATTCCTTGGTATAGAATTTGATTCCTATTAATTTTATTAATTGTAGGACATTTTGAGATGATAAGTGCACCCAATGATCATGGGTGTACTTTGTCATAATTCCTTTGAAGATCCCTATAAATTCCTTTCTTGGTATGATATGGGGTTTCCAATGATATTTAGCAAGATATTTCAAGGGATTATGATAGAAACATAAATAACACAAATAAAACAAGACAATTGATTAATAAATAACCATAATCATCCACAACACCAACACAAGGGGTATTTAGATACACATGGAGTAGCTAATGACAAACAAAATCTTAATACTTGAAATAAACATTGCAGCTAATTCTGATTGAAGATTGTCAGGAAGGTAGAGTAGCAGCACCTCCCCTCTTCTTCTCCCTCCTTTATTCCCTCATTGTGTGTCTCTAGTTGTCCCCTCCTTCTTTGTGTCTGAATTTGGAGGGACTTACCTCTTATTTATAGTATTTTAAAATACATGGTGTGTACCTAAAAGTACACATTTTGTAACCAAGTCAACTTAACTTGGCTCTTCTTTCTCTGCTGGTAGGTGATCATCCACACCACCCTTGAATTTGATGGTGTCAACGGTTAGTTGGTGGGGGTACATGGCATGTAGCGCTGCCCCACATGGCGTGTAGTATCAACTTTAGCCACCAACCACTTCTGGAAGGGGGAACATAGTTTGTAAATGGATTGTACACATTGTGTGTATCTTGGAGGGAAACATGGGCGTGTACTTGGTCTAATCGATCTGTGTCAGGGAAATGGTACATGACGTGTGTAATAACTACATGCTATGTATATTTGAACTTCTGTTATGATCTTTTCTGATTTGTGACTTTAAATAGAAAACACCTGAAAATTACCATGATCACCAACATAAAGGATTTTATCCACAAAATGAAATATATTTAGTGAAAACATGTTTTTATGCTCAATAATATGTATGAAAGGGGTATATAAAAATATGTCACATAAAACTCCCCCATACTTCATCATTTTCTTTCCCTTAAGAAAAATATCAACATTAAAACAACAGAATACATACTTTAAAAAGGGAATCATTCAACTAATTATACATATAAATACTATAGGAATAGTAGAGTATTTTAAAAGTCACAAAACATATTTCAATTACAAATATATTCTACTCATTCCTCCTATATAATTCAATTAAATATTTGAATCCTCTTTCATCCACATCATTCAAATTTTCATAACTACACATGTCACTTGATGATTGACCTCACCAAAAGTTACCACACTCATCACTCAATATTATTTTATTAGATTTATGATCAATCTCAAGTATATGTGCTCTATACATAGGCTTGAAAGTATTCTCATTCTCTACTTTATAAATTAAATCACAAAAATCACGAGGTCTTTCAATAAGGTTCAAATGATTATAAGGCTTCGGGTAGGTAGGTAATGATGTGAAAAAAAACATAGAGGCTTGAAAAAGAAGGATGAATTCTTAAATAATAATGTGTAATATTCAGAAATAAAGCTCAATGAAAATACATCCCCAATCAAGATCTATCAAAGGGTATCATCACCATGATATTCCCTTTCCAACTTGGGTGCATAAACCATCAATAATGTGTAATGAATGAATTTGGTCCCTCTTTTGAATTTTTCAATACTTCTTTTTTAACAAGGACTACCAAGAATACAATGAATAGTGGTTTTGGAACCCTTCTACCCAAATGAACAAGCGTCACTCTCTCCAACACTTAATTTCATGGTTTTTCACCAAAATTTACCATGAATAGACAAAAATACCTCTCTAAAGCTCAAATGAATAATCATGAAAAATTATGAAAGAATTAGGGTAGGAAGGGTAAATAGGATTGTAATGTGTCTTACTATCAACCCAGTTCATGGTTTCTAAGGGTTTTATGATGATCATATGTAGGGTATGTATCAAGGTAAAATGGGCTGAAAAACAATCAATTTCCTCAATCATTTTAATGTGATTCAAAAATATTTATGTTTTGAAGAGAAAAACTAGAAATTTCTGGTAGTTATGTATATCCCAAGAAACTATCAAGAAAGAGGGTATAAGAAAGAATATGTCAAAATGGCTTAGAATACCTCTCGGGAATGAGAAAAAATAAAGGGTAAATCAGGTCATGACATGAATACAAATCATCAGTCTAATAAATATAAATTTCCATGACTTTAAATCCAGAATCAAACTATATCAATAATTATTTAAAAATACTTTGAAATTTAAAATAAGCATGTAAATTTTAAAATTCCCCTTTTATGTATTTATTATTTATAATTATAATTAATAAAAAAATTTCCACATTTTAAAATATTTCAACTATTAATGATGTCTCCTAGATCAGTTCAAGGGAAAAGACTAGTGTAGTCAGAGACTCTCCCCTACACTGAATATTTCACATGGCACCCCAAGTGAAACAATAAGGTAAAGGAGAGTATGTGGGGACACATGGGTGGTCAGGATGAGAGGAAGTAGTGAAAGAAGTAAGGACAAAGGAAAAATGAAAAAGAAACTCTGAAATAATACTCCCTCTATGGTGAGTCGACAAATATGGAAAGTAGTCGAAAGAAAAGTGTCAAGCAATTCTCCATGGTACCTGTGACTAGTGAGGAAAAAGAAAAATAAATAAACAGAGACACACATCATCATAACACATCCATAGAACAAACAATATTTATATAAAGGAAACAAATGTGCCAAAAACCAGTTATCGGTTCGCCTCAGAAGAGGTGTCATCGGCAATAGGAGGATCCAGTAGAGGAGGAATGTTGGCAGTGGAAATTGGAGGCACCTTCTTTGTGATCTGAGTGGAAGGTACAATGGGAACATCCGACATGGTAGGAGTGAAAGGAGCATCTGGGCCTTCAGTGGATAGGAGAATAGAATCAATGGACAAAGCCGTCATCAGGGCCTGGGTGGCAGAAGGAAGAGTAGTAGAGGGAGGAGAAGGTTATGGGGGAAACTGAAGGCCATGATTCTAAAGAAGAAGGCCCAAAATATACCGAATCCACATCTGGGACTATAGGATGGTAGTCTACTAGTGCTAAAGGATGTCTAGATAGCAGTCCATCATGACCAGATAGAGGGTGATAGAGAGATCAGATGAGGGAGCAGGTGGAGGTGAGGATATGGAGGGCACATAAGAATAGAGAATGGTGGAAGAAGTTGGAAGGGAGGAAGAAGTTGGGTGGGGTGGGGAAGGGTCATCCACTAGTGGATGGGGTGGGACCCACTCATCAACACCATTAGAAGTATATGGGTCATCTCTCGCCCCTGCCAAAACTAGGGCATCCTATACGAGCACATAGCCATCACCCCAATGCTCGACCATCCTCATGTAGATAAGCATGAAGAAGTAGAGATTCCAAGAAGAGCCTAAGGGGTTATGAGGGAGAGAGGGATCAAAAACACCCAGGTGGTGGGCCAAGAAAGTGGAATAGAAGCTGTTGTTTAGGTTTCCCTGATGGCCATAGATTATGGAATGGAAATAGGTAGCGACAAGATAGGGGTGGTCAGGGTAATCATGACAGACAAAACAAGTGAGAAGATGCATGTCTCTTCTAGACACGACACCAATATCCTCATGGTAGGAACAAATAATGGCACTGAAACATCGATGAAGGAAATAATAGGGAGGGGAAATGATGAATATGCTCTTCTGTGATGTGGGGGTGTATCTATGGCTAGAACCAGCAAGATCCTGCCACATGGTGATAAGTTCAGGGCGCTCTGGGTGAGTGAGGGTGGAGACATGATTTTGGGTGATGGGATGGGGGTAGAAGTCACACCCTCGGAAAAAATAATCAATGGTTAGGAAAAAATGGCATCCACCTAGCTGAAATAAAACTAGGGTGGCTATATCGGGGGGAATATGGTGGTAGTCAGGCCCATAAAACTCAAAGGTCAATATAAACTCCAAAAATAAATCTTTATAGGTTAGAGTGATGACCTGGAGTGTCTCGAGTAGATGTGTATGGCCAAGGATCTCCTTAATCTCCTCCCAGATGTCGTGATGCTGTTGAACACTGATGTCGAGAAACTGGCCGCTCAACTGGATCATTCGTTTTAAAAAGTGCCGCAATCGTTCTATGACAGGGAGGCCCGCAACAAAAATAAGATAGGGATGCAACTGAGGTCAGGAAATGACCTGAGTGGGATGAGGTGGGGCTACAAATGCTGGAATAGCAGGGCAAGTAGTGATCACTAGAGGTGGAGCAACTGAATCCAAAGCTAGCTCAGGCGGGTCCGCTGAAGTAGTGCTCATCTCTGAATGTACGAAGCTAGAAGTGGGAATTGCGACACCTAAGCACTCAACCATGGTGGATGGTGTGGTAGTATCTATAGGAGGATCTACAGTTTTAGTAATAGGTGAAAGGAAATATACTTGACCGGCGTATTTCACTGATGGAGGTGTTGGTAGAAGAGAAGGCAACATCGCTAATGCTGGTGGCTAGAAAATTGGGAAATCAAATGCTGGTCTCTCGGAAGACCAAAGATGAATCTGACAGTGAGGGGGTTGCTCGCCCTCAGTATTTTAAGTGAGCCACTTTCCACTCACGGGATCATCACCTGCCATATCTGAAATAAATAAAGGAAAATAAGAAAAAGAAAAGGAAGAAGAAGAAATAAAATGTGAGAAATTAGAAAAATAACAGTACACGGCGTGTTAGTCTAGTATACACGACATGTAGTGTGATTTGTGTAAGAACCTGTGTATGTTGGATAGACACGCCAAGTGGGCATGTGTTTTGGAAAATCCAGTACATGACATGTGAAAGATCACACATGTTGTGTAACAAAACATGGGGTGGATCCCTTGTAAGTTCCCTAACACATCTCGACTTTGAGGGGTCATACAACATAACACATGCCGTGTGTGAAGACATGGTGTGCTAAGGCATGTACTCCATACACATGGATTCCTCCAAATGGATGGTGGACACGGCATGTACCGAACATACATGGCATGTGGGAAGACATGGGATAGGGGTCGTGTGCCACATAACATGGGCTGGGCTGAAAGGTGAGGGGAGGCACTGTACACGGCGTGTGTCGAACATACATTCCATGTGGAGTTTAATTTATAAAAATGTGCCAGTGTGGCTGTGTACAAGATGTACATGGTGTGTGTTCTTCAGTTACCCTGTGTAGGGTGGGTCAAAGCCGAACAGTTGTCCGATCTCAAATATCCCTTAAAAGAAACTAAAACCTTGAAATAAAGGGTAGAGAAGGGCGTACCTTGAGCGAGGATCAAAATTTAGAAGAAATTGGGACAAAAAATGCACAAAAATGGGGGATTCGTAGGAGGTATGTGGAATGAAATTCGGTGGAAGAAAACATAGAGGGGGGGTGGGGTGGTGGGGTGGGAGTGGTGCTTAACACAGGGTCAGGCTGGGTAGGGTTCCCGATCTTTATATCCAAACCACACAGTGTGTAAAAGATCCCACATAATGTGTGTGAGTGTTTTTTACAATACTTATTTACAAAACAATTATTTATAAAAAAAATAATATAATAAAAAAACCTATAAACGTAGTGTATCACAGGATGACATGTTGTGTGTTCTAAAATTTGAAAAATAGAACTACAACCTTTGGTCTGGTGCTTGGGGTGCGATTTGAACTGGCAACTGGTCGATCCAAACGCAAGCCCTCAACCACGGGAGCGAAGGTTATAGTGCTGCATGTTTTTATTAACTTATAATAATTAAACTATAGGTGAAATTATACATGGGATGAATAAAATAAAAAGTGTTTGGTTTTAATTATTTAATGATTGGGATGAAGTAGGGAGATTAGTCAAGTTCGAACCCAGGTCTTTTTAACGTAGGACTGAGACTCTTCCAATATCCCACTTCACCCACATGTAATTTCTTATTTTGAAAATAATTTAAATAATTAATAAAAACATGGAATACATGATGTATATTAAAATACACACTGTGTGGTTTTATTAATAAGAAAAGCGATGGAATTGAGCCGGTTGTTAGGATTCGAAGTTGGGTCTTTTGGATCTGTGGTTTATGACCTTGGTCAGGCGGTCCGTCCCCATCATGGGTTTTATTTTATTTGAAAAAACTTATATTTTGTTTTATTGAAAATACATCACACATTTTTTAACTAAACACGAGTTTGAAAAGGATGAACCCTATATCGAAGGCAGGTATGGAGTGATTTTAACTAGCAACAACTCAAATACATTTCAGTGACCTTACCATCGACAGATGAATTATACCGATTTATTAACTTAATTACTATGTACTTATACTACTATTTCTTTTAGAATATAAATTAAAAGTAAAGTACAAGCTGTGTGAAATGGTGATACACGGTGTGTAGTCTCTGGGTTTCCTCACAGGAAGCGCCTTTGTTTTAGGTCTTTGGATCGACCTTACCTGAGCCTCTTACTATCCGAATTGCTTGGTGGAGATCGTACCTACCATGTATTCTACGTGAAGATATGGTTTGAGATGCTGTCTATTCACCTTAAATGGTTGAACATCTACTATAGATACTTACACCTCACCATGGTGGAAGACCTTGATCACTCAGAAAGGTCCCGACCACTAGGTCTTCAATTTTCCTGGAAACAATCTCAAACAGAAGTTAAAAAACAGTACCTCATTGCCAGGATTGAATGAATTCTGAGAGATCATGCGGTCATGAACTGCCTTTGTCTTTTCTTTATACAAATTGGCATTCTAAAATGCCTCCCACCAAATTTTATCAAGCTCCATTAGTTGAAACTTGCATTTCTCTTATATATCCTTTAGATCATAATTCAAGACCTTAACAACCCAATAGGCTTTGTGCTCATGTTCCACTGGTAAATGACATGGCTTTTTGTAGATTAAATAGAATGGGGAAATACCCAGAGGCATCTTCAAGGTAGTACAATATTCCTATAAGGCCTCATCAACCTTCTTGGACCAAGGCTTCCTTGAGGCTCCCATAGTTTTATCTAGGAATTTCTTAAGTTCTCTGTTTGATACCTCCACTTGGACACTAGATTTGGGATGATGGGGTGTCCTAGTGCTATATCTCACCCCATATTTTATGAGAACATTTTACATTAATTCATTTTCAAAATTCATCCCTCTATCTATAATTAGAACCTGTGGAACAACAAATATACTGAAAACATTATTCTTCAAGAAGATAATGAAGACCTTTGCTGTGTTGTGTATCGTGGCAGCAACTTTTACCCATTTAGATACATAATCCACACTAACCAGAATATATGAATTCCATATGATGGGGGAAACAACCCCATGGAATCAATACCCTGTAAATAAAATACCTCAACCTCAAGGATGGGGTGTTGAGAGTCATTTTATCTCGGCACCCCATGTTACTAGTCCACTAACACCTATCACAACATGCTATAAAATATTGGGCATCCTTGTACATGGTGGGCCAGAAAAATCTAGATTGCATAATTTTTTCTATCATTTATTCTGAACCATGATGCCCCCTAGTCGGGGAAGAGTAAAAAAACTCTATAATTACTTTAATTTATTCTTCCAAGATGAATCATCATATCACCCCATCTCCACATGAATGGAATAGCAGCGGGTATTCCTAGAAATATCTTTTTACATTGGAAAAAAATCATTTATTTTGTTGAAAAGTAAGATCAGGATGAACGACTCTCATAACCAAGTAATTGGAAATGTCAGCATACCATGGCCAAGGTGTAACTCCAACTAAAAAAAGATACTCATCTAGGAAGTCCTCCTTGATTTCTATATCATATTCTCTTTCAAAATAAGGTAATTCTAATCAGGAAATATGATCAGCGATGGCGTTATCACTTCCTTTCTTATCATGGATTTCCAAGTCAAATTCTTGGAATAGAAGAACCCAATGAAGGAGCTGTGAATTTTCATCCTTCTTGTTTAGAAAATAATTAAGTACTGCACGTTCAGTATAGAAAACAAATTTTGAGAGTACTAAATATGAGCGGAACCTATCAAATGCAAAGACCACTACCAACATCTCCTTCTCGATGGTAGTGTAGTTAATTTGTGCTTCATTTAGGGATCTACTGGTATAGCATATCATCCTGAAGATATGATTGATCAATTTTCAAAGAAATTATCTTACAATATAATCACTTTCATCACACATGATTTCAATTTTTTTCCTCCTAGTTTGGGGAAATCATGATAGGTGCTTCAACTAATCGTTGCTTTAAGATCTAAAAAGCTATGGTGCTTGTTTCATCAAATTTGAAGATAACATATTTTGAAAGGAGGTTGGTTAGTGGTTGAGATATCTTTGAAAAGTCATGAATGAATCTTCTATAAAAACCTGCATGACCAAGAAAACATCAGATTTCTTGGATAGAAGTTGGAATGGGCAGTTGTGATATGACTTCAATATTCGCAGTGTCAACTTCAATTCCTTTTATGGAAATCTGGTGGCCTAATATGATACTGTTATGTACCATAAAGGGAAATTTCTCCTAGTTCAAAACCATATTGGTGTGTTCACACCATTTCAGGATCAATTCTATATTTCTCAAATAGGTGTTGCATGATTTTCCATAGATTGAAAAATTGTCTATAAAGACTTCTAAAATTTTCCCTGCCATGTCACGAAATATCACCAACATACACTATTAGAAGGTGGATGGAGAATTGAATAATCCAAAAGACATCTGTTTTTAGGAAAAAGTTCCATATGGTCATGTGAAGTTATATTCTCTTGGTCTTTATGGGAAATAGAAATTTGGTTATAGCTAGAATAACCATCGAGAAATAAATAGAACTTGTGCCCTGCCAATCACTCCAACATCTGATCCATGAAAGAAAGTGGTAAATGATATTTCCATGTGGCATCAATAAGCTTCCAGTAGTCCACACACTCTCTCCATACCATGACCATTCTTGTAGGGGTGAGTTTATTTTTATCATTGGTAATCATGGTGACACACCCTTTTTGGACACCACTTGCAAAGGACTGACCCATGGGTTGTCAAATATTGGGTAGATGATTCCCGTATCTAATAGCTTAATAACTTATTTCTTCACAACCTCCTTCATTGGAGGGTTTAAATATCGTTGAGATTACTGAGAGGTCTTGGCTCCTTCCTCCATTAGCACCTTATGGGTGAAAATGGTCAGACTGATCTCTTTAAGATCAGTGACTATCCACCCAATAGCCTATTCTCTTCTCTTTAAAGCATGTAGAAGTTCATGTTCTTACTCTTGAGAGAGATATGCATTGAGTATAACTAGAAGCGTGTGTTTATTTCCCAATTATACATATTTTAAAGAAGACGGGAGAGGTCTTAGTTCAATTTGTGGGGCTTTAAGATCCGATGGAATAATAGGTTCTACCACGTCTCACTATAGAATATTCGAAACAAGAGTACGATTCCAATAATGACCGCCCTGGAATACGATGAATTGCAGCTCCTCTAGTTCATAATCAGGATGGATGTTCTTGATGACTGGTTCATCAGTGATAGAAAAACATCCCATATCATCTCCTATCTATCCAAAGTGATCGTTCACTATAGTCAATGTATAAAATTCATCATTTTTCATAAGTGACACTCTTTTAATAGCTTTGAGGATGTTGTAGGATACCTTTTCATCTCTTACTCTAAAGATTAATTCACCTTGGTGAACATCAATCAAAAATTTCGCAGTAGACAAGAAGGGTCTTCCTAGAATAAGAGGTGACTCTTGGTCTTCATCCATTTATAGTATGATAAAATCAACAGGAAGGATCATCCTTCCCAATTTCACTAGCACATCCTCAAGTTTCCCTCTAGGATATTTAATAGAGCGATCTGCTAGCTGTAATGACACTTGAGTTGGTTTTGGATCGTTCATCCCTAAATTATTAAATAATCAAAAGGGAATAATATTAACACTATCCCACAAGTCACAAAGGGACTTCCCATACTCATAAGATCTGATTGTGAAAGGGGTTGTAAAACTGCCTGGATCTTGGAGTTTTGGAGGAAGAGAGTACTGAACCACTGTTGAGAATTCCTTGGTGAGAGGAATTATTCCCAAATCCTCCATCTTCCTCTTTAGGGAGAGTATTTCCATCATGAACTTTTTATATATTGGAATTTAAGTCAATTATTATATAAAATAAATATTAATGTGAAGTTTCTGTAATACCTCCATAATTTTTTCAAACTACTGATCCAACTTCCTCTACTTCATTTGTGTGGGAAATGGTAATTTGGGTTCATAAGGTTTGATCACCTCTTTTACTTTAACATTTAAAAACTCCGTCTATTTTGATAGGCCTTGTGTTGAGGGGGAATCCTTGATATTTTCTTCATTATCTGAAGAGGGAGTAGGTAGAGATGGATTTTTGGCCTCATCTTGATTTGCAGTTATTTTCTAGGGTAGCTCTTTCCCACTTCTTAAAGTGATAGAATTGTAATCCTACCATTGGTTCTTCTTAGTGTCACCTAGTAGTATACCATATTTCCTTGAAGATATATTATTATATATCTTCCCAATTTGATTCTCAAGGATTAAAATAGATGCCTCATGGTTCTGAAATCTTGTTTCAGAGGTTGTTATGAATTTTGACATCATTTATTCTAACATTGATGAGTGTTCCTACTGAGGTTGTTGTGCAGCAGGTTAAGGTTGTGGCTACCAAGTTTATTGCACTAGATGAAGGTTTTGATACCCTTATTGATTTATGGGATATGGATTTTGATACTGCTATTGAACATAACCGATCAACCTTTGGGGGCAGGGTTGAGAGTTTTGTTGTTGCTGCCCCCAGCCCGTGTTCACATTATCTTGCCAAGATGGGTTTTGGTATTGAGGGTAAATGTTTGGACCTAGGTTTTGAGAAACATAGTTTACCTCACTTTTTGAAGGATTGACACTTTTCCCCGAGAATTCTCCCATGGTGTGATTGTCACCACATTCACTGCATGCTGGGTGATTTGTCGCTTGAACTTGAGATGCATTTTTCAAATTCAACGCATTAATATTTTTGGACACAACATTGATTTGGGCAGAAAGAATCATAGTGGAATCAATGTTATGAATGTCCCTCTTTTGATTACCCCACTCAGAGTTACATTGGAATCTATTTTCTGACATATCTTCTAGTAGATCAAAAAGTTTCTCTGAGGATTTCCCCATCACCGTTCCTCTTGCAGCTGCATCCCACATTGATTTGGTGTTTGTAGTAAGACCACCATAGAAATTTTGTACTTTCATCCACAAAATAATGCCATGGTTTGGGTACTTCCTCAAAATTTCCTTGAAATGATCCCAAGATTCATAAAATGACTCTGAATCATGTTGCTGAAAGTTGTGAATTTTGTTCCGCAACGTCACTATCTTGGAAGGTGGGAAATATTTTGACAAAAACACCTAGTCCAATGCCTTCTATGTGAAGATATAATTTTGAGGAAATATTTCAATTCGGTCCTTCAATTTATCCCTTAATGAGAAGGGTAATAAGTGAAGTAGAATTTCATCCTCAGACACCCCATGGTAACAAAATGTGTCACAAATATTCAGAAAATTGGAGAGATGATCATTGGGGTCTTCACTTGGTAAACCTATAAAATGAACCATATTTTGGATGAGCTACATGATGTATGGATTGATCTCAAAATTTTGGTCTTGCACCGGTGGTCTGACAATACATGTATATGATCCTTAGATAGAAGGAAGACCATACTTCATAAGGGTATGACATGGGGCAATTGTTCTTGAGGAGGTGTGGGCATAAATTACTGATCATGAGAAAAATTAGGCCCATTATTTAGTTTAATGTGTGGAAAAATATTTGGTGGACAATACTACTGGTGTTTCTATGGTCCATAAACTGAAACAAATTGATCCGGTTGTCTTTGTTGGTTCTGTGGCATGAACTCCGTGATATTTTCTGGTGCAAGCTAGTTCTGCTCATCCTCAGCAGCAAGTTATTGATTCTGGTTGTCATCAGGAATAAAATTCTATCCAATGTCTTAGATAGCATCCATTTCTCCCTCTTCTATGTTCTCCATGGTCGTTTTGGTTGCGCTTGTCCATAAGTTCCTGACGTCACCTCAAAATCATTTTTTCGATTTCTGGATCAAGTGGAAAAACTTTCAATGAATCAGTTCTCTTAGAATAAAATATTTGTCCACTCATGCACCTCTGATCCTGTATAATACTAAACAACAGACCAAGAATAAAATAGGAAGAATAAAATAATGAAAAATAGAAATGATATTAAGAATAGAATTTTTATAAGTTTTTATTTTTATTTTCACTTTAACTGATACAAAATCAATTTTTCAAAACACTGTTAAAATTTTCTCCCTAGAAATGGTGCCATAATTTGGTTTCATTTCAGCTAAAGTGTTACGTTTGGTATCCCAAATTGAAATACCCAAACTTATTACTAGTATAGTTCAAGTATGAGGTCGATCCATAGGGAGAGAGAGTCATTGTGTTCTGTTTCTCTAGTTTTTAATTAATTAGGTGAAGATTAACTAAATTTAGAATTGATATCAGATGTTTTGATAGAGGAACCAATTATTCAATTTATTTGATGAGTTACCTTAAATACTAAGAAAAATGTAAAATTGATTCTGACGATAAATGAGAAGAATGCATTGGGGATATGGATTTGTAAGGTCATTTATAAATAAATTTTCTTATTAGGTTGTGTTGTTCATAATAACTCACATCTCTAGGTTTTGAGTATAACAGAACCTCCTTGGTCTGGTGAGTTTTGTTTGAATCAATAGAGACCAATTCCTTGGTCTGGAATTTGGTTCCTATTAATTTTATTAATTGTAGTCCATTTAGAGATGATAAGTGAACCCAATGATCATGGGTGTACTTAGTCATAATTTCTCTAAAGATCCCTAGAAATTACATTCTTGGTTTGATACGGGGTTTCCAGTGATATTTATCAAGATATTTCTAGGGATTATGAGAGAAAAAAAATAACAAAAATACAATACAATAGTTGATTAATAATGAACCATAATCATCCAAATCCCCAACATAAGGGGGATTTAGCTACACATGGAGTATCCAATGACTAAGAGACTCTTAATACCTAAAATAAACATCACAACAGCTTCAGGTTGAAGATCATCAGGAAGGAAGAGCGACATCACCTCCTCTATTCTTCTCCCTCCTTTTTTCTCCCATTGTGTGTCTCTAGTTGTCCCCTCCTTTCGTGTGTCTAAATTTGGAGGGCCTTCCATCTTATTTATATAATTTTAAAATACACATATTGTACCCAAAAGTAAACAATGTGTAACCAAGTCAACTTGAATTGGATATTATTTCTCCATTGGTAGGTGATCTACCATTCTTCCCTTGACTTTAAAGGTGTCAGCGGTCGGTTGGTGGGTGTACACGACGTGTATCACCGCCCCACATGGCGTGTAGTATCAAATTCAGACACCATTCACTTCTGGAAGGGGGAACATGAAATATAAATGGATTTTACACAACATGTGTATCTTGGATGGAAAAATGGGTGTGTACTTGGTCTGGTTGATCTGTGTTAGTCCAATGGTACACAATGTGAGTAAGAAGTACACACCGTGTATATTTGAACTTCTATTATGATCTTTCCTGATTTGTAACTTTTAACAAAAAACACCTAAAAATTACCATGATAACCAACATAAAGGATTTTATCAAAAAAAGAAATAGATTTAGTTAAAACATGTTTTTATGATCAATAATATTTATTAAAGGGTTATAAAAAAATTAGTAACATCACCATCATAGTAGACAAAGTCCCTTATTTAACCGAGTTAACTCCCCATTCCAGTCCTATGTTAATAAACTGGGTTCAATTCCCATTCGAGTCCTGTATATCTCATGAGATATAAATATTTACCCAATAAATTGGATGGAGTTATAGGTCCCACCCATAAAATAATGAAAACCATACATATGTGTGACATAATAATATAAATCATTCATCATATCAGAACCCATAAAAAGAAATGGGTATCATAAACATTTCATCATAACATAACTCTTGAAAGTAAAACAGAAATCATAAACATCATGCCGACATAAAAATAAACTAACTATAGAAATAATGAGGATAATATCCTTGAATAATAACCTAATTAAATCATAATAAACATCAAATAATGTTATCTTATATGGAACATAATTTTGAAAGATCACTTGAAATAGTTCATAAAAAATAGCATTTCAATTTTTTAAATCATGATTTTTTAAAGGGTTGCACATTTATAAAAGTTTTTTGAATAACATTGTAATAATTTAAAGTAATATTCATGTAATTAAGGTGTCACTATGGTAGAAAAATCCACTCATTATTTATAAGTTAAAAAAAAATTCCTTTCATATTTTTTTAGAAAAGACCCAAAGTACCTTGTTTAGAAAATGAAAAAAATGATTCTCTTAAAAAAGTTCCATAAAAAGATAAAATATGGGTGAAAATTATTTTAAACAATTGTAAAAAAAATTTTGGAATTTTTTTTACAAAACATGGAAATGGAAGTGAAATACTCCCCAATAGAGACTTAAAACGAAAGAATCCTGAATATTGTTGAGATTATGAAATAAACCCATAAAAATATCATATCATTGAAGTGAGAATTAATCAAATGAATTGATTATGTGTATTAAATATAAATATAAATAAAAAACTGTAAGAAAACATAAGAATATATAAATTCATTTCTCACATAATCATAGAATGACATAATCAATGAAATAGTAGTTTATCCTAATGAATGGAAATTGAGTTAATAATTCCCTTACCTAAATTATTTTATTTCTTTGTTCATGTTCAAACCTCATATATAATAAATAAGGATTTATTATACTTTTATTACCTAACCTTATCATACCAACTATTATTTATTTATAACATCTCATTACCCTTTTATTAATATTTTTTTTATTAAAATCACTGTTCTGGGTGATAACTGCTTTGTTTTCCATGCATTTTTTGGTTCAGAAGTCTTGGTCCTTATACTTTGATCTTGGTTTGATAATTAAAATATCTTTAATAATGTTATAAAAATCATATATAATAATTATATATATATATATATTTATAACAATTAATAAAGTTAGTGATAGAAAAATGAATTATATCATTCATGGAGACAGTAGGCCGTACGTATGTAAGAACACTATGTCCATTTTTCATCTAATGAAATGAAAGTAAGGTAAGTAATAATAAAGATTTATAGAATCATTATTATGTTATATATATCATATGTGTTCATAAAAATCATCCTTATTTCCATCCATGTGAAATATAAGTAAAAATAAATCACATCGCACTGTGGAGATGGTAGTCCATACGTACGCACAAGCGACATTATCATTCTAAAAAGATTGGATGATGATAAGGTATACATAATATTATAAATTAAGAGGTATAATTGTATTATAAATATCATTTATAATCACTAATACCATAATAAAACCCATCTATATAATATGGCAATGAAAAACAAATTGTATCGCTATGTAGAGACAGTAAGTTATACATATGCACGAGCGATACTTTTACTTATTGTTTAATGGGTAAGAGAGTGTAGAATGGTTTTTTAATAATAATAATAATAATAATAAAATTTTATAATATTTAGGAAACTAAAGTTATTATTTTATGGTAAACATCATAGATTTAGAGTAGGTAAGGAAGAGTAGAAAAAGAAAGTGATCAGTTAGAGCGATTACCTCTTCTTCGATACGTCTCCTTTGGATCTCCTCTAATTGGATCTATGGTTGGTATTTTGAGAAGAAAATAACCTCTATAATTTGTATATGTAAGTTCATAAGATAAATTTTTAGGGTATGGTTTATATATAATGATCAAAGTGATGTGAAGAAATAAGGGAGGAGGTTTCCTTTTCTAATTGAGGCGAGGGGCACTTTTGGAAACTCTCAAAATATAAAATTAATATAAATTAATTTTCTATTCCAAATTGATAAAAAGTGATTTATTTAGAATATAATATGAGGATGGGTAGAAATAATCTCATCCAAGAATTTTTAGATAAGTTTAGGTCACATTATTACCCTTATCATTTAGTTTTCACCCATTTAAACCCTTTTAACTCTTATTGCGACAACATGGATTTTACTCCTTAAGGGTCAATATTTGTACTATAAAATGCCAAAAGACCCATAAATGGATCATTTATGAAATAATATATATTATCCCAATACTTTGGACGAATTTAATATTTTTTAATAATTTTACATCATTTCTTAAAATATTAATTATTTTAAAATATAATTAATGTCAATTTTGATACTATTCATTACTTTGACTTTTAAAAATATCAACACAATAAGATATCTTCAAAATAAATATTTTATTATAACCCCACCATGTCAATATAATCTATAAAATTTGTGGATGACATTAATTATCTCAAATTATATTTATTTTAATATTTTTATATCATATATTTTACATTTCCATTAATAAAATAATTATTACATCATTACCATGTAATTATTTAAGGTACATATTTATTCATTAAAATTTATAAATAAATTACCATGATGTAGATAAATATTTTATCTTTAAAATTAATATTTATAGTCAAAGTTATCTTCTGGATAATATCATATTAACAATGTTATATTCATTAAAATCATGAACATGACATCTTTGACTTGTCTTTAAATAAAATATTATAAATGTCATAATCTCATCCAAGTGGCCCTAAAATTAATAAATAAATTTATATCATAAAAATAATTCTATTAAGTTAAAAATGGGAATTTATATTCATTCATAACCCTCCTTTTTCCCATGTGGGCAGATAAAGGATATTTAAGACAAAGAAAGTGACATTTTATGACTTTCTTTGATTTAAATATTATATTAGTAATTTTCAAGGAAAAGTGTATATTAAAAAACTAAATTTATATTCTTAGGTTCTAATGGTAGAATTATCTTCATGAAATAAAATTTAGGTAAGTGTTAGGGTCATTTTATAGTTCTTATCATTTTATTTTTGACTAAAATTACCCAATTTACCCTTTACTGTGGTAATAAAATTTACCAATGTTACTATTTTATTGGACAAAAAATAAAAGGGTCCCATTAAATAAATTTATAATTTTAGAATAAAAAATTTACAATCATTTTTAAAAATTCAAAACATACAATCTTCAGAATTTAATTTAAATTAAAACTTGTAAAACTCCAGGAAAAATAGTTTTTTGAAGAAATGCCTATTTTAAACATAAAATGTTTTATAATAAATTCATGTATAAAATCCTTTTAAAAAATAATAATTAGATTATTTTAAATAAAAATTAACTAATTAAAATTTAAAACTAATCCAAAACATAGTTTTTCCTTGTAATGAATTTAAAATAAAATACAGTTTTCAATAAAAATCAGTATTTTAACTATTTCTTGAAAAATAATTGTTTTCAAATAATTATAAAAAAGTAATTTTAAGATAATTTTTATATTATGAATTCAAAAAATAAAATTCATTTTGTCAAATATATTTTCTATAATTTATAAAAATTAATATTCACCCATAAAAATAAAAACTAATTTTTGGAGAAACATATTTTTGAAGAATTAAGTGACTTACTAAAATTTATGTGACCATTTTTCTAAGAACTTACCAATACATTCACCTTGAGTTAGAGTTTTATATTTATTTCATAATTTAGTTATTAATATTTTTCCCACCTATTTAATGTCTAGTTTATAAAGGACCTATAATATTTTGTGGTCCGTCTAATATTTTTTAATGCTTACAACACAAACCATCAATGAAATAAAATATTTAAAGATAAATTTAATAAAAATCTCAGGCTATTACATAAAATCTTTCTCTAGTCAGAGATCTATATTAGTACATATTTCTATATGTCTTCATCAAACTTCCTCATGATAGGGGAGTTAAATTTAAGATTAATCTCATGCTTGGTGCACATCCCATTTTGATACCGCCATATCATATGGAGCTAACCATGTTGAAATAGATCAAAGTGTTTCTAGATGAATTATAGCAGAAGGTATTTATCAAGCCAAGTACATTACCATGGGGTACTTCTATGTTGTTCACCAAGAAAGAATATGTGGCAGCCTTTGACTCTGTGTCAATTACTGAAATCTGAACCAAGTGATGGTGAAGAATAGATACCCATTGCATAAGATTGATGAAATTTTTGATCAGTTACGAGGAGCCCAATGATTCTCCAAGATTTATCATTGATTAGGCTACCACCAGATATGAGTCAGAAAGGAGGAAATTATGAAGATTTAATTTTGGAGTAGGCATGGTCTGTATGAGTACTTAGTGATTCTATTCATACTAATGAACATGCAAAAAATGTTCATGAACCTCATGAATAATATATTCCACCCATATCTATACCCGTTCATCATATTCTTCATTGATGAAATCCTTATATACTCACCGAAACTAGAGAAGAATGCTAGGAACTTTGAGATAGTCCTTTGAGAACATCGTCTTTATGAAAAGCTGTTGAAGCTTGAATTTAGTATTTGGGAGGTGAATCTCCTTGGACATGTGGTGTCTAAAATGGTCATATCTAAAGACCCTGAGAAAGTAGAGGTGGTTATGTCCAGGACGAATCCCTGAAACATGTTAGAGATTAGGATATTTCTGGGTTCAATAGTATATTACTGAAGGTTTATCTAGTAATTTTCCTGACTATAAACACTCATGACTATTCTAACGAAGAAAAGATTAACATTACAGTGGATGGACTAGTGTGAAGAGGCTTTTCTTAACCAGAATAGATGTTTGATGACAATTCCAGTACAGATTCTACCTAAGCTTGGGATTGGTTATTCAGTGTACTGTGATGCATCAGACATTGGTTTGGGAGTAGTACTAATTTAATGGGAGTTAGTAGTATCTTATGGGTCACGTTAGTTATGACCCCATGAATATAACTAACCAACCCATGACTCTGAGATGGTAGCTATGGTCCATGCTCTGAAGTGTCAGAGACACTATCTCTTTAGTGAGAGATTTTTTTGTTCACATAGACCAAAATATATTAAATTATATCTTAAAATAAAGGGACTTGAATATGAGATCGAGGATGTTGTTAGATTTTCTTCATATGTTTGAATTTGATATGGATTATACAACAGGTATAGGTAATGTAATATCCTGAGATACCATACAAGATATACAAAATCAAGCTTAAATAAATAAAGAAATATTAGTATGTGACTATTATATCCTATCCATTTAAATTGGTTAACATGAATATGAATAATTGTTTTATGAAATATATAATGGTCTTACTTATTTCTAATTTACTAATTAATGCTTTGTAAATAAGCACTCGATTTTTAGTAAAGTCAAAAATACATTTTCTTTAAAAATGACTTTCATTACTTTTTTTGAGAAAATAATATAATTAATTTAAATTTTAGAAAATTTATTTGATAAAATTAAGTTCATTTTTTATATAATCGTGTCAAAATTATCTTAGGAATAATTTTTAAGTATTTTATGAAAAGATTGATTTTTCAATGAATAGTGAAAAATACCAATTTTTTTTGAAAACTATATTTTATTTTAAAGTATTTACAAAGACAAATTATATTTTTTATTAGTTTTAAAATTTAAACAATTAATTATGATTTAAATTATGGGTTTTCAAATGTATTTTATACTTGAATTTAGTATAAATACATTTTATATTTAGGAAGATCATTTTTCTGAAAAACCATTTTTCATTACGTTTTCCCGGTTTAATTTTAAATTAAATTATGATACTTATGTGATTTGAATTTTGAAAAATGGATTCAATATTTTGAGTTACAAGGTAAAAATTCATTAAATATTAACCTTTTGATTTTGGACAATATGAATAGTAACCTTAATATTTTTTATTACTATAGTAATGAGTAAATAGGGTAATTTATGTTACAAATAAAATTATAAGCACTATTAAATGACCCAAAAAATTACATAAATATTATTGGATATTTATATTTCAACCATAATCATCCAAGTGTCTAATTTATGACCTTTTTGAGACACTTGGAAGAGATTATGACTTTTTTATAATATTTTATTTAAAGAAAAGTCAAACATGTCACCCTCTTGTTTTTAGTAAATAAAATATTTTTAACATGAGGTAATATAGAGGATATTATAGAATTTAAATATAATTTTTATATCTAAATGATTTATAATCATCATGGTAATTTAATTTTAAATTTTAGTGAAGAAATAATTTCCTTAAATGCTTGCACAATGCTGATGCATTAATTATTTAATTAATAAAAAAATAAAATAAATCATATTAATTTTTTTAAAATAAATATAATTTGAGATAAATAATGTGATAAAATAATTTTATTGACAACCATGAAATGTTTTTAATATAATTTTTTTTTAAATTTTAGATATTTTCTTGATATTATTAAAGTCAAAGTAATGAATAGTTTTTAAAATTGACATTGTGAGTATTTTATAGTAAATATTATTTTATTAAATGATATAAAATTACTAAAAATATTATATTTGTAAAAATTATTATGTTATGTTTTATAATTTTTACCATGGTCCATTTATGGGCTTTTCCCCATTTATAGTAACTATATTGACCCTCAAAGAGTAAAAATCCTTATTGTCATGGTAGGAGTTAAAGGGGTTAATACCAAAAGATAAAGATATAAATATAATAATTTTTTTTATAATTTTTAATTTATGAAGGGATTTAGACACATAATTATTTTATATTCTAAATAATTAAAATTTTATCCATTCAAAATTTAAAATTAATTTATATTAATTTAATATTTTTTGAAATTCTAAGAGTACCCCTCTCCTCTCTTATAAAAGAGAAAATTTTATTCTCAATAATTCACACTTAAAAACCCATTTTTTTTGACCAATAAATTTAAAAATACATTAATAGAATACATTCCCTCATTATATATGACTTAGTTTAGGCATAACACCAACATTAGAAGAATTAAGGTGTTAATCAAAGGAGGTTTTCCAAAGAAGAGGTATAATTTTTATCTGTTTGTTTTAGTTTTGTTTCTTCTTCCACCTCCTTAAAATATTATTCAACCATGATAAAATAATAACATGAGTATAATAAATATAATTAAATGTTATTATATTAAAATTATAATATATATCCATCTCCAATTTCTATCAAATGAGAGAAGAATTCATCATTCGTGTATACGACAGACTGCCGCCTCACGAACCGATGTAGTTAGTTTTCCATCACCGTATATCAAGACATGTTATAATGATGGAATTAATGTTTATATATTATATTAATGACATATTTTTCATCCTAAAAATATAATATTTCATTTAACTTTTTACCATTCCTTGCACTAAAAAATGATAACATCATTCGTGCATATGTGTGGACTACCACCTCAATGAAGCAACATGATTCATTTTTCATCACATCACATGGATGATATATATAAGTATATTTAAATAATTAATTATATATATATGATATTATTTTAAGTATATAAATATAAAATAATACTTACCATATTTCTATAATATTCATTGAAAAATGAAAACGTTACTCATGCGTATGTACGACCTACCGTCTCCTTGACTATAATATAGTTCATTTTTATAATAAAATTTAATAGTTGGATTTAAAAGTTTAATTGATGTATTAAAATGATAATAATTTCATAATTATTATTATAGATATGATAGAATAATGAACGCTTTGACCATTTTCAACCCACTGAAGTCATTCTTGACTTATGGACCAAATATCATTAAAACATTAGGTGTAAAAATAAATGACTAATAAATTTTTATACCATGGTAATAAGTGGGATAAAATTAATAATAAAAACGAAAAAGTTTTTTTTAATGGAGTAAATAATTAAACTAATTTTATTATTTAGGATTATAAATAACATACAAGATAATTAAAATCCAAGGTAAGAGATTTTTGCCTCATTTTTATTTCCATGGGACACATGCCTTATACACTACATGTTTCTTTTGGTGGTGTATATACTAACCATGAATGTAATTTATGATTATTATCATGAAAATTATTGTATATATATATCAATATAAATTTCTTTCTTTCATGGGGCTTATGATTCAAATGATACCAAAGTGGTAAGGTTTCATTTCACAATATCATCATTATTTGGTATTGTTTATGTTTAAATCTCCACTGGTGAATATTTATCTTCCATGTCAATGTTTTCTAAAAATGTTTTGGAATATTTTTTTAATATTCTCCAATTATTTTTTAAATTCATTTTACCCTTGTTTTAATTTTTATAAAATGTTTTAAAATGAATCTTTCTATCATTTTCCAAACAAGGAACCTTTTGAATTTTCTTACAACAGTGTGAATGGAATGTTTTTTTAACTTATATGAAATAAAAATAATTTACCACCATAATGAATACTAAATTATTTGATGCTTAATTTATAAATTTATTTGTTTATTTTTAAATAAAATTATTTTATTTATAAGTGTTCAACTTTTTAAAAGGAGAAGTAATTTTGAAATGGAAAAATTATTTTCTTCATAAATTATTCCAATTGATATTTTAATATCATTTTCCATCTAAGATTACATCCTTTGATTTTACTTAATATTTAATAGGAATATGATCAAATTATAAAATCATTATTCATTCTATATATGGTTTATGTTTATTTTGACTTGGTTTTTATGAAACCCATTACCTTTCCATGGGTTATACTTTGATGATATTATGAAATATTTTATGAAACCCATTTCATTTCATGGGTTCTGATTTGATGATTTTTTATAATACTATGACACACAGATGTATGGTTTTCATTATGTGTTGTGTTCATGTTTTAACCAAGTATGATGCTTATTTTATAACCAATGATGGTGGTTATGTTATAAACAATGATGGCTTGGACCTATATCTACCTCCAATGCATTGGGTAAAGATTGATATCTCATGAGATAAATAGGGCTGGAATGGGGAGTGAACCCAGTTCATTAAGGGAAATTGTCCACTATGATAGTATTGGGAGTTAAACTTTACTCTATCATGGTTTTGTATGTGAACCTATTAAACTATGGTATACTAGGCAAAGAGCCTTGACTACTAAGGAAATGATTTTTTATGCTTATGTGTATGCCACAATTTCATGTATTATTCCAATTTTATGCCCTTTGATCACAATATTTAACTCCTTTTTTATTAATATCTTATGAAATGACAATATTTATTCCATGAATCAAAATTATGATATATGATATGTATGGTATGGTTTTCAAATGTTAAGCTCATGCTCTCATACCCTTTTCTCATGTTATGTACATATGTTCATTAACACCTCCCTTATTTTTCTTAATGGGAATTTGAGCTCACCCTTTTATTATGTTTATTTTATACAAGAGATGAATAATGTTTTAAGTATGTTACAACTAAGAGGGTTACTAGATGTGAAGATTTTAGTGGGAGATGATTTTGACCTTTATGAACTAGTTGTTTATGAACCCAATTTGTTAAGAGTTTATCATAATTATCAAAAAAACTAAACCTAAAAGGTCCTTAGGAATGTAAGTGATACAATTTTTCCTTTTAGCATTGTAATTTTTTTATGAAAATAGTTTGGTTACATTTATTGGTATCAAATCTAGAATTGTAATGTTTATTTTTTAGCATCGGATCTGGAAGTGTGGGTTTTGGGTCATTACAGTTGGTATCAAGTCAAGGTTTAGATAACTTTGGATATTAGGATGTTTCATGAGAAGTTTTATTTAGAGTTATAGATAACATCATGGGTATATAAGTTTGATGTTGAATATAATTTCATAGTTTTATATACCCCTTTTGAGGTTTTAAGTGATGTAATTTTAAGGAGGCTAATGATATTTAGGACAGGTATATATAACCCTTAGATTTAAAATTAAGTATTATTTGAGGGACAATGTATTTTAATTCTATGTATGTGAGTTTTAAAGTTATTTATAAACTTTATAGTTTATATGATCTTTGATTTTGAGGAAATTATGTATTATTACATTTTTGGGATGAAAAATAAAAGGAATGAGATGAACATTCAGGTTAAAACTTTTCTTTAATTTTGAATATATTAATGTTATTTTTAAATATTTTTATCACATTTCTAGGAATGTTATAAGTATTATATTAATATATTTTTAGAAAAAGAAGAAGAAAACATAGGTTGATCAACAACCCATCACATCCAGAAAGGCCACAAGACTTGAACTCACAATCTAAGGGCAACAAGGGTGCATCACCTACCACTAGCCTATGTGATATTTTGGTTATTATAACATTTCTTTTATTTGTTGAAACTATCCAACTAATAAAATTTAATTTCATTTTGGGAACATATGTTTTATTTTATATATAACCATGGGATTGGAAATTGATTTGGTGTTAATTATTTAATATTATTTTAGAAAACATTCACTATTTTGGGAACCCTAATACGATTATGGTAAATAGAATATTATGGAATTTTATTTTAGGAATAATTTTTGAATAGTATTTTAGAAGAATAAGTGATTTTATTATGTATTTTAGTGATTCAGGTTATTTATGAAAATGGTTAGTGTACCATAGAGATTATATGTTTAGCTCGTGTAAATTTTGGGAGATAAATTTTAAATTTATCTTAAAAGATGATGTGATCAAATCGTTACATTTTTTTTGTTTCAATCATAGTCTAGAAGTTTTTTTATAAATTTTAAGGATAATATTTTATTGAATGATCTAAGTCAAACTTTGGGTATTACTATTGAAATCTTGAGATTAAAGTAGTTTTCCACATATAAAGGTTTATTATTTTTTGGAATCATCTTATCATGTTCTAACCATTTTGGGTTTTTAATATATAAATATAAGAGGAATATATTTTTATTATTTTTTGGATTTTGAGATCCATTCGAAGTTTATTTTAGTGATTTAGGAAAATAAAATTAATCTTAAATACTCATCATTTGGAGAAATATGAAATTTTGGTAGAAATTGATTAAAGTATGAAACTATACTTTTCAAGTAAGTATATTTCCTCATGTTCTTAAACTAGGTAATAAAGTAATTCCTTAAATATAGGAAAATGATCATGAAATAAAAATGATATTAGTTTACTTTTATTACTAAGAAATCAATGACCTTTTAACCCATCATTGATTTATGGTTTTGCGATGGTTAACAATATCATTAACAAATTCTCTATAACTTTCTATTAGGACCTGTGAGTTAGGATTTTATTCTATATCAATGTTTTCACTTCCCATTAATGTTATCCTATTCACAAGCCTTGTATGTGTTATCTCAGGTGACCTTTTTACCATCATTTCTCTTTTTTCAAGAGGAAGATTTATTAATTATTTTTATGATGTGAGATTTAAAAAAAGGAATTTTTAAAAGTGAAACCTTGGTTATCGATACCAAGTCCAAATTGTGAGGATGCAATTTATTAAAGGGGGAGAATGTAATATCCTGAGATAGTGTACAAGATACATAGAACTGAGCTTAAAAAAAAAGAAATATTATTATGTGACCATTATATCCTACCCATTAAATTGGTGTATATAAATAAGAATAATTTATTTTTTAAATATATAATGGTCTTACTCATTACGAATGTATTAATTAATGATTTGAAAATAAGCACTTTATTTTTAGCAAAGTCAAAAATACATTTTCTTTAAAAATTATTTTTATAACTTTTTAAGAGACAATAATATAAGTAATGTAACTTTTAGAAAATTTATTTGATAAAATGAAATTAATTTTTTAAAACGTAATTTTAAAAGTATCATAGGATGAATTTTTTAGAATCTTCTGAAAAGATTGATTTTTTAATGAATAGTGAAAATACCATTTTTTTGAAAATAATATTTTATTTTAAAGTTTTTGCAAATTAAAATTATGTTTTGTATTAGTTTTAAAAATTAATTATTTCCTTTAAATTTAAATTATTATTTTTGAAAAGCATTTTATACTTTAATTTAGCATAAATACATTTTATATTTAATTTTTTTTTGAAAAAAAAATTCATTGCATTTTGCTGGTTTAATTTTATATTTAATCTCACCACTTATGTGGTTTTAATTTTGGGAAATAGATTTAATATTTGAAATAATAAGGTCCAAATTTAGTAAATATGTCCCTTCTAATTTTAAACAACAAGAATATTAACCTTATTAATCTTTATTACCACGATAGAGTAAATTAGGTAATTTAGGTTATAAATAAAATGATAAGAACCATTAAATAACCTATGAAATTGAATTAATATTATTGGATAAGTTTATCTTGACCATAATCATCCAAGTATCTAATTTATTAGCTTTTGGTGTTACTTGGAATAGATTATGTCTTTTATAATATTCTATTTAAGGAAAATTAAAACATGTTACCCTCCTATTTTTAATAACTAAAATATTTTTAACATGAGGGTTATCTATAGGATATTATAGATTTTAAATAGTATTTGGAAAGATAAATAATTTATATTCATCATGGTAATTGTTTTTTATTTTTTTTTTTGAATAAATAATTACCTTAAATTCTTACAAAATAGTGACAAATTAATTATTAAATTAATTGAAAAATAAATAAATAAATTTAAAAATATTAAAATAAATATAATTTGAGATAAATAATGTGATTTTAGGGACACATGTTTTTTGGGCTAGAATTTGGAGTGGAAATTAGAATTTTTTCAATTGGATGCTTTTAAGGGGTAAAATTATTTTCCCCCTAGAAGATGATCTTAGATAATTTTTCTGACCACTATATTGGTTCTAGAATATAGTGTTTACCTTATGAAATGAGTTTGGTGGAATTATGAGCCGTTCAAATTTTAGCAGAATAATTAATAACTAATAATTAATTAATTAAATATTAATTTATTCGTGCATGTTTAATTGACCATATATTATGAACAAAGCATTAGATTGAGATTCCATCTATACCATTGAGTTTGAAATGAGGAGTTTTTTCTTGGTGGAGAAAAAAATCAGGTTGGGAACCGAGGCTGCCCTGAGCGCCCTTTTTCCTTTCCTTTTCTTTTTCTTCATTTTCTCTTATTTTTTTCCTCTCTTCCTTCTTCCATGGATTCATGCATATTCCCCATGGGATCCTCCATCATTTTGAAAATAAGAGATAAAAATATAGAGGGAGAGAGAGAGAAATATAGAGAGGGGAATAGAGGTACCACTGCGAAGCTTGGGACATACCATATTGTTTTACGGCAGTTGTATATCGTAAAAATGGGAAAAGCTTCAATGGATTCCATCCAATGGTAGGAATTTTTATTTCCATAAATCCCCATAAATTTATTATTATTTAGTTTCAAATCCCTTATATGTATTCTTAGGACCCCTTGAGGGATGATCTATAGATTTTGGGGAAGAAAATGGTGTTTTAGACTGATTTGAGGGATTTCCTATTTGGGAATCCCAATAACACAATTTGTTGATTTAGAAACACACATTGTTTGTTCTTCCTATTTATAGAATATGATCTTTTTAGGAGTACATTCCATTTATGGGGTATACACACCATGTACAGGGACTCATCCATATTTCCAAGTACTTGAACAGACAACCCATGTAGGGGAACATAACCATGTAGATTACACGGCCATACCCTGTGTGAGTTGCACACCATGTAGAGGTACAAAACAATGAAAATTACATTTCCATGACATGTGAGGAACATGGGTAGGTACCCCATGTGGGGTACATTTTGTGTTCATGATGAACACATCATGTACATGTGATTTGACACACCATGTCTAGCTAGAGTACATGCCTAGGTGGGCCCGTGAGGGTACACGCCATGTGCTAGGTCCGACGCACTGTGTACTCCTTCTATGCCACCCTTTTTAGGGGTTTTCTTATTCTTTGTATCTTTACTCCTAGGAGTTGTAATTGGACACATGTGTAGTCCTTTTTGAGTATCTTTTCTTATATATCATGACGGTGAAACCCTTGAGGTGTTTTTAGGAATCCTAGGTGACATTTTAGGAGTATTATTGAATAGAGAGGTTTTTCCTCTAGTAATAAAATTCAGTTATCTCATGAGAGTGATACCTTGATCTAAGATGAACCATGTTCCATCTCTGTTGAACAATTATTTTTTAGCTTTCCCCTTAAAGACATCTCCCTATGGGATTTTCCCCTTTGTCCTAGGAGGTTTTAAGGTTAGTTGTTTCTAAGGACCCCCTATAGAATTCCTATGCTTATATTTAAACTTATAAGATCCCATGTAGTATGAATATATCTTATTTTTGATACCAATGGTCCCCCATGGGATGCCTTGCTTACATGTTGTCTTAGGGAATACCATATAGGATTCCTCTTCCTACTTAACATTTTAAGGATCCCATGTAGGATGCCTCTGCCTATGTACTCTATTATTAAGGGTCCCATGTAGAACGAATCTTCCTATATATTGTTATGAGGATCCCTTAAAAAATTCCTATGTTAATTTTTCATTGAGGATCTCATGTAGTATTCCTCCTTTTACCTTTACTATTGAGGATCTTAAGTAGGATGTTTCTCTTGTGTTATGATTCGAGGGACCCAGTGGGTTCCTAGATGTTTTCCAAAACCTAAGATAGTACATAGGGTGTGGTTATATATGATAGTGGGTGTCACCTTGGAACCCATTACATACTTGTAAGACTGAGAGTCTATGAAAGTAGTGGTGGATTTACGAATTCATCCACCCTCAATATTTTATTTATGAATTCAATTATTTAATGTTGATGCAACGATGATCACCAGAGGTGCTTCATGATTGGTGGAAGATGATCCTAACATAGTGAATTTATATTTGGGATTCCTTGAAGTTCTTCCAGGGATCCACCTTACTCATTTATTAGGTTTCCTGGATGTTTTTCTTAGGATCTAACTTTTGAGTCATGTTATTCTAATATTTATTGGCATACAAAAATTCATTACTTAGGATATGGATATTGAGACTTTATGTTTGAATATTATTTTATTGGTATTTATAGAGGTGTTTCTGGGGATCCCTCCCTTGAGCCTATGATTATGATATATGAGAATGGATTCCCTAATAATGATACTCATGGATAATTGCACTCTCCCAAGTGACGAGGATGGTTTATCTATCCTTAAATTTCGATTTAAGAAGGATGATTATGATCTACTTAATACATGCATGGAATCCCTAAGATGATACTCATAGATGATTATGCTCTCCTGAGTGATATGGAAAAATACACTCTCCCTGATCGATTACTTGACTATGGTTTTGGAAATAGTGTTTGACATCATTTGATACTTGTGGATGATTACGTGAACTTGAGTGATAGGGATGATTATGCTCTCCTTAATACATGCATGGAATCCCTAACATGATACTCATGGATGATTACGCTCTCTTGAGTGATATGGAAAAATACACTCTCCCTGAATGATTACTTGACTATGGTTTTGGACATAGTGTTTCACATCATTGGATACTTGTGGATGATTATGTGAACTTGAGTGATAGAGATGATTATTCTCTCACTGATTAGAGTCCTTGTGGGGTGGGATGACATCTCATTAATGAAATCTCCTTATACATCACATAAGGGTCAAAACCTTAGGGATTATCCAACTTACAATGTCATGACCTACTATAGACTAGGACCTAAGTCCTAGAAATCAGACTAGGTTTACATGGCTTGAGTGGTATGGCATCCAGATTAGTGACCATTTATAGGATGTCCATATACTAGTTGGAATCCATCATTACAGTGATTGGAGGTGATTATAGGTGAACCCAGAGTTAAGCCTTGTATCCCCCTGTGGCGACGTAGCTTGCTCAGAGATATTTATGATGCTGGATGAAGTAGGTATTTTAGATTGGGATTATGGACCCAGAGATATACTTAATCATACACGACTTGAGTGGTATGACATCCAGCTCAATTCCCTTCCCACGGGATATCTAGGTGATCAAGATTACATACCCAAGGATTTAATATTGTTGTTTATGTCACCTTACTAATGTATATACATATTTATGTATATATATATATATATATTTATGGGAATACAAACACACACACACAAATGTGGATATACATGACGAAACTTTCCCATTTAACTAGAATTAGGGACCCATGGATTGACTGTGGTTCACTTGATGTTATTTGATTTATCATTTCAGTTGTGTCTCGGTTAGGTTGAGAAATTTTCATGAGCATAAAATTATGAAAATATATTTATAGGTTCATCATTGGGGTATCCTACTGAGATTATTTATCACCACTCTATGTGAACCTCAGTGTGCATGAAAACCTTATGTCTTATTCTTAGGTTTAGCACATATGCATGATGAATAGGGATTTGGCCTAGGGTTGCATGATCGAGCAAAGCCACTCATATGGATTCTTATGATTAGGCTAATGCGGTTCAATAGTGTTTGGAGAATAAGTATGTGATCTGGATCAAAGTTATTAGTGGAGCCTTGTACTGTTATTTAAGTTTCTTTTATGTACTACTCTATGTATATTCATCCCACTGAGTGACCAATGTTGTATGTATGACATGGATGTTCAAGATTTTATAGCATTTCATTTATTATTACAACATGTTCTATTTTAGTTTATATATGTTTCCGAACTCTGTTTATTTAATGATTGAATGATATCTATTTATTTTCATTGTTCTTACTCTGATATGAGGTTATAGTCCCTCCACAGACACAGCCTAGTCCCTCACTAGTATTCTCTAGCCACTAGAGTGTGGAGAGGTGTTCTTGAGGACTTGTAATGAACCACCTAGAAGCACCAGTTTAGTGGAATCCAAGTCGATACATTACAAAGTGGTATAAGAGATGTTACTTTCCCATTATATTACTATTTGGAATATGTTAGATAGGATTATTTGGATTTTTCTGAAACCTATGATGGATATTGGACTGGTGTGTCGAGAACACTTATTCTAGTAAGAAGTCCTAGTTTCTAGGGATATGGGATTACTATTCTGATATGTGCACTACCACAAAACTGGGTTTTCGTAGCGCCACCCTTTATCAGTGCTAAAAAAAAGTGCTGATAAAGGGAAATTTTAATAGCACTAAAAAAAGTACTGTTAAAAGTCACCCTTTATCATCACTTTTTTTAGCACTGATAAAGCCCCCCTTTATCTGTGATTTTTTTAGCACTGTTAAAGGGGACCCCTTTATTAACACCTTTTTAGTAGCGCTGATAAAGAGGGGATTTATCAATGCTTTTTCCTAGTGATTATAAAGTTTATATTTCAAAAAAAAATTATGAAAAATAATATATTTTTATATAAGTATATTTATATTGATATAAATATAATATATATTTTTTAAATATGTTTTAGATAAGTATAAATATACTATTGCATTTATTATATAAGAAATTTAGTGAAAATGGATTTAAAATATTTTAAAAAATATTATTAATTAATAATTTTCTAATTATCATTGATTAATAATCATTTATTAAGAATTTGAAGACACAAAAAATCAAAAAAATTAATAAAAGATCTAAAATAAGTTAAAAATGTAACTCAAACTTCAAACAACCATAAATTTTGATCTGGGTGTCCGTTTTTACTCTAAATCATATCAAATCAAAGTTTGCAATGAGCTCTATGTGCTAGTAACCCAAGGGAACCTTCTATTACATTTTTGAGGCCCAAAAAGGCCCATAAGGCCTCCAAAACTAAGTTTTTCGTCGGGATACCCCAATTTTTTAACATTAAAACAGGTATAAATTCTGATTCAGATGTCCGCTAGGCCTATACCACATATCATATCAAATATTGTTTCATTTTCTTTAATTTTACTAGTTGTGGAGTTGAGATGGACTTCTGGATTAGATGTTATGGTTGTTTTAACATTCTATGGATTTTCAAATACACACACACACACATATTTATTCATAAATGTGTTTGTGTGTGTGTGTTGTATATATGTATATATGTATTTATTTATTTGTTTATAAACACACATTAAAAAACATATTTTATAAATGTATTTAAAACTAATCTTATAAATATATATTAATATACAAATAAATATACAGATAAAAAATTATAACTAAAAATATATATATAAATAAATATAAATATTTATTAATATAAGAATAAATATATATATACTAATATATGAATAAATATATATGTGTTAATACAACTAAATATATTTATATTAATATGAATCAATATTAATATATGAATAAATATAAAAAATATATATATTAATATAAATATATATTAATATACAAATATATACATATATATATTAATATATGAATAAATATATATGTATTAATATAACTGAATATATTTATATTATTATGAATCTATATTAATATACAAATAAATATAACTATATATATATATATATAAATAAATATATATATATCATTAAATAGAGAAAAAAACTAAATAGCTTAGTTGTAAAGGTGTAGGCGCGCAAGAGGGGAGGTCTCAGGTTCGAGTTCAGGTGGAATCATGGAGGGGTGTGTGGGAAAGTGTGTGATGCACAAGCAATTGTAGCGTGTAGGAGAGTGGGAGGGGTTCTTCCTAGCGCTGATAAATGGGGGGGGGGGGGGGTCACTCACTGTTAAAATCTCTCCAAAAATTTTATTTTTTTAATTTTTTTGACTTTTATCAACGCTAAAAAAAACACTGATAAATGAACTTTTTATTACTGCTTTTTTTTCACCGATAAAAGACCCCTTTTATCAGCGCTTTTTTAGCACTAATAAAAGGGGCCTTTATCAGCGCTTTTTTTAGAGCTAATAAAAGGGACCCCCTTTATCTTTTCCTCGCTTAACAATGATTTTCTAGAACTATTAAGGCCCTTTTCTAGTGTTGATAAAGGCCATATTTGTAGTAGTTGGTGATGTTACAACTGTATATGATTTTTTATTTAAGTGAAACACATGTTTTTGGATGTTATGATTTATTATGGATTTTTGGATCTTGGCCAATTGGAAAGAAGGTAGGGATTAATTTTGACTATTGGCCAACAAAGACAAGATGCATCTCATGTATCATATTTGGAACATAGGATTCACATGTTATAGGTCTTCTACCGTATGATTTTACTAATGAGAGAGGAAATTTTTTTAAATTATAAACAAAAACCTAAATGTTCTTTTCCTGTATATGTTTTTGGTGGAATTCTACTCAATTTGGCTGACTTATATGCATATTTCCTTTGGATGGATGGTCATGTGGATCTACATTGAGGTATTTTAATGGTGAGGTTGATGACTCAGTCCTCATTCATGGGATGTGAATTTACTCTTTTAGGCTGACAAGGAATATGATTCCCATGTGTTATACCCCATTGTTGGGTTTTTTATCAGGTTCAGTTATTTAATGTGTTCATAACATTCTATATTGTGTTTTCCTACATAGACGGGAATGAAATTATACATAACCCACATTCATTTTTTGGTTATCTAATCAGATCATGGAGTACGATACCAATAGGTACCATGATGTTTTCCTTGAAATAGAACTTGAGGGGGTATTACCATATATAGATTACCAATGCGTGTTAGTTAAACATCAATTTTGTGTTGGTATCATGACCTCCAAGAAGTAGTTCCTTATGAGGATACTCAGAGAGGATCAAGGCCATTATTGTATTATGTGGATAGTTTTTACCCTTATAGGTCATTTTGATGTTTACCATCCTTGGAGAGGTTTAATATTTTGTCATAGGTGGTTAGAACTTGTGACATAATTATGAGAATTGATAAGTAGGGCTAGGTGGGATACCCAGAGGCATTTATTTTTGACTCAGAAACATATAAGTTGATTTTCTTTTTGATCAAGGGAATCCTATGTGTTGGGTTGGATTTGGTTTATAAATGCCTTTTTAGGTAGTGAGATAAGTTATATTCTTGTGACTGATGCATAATTAGTGCTTGAGTTTTGCGATATAGGTATGTTAATTCCTTTGGATTTTGAAGAATCACCTTGGGTGATTGAATTTCAAGATTGGATTGGATGAGCATGAATATTTTGGTGATTGGCCCAGTCGACAAGTGTTTTCTATATTGATAAGGTAGTCAGAGCATGGGTAGACACTCATGAATGAAACGATGTTGGGTGATATGAAGTCATGGAATAAATCACGACATAAGTAAGGTGCTCAATTTTAAAGAGGAGTTCCAAGGGATATTTTGGATGGTTCGGACTAACATTCCATGTAGCATGGTCATCTTAGTTTAATAGTAGCTGAATCACTGTAGTATGAGTTAGGAGATAAAGTTATACATTGGTTATGTGTTTTACCATTAAATAATAAATCGATGAGTTTCTAGGTGTGATCCAAGTACCTATAGTTTCAATGACCTATCATGGGAATTGTTTACCAAGAGTTGTCGAAAAATGATGGATATACCTCTATGGTAGAGGATACATCAAGGATAATTTGGGTTCCATGAGATGATTGACCTGTGGATGGACCTGTACATGCATTATTGAGAGATGTGGTGTCAGGAGTTGGTTAAAGGAAAGTTAGCCTGCTGATGTGAGGGTGGATCAGAGAGAGATATACAAATATTTTTTGGAATCTTAGTGTATTCCTAGTTAGAGACAATCATTTTCTACCTTGTAATAATTATGAGTACACTGAGAGAGTGTCGACTCTACACTGAGATTCCTTTATTTTCATTAAATGTATTTCCTAGTTTGATAAAAGAACCTATTGAGGTTGCACTCAAGGAGTGGTATAATGTAATCCATATAGAGAAAAGTACATAGTTGGATGTTTGAGGGTGGTGGACCTCATTTTAAGTTCAAATTATGCATTTTACCAGAGACTTTGATCTCAGAGTATGGTTTTGAGATTATGATAAGGGTAATCCTTTGATGGGGAGTACTAGATCAGTCGTAGTTAAGTGTCTCTTATGTCAGAGATAGTAGCTAATACTATGAGACCGGTCATTGGACAATCGATATAGCATTGTTTCATAGATTCTCAGGATGAGATCACAACTTCTAGTTTTACCACCATGGCTTCTTAGGGATAAAAATATTTATGGTGGGGAGATTGTAAGGACTAGTGTTTTTTAGAATTGGAATTTTGAGCAGAAATTTGAATTTTTTTCAATCAAATTCTTATAAAGGGCAAAATGGTCTTTTTTACTCTAGAATATGATCTCAGATAATTTTTTTGACCACTCCATTAGTCCAGAAATATGGTGTTTACCCTAGGACTGAAGTTTGGTGGAATTTCAATCCATTCTAAATTTAGCGGAATAATTAATAATTAATATTTAATTAATTAAATATTAATTTATTCATGAAGGTTCATTCGTCCATATATTTTGAATAGAGAACCATATTATGATTCTTTATCCACTATTTTGTCCAGAATAAGGATTTTTTTCTATGTGGGTCATAAACTTAGCTCAGGTGCTAGGGTCGGCCCGAGCCCCCATTTTCTTTTTCTTCTTTTATTTTCTTCCATATTCACTAGATTATCATGTACTCCACATTAAGGCCTTATTCATAATGTTAATAATAGATAAAAGGCATATATAGATAGATAAATAGGTATAGTGGTAGAGTGGTACTAATATAAAGCTCAAGATGCGCTGGATCGTCGTGCAACAACCATGGATCGTGGAAATGACCGAAGCATCGACATATTCCACATAAAGGTAGAATTTTTTTTGAGTTTTGCTATAAAACTCATATATTTACTGTTTATAAGTTTCAAACCCCTTATATTCTTTCTTAGGACCCCTTGAGGGTTAATTTTTAGCTTTTGGTGAAGAAAATGGGGTTTCGGGCCGATTTGACGGATTTCCTGTATGTGAATCCTGATCACAAGGTGTGTTGATTTAGGGAAACATGACATGTGTTCTTATTGTTAATGTAAGTTAATATTTTTAGAGGTAAAATCCATGTATGGGGTATACACACCATGTACAGGGACTCAGTCGTGTAGCCGAGTACCCAGCCAGACTGCCCGTGTTGGGGCACATGACCGTGTAGAGTACATGATGAGACCCCATGTGGGTTGCATGCCATGTAGAGGTACATGACTAGGAAAAGTATATGTATAGGCCATTTGAGGCACATGGGAAGGTACCCTGTGTAGGTTACACACCATGTTCATTATGAACACGCCGTGTAGATGGGATTTGACATGCCTTGTCTGGATGGAGCACAAACCTTGATGGGGATGTGAGGGTACACACCATGTTCTAGGGTTTATGCATTGTGTAATATTATGCTACCCTTTTTAGGGTTTTCCTATTATTCATATCTATATTCCCATGAGTCAAAATTGTACACATGAGTAGTCCATTCTTATTCTTAGGTGGCGTTTCAGGCATTTTCTTGAACAGAGAGGTTTTGTCCTTCGGTAATCGCATTTAGTTATCTCATGAGAGTGAGACCTTGATTTGAGATGTCCCATGATTCATATCCCATGACTAGTTCTTTTGTAGATTTCCCCTTGAGGATTTATCCCTTTTAATATGTTCCCTTCTGGACCATGAGTCTGTGAGGTTAGTTATTTTATAGGATCCCTTGTAGGATTCATCTACTTACGTTTTGACCTAGAGGATCTCATGTAGGATACCTCTATATACTTTTCAATGCCAAGGGTCCCCTATGGGATTTATTTATTATATAATAACTTGGGGAATCCCATGTAGGATTCCTCTACCTTCTTACCATTATGAGGATCCCGTATAGGATGCCTCTACACACGTACTCCATTATTAAGGGTCATATGTAGGGAAGATCTTCTTATGCACCATTTTGAGGATCCTATATAGGATTCCTCTGTTTAATTACCATCATAGATCCCATGTAGGTTTCCTCCTTTTAACTTCACTGATGAGGATCCCATACAGGATGCCTCTCTAGTGTTATAACTTGAGGGACCCAGTGGGTGCCCTAATGTTTGACCAAACCCAAGATAGTACATCGAGTGTGGGTAGAGATGGTAGTGTGTGTCACCTTAGAACCCATTCCAAACATGTAAGAATAAGAGGCTATAAAAATAATTGTGTTATTAAGCATTCAGACACCCTCACTCTTTTATTTATGTATTCAATTGTTTATTACTGATGCAGCGATAATCACTAGAGGTGCTTCTTGGTTGGTGGATGATGAGTCCGGCACAATGCGTCAATCTTTGGGATGCCTAATAATTCTTCTTGGGATCCACTTTACTTGTTTATTAGGATTATCAGATGTTTTTCATGGAATCTAGCTTCAATTCCATGTTATTATTATATTTACTATCATAACCAGAGGTACTACCAAGGATCTGTCTATTTATCATGTATGTTTTATTATTATTTTATTAGTATTTCCAAAGGTTCTTCCTTAGAGACGGACCTTGAATCTATGATTATGATATATCGGCATGGAATCCCTAATAATGATACTCATGGATTATTAGACTCTATAAAGTGATGAGGATGATTCTATTATCCTATAATTTTGGTTTAAGGAGGATGATTATGCTCTCCTCAATACCGGAATGGAGTCCCTGATGATGATACTCATGGATGATTACACTCTTCTGATCATTTGTGATGACGACAATATCCCCAATCAATTACTTGACCATGGTGTTGGAAATGGCATTTCACGTTATTTGATACTCATGGATGATTATTCTCTCCCAAGTGACAATGATTATTACACTCTCCCTGATTAGAGACCTAGAGAAGTGGGCATGACATATCACTAATGAGATCTCCTTGTACATCACCTATGGTTCATGCCATTAGGGATTATCTAAGTTGAAATGTTGTGATCACCTAAGAAATGAGACATAGGGATCATACATTAGATTGGATTTACATATCTTGAGTGGTATTTCATCCATCTAAACAACCATTTATAGGATGTTTATATATTTCTTAGAATCCATAATCATAGTGATTGTAAGCGAGTATGGTTGGACCCAAGGCTAGGATGTGTATCATCTTGTGGTGACGTTGCATACTTAGATATATTTCTGGTACTAGATGAAGTAAGTATTTTTGATTTTGATTATGGACCTAGAGATCTACTTATTGATACATGACTTGAGTGGTATGAAATCTTGCTCAATTCCATTCTCACAAAATGTCTAGGTTATTGGGATTATAGACCCAAGGATCAACTGCTATTGTTTATGTTATTTATCTCACCTTACTCATGTATATAAACATTTATGTATATATTTATATTTATGGGAATATATATATACACATATAAATGTGGATATACATGAAGTTACTTTCCCAATTTACTAAGATTATGGACCTAGGGGTTGAATGTGGTTCACTTGATATTATTTTATTTGTCATTTTAGTTTTGTCCTGGATAGGCTAAGCAAATTGTATGAGCATGCACTTATGATAATAGATTTTTAGGTTCATCATTTGGGTGGACTAATGTGATTATTTCTCACCCCTGTACATGAACCTCAGTGTATGTTTAGACCTTATGTATTCATTTTAGTTTGATCACAAATACATGATGGATATGGATTTGGACCAAGGTTGCATGATCTAGAGGAGCCACTCATGTGGATTATTATGATTGAGATGGAACAATTCGATGGTGTTTGGAGACCTAGTATGTAGTCTAGGTCGATGTTAGTATTAGATCCCTATACCATTATTTCAATTTCCTTTATGTACTCCTATATGTATGGTTACCCTAGTGGGTGACCAATGTTGTATGTATGATATGACTATTCTAGATTTTATAAAATTTTATTTATTATTACATCATGATCTATTTCAGTTTATTTAATGATTATTCACTCCATTTATTTACTACTTGGATGATATCTAGTTATTTCCACTATGTTTACTTTGATTCAAGGGCATAGTATCTCTACGGACACACCCTAGGCCCTCATTTCCAATTGGTAACCTCATGTGTTTGGAGAGGCGTGCTTGAGGCCGTGTAATGAACCAGTTTGGAGCACTAGTTTAGTGACATCTAGATCATGATGTTAGAGTGATATTTTTTTATAGATGATCATGAAATTTTAGGGATATAATAAAATATTTGGTTCAAATTTTATATTTTTCTTGATATTATTAAAGTCAAAGTAATGAATAGTTCTTAAAATTGACATTATTGGTATTTTATAGTAAATAATATTATATTAAATGATATAATATTCCCAAAAATCTTACATTTGTACAAGTGACTAGGATATGGTTAATTATATCAACCATGATCTATTTATGTCATTTTGTTTCCATTTTTAATAACTATAATGACCCTCAAAGGGTAAAAATCCTTGTTAATGCGGTAAGTGTTAAAGAGGTTAAATAGAGGTTAATACCAAAAGATAATGATATAAATATAGTAAAAAAATTTATAATTTTTATTAGATGAAGGGATTTAGACCCATAATTTTCTTATATTATAAATAATTAACTTTTTATCCATTTTTAATTGAAAATTAATTTATATTAATTTAATATTTTAAGAAATTCCAAGAGTTCCCCTCCCCTATCTTATAAAAAGGAAGATCTAATTTCCAATAATTAACGCTTTAAAACCCATTTTTTAGGCCAATAATTTCTCAAATAGATTCCTAGAATCTATACCCTCATTATATAGTCCTTATTTTAGGTATAAATTTAACCTTAGAAGGATAACGGTGTTAATCAAATGAGGTTTTCCAAAGGAGAGGTATAATTTTTATCCTCTTATTTTAGTTTCAATTATTCTTCCACCACCTTAAATTCTATTTAAACCATGATAAAATAATAACACCAGTATAATCCACATAATGAGATGTTATTATATTAAAATAATAACCTATATAAATATACAATATCCATCAAATGAGAGAATAATTCATTGTTAGTGTGTATAGAGGACTACTTTTTATCGAACCGATGTAATTAGTTTTTCATCACCATCTCTCAATATGGTTTATAATTATTGTTTGTGTGTACGACAGACTACCATCTCTCGAACCGATGTAATTAGTTTTTTGTCCCCATATCTCAATATGGTTTATAATGATTTAATTAATGTTTATATATGATAATCATGACATATTTATTATTCTAAAAATATAATATATCATTTAACTTATTATCATTCCATTTACTAAAAAATGATAACGTCATTCGTGCGTACGTGTGGACTGCCATCTCCACTAAGAGATGTGATTCGTTTTTCATCACATAACATGGATGATATATAAATAAGTACATTTAAAGAATAAATATGATAAATATGATATTATTATAATAATTTAAAGATAAAATAATACTTACCTTATTTCTATAATGATCATTGAATAATGGAAACGTTACTTATGAGTATATATGGCCTACCATATCCATGATTATAACATAGTTCATTTTTCATAAACATATTTAATAGCTGGATATAAAATTATAATTTATTTATAAAAATGATATTTATTTAATTATTATTATTTATATGATGGAATAATGAACTATTTGACCATAGTCAACCTACTGAAGTCATTTTGGACTTATGAACCAAATATCGCTAAAACATCTGATGTGCATATAAATGATTAAGAAATTGTTATAAAATGATATTAAGTGAGATAAAAGGAATAATAAATATAAAAAACGCTCTAAATTGATTAAATAATTAACCTAATTTTATTATTTAGGATGATAAATAACGTTCGTGACAATTCATACTTAGGGTAAAATATTTTGTTACACTTTTATTTCTGTGGGATCACATTACTTATACACTACATGTTTATTTTGTGTGGTGTATATACTAATAGTGAATGTATTTTATGATTATTATAATGAATATTATTTTATATAAATATCCACATAAATTTATTTATTTCATGGGTCTTATGATTCAAATGATACTAAAGTGGTAAGGTTTTATTTTAAAATCTCATCATTATTTGATATTTTTTATGTTTAAATATCCACTTGAGAATATTTCTCTTCCATATCCATGTTTTCTAAAAAAAATTAAAAGTTGTTTTTTATATTTTAAAATTATTTTTAAAAGTTATTTTAACATTTTTTGTCTTTTTAAAATATTTTTTAAAAGGAATCTTCATGTCATTTTCTGAACAAGGTACTTTTTGAATTTTATTACAAAACTGTGAAAGGAATAAATTTTTAACTTATACAATATGAATTTTTTTTCTAACTCCATGAAGAATAAATGAATTTATGATGCATTTATAATATTACAAGTTTATTTTTAAAGAAAATGTTTTCATTTATAAGTGTGTATCTTTTTTAAAAGATAATTGATTTTAAAATGTAAAATTTCTTTTCCACAAGAATTATTCCAAGTGATCTTTCAAAATCATTTTCCATCTAATATGACATCCTTTAATTTTATATAAAATTTTATGGGGATATAATCAAAGGATATAATCCTTATTAATTCTATTTATGGTTTATTTTTATGATGACATGGTGTTTATGAAACATGTTACCTTTCCACAGGTAATACTTTGATGAAATGATGAAATGTTTATGAAACCTATTTATTTTCATGGGTTATTATTTGATGATTTTTTTATAATATTATGAAAAAATATTTATTATTTACATTATTTTATAGTGGTTAAATTATAACCAGGGATGGTGGTTACATTATAACCAAGGATTGGTGGGACCTTTGTCTGACTCTAATGTAATGGGTGAAGATTGATATCTCATGAGATAAATAGGGATGGAATGTGGAGTGAACCAATTTCAGTAAGGGATATTGTCCACTACGATAGTATTATGAGTGAACCTTGACTACTATCATGGTTTGGTGAGTGAAACCATTCCACTATGATAGTATAGGAAAAGATTCTTTACTACTAGGGAGATGCTTTTCTATGCTTATATGTATGCCACAATTTCATGTATTATGACGATGTTATGATTATGGATCATGTTATTTAATTAATTTATGATTAATATCTTATGAAATACCAATATTTATTCCATGACTCAAAATTATGATCTATGATATGTAGGTTATGGTTTTCAAATGCTAATCCCATGTTCTCATACCCTTTTTCTCATTTTATGATTATATGATCATTAATATCTCCCATGTTTACCCTTACCAAACACTTGTGCTCATTATTTTATTATGTTTATTTTCACCAAGATGTGAATAAAGTTTTTAAGTTTTTTATAACTAGTATGGTTACTATATGTGAATATTTTAGTGGGATATGATGTTGAACTTTATGAACTAGTTGTTTATGAACCCAAGTTGTTAAGAGTTTGTCAAAACTACATAAAACTCAAAAAATAAAGGGTCCTTATGCTTGTAAGTGATAAAAATTTTCCTTTTGATGTTTTAAGTTTTTTATGGAAAAAATTGGGTCACATTTATCAGTATCAAATACAAAAATATAAAGTGTCTATTTTAGCACCAAATCTGGAAGTGTGGGTTTTGGGTTTTTACAGGTAACATTGTTTTAGATTCTCTTAGCTGTAAGACACAGGCTGAGTAAGATTTTAGAGAGAGGCATTTGGAAGAGAAGTGATGATTAATGATCCAATTGGATCACTATAGGATTGATGATTTGGAGGATCAAATATTGATGATTTTTTTCATTTTCGATCACATATTCTCTGATAGATGAGGTAAAAGAAGGATAAGATCCCAACCCAGAGTCTGCTTTGATATGGGAGCAACTAGCTAGAGGTGATTTGATAACTGGGTGTAAATTGAATACCAATTATGTGATACTTGTGGATGGGATAGTGTCTATACCTAATTACATCATAGAGAAACTAATGAGAGACTTCTATACCGAGATATGGGTGATACATCCATGTGTGCTGAAGATGTACCATGACTTTAGGTGACAGTTCTGGTGGATAGGTATAAAGAGAGAAATCACTGGGTTTGTTCCCTGATACCTTACCTGACATAGGGTAAAGGCCAAGAACTAGTGTCTTGGTTGGTTTATCTAGCCACTTCCAATGCCCATGTGTAATTTGGAGGAAATAATTTTGGATATTGTTATGGGGTTACCTAGGACCCTTGAGAGTCATAATACTATCTGGGTGATTGTTAATCAGCTAAATAAGGTGGATAATTTTTTTTACCAATCATAAATACTCACTAAATAGATTAAATAGGAAATATAAACATCTGTGAGATATTATTCTTATATAGAGTACCCCTGAGCACTATATCAGATAAATAAACACATTTTACATCGTGATTTTGGTAGTTCTTGAAAAAATATCTAGGGACTCAGCTGAGATTGAGCACAATATACTATCCAAAGATAGAAGAACAATCTGAGTAGACTATATTAATACTAGAGTAAATTCTTAAATATTTAATTCTTTACTTTTTTAAAGCATATGAAAATCATATATACTTGGTTGAATTGACATATAACAACAGTTATCAAGATTTTATTCAGATGGAACTTAATGAGGGTCTTTTCAAGAGGCCATTCCATTCACTGCTTTGTTGGTATGAGGTGAGTGAGGTAGTAGTTGTGGAGACCAAAAGAGACCTTTGAGGTATTAAATATAATTAAAAAGAGGTTTACCACCATGTAGAGAAGATAGAGATCATATGAATACCATAAGAGGTAACCTTTAGAGTTCTCTCTGAGTGATCATGTTTTCTTGAGAGTGACTCCTCGATTAGGTCACCAATGTATAAGGAAGTAAGGTGTTGTGACCCTAACCCAAGTAGCTCGAAGTATATGTTTAATTTACTACATTGGAATAATATATAAGGAATCAAATCCCAAAGTAATGAATAGTTTAGTTGTCTTGGTAAACTAGATACATACATGATTCTCATATTATAATTAAAAACAAAAAATTACAACATAATTTGTTTTTGAGAATAACATAATTTCATCTAGAATATCCTTTCACATAAATCATAGTACACTTCATGGAATCCCTAGGAAAGAAAACAAAATAAGGGTGAGCTCAAATGAACTGTAAGGGTTAAGTACAACAGAAGCTATCATGGATCAATAATAAATAATAAATATGGAAGGATAAATAACTTAAAACACATTATATTTAATCAATAACTTGGATATAATAATTAGATAAGTAATAATCAATATAGAAAGGTAAATAACTAAAAACACATTCCATTTAATCAATAAAGTGAGAATGAAATAAATCCATGGATAATATCATTATGAAAATATCAAGGATAATAATAATTTAATTCTTAATGGAGAAAATTATTAATTGTTGGATGACATAATATTAGGAATCATGATACCTCTACCATAAATACCTTTCACGAGAAGGTTTAAAACTATATATAGAAACCCATTTAATTCTACATTACTAATTTTTATCATGAGACCTATTGATGAATTGAAGGGATATATAATACCAGGCCCCACTCATCACTATAGCTCTAAAGCATTTCTCATATATGGAATAATCAATTTAATTCACGAATCAATATGCCTTACCATTAAATATACATTTTGAAGAAAGAATAAAAATTATCAATATTTTCATATTCAATAAAATAGATTTAAAATTAAAACATTGTATATAGAAATGAGATATAGGTTAAGAAATAAGAATATCCATGATAAATAATATGGATATTTAGATTAAATTTATTTTCTAATGATCAGATGAAAGTGAATATTTATAGGGAATGTTAATGAATACAAAAATTAATTAAAATGTGAATGAAATACTTTACTAGGTCAAAATGATCATAAAACATACATAGAAAGAATAAGGATAATATCAATCCAACACATACCCATTGGAGTAAGAATAAAGGGTTGTTGTCATCGATGAATAGAAATACCATAAAAACATCTTTAAAAACATTCCTAAGGAAAACATCATTTTCACTTTAAAAATAAATTTTTAAAACTAAAAGTTCATAATTTTTTTAAAAAAATTTATTTTAAAATAATATTTGAAACTTATTAAGGAAACTTTAAAAAATGTGGGTGTTCATGATGGCTAGAAATTCCATTCATTCCATACATGTTAAACAAATATTCCTTTTACTTTTTTAATAAAATTCAAATATGAATTAGTTTGAAAATGACATGAATATTACTTTGATATTTTTTGAAAAATGTATAAATGTTTTAATAATAATTTTTAAAAGGGTTATAAACATTTTTAAAACATTTTTAGAAAACATGTTTTTGGTTGAAAATGGATTTTTGATCAAAGATAGAAATGAAGTTGGTTTTTCTTAAAAACATTATCAATTATTTTAAGTACCAAATAGTTGAAAAATGGTAATATTTCTTCAAAATATCATGAATAAATAAAGGAGAATAAAATTAAATGGGTTTATTATAATATTATCTAACAATTTACTTTAATTGAAATTCAAGAATAATCAATCTTGATTAGAATGAGATTATGAAATAAATCCATACACTGATCATAACATTGAAGTGAGAATAAAACAATGGATTGATTATGTGTATAAAATTTAAATACACCTAAATCAAGTGTATATACAACATAATGTAGTAAAAATTTAATAAAAACATAACCATATAATATAAAAGACAATGAAGTAGTAATATAACCAAAGGAAAAGAACTGAGTTATGAAATTCTTTACCACTTGGTAACTTTTAAGTCAAATTACCTTGGATTAAATAATTCAAATTGAAACTTAAAATAACATGAATTATTAAGGAACCATGATATTACATTTAAAAGGGGAATTATATACACCATATAAAATAAATTAGGTTCATAACATTACAATATGTCTTAATGAAGAGAAATTGAGACAAAGTCCCTTACCTCGCACTTCCTTTTGGTTGAACATGATTTAAACTCATTTATAGTTGTTTTAAACATGTTATTAAATTATAAAAAGAACTATATTAATATTTTAATATCATATATGACCCTTTTATAACATTTTATCACATATTCTTTACTAATCTTTCATTATTTTCATTATTTCGGGTCTTAATTTACTTGTTTTCTCTTGCGTGTTTTGTTATGAAAATTTCAGTTCTTGTGCATATTATATATATTTAAATATTCTCTAGAATAATAATCATGATATAATTAAAATATTTTTACATCAATTATACTTTTAATACTAATCATGAATTGGTTTTGGGAAATGAAGTATGTTACGATCACATAGATGGTTGGCCATACATATGCATGAGTAACATTTCCATTTATCAATGATCATTATAGGAAGAAGGTAAGTAATATTTTACCATTATATAATTATTATAATATCATATTATTTCCTCAAATATAATTATACATATTTACCATCTGGTGTGGTGATTAAAAGAGAGTCACATCACTTCGTGAAGGCGGTAGTCCACACATACACAAATGGTGTTATCATCTTTAAGTGAGTGAAAAGTTAAACAAGAAAATGATATATTATCATTTAATAATGATAAATATATCATGAATATAATAATTATATCATTATATCAAATATATTCATTAAATTTATCCTTATTACCTTACATGTAAATTATTAGTGAAAAACGAATCACATCACTTCGCGAGACGGTAGTCTGCCCTACACACGAGAGACATTATCGTATCCCCTATGGAATGGAAAGTAAAAAGGTATATATGAAATAATTGATCCATAGGTATAATTATTTTGTAAATATAATATATATATAATTTTTATCCATCATCATACCCAACTGTGATAGGTGGTAATGGAAAAATGAATAACATCAGTTCATGAGGCAGTAGTCCACTGTACAAACAAATGATGATTTCCTAACCCATTTGATGGAAGTGGAGATGGTTGTAGGTAATTAACTTAATATAAAGGCATATAATTATACTATATATACTATTGTGATTATATCATCTTGGTTTAATAATAATTTAAGGAGGTGGATAAATAAATAAAGTAAAGGCGCGTGTTGAAGAATATTACCTCTTCTTCAAACAACTTCCTTTTGTTTGTACCGAAAGCCTCCCTAGGTTGGATTTCTTCCCAAAATAAGGATTTTAGTATTATGAGAAGTAATTTGGGAATTTATTTTGGAAGTTATTGTATAATTTTTTTTTTAATGTGTGAAGAATAGAGGAGAGTGGGAGTCCTTTTATAAGTGAGGTGACTGGCACAATTGTAATTTTTGAAAAGAAAAAGATGTAGCCATGTTTTTCACATGAAACAAGGGTAAAAAATATAGTATTATAGAAAAACTATAAATTAAAAGGTATAAATATACCCTAAAATATATTTTAGATAAGTTTTTATGTCATTTTAACCCTTATAATTTTATTTTAACCCCCCAATAAATCCATTTTTTCCTTAACCATGGTAATTAATTTTAACTATTTTAACTATTCATTTTGGTAAAAGATTAATTAGAACTTATTAGAAAAATTAAATTATTATCATTATAAATATGGAATAAATTTTTCCAAATTCCATTCATATATTTATAAAAAATTAATTTAAAATTAATCCCATAGTCATGACAAGAAATATGGATTTCAAAAAGTAAATTTTCAAAAGTTTAAAATGTTTTTATATAAAAATTCATCATGAAAATGATTACACTTAGCTAAATTGGATTAATATACTTGTAATTTAACTAATTTTACTTTAAAAACAATTCAAAATATATTTTAATTTTATAAATAATTTAAAATAAAAGGAGGTTTTCAACTAAAATATAGTATTTCTCACTATTCATCAAAAAATGAAATATTTTAGAAAAATCCAAAAAAATAAAACTTAGATAATTTTGATATTATTATTTCAAAAATTAATTTTATTTTTCCAAATTAATTTTCTAAATATGTTAAAAATTAATTTTAAATTATTTTTGCAAAGCATGACTAAACCGTCTTTTAGGAAACATAAAGTTTTTTAGAAAACATTTATTTTTTCCTTTTAAATTATTATTATTTTATTTATAATCAATATATAACCATATTTTTCATAATTTAGATAGTACTATTCATACTCTACAATTTAATTTCTAGGTTATAATGATATTCTATATCACAGATTATTTAGACTTGGGGTTGCGTGTTCCGCAAGCTATCAAAGAGATTAAATATATTTTGTGGGTTGTTTTAAGCTCGGCATTGCATGTCGCATATAATATCAAATATAATTTTCTTATTTTATAATATTTAAGTGTTACATAAGGAAATTAGGCACCATGTTTTTTGGGACCCTTTTAGATCATTAAGTTGGTTGGAATTTCGGTGTACCCTATGGACCTCCCTCCATGTTATCGAGGTTTGCATGATGCGTTCCATGTTTCTCAACTTCATAGGTACATGATTGATCCTACACATTTTATATACCACAAGTTTGTTGAGTAAGAACAAGATTTATATTATGGGGAGTGTTCATTGTAAATTATAGACCAGTGTGAGAAATTACTCCGATTAAAGATGGTTCCATTCGTCTTGATTCGAGGGCAGCATGGGCGGATCTAGTAGGAGACTAAGAAGTGTAAGGATGATTTTTAGGCTATATGGCCATAATTTATTGAACATGAACCCTAGAAATTATTCTCAGTAATAAGAAGTCTTTATGAGGGGGAGAATCATAAATCCTTGATCTTTTTTGTAGTTCTTAATGAAAATCATTTTTCAATTCTTCCTACCTTGGTTTTTGTTTGATTCATGTTATATAAAGGCTTGTGGGATTTGATAAGATTGAGGAAGATTTTATGTTTATTTGGTAAAATTTGAAGCCAAAATAGGCAACACCATTCTACGGCAGAGGTGGTTGTTTAGTAGTTCTATTATAGAGTTGAGTCCATTACAAATAGGAAAGGGCTACACAATGGAGGTGATGGTTGATAGAGGTTTCATCATAGCCTTCATCATGGGGGAAGGATTGTGAGGGTTGTGTCATGGTGTCTTTGAAAATTCCATAGAGTCTCTTTCCTTGTCATTTTCAGATAGTTGGTACAACCGTTCATCCAAAACTCAGTCTTCAAGAGTTAAGCCTATTAATAGGATATTTTGAATTTGATTTGGGAATTAATTTTGGAATTGATAAGGTGATTTAAATTCATAATTCAAAATGGAAAATTCAAGATACTTAAATGAGGGGTTTTCATGTGGAACAAAACCTTAAAAATATTTTTTTTATTCCTCACTTTAGAATTGTTTTAGAGATCTAAAGGATTTTAGAAATAACTTCACACCACAATGATTATCCTTACACCACAACAGTTTGATATTCTATGTGGTTTTATACCACATTATTCTTTAATGCACCATAGTGGTATACTTTTAGTTTTATTTTATTCCATAGTTTCTCATTTATTACCATGGAGTTCAACTTCAAGTTTTCCCCCATGACACAATACCTTGTTTTGTGTTATGGTTGTTCATTACCATGTCAAAACCATTCATTCAGTGTTGTGGTTGTGTTTTTCAGTACACCTCTATGCCATAGTACCATTCTTTCACCATAGATCCTTCCATACTTACACAATGCCTTTTAAATGAGATTGAATTATTCCAAAAATCAACCTTCGGTAATAATTGGTTCCACCCTGTGGCTTGTTTCTCCTCACCATACTCTAGAACCCTTGTAAAATTGGATTAGAATTAGTTCTATGAGTTCCTGGATGGTGGTCATGTCCCTATTAGTGTGTAAACATGGTTTAGGTGATGACACCTTCGATGAACCTTGACATTGATGTTGAAAAATTTAGGTAGAAAGTTTCTCACCTCTTGGGGATGTTTTTACACATCTTTCCTTGTTATAATTTATGTGTTGTAATATTTGATAACCTTTCTTCACTTATGATCGCATTTTGGTGTGCATGTAGCCTTTGAGACCCATTATTATATTGTTTCCCTGAGGATTGTTACAATATCTATATTCCATGTTTGATATGACTAGCATACTGGATTTAGTTCTATTATTATCTCATGATGTCATTCTATATTTCTTATCATGTTATAAATTATTGTTTATTATCTTTCCTTTAGATGATTTATGCTTGGTAAGTGTGACATGTGACCATCTTGGTATTGTTATCCCTTATAGGGAGAGTGTGATTGATGTGAGATGATGATGAAGGTAAATAATTATATCCTTGTAGGCCAGACGTTACTCGATCCCTTGAGGATTACAAGGAAACGTTACAATACTCGATCCGTTGTGGATTTTGAGTAGACCATTGACTAAATTCCTTATGGATTATGAGTGGCATGTCAACTTTATTGTTAAGGGATTCTGGGTAGTATGCCCACTCAATGCCCTATGGATTACGAGTGGCATGCAGATTGAATTTTGGCTAGCTTACAATAATTTATGATGACTCATGATCATCATTCTACCATGAAGCCAAAGAAGGTACGATCAAGGGTTTGTGCTGATTTGGTTAGTGCACGACTGCTCAGTTTTGGATTGTATGATGTTATGATTTTTATAAATTTATTATGTTCCTGGAATAAACATATTATACTTGAGAACACTTGGTTTAGGTTGAATTGATGGTGTCCTACTAAGTCTTGTACTCAAACCATACTTGGGAATCTTAGTGTTCTTGTAGATTTCATGAATAGATACCCAACGAAGGGAAAGGTCCCTTTGGTGGATGGATAAGAATAGGGTCATGGAGCTACTAGAGGACTAGTAAAAACTCCAAAATAATCACTATTTAGTCTTTATTTATTCAAACTTATTACCATATTTTGGATTTCCACTTTTGGTGTCGTTTATTACTTGTCTGACATATATGAACCTTTTCATTCTTTAGTTTTTAAATGTTAATATGGCCATTTATTATATTTTTTATGTTTTATTATTTATCATATGATATGATAATGAGGGTATAGTCTCCCCAGTGAAGAACATAGACCCTCACTATTAGTCAGTGGCCTCTTACATATGGGGAGGTGCACATGAGGTCATATGACCTTCTGGTTCGGACTTTGTAGTTATGTTTGGAACATTATATATTATCCAATCTAGAATTGGAAATGTCTTATTTGATTTAGGTTCCAACCACTCTTTTATATCAATTTTTTTTTCTAAGGGTATCACATCACCACCTCAATGGTTAGATATTGATTTATCATTGTAAACTTATAATGGTATGGTGATTACATATCAAGTATACACCTCCTCTGTGATAGAATTTTTTGATAATATACTTCCTATAAATCATATTATTATTTTTATATTTTAATTTTATATGATTTTGGGTATGTATTAGCTCTATATATATAGATAACATATCAATTTTTGAAGAAGGGAAGTCACATTTGATATTCTGAATCAACCTATGATCATATTTCAGTGAAAGGATGTACATGAAATTATAGTATAAATTAATTCCATTATGTAGATATAATTACCTATTAATGAGGAATATTTATTTCAAATGGTTGGGGGGGGGGGACTCAACATTTAATTTATACCCATTGTGCAGGAATATGGTGATGTATTTCATAAATATTTTTTTAGTCTTCCCTCACCTATTGATGTTGATTTTTCAATAATACTCATACCTAGATCTACATATATATAAAATATTTATTATATAATTATCCCAATTGAGTTATAATAATTGAATAATAAACTCTATGAGAATATAAAAAAGTACTTCTATTCCCCATTGTTTCATCGTGGGGTGAACCAATTATTTTTGTTAAGAAGAATGATGTGTCAATGCTTATTTATATTGATTATCAGGAACATAACAAGATCACTATCAAGAAAAAGTATCCTCTACCTTATACTAAGGAATTTTTTGATCAAATATAAGGATAATAATATTTTTTAAAGATTGATATTCAATCTTAATATCATCAGATAAGGGTCAAAAGGGAGGATATACCCCAGATAGACTTCAATATAAGGTATGAAAACAATGAATTTATAGTGATTCCATTTGGAATTATAAGTCACCCCACTATCTTCATAGATATAATGAATAGAGTCTTTATAGAATACCTTGATCAGTTTTTGGTAGCCTTTACATATGATATTGTCATATATTACAAGAGAAAGGAAGATCATGGAGATCCTTTGAGGGTTGTGTTGCATACCTTGAGAAAGGAGAATCCATTTTTCAAATTTATCAAGTGTGAATTTTGGATATAAAAAGTATAATTATTATTTTACATAATTACAAAAAAGGGTATATTAGCGGATCCTTAAAATATGGAAGTTATTTAAAAATGGAACATACAAACTATGGTGTCCATATTTTTCTTGGATTTGATGGATATTATCAAATCTTTGTTAGAAATTTTTCATGTATTTAAAATCAAATAACTATGTTGATGTGGAGTGATCCAAGTTCCTTTGGATAGGTGAATATGAAGAAAATTTCAAGGATCCAAAGATAAGGTTGGTCAGGTGAGTATGATCTTCAAAGTGAAAAATACTCTTTTGGATTTGATCAGGCTGAGCCCAGAGTGCCAATCTGCTCCGTCTGTGAGCACTGCTATGCTGAACCGGGGCTGCGACAACCAGACCAAGAGCTTGGGATAGGGTCGATGGGTTCGCTGGCAAGCTCCCAACTGGGGGCTAAAACTTAATGCAGATGGTTCACTGCTTTCTAGGGAGATGTACGGGGGTGGTGTTGTCCGAGATCATGAGGGGTAGGTTCTTGCGGCTTTCACAACATCTTATGGTAGAGGAGATGTGCTGCAGGCGGAGGCTTTGGCCTTGGTTACAGGACTGGAGGTATGCAAAAAAAGGGAGATTATTCTGAAGATGGTGGATACAAACTCTATGATCTTGTACAAAGCGTTTCTTGGTCAAGGTAGTTTTACTTAGAATATTGTTTATATTATAAGGAGGTGCAAGATGTTAATGGGGAACCAGATGGAGATCTCTCATACGTGGCAGGAAGGGAATATGGTGGCCAATTTTCTGGTGTCGATGGCACCCACGAATCAAAGTATGGTTTCTTTATTTAACTTGGGATCTTTTCATAACGATGGGATGATATTTTTTACAAATGATGCTATGGGCCTGCATTAATTTAGACCACCGTGAGCAATGTAGTCGGGGATTGTTTCAAATCAATAAAAAGTTTATTTTCAGTCAGTCAGTCATGTATCAAATAAGGGGATGCAGTGTGTTCTTATGAAAAATGACATTATAGTAGTGTACTCCTCACACACATTGAATGTTGAAGATAAAAATTACATGACACATGATTTGGAGATGGAAACAATGATTTCTAATATGAAAATATAGAGGAAATATCTTTATGGTGACATGTATGATATATATACCAATCATACAATCTTTAAGCATGTTTTCACATAGAAATAGTTGAATATGTTCCAAAGGATATGGTTAGAGTTGATTAAAGATCATGATTTCTCAATAAATTACCACCATGGGAAGGTGAACAAGGTGGAAGATGCTCTGAGTTGAAAGGAATATGCTAGTTTTTCCATGATAAGAATTGAAATAGATTTAATATTTTTGGATTTATTGAAAATATACCTTGAAATCATCAGGAAAGGGTAAATATATTATTTATATTATAAAACTATTTAACTATCCATTCATGAAAAGATTAAGGAGGTTCAAAAGTAAGGTATAATAATGAAAAATAAGGCAAGGTATGTTTTGGAGTTAAATAATGACCATAATGAAATCATAAGATTCAGAAACTAGATATTTATCCCTTCAACAACATAACAAAATAAGGAGCTATTAGATGAAGAAAAAATATCATAATTATATAACCATCATGGAAGTACAAAGATGTATTGTGATCTCAAAGAGAATTTATGGTGGGAAAACATGAATAAGGATAGTTCTGAGTATATATCTCGATGAATTCTATGTTATTAAGTTAAGTCTAAATTTCAAAATTCCAAAGGGGTTGATGGAACCATTACTCATACCTATATATAAATGGGAAAACATCACAATAGATTTTTTATTAGGACTCCCCAAAACATCAAAGGACCATAACACCATTTGGGTTATAGTTGATCACCTAATAAAGTTGGTACATTTTATTATTATCTGGGAATATTTATTTCTTGAACAATATTCTAAGATATTTATTAAAGAAGTGGAAAGGTTTAATGGAGTAATACTCTCAATTTCATCCAATAGAAATATGAGGTTTACCTTGAAGTTATAGAGAAGTCTTCATCATGAATTGAATGTGAAGTTGACCTTTAGAATTTCATATCATCCTCAGATAGATTTTCAGTCTGAGAGGACCATTCAAACCCTATAATATATACTAAGATTTTGGTTTTTATATTTTAATTATAGTTGGAATCAACACATTTCTATTATTAAATTTTCATATAATAATACCTTTTAATCAAGAATTTAGATAACTCCTTATGAACCCCTCTATGGAAACAAGTGAAAATATCCAATATGTTGGGATTAAGTTGGAGAACGAAATCTATTGGGGATTGAGCTATCTAAGGAAATGACTAATAAGGTTAGAACCATTTTTAAACACATCAAAGCATCTTAGAATCGATAGAAACATTTTGCAGAAAAATGATGAAGAGATCTAGTGTTTTTAAGCTATTAATAAGGTATTATTATGAATATCTACTTGGAATAAGATTATGATATTTATAAATAAGAGGAAACTGATCCCTATTTATACCATTATCTATAAAATTCTTAATCATATCAGGATGGTAGCTTGTCTCTTAGCACTTTTGTTGAACCTATTCAAAGTTCATAATGAATTCCATGTATATCTTTTGAGAAAGTATATACTCAATAATTCATATATACTAAACACAATGGTCATGCCATTATATCATGATCTTTCTTATAAAGAAAAACTGATGGAAATTTTAGATCAAATAGATAAATTATTATGAAACAAGACCACTCACATATTTAATGTTTTATGGTAAAACCATAAATTTGAAGAATATATTTGGGAACTATAGGATTTAATGAGGTATAAGTATACTAATATATTTCAATTAGAATAATGTAATTTCTAGGGTGAAATTTTTATAATGTGGGTAAAATGTAACACCCCAATATTTTAGAATATAGTTCTCTTTAATAAATTCAAAGCATCTGATAGCTTGTGATACACTAAAAATATAACTAAAGTAAATAATAATTTATTAAAATAAAAAGTAAACATCAATAAATTATTAATATACAATGTTAAAATAAATAATTTAACACCGTTTAGTAATTTATATGATATAAATTTAAGAAAACTTAAAGATTAAAAGGGTCATTTTTCTATAAAAGTGGGGTTTCATTATATTTTCTGTATTTTCTTTTAAAATTTAAATTTATAAACCTTATAATTTTAATTTTATATAATGAAAATAATTTTTGATATTAATATATCAAAATTATCTCAGGGTTATTTTTTGGGATTTTTCTAAAATAGTATATTTTGAGTGAATAGTGAAAAATATCGATTTCACATATACCATAACTTTTATGAAATCATTATGATATAAGAATTAATTAAAAATATATAAAACCTTTGTCTCAAAAAAATATGTTTTTAAGGATTAAAATAAATTATTTAAAAATATTACCTTAAATTTGGGCACCCAATTATGAATTTTCGAAATCTAAGATATATTTTAATCTAATAAATTTTTTGAGGGATCTGAATTTAATAATCATGTTGGAAGGTTAAACTAGGTTTTGAAATTATTATAATGTCAAAAACATTAATATTTTTAATAATAATTCATTAAATTCATGGGAAGAACCACTACTCAATAGTATTTGGCCTAAATAAGTATAACTTAATTTCTATATAAAAAATACTTTTTAAAGAAAATGGTTTTTATGAATTTTGTGTGTTTTTATTAGAATTAATTTATTATAATTATGGAAATTGAATCTTAAAAAATTTATTTGTCATTTGAAATTATAATTTTTAAAAAATTTTATAAGTCCAATTTCATTTTTAGTAATAATGAATGGTTTCCATGGTAAAAGTTTGTCCCTATGGTAAGAGTAAAAAGGGTTAATGAGTGGGTTAAACTAAAATATAATACTTAAAATATCTCTAAAAATTTTATAAATATTATTCTTTGAGTTAATTTAAATATTAATATATCTTTTCTTTAAAATTGGGTTTCCTTGGTTCCACTTTCCAATGAAAAGGACTTTATATTATTTTAAAGTTCTTAACATTTACAAGAGTTTCACCCCCCTCACTTATAAATGGGAACCTCCTATACTAAATTATGCACACAATTTGAGCCATTTATCTTGATAAATATATTAAAAAAATCACTCACCATATCTTCTTACCACATTATAATGGTCCCGGTATTTCCAAAATACCAATCCTAGAAGGCTTAATGTGTAAGACAAAGGAAGATATCCAAGGAGGAGGTATAAGCCTTAAGAAAACTCTTTTAAGTTTATTCGTTCTTATAACTCCTTATAAATATATTATAACCATTATAACATAATTAAATCAGTATATTATATATACTTAAGTTTTATTATATTAATAGAAAAAAATGTATTCTACCTATTCTCCATTATGTTGGAAATGAAAACATAGCTTGTGCGTATGTGTGGACTACCGCCTCTATGAAAAAATATAATTAATTTTTCATTAGTGACTCATATGTATGGTTAAAATTATGGAAAAAAATATATATGATATTTAGGAAATTATCAAGATTTTTATAATATAATATATTACTTACCTTTTTACCGTCATATCTGTTGGAAAATGATAACATCGCTTGTGCGTATGGGTGGAATACCACCTCCATGAAGAAATGTGATTCGTTTTTCATTAACACCTCACATGGATGGTCATAAGGGTGTAAAAAATGAATAAATATGAAATTAATATCATAATTATTATTTTTTTAAAAGTAAAATCGTATCTACTTTGTTTCTTTTCCACCTAGAAGAAAATGGAAATGTCACTCACGTGTATGTGCAGATTACTATCTCCATGAAGTGAAGTATCCCATTTTTCATCATTGAATTACATTTATGGTTATAAAAATTTATATAATGAATGAATATTTTATTTATGACTTTATTATGTCTTTTAAACCTTGAAAAATGTGTAAGGACCTAAATCATCAAACCAAAACATACATGGAAAACTGAACTGCTAACACCATGATTATTGATTTTAATCAATAATTATTAATAAATGGGTAATTAGAGTTTATAATGTAATAATATATGGTATTATATGTATGGATATTGTTATTTTATATATTTTTAATAACTCTAAATTTATTATATAGGATATTTTAGTGCATACAATTCCAATTGGGACCTGAGGTGGTAGTTTATGTTGAAATCTCAATTTTTAATCAGCATTGTTCAAGTTAAAATATTATTTTTCAATCAATATTATTCTATAATATATGAATGGGAAGGTAAATAGTGTTTTTGATGATTTGAGATAGAATAAATAGACTCAGGTAGTCCAGGAGTCAAGCTCTGAGTGGAATATGTTTTCTTTGTTAGATAAGATGCATATAGAGGTTAAGGAGGGCCAAGAGAAAATGACCCTCACATAATTATCAGTTTATTACAAACTTATGAGATGGATTAAGGAGATTAAATATTAGTATATGGAGTTTTTTAATTGATATAATTACTTGAAGGTGGGGGGTCACCATCTGATTGGACTATAGATGAGGATGAGATCATCTATGTCTGAGGCTGTGTTGTTGTGCCTATGTGTATGTGTGTGGAGATGATGTGTGAGTTTCATGAATCAAATTGGGTGGTGAATACTAGTGTTACCAAGATTTACCATGATATTTATAGATAGTATTGGTGTATTGGAATTAAAAATGAGATTACATGTTTTGTGACACGATGTTACACTTGTTAGCAGGTGAAGGCTGGACATCAACAACCTGGTGATTTTTTATAGTTATTTCCCATTATTGAATGAAAGTGGGATGAAATTACCATGTATTTTTAGTTTTTATTTCAATGATCCATCAGAATAATGATTCGATATGGGTGATCTTGGACCAGTTGATGAAATTATCCCATTTCTTTTCAATTGAGGATACTTTCATGGTTGATCAGTTGAGTGAGATATATATTCAAGAGACAGTCCATTTTCATGGGGTAATATGAAGCATAGTTTCATATTGTAATAAAAATTTTACCTTTCACTTATGTAAATTATTTCATAAGGCTCTTGGTACTTAGGTGTTTCTGACCATAGCTTTTTACCCACAAATAGATGGGCAATCAGAGTGTATTATCTTGGTGCTAAAAGACATGCCAAGGGAATTCATCCTATACTTTGGGGGATCTTGGTAGAAGCACATAGTATGGAATGAGTTTTACTATAAAAATAGTTATCAATAAAATATTCATAGGTAACCATATGAGGCTCTCTATAGTATACCATGCATATCACCTTTATGTTGGATAAAGTCAGGTGAGTAAGAGTTCTTGGGATCGAGTCTCATGCATGATACATTAGATAAGGTTTTATTTGATTTAAAAATGTACGGATAAAACTTATAGTAGACATAAGTCTTTTACTGATAGATGTATTTTACCTCTTTAGTTTATAGTGGGTGATTGTGTATTTCTTTGGGTGTCGCTAAGATTGGGTCACTGTGAGATTTAGAGGTTGGGTGAGATGGTGCCCAGGTTTGTCTGACCGTTTGAGATTGTAGAGGGGATTAAACCGATGACATATCAATTGGATATTCCATAGAGGTATGGTTCAATGCACACTATTTTCCATATTTAATATCTTCATAAGTATCACTCGAACACTTCTCACGTGATTGACATTGACTATGTTGAGCTTGAGACTGATGTATCCTTTTAGGAGCATCCGATTTGTGTTGTGGATCGTAGTGAGAAATTTTTGTGTGGAAAGACTATGTTATTGGTCTGAGTTATATGGAAACATGGCTATGTTTAGGAGGAAAAATGGGAGAGGGAAGAAAATATACATGACTACTATCCCGACCTTTTCACATTGGAAGCTTTCTGATACTTGGGAGTACATGATGAGGATGAACTGTTATAAGGAAGATAGATTATAATATCCTAACTATTTTGGAGATTTATCATGATATTTATAGGTATCATTTTACCCTTGTTTTAATATCCTTTTGGTTTAGTATTTTCTTGGGTGAATTTAGGTGAGTTTTAGAAGATTTTGGAGATTTTTTAGGCAGTGCATGATTATCATACGGTTTTCCCAAACCATGTACCCACCTCAAAAAACTGTGCACCCCTGATTTTTTAGTTTTTTCATGATTTTTGAATTGTTTAATAAAATATATTCCTTAATGAGAAACTATTAACCCCATGAATAGTAGGGTCACATGATTAGGCAACACTGTTTGTCTAACCGAATGACCCAACTAGGAAACTGAGCACACGGTTATTTAAAGCTATAAAAATTTAATTAAAATTTATTGAACCCATAGTTTATATCCTTACTCAAACTTCTCATCCTATCATGATTTTATTTTCTATTAGAGGATCTTGAGAGGATTCCTAGGCTCCTCAAACTCCTTTCTTTGTGAATTGAATATCCAGTGGAAGAAATTGACACCTATTTGGCATATGATATATTTCTTGTTTAGGTTCCTCTCTCTCCCATCTTTCACCCCCTCTGAAGAGTGATAATTAGATATAGGTTTTAATGGATCTTGTTTTTTTGGATCTTGATCCAAGTTTTTCATCCTATATCTCCTCCACTATTGCGAATTCGACTATTCTACATCAAATTAAGGGTTAAGGTTTGGCGAGCATTCATCAACAATACTAAGGTAGGTGTTCTAACTAATGATTCCCATAGTATCAACCATGATATCATTTTTTAGTTATACCATTATGTTACCACATTGTTCAATTGAGATTAAATTTTAAAAACCATATGATTCCCATGAAATTGTGAGACCCTTCACGGATCCCATTGTACCCTTTAGAGATTATAAGATTGGGTATGATGGAAAACCATGCGGTATGCCAATATCCTTGAAATAATGATTCTTGTAATTTAAAAATGAGAATAATGGGTTTGTGTAATTGAAATAAATCCTTATTACAGGGTTTGATAATGAGATTTAAAGGGTTGATTGCTTTAATCTTAAAGGGTTAATGAGTTGTGTAATAATTGATGATAAATGGATTAGTGGTTAAATTATTTATGGTGTTCCTTATGATAAAAGTGAATAACCATGGTTGTGTTTGATAAATTAAATGGTACAACATGTTAAGAATGGTTGACAAATGAGTTATGAATGTGGAACCATGATATGTGTATATGTAAATGTGAACAATGAGTTGTGGGTGAGGGATAAATGATCTAAGTAACCATGGGGTGCCAGACTGATGATCTAGGAAAAAAACAATGAGTTTTGGGTGAGGGAATGATGATATATTTACTCATGGGGTGACAGACTGGTTCTCTAGGCCCTCGAGATATTGATGCGGGACTGATGCTCTAAGTATTCATGACAATGATACCATAATTAACTCTCCAGGGAACCAAATTAATTTGAAATTAAATTTAATAATTAAATACCATGAAAGAATAATTTTTTAAATACATATTGTGTATGGTTTAGACTTTTTCACATTTCAAAGTATGTATGAGTGGATTGGGTGTCACCTTGAACCTGAGGTATAGTGTGGTTGACTAAAGATTAATAAAATGAGAAACCTATTTACTTTCATCTTTTTGTTTATTATTCCTTATACAAATTCATACAATGTAATATATTGGATATTTCTTTAGACATCGTTTGTGGTGTAATACTAAGTTATACTCACAACCTACTCAGGATTCCTTACTGGTACCTGACTAGACTTAATGTTTGCAGGATATGATAAGGGAAAGAGCCCTATGTTGTATGGATAAGTTGGGATTCAGGGTAGAGAATAGATGAGGGAACCAGACATGGTGCTAGAATCTTCTTAGAAGATGTTAGTGTGTCTTTATTTTTGGATTTCATTTGACACTTGAAACATATTTGGAAAGACATATTTACTACTTTGGTTTATTTTCATTTCCCATATTTTGGATTTATTCATGTGTTTCTTGGATAATTATTAATTTTTTAGAATCTTAGTTATATGAAATATTGATTTATATTATTTTTCTGATTTTATAAGGAATATATAGTCTCCCTATGTTATATATTAGACCCACCCACTATTCAAAAACCTCTAACATATAGGGAGGCATATCTGAGGTCATGTGATGAATCAGATCGAGGAACCGACATGTGGAACCTAGTTTGGGATGTTACAAAGTGGCATCAAAGGAGTTTTATTTTATTTTTATTTTTATTTTTATTTTGGAATGATATAAAGGGGACTAATATAATTCAGGCCTTGGTCATGATCTCATGAAAGAAAGTTTCTAACCCATGTGTGAGGGAAACCCCAATACCCAGGGTGGGATTATTGTTCTAGAAGTTTTCTGTTATAGTTGAATGTCATTTCACCTTGGGTGGTGCACTTGTTGTGTGATGTTATTTTTTTCTGAGATTTTTCTCATGGCCTGGTATGGAATAATATTTGAGTATGCAGGAATAATTCTAGGCAATCGATAATTTATGTGACATGCATCATGTTAGGCACACATAGAAAAAGCATGTTATAAATGGGTTGGAGGAGTTTGGGTATTAATTGTTTGAGTAATTTTAAATAAATGTTTCTTAATGAAAAACTAATAAAGGATAAAAGATTTTAAATGTTGAAATTTTAAATGGTTAAAATGGATGTCGAATGGAGAAACATATGAATATGAAAGTTTTTACCCTATGTTATCCATGTTCTAGGCTAGGGATGGTTGAGGGTTGTGATAGTGCCTCAGTTTTTACCATGGAACTGTGTATAAGTGATAGATTATTATATCTTTATGTGAATCCTTATTATGTAAATGTTTTAATGATGTGTTATGTGTTCTAATACTTGTGCTTGTAATTGTAGATACATACCTCCTTGATAATGGTTACTGGTAGGATGATAAGATGAAATTACTATAAATGTGCCTCTAGTAGCGGGACTAGAGGCCTCGATAGTTCTGGGTGGAGGAGAGAGAGAGAGAGTAGTTCTATGATAACTTCACCTGATTTATGAACTTTATGGAAAGAGACCTAGGGAAGGCTATACAGAATATGTCCGACCAGACATGGGAGTTATAGTTGTAGAACCCCATGACCTTCACCATAGAGGGTGGACCTGAGGGAGCTGAGTTATATATTGAGTCCATCCAGAAAATTATTGAACAATTAGAGACTACTCTAGAGGAGAGATTCAGTTTGGATGCTTTTATTTTATGAGTTCAAGTGAATCATTGGTGGGATATCTAGTCTAGGGATGATAATTTGGAGGGCATGGAATTGAAGGACTTTTGAGAGAAGTTCCTAGAGCACTTTTACGCAGAAACATTGAGATTGGAGATGGAAAAAGAATTTATATGGTTGAATGAGGGAATCATGTTAGTGAAGGGCTATGCTAGTAACTTCAATGACTTATTGTGATTTTTCCTAGTGCTGGTAGGAGATGAGGCAACTGTGATGAGATGTTTTTAAGAGAAACTTAAATGTGAGATTAAGTCCTAGGTGAACATCTTCTGATTGAATAAGTTTGATGAGGTGGTGAATAATCTCCCATTTATTAGGGGAACACGAAGGATGCTTCGAGTGAAAGATATATGGTTTTTGATAGAATACAAGGAGGTATATCTTTCAAGGGTTAAAAGAGTCATTATGATAATGTTAACCAGTTTAGTGGTAAATAGGGTATCTGGGGAGAAGGATCAGTTAACCAGAGCGGTAATCGAGTTTTTGTAATGACCCAATGTTTTATAAATAGAAATTTCCTTCTTATAATTATGAAACATAGGGACACATAATTCTTAAATGAACTACTAAATTCTATATGACCTTTAACCATAATTTTTCCACTTTTGTGATTTGAATTTCAAAAATCTGACACACACGGTTGCGATCAGCAAGATGTGTGGAGTCAGATAGAAAAAACATAATTTTTAGTGAATATTAACATACCCTTATGAATAGTAATGGTACCCTTATGAATAGTAATATGACCCTTATGAATAGTAAATCAAACAAGTGAATAATAACGTTACCAATGATAGTATAAATAAAATATATTCATCCTATAAGTGAAAATATGATATAATTATATTATAGTGTGGGTATTTTTGTAAGTCATTAATATTTAATTTAATAATTTAAAATAGAATTTATTTTAATAAAATTTATTCATAAACTAGTAATTTGATGTCTTATTATTATATGATAATTTTATGAGATTTTAATTAATTGTTCAAAGTGTTAGAAAATCAGTTTTAATTTTAAAATATGTATTTTTCAAGTAAATTATGATTTCAATTAAAAATTAAATTACTCCTATTTAGAAAATTATTTTCATAAAATGGAGTTCATTTTTGAATTCTATAAATTTAAAAATGGTTAGGGTGAATTTTTGAAATTCTTCATAAATACTTTAATTTTTGGTAAATAGTGAAATTTGATAATTTACAAAATATGCTAAATAAATGAATATCTACATCATTAATGAGTCATGGATGATGTAAATGGCCATTGGTGTTGAGTCAAACGTTTTATTATGAATGTTTTCCATTTATTTATGTCTTGGAAATCACAAACACATTTCCTTAATAATACCTTCTATCTTTAAGGAAGTTTATTTACAAGAACACCTAATGTATTATTCATGCTTTTTAATTTCTTGCATGCTGTTTTCTAGCTAATTCTGACAATATTTTCCTTAAGATCGAATAGCCACTGAAATTCTTAAATATCTTATGCTTTATCAAAGGTCTTACATTTTCTTAAATATCTTACACTTTCTTAAAGATATTACACTTTCTTAAAGATCATACACTTTATTAAAGATCATAAACTTTCTTAATATCTTACACTTTCTTAAAGATCACACAGTTTCTTAAAGATCTTACACTTTATTAAATATATTTCACTTTTATAAATATCTTACACTTTCTTAAATTATCTTACACATTCTTAAATATCTTACACTTTCATAAAGATCTAAAAATTTTCTAAAGATCATAAACTTTCTTAAATATCTATACTTTTATAAAGATCTTACACTTTCTTAAATATCTTACACTTTATTAAATATCTCACACTTTCTTAAATATCTGACACTTTCTTAAAGATCTTACACTTTCTTAAAAGATCTTACACTTTCTTAAAGATCTTGCACTTTCTTATAGATCTTACACTTTATTAAAGGTCTTACACTTTCTTAAAGATCTTACACATTCTTAAAGATATTACAATTTATTAAAGATATTAAACTTTATAAATATCTTACACTTTATTAATGATATTAAACATTCCTAAAGATATTACACTTTCTCCAGATCTTACACTTTCTCTAAATCTTACACTTTCTCAGAATTGTGATTCCGATTATCTCAAAATTCTGCATCTGATTCTCTTAGAAAATAGACTATGACTCTCTAAGAATTATGACTCTGATTCTCTCAAAAATCAGAATATGATTCTCTCAAAAAATAGACTCCGATTATCTCTTTCTTAGAATCTGAATCTCAATAATTTTTAGATTCAATTTTCATAGTTTCTTACATGTGATATAATGTTACAACTTTCTTAAAGTTAATAAATTTCATTAAGAATTCGTTTTTATTAATACTAACCTATTTCTTAATGTTTCTTACATCCTGCATGCTAATGTTTCTTACATTAGACATGATAATGTTTCTTAAATCCTACATGATAATGGTTCTTAAATTCTAAATGATAATATTTCTTGCATTCTTCATGATAATGTTTCTTATATGATAAAGTTTTTTACATGATAATGTTTATTACACGATAATAGCTCTTACATGATAAAGTTTCTTACATGATAATGTTTCTTAGATGACAATTTTTCTCACATTACTATGTTTCTTACAAGATATGGTTTCTTACATGATAATGTTTCTTACATGATAATGTTTTTTACATGAGAATGTTTCTTACATGACAATGTTTCTTACATGATAATGTTTTTTACATGAGAATGTTTCTTACATGACAATGTTTCTTACATGATAATGTTTCTTACATGAGAATGTTTCTTACATGATAATGCTTCTTACATGAGAATGTTTCTTACATGAGAATGTTTCTTACATGAGAATGTTTCTTAGATGATAATTTTTCTCAAAAAATTTTCACGATACTGTTTCCTAAATATTTTATATGATAATGTTTCTCAGATATGATAATGTTTCCTACACAAGATAATGTTTCCTACACAAGATAATGTTTCCCATGTTTTCTTAAATGAAATGATATCATAAAATCTATTATTAACCAACTATTGGATGAGTGAAACTTGTTCATATCCCTCCAATTTTGAAGAAAAAATATGACTATTGGAGGAGGACCCGACTGTTGGAATCCATGCTTATAAATACCCATTCATTTGAATGATCTCGAAGCTAGAGTTTTTGTGGAGAGGTTTTGATATTTGGAATGAAGTGACAATCTACAAGAGATTTTCTCAAACCTTCTTTGTGAGAATGTTGTGAACAACTTGTTCAAGATGAGAACATCTTGTTCAACCTACCTAGTGTGAATCCAATTATTGTTGTTATCAATCAAGATCTTAAAGGGATAGGAAGATAGAGGTGCCGATCACCTTATAGATCTAAGGATTTATGGGATAACAACACAAATTCCAATTTTTGTATCGATTGATTAACCTTGTGTGGGAAGACAAATTTTCTTGAAAGTATAAATCAAGGGACCATTATCCAAGGTTTTTGGAAACCCTTATCTTGGTGTTAAAATATTTCTTATACTTTTCCTATTTTGTTACAAGTTTTAATTCTGCTGCATTTTTTTAATGTCAGAAAGTGTAACTTTCTTACACTTATTTATACTTGTATACTCTGATATAAATAAAATTCTATATGTTTTAAGGTATTTTATATTTCCCTAAGTAAATTTGTCTTAAGTTTTTTATCAGATCTATCTTATCAGATCCTATTAAAATTAGCTTCTTTATTAACAACTAAAGAGGGTTTGTGAATCCATCTTATTTAACTTTGTTAAACATATATTTTCTTAAGGATAAAAACTAACGTTTTTAAACCTACAATTCACCCCTCTTGTAATTGAGAAATCTACACCAACATTTTGATCCTACAATTGGTATCATAGGGGGTATCTGAAATACTTATACTTATATATAAGTTTTCTTACTCAATTTTTCTCGCTTAAATTTTCTTATTCAAGTTTTTCTTAAAAATTTTCTATGTTAATAAAATTTTGCTCCTAATCCTTTTTTGTGGAAAATAATTTCTTTTAAGAATGGAAAGAATGAACATTGGTTCAATAGAAAACCTAAATCCTACCAGACCCCCAATCTTTGATAGAAGCGACTATGATACTTGAGAGACAGGAAAAATACTTTTATTATCAACACAAGTATTGATAACTTTATTATGTTAACTAGAGACTACAAGATTCCAGACAAGGAAATCAGACAATTCACAAATCATGAAAAACAAGAGTATTAGCTTAACTTCAAGGTATGAAATACTTTATTATGTTCTATGACCAAGAATATATTTATCCAGATTTTATCTTGGGAAGATGATAATAACATTTGGAAGAAATTAGAAGTCACAAATTTTGACACATCCAAGGACATTGAAAATAGAATAGTTATGATTAGAGTTGAATACCATGGTTTTATGTTTACTTATAAAGAACCTATATGAAAATTTCAACAAAGGTTTATGAATATTTTCAATAACATTCATTCTATGGATGAAAAAGGAATTGATGATGATATTCTTGTAGACAAGATAATAGATATTATTCCCAATGAGTGGGAATCCAAAAGAATAACTACTTATAAGAATATGAAAGTTTCAAATATCACTCTAGATGAGTTATTCAAGAATATTCTATAGCATGAAAATATAATGAAGAGATATGTAGAGATAAATAAGAAAAATAATGGTAATGACAATGTTTCTTTCACTACTACATCAAATCATATGAAATCCAAGACTCCGGAAAGAGTTACTAGATAAAAATATAAGAAATCTACTATTATATCTAAATCAAGTGATAGTAATCATTTTGAAAATGAACATTCCAATCTTTCTCGAAGGATGAACAAGATTTTGGGAAGAAAACATTTGTAATACAACTACAAGAAGAAATAAATAAAGGATAAGAAAGATTCAGAAGTGACTTGTTATGAATGCAAGAGGGTAGGTCATATCAGACCAGACTATACTATGCTCAAAAGGATAAAAGGAAATGATAGAAATTCATAAATAAATAAGAATAAGTACTAGAAGTATATATCTAAGAAATTACTAAAAGCTAATAACACCTGGAGTGCTAGTGGTGATGATTATTCAGATGAATCTTCTGATATTGAATCTTTTGTATAGAAGAATATTGGTCTTATAGTAAGAATCCCTACTAAAAATCAATGTCTCATGGATAAGGTAAATACTTCTAAATGATTAACCAATATTTCTTTAAGTTATAATTATCAAAATGAAGAATATTATGAATCTTCAGATAAAGAATCTTCCCCATCAGAAGATAATACTTTACCTACTTTTGAATAATTTTCTAGGTTTTACAAGTTACTTGAAAATGAAAATAGTAAGATCAATAATAAAATTAACAAGTCAAATTCTAGAATATATTTTTTAACAAAAGAAGCATCAGATATTTCAAAATATCTTGCTCAGAATCCCATTGATTTTGAAAATGTTTCCAAAAACCTTAAGGAAGTATATTATGAGAAGGATAAAATTTCTAAGGGTCTTGAAAATGTTATTTATAAGAAAAATGTTTTAGAGAATAACTCAAATTATAAGACTAATGACTATGAGGATAAGAATTTAGTCATCAGACAAAAATCTAAATTTTTTCCCTAAATAAACTTTTATCAAACTTTAATCATGGTAAGTAAGGTTTTGATAAAATTTATTCACAACTTCGTCCTCTTAGAAATAGTTCTGGATTTGGTTATTCTCAATCAAAACCAATTTTTAGTAACAATTATTTTGTTCCCCAAAGTGATATTTTTTGCACTAACTGTCAATGTGGTGGAAATTGGGAGAAAAATTGTTCTTTAAACAAAATAGAATCCTTAAATTTACCTAAATCTTAATTCTATAATAAAATGTGGATAACTTAGATTTTACTTTTTAACATTTCCAGATCCAAGAAATTTTGGATTCCGAAAGTCAAACTATTTTATTTTTATGAAAACAAAGGAAATACCAACAACAATACATGGTACATGGATAGTGGATATTCCTAGAACATGACTGGTAAAAAAAACTTCTTTGAAATGATAATTAATATGAAAGATAAAAGAGTCGCTTTTCAAGATAATGATGAAGGAGAAATTGTTGGTATATGTAACATTGTTCTTCGAGAAAAAACCTTAATTTCAAATGTTTTATTTGATAAAGGATATATTATTATACAATTTATCATAATTCAAGAACAAATTGATTAAATTTTTAAAAAATCATTACCTTTCGATAGATTTTAATAAATTAAACAAAAGCTAGGAATGATAACCGTAAGGTAATCATTCATATCCACGTTTTGTTTAAAAAATCTCTTAATATTAAGATACTAATTTTCAAGGGGGGAGTACATTTGTTTTCCTTAAAACAAATTTGAACCTTAAAAAAAGTTTTTGGAAACTTAACAAAAAATTTGTAACCTTAACAAAACTTTTAAAAATATAAGATATCTAAGAATAATCTTATCTAATACTAAAAAATCTTCTCACAACTCTAAAAGGTAGATTTTATTACTTATTATTTTTTATCTTTCACTTCTATTTTTTGGTATTTAAAATATATTTTAATAAAAACCACAACAGATTCATATTTCCTTAAATCTGTTTTATTTAATTAAAACCTCGAAAGATCATAATCTAAAAAGTTAAAGGAAAGTAGAGATGAGTTGGTGGATAAACTCAACTCTCAGGAAGAAATGTTTAAATCTAAGGAAGTGAAGATTCAAACCCAGCAACATAATATTGATAATCTTGAGAAGAATAATTAGGATCAATAATTTTTCTAGAGAATTTCCAAGATGATAATAAGGATTTAAAGAAGCTGAAATCCTTAGTAAAAAAACTTTTCCTAAAGAAGGATAAATTATTCTTGTAATTCGATATTTTTTTTAAAATGATGTTATCCATTGTTTCATATTGTATGTTTGCTAAATTTTTTAGGTACCATATACTTCCCTCCATTTCTTTTTGAAAATCAAAAAGGGAGATAAGGAAGAATATGTTATAAAAATAATATAAATATAAGGAAGAAAATGTCTATGTAAGGGGTAGATTACTTAAAGAATACATCCTTAAGAAAAAGGGTGAGTTGTTTCCTTAAGAAAAGATGACAATTTCATAAAGTCATGAATACGATCCTTAGGATGTTTCATAACCTAATGGGGAGTTATTCATAATCACTCTAAGTCATAAACAAAGGGAGAGATAAGTATTTATTTTAAGATTCAAATATGAAGTATTTTGGTCTTAATATTCTTTTCATAAATAGTTGTTTGTGCTTTCCAAAAAGGAAGAGATTGTTGAGTCAAAAGTTTCCTAATGAATTTTTCAATTCCTTTATGTTTTGGAAATAAAAAACATATTTCCTTTATAATACCTTCTATATTTAAGTAAATTTATATTCAAGAACACCTAAAGTCCTACCCATGATTTCTAATGTCTTGCATACTGTTTTCTAGCTAAGTCTAAAATTCTTTTTCTTAAGATCAAATAGCCACTGTAATTCTTAAAGATATTATGATTTATCAATGATATTACAATTTATTAAAGATATTACACTTTCTTAAATATATTACAATTTCTTAAAGATATTACACTTTCTTAAAGATCTTACACTTTTGTAAAGATCTTACACCTTCTTAAAGATCTTACACTCTCTTAAAAGATCTTACTCTTTCTTAAAGATATTACACTTTCTTAAAGATCTTACACTATCTTAAATTTCTTACACTTTCTTAAATATATTAAATTTTCTTAAAGATATTACAATTTTCTTAAAGATATTACAATTTCTTAAAGATCTTACACTTTCTCAAATATCTTACACTTTATTAAAGATCTTAAACTTTCTTAACTATCTGAAACTTTCTTAAAAGATCTTAAAATTTATTAATGATATTACACTTTCTTAAAGACCTTACATTTTCTTAAATATATTAAACTTAATTAAAGATCTTACACTTTCTTAAATATATTACACTTTCTTACAGATCTTACACTTTCTTAAAGATCTTACACTTTCTTAAAGATCTAACACTTTCTTAAAGATCTTACACTTTCTTAAGGATCTTACAATTTATTAAAGATCTTAAACTTTCATAAATATCTTACACTTTATAAATATCTTAAACTTTCTCAAATAGCTTAAAATTTCCTAAATATCTTACACTTTCTCAAAATCTTACACTTTCTCATAATTGTGAATCTGATTCTCTCAAAATTATGAATCTGATTCTCTTAGAAAACAGACTCTAATAATCTAAGAATTGTTACTCTTATTCTCTAAAAAATAATAATCTTATTCTCTAAAAAATTATACTCTGATTCTCTATTTCTTAGAATCTGATTCTAAATAATTTTCAGATCTGATTTTCACAGTTTCTTACATGTGATCTAATGTTACAACTTTCTTAAAGTTACTAATTATCCTTAAGAATTCGTTTTTCTTAAAACTAATATGTTATTTAACGTTTCTTACATCCTTCATGATAATTTTTCTTAAATTCTTCATGATAATGTTTCTTACATCATGCATGATAATGTTTCTCAGATTCTACATGATAATGTTTCTTACATTCTACATGATAATGTTTCTTACATGATACAGTTTCTTATATTATAAGGTTTCTTAGATGATAATGTCTCTTACATGATAATTTTTCTTACATGATAATGTTTCTTACATGATAGAGTTTCTTACATTATAATGTTTCTTAGATGATAAAGTTTCTTACATGATAATTTTTCTTACATGATAATGTTTCTTACATGATAATGTTTCTTACATGATAAAGTTTCTTACATGATAATTTTTCTTACATGATAATGTTTTTTACATGATAATGTTTCTTACATGATAATGTTTCTTATGTGATAATGTTTTTACATGACAATGTTTCTTATATGATAACGTTTCTTACATACTTTTCATGATAATTTGTCTCACATAATTTTCATGATAATGTTTCTTAAATATATTACGCGATAATTTTTCCCAGATATGATAATGATTCCCACACATGATAATGTTTCCTATGTTTTCTTACATGAAATGATGTCATAAAATCTGTTATTAACTTACTGTTGGATGAGTGACACCTGTCCAAGTCCTTCTGATTTTCAAGGAAAAATATGACCATTAGAGGAGGATCTGATCGTTGGAATCCATGCATATAAATACCCTGAAATTTGAATGATCTCAGATCTAGATTCTTCATGGATATCTATTGATCTATAAAATTAAGTGATACTCTTCAAAAGCTCTACTCAAACCTTATTTGTGCGAATACTGTGAACAAAATTTTCAAGATGAGAACATCTTCTTCAACCTTCCTAGTGCAAATCTGATTATTGTTGTTATCAATCAAGGGCTTCTGGGGATAGGAAGACAGAGGTTCTGATCACCTTATAAATCAAGGGATTGCGGGGATATCAAGACATATTTTGATCTTTGTATCTAGGGTTTACCTTAGTGTGGGTATGATAGATATTCTTGAAAGTATAAATTTAGGGACCTTTATCCAAGGTTGTTGGTTACCCTTCTCTTTGGGTCAAAATATTTCTTTTACTTGTCCTGTTTTGTCACAAGTTTTAATTCTACTACATTTTGTTAAAGTAAGAAAGCGTAACATTCTTACACTCTCTTGTACTTTTATACTCTAATATAAATAATATTCTATACTTTAATGTATAATATTTACCTAAGTAAACTTGCCTTAAGTTTCATTGTCGGATTCATCTTATCAGATCCTAATAAAATTAGTTTCTTTTTTAAGAACTAAAGAGGGTTTGTGAATCCATATTATTTTAATTTGTTAAAAATAGATTTTCTTAAGGATAAAAATGAAATATTTTAAATCTACAATTCACTCCCCCTTATAATTAATCAATATACATCTACATTTTTATCCTATAATTGGTATCAGATGATGTATCTGAAATACTTATACTTGTATATAATTTTTCTTGCTCAAATTTTGTTACTTAACTTTACATGTTCAGGTTTTTCTGAAAAAATTTCTTTGTTTATAAAATTTTTGTTCTAATCCTTTTTTTGGAAAAGAATATCTTTTAAGAATGGCAGGAATGAATGTTGGTTCAATAGACAACCTAAATCCTACCAGACCACCAATATTTGATGGAAATGACTATGAATACTGGAGATATAGGATGAATAATTTTATTATCGAAACCAATGTTGATAACTTTGTTATATTTAATGGAGACTACAACATTATAGAAAAGTAAATAAGACAATTCACCAATCAAGAAAAACAAGAGTATCATATTGACTTTAAGGTATATAATACTTTATTATGTTCTATAAACAGAAATATCTATAGCCAAATTTCATCTTGTGAAGCTTATAATAGAATCTAGAAGAAATTATAAGTCATAAATTTTGGTACATCCATGGTCATTGAAACATGAATAGATATCTTAGATTTAAATACCATGGTTTTATATTTCCTTATGGAGAACCTGTATGCAGATTTCAGCAAAGGTTTATGACTATTGTCAACAAATTTCAGTCTATGGGTGAGAAAGAACTTGATGATGAGATTCTTATGGATACGATAATAGATATTATTCGCAATGATTGGGAATCCAAAATAATAATTATTTATGAGAATCATAAAGTTACGAATATCACTCTAAACGAGTTATCCAGGACTCTTCTACAACATGAAACTAGAATGAAGAGAGATGCGGAGATAAATAAGAAAAATAATGGTAATGGCTGTGTTTCTTTACCTACTACATCAAATAATATGAAAACCAAGACTTCTGAAATATTTACTAGATCAAAAGATAATAAAGCTACAATTATATTTGAAACAAGTGATAGTGATCATTCTGAAAATGAACTTTTCAATATTTCTCAAAGTATTAACACGATTGTGGTAAGGAAATATTTCCAATAAAAATACAAGAAGAAAGACATAAAGGATAAGAAAGACTTAGAAGTGTCTTGTTATGAATACAAGAGGGTAGGTTATATCAGACCATACTGTCCTATTCTCAAAAGGAAACAAAGAAAGGATATGAATTCATAAAGAAACAATAAGAAGTACTATAAGTCTAAGTCTAAAAAATTACTAAAAGTTAATGACACAAGGATTTCTATTGATGGTGATTATTTAGATGAATCTTCTGATATTAAATCTTATAGAAAAAAGAATATTGATCTTATATCCAGAATTACTACTTAAAATCAATGTCTCATGGCTAAGGTAAATACTGATAAATCTTTAACCAATATTTTTGTAAGTACTAATTATCCAAATGAAGAATATTATGAATATTAGTATAAAGAATATTCCTCATCAGAAGATAATACTTTACCCAATTTTTAAGAAGTATTTAGGTTTTCTAAGTTACTTGAAAATGAACATAGTAAGATCAATATTAAACTTAACAAAAAAAATTCTAGAATTTCTATTTTAACAAAATAAGTATCAGATCTTTCAAAAGACCGTGATAAAAAAACCCTTGATTTTGAATTTTTTTCAAAATATCTTAAGATATTAAATTATGATAAGGGAAAAATTTATAAGGATCTTGAAAATGTTATTTCTAAGAAAAATGTTTTAGAGGATCACTCAAATTTTAATACTAATGACTATGAGGATGAGAATTTAATCCTCATACTAAAATCTGAATTTTTTTACTTAAAGAAACTTTTTTCAAACTTTACTCATGGTTAGGAAGGTTTTGATAAAATGTATTCACAACTTAGTCCTCTTAGAAATAGTTCCGTATTTGGTTATTTTCATTCAAAACTAGTTTTTAGTCACAACTATTTTTTCCCAAAGTTACCCTTTTTTCACTAAGTTTCAATGTGGTGGACATTGGGAGAAAAATTATTCTTTAAACAAAATAAAATCCATAGGTTTTCATAAAGAATACTTATCTAAGAAAATGCGGATACCTAATATTTTACTTTCAAACATTTCCAGATCCAAGAAAGATTGGATTCCAAAAGTCTAACTACTTTATTTTTAGGAAAACAAAGGAAGTACCAACAAAAATACATGGTATATGGATAATGGATGTTCATATTACATGAATAGTAATTTTTTTTCTTTGAAATGATAATTAATATGAAAGGTGGAAGAGTCACTTTCGGAGATAATGATCAAGGAAAATTTTTTGGTATATGTATCATTATTCTGTTGGGAAAAGCCTTAATTTCAAATGTTTTATTTGATAAAGGAGATATTATTTTACAATTTATCGTAACACAATAACAACATGTTTATGTTTTTAAAAAATCATTACCTTCTGATAGATTTGAATAAATTAAACAAAAGTTAGGAATGATAACCATAAGGTAATCATTTATATACACTTTTTGTTTAAACCATATCCTAACATTAAGATACTCCTTTTCATAGGGGGAGTGCATTTTTTTTCCTTAATAAAAATTTTGGAACCTTAACAAATGTTTTTGGAACCTTAACAAAAATTTTAGAACCTTAAAAAAACCTTTCAGAATCTAAGATGTCTAATAATAATCTTATCTAATACTAAAAAATATTATCAAAACTCTGAAAGTTACATTTTCTTACTTATTATTTTTTATATTACACTTATGTTTGTTGGTATTTAAAATATATTTTAAGAAAAACCTCAACGGATTCATCTTTATTTAAATTAATTTTATTTCCTTAAAACCTCAAAATATTTAAATATAAAAAGGTTAAAGGAAAGAAGATATGAGTTAGTGGATAAACTCTACTCTTAGGAGGAAATGTTTAAATATAAGTAAGAGAAGATTCAAACCATGCAACATAAGATTGAGAATATTGAGAAAAAGAATTTGGAGAAAGAATTTCTTCTGGAAAATTTCTATGACGACAATAAGGAGTTAAAGAAGATGAAAACCTTAGTCAAAAAACTTGTTCCAAATAAGAATTAATTCTTCTTGTAATCCGATCTTTTTTTATAAATTTTTTGGTATCTATTGTTTTGTATTGTATGTTTACTAACTTTTTTAGTTACCTTATACTTCCCTCCATTTATTTTTGAAAATTAAAAAGGGGGATAAGGAAGAAGATGTTATAAAAAGAATATAAATCTTAGGAAGATAATGTCCAAGTGAGGGGGATATTACTTAAAGAATACATCCTTAACAAAAAGGGTGAGTTGTTTCCTTAAGAAAATATGAAAATTTCTTAAAGTCAATAATATGGTCTTTAGGATGTTTCATAACCTAAGGGGGAGTCATTCGTATTCACTCTAAGTCATAAACAAAGGAAGAGATAAGTATTTATTTTAATATTAAAATATAAAATATTTTGGTCTTAATATTATTTTCATAAATAATTGTTTGTGCTTTCCAAAAAGGGGGAAATTGTTGATTAAAAAGTCTCCTTATGACTTTTTTCATTCTTTTATGTTTTGGAAATCACAAACACATTTCCTTAATAATACCTTATATCTTTAAGGAAGTTTATATTTAAGAAGACCTAAAGTCTTATGCATTCTTTCTAATGTCTTGCATGATGTTTACTAGCTAAGTCTAAGAATATTTTCTTTAAGATCAAATAACCGCTAGAATTATTAAATATATTAATATTTATCAAATATCTTAAACTTTCTTAATAATCTTACACTTTCTTAAAGATCTTACACTTTCATAAAGATATTACAGTTTCTTAAATATATTAAACTTTCTTAAAGATCTTACAATTTCTTAAATATCTTATACTTTCTTAAAGATCTTACAATTTCTTAAATGATCTTACAATTTCTTAAAGATCTTACACTTTCTTAAAGATAGTACAATTTTTTAAAGATCTTACACTTTCTTAAAGATCTTATACTTTTTTAATGATCTTACACTTTCTTAAATATCTTACACATTATTAAATAACTTACACTTTCTTAAATATATTACACTTTCTTAAAAGATCTTACAATTTCTTAAAGATCTTACACTTTCTTAAAGATCTTAAACTTTCTTAAATATCCTATACTTTCTTAAATATCTTACAATTTCTTAAATATCTTACACTTTCTTAAAGATCTTACACTTTCTTAAAGATCTTACACTTTATTAAATATCTTACACTTCCTAAAGATCTTAAACTTTCTTAATGATCTTAAACTTTCCTAAATATCTTACACTTTCTAAAGATATTACACTTTCCTAGAATCTTACACTTTCTTTGAACTGTGAATACTATTATCTCAAAATCTTGAATCTGATTCTCTTAGAAAATAGACTAAGATTCTCTAAGAATTGTGACTCTAATTCTCTCAGAAATTAGAATCCAATTATCTCAAAAATTATACTTTGATTCTCCCTATCTTAAAATTCAATTATCAATAATTTTCAAATATTATTTTCATAGTTTCTTACATGTGATATAATGTTATAACTTTCTTAAAGTTACTAAATTCCCTGAACAATTATTTTTTCTTAAACCTAATATATTTATTAATGTTTCTTACATACTTATTGATAATTTTTCTTACATTATTCATGATAATGTTTCTTACATCCTATATGATAATGTTTCTTACATTCTGCATGATAATGTTTCATACATTCTGCATGATAATGTTTCTTATATGATAACGTTTCTTACAAGAAAATGTCTCTTACATGATAATGTATCTTAAATGATAAAATTTCTAACATGATAATGTCTCTTACATGATAAAGTTTCTTACATTATAATTTTTCTTACATGATAAAGTTTCTTAAATGATAATGTTTCTTATATGATAATGTTTCTTACATGATAATGTTTCTTACATGATAATGTTTTTTACATGATAATTTTTCTTACATGATAACGTTTCTTACATGATAATGTTTATTACATGATAATGTTTCCTATATAATAATTTTTCTTATATGATAATGTTTCTTACATGATAATGTTTCTTACATGATAATGTTTCTAACTTAATTTTCATGATAATTTTTCTCACATAATTTTTATGATAATGCTTCTCAAATATTTTACATGATAATTTTTTCTAGATATGATAATGTTTACCACACATGATAATGTTTCCCATATTTTATTACATTAATTGATGCCATAAAATCTGTTATTAACTAAACATTGGATAAGTGACACATGTCCAGGTACCTCCAATTTTCAAGGAAAAATATGACCATTGGAGGAGGAGCTAACCATTATAATCCATGCATATAAATACCCAGCCATTTTAATGAGTTTAGAGCTAGATTTTTTGTGGAGAGTTGTTGATCTTTGGAATGAAGTGATACTCTATGAGAGCTCTGCTGAAACCTGTTTTGTGAAAATGTTATAAACAACTTGTTCAATATGAGAACATATTGTTCAACCTACCTAGTGTGAATTCTATTGTTTCTATTATAAATCTAGGACTTTTAGGGATAAAAATATAGATGTGTTGATCACCTTAGAGATCGAGGGCTTGCAGGGATTGCAAGACAGATTCCAATATTCATATCGAGGGCTTACGATGGTGTGGGAAAGATAAACTTTCTTGGAAGTATAAATCAAGGGACCTTTATCCAAGGTTGTTGGATACCCTTCTATTTGGGTCAAAATATTTCTTATACTTGTCCTATTTTGTTAAAATTTTTAATTCCTCTGCATTTTGTTAAAGTTAGAAAGTGTAACTTTCTTGCACTTTCTTATACTTGTATACTCTAATATAAATAAGATTCTATACACTTTAAGGTATAATATTTACCTAATTAAAATTTTATTAAGTTTCTTTATTCGATCCATCTTATTAGATTCTAATAAAATTATCTTCTTTGTTCATAACTAAAGAGGGTTTGTAAATCCATCTTGTTCAACTTTTTTAAACATATTTTTTTAATGGATAAAAATGAATGTTTTTAAACCTACAATTCACCCCCTCTTTTAATTGAGAAATATACATCTACATTTAGATCCTAAAATTGGTTCGAAATAAAATTCCCTCTTTACTATATTTTTTCATGTAATCATCACTATTTCTTATTTTGATGGAAATTAATAAACTAATGAATGAAATATTGAGAAAACACCCCTCCCCTCCACTATAAATACCACCCCTCAAAACCTCATTTCCTCACACCTCTAAAGCTTAAAGAATTGTCCAAATTCTACCCAAACCTCTTCCATTTCCCCTCCCCCACATCTAGGATCTATTGGTCTCATAGAAAGACCCAGACTATATTCATAGAGGAGGACCTCAAGGGGTAATTCCTCTCTCTATTTTCTTTCAATTTCCTTTCAAATTTCATTTCATTTCTTCTTTTATCCTCAATCTATCTTATCCAAATGTCATGATAACTCTAGTATGATTTATGTACTGGTATTATATTATTTTAATGAAATATTATTCCTTAAACACTTATATATCTCTCTATCTTTTATTTTTAAAATGAAATAATTTCCCTTGATGTGCCAATTTACCATCATCAAGGACGATGCATCTTAATTTTTCTTCAAAGCCTTCAAGGCTGTAAATAAAATAATTAAATGGTTGAAAAAATATTTTAATATTTATTTTTTAACCTCTTTTATATTCTGGAAACAATATTTATACATAATACTAAATGATAAAACAAAACATGTTCGTTATGATCCAAAAACCACCCAAATTAGCAAAAAACGATCATTATTAAATTTAATCTAATGATTAATCCTCATGGTATATAACCAACTTAATTATAAGATCCTTTAAAATCTTGTAAGATCATTAAAAATATTAAATAACAATTCTGTATGTTTATCCATGTTCTACACGAACTTCCATTCATGTGTAAAAGTGAACCGTTCTTGAAAACTAAGAAAATAACACTCTTGAACAATGAATTTAAACTCTAAAAATCATCCAAAGTCCCATAAAATAACTTAATAAAACCATAATGATCCATATTTATGTATAAAAGGTTTTTTAATTGTTAAATAATGAATCTAATGTCATTATACATGACATTAAAGTGAAGAAAGCATTCAGACACAATGTAAGGGGAATTCTTGAGCCCAACTATATTTCTTTGGGTTTTCCCTCTTTCACTCCATTTTCAGTATGATTATTTATTAAAAATAATTTATTCATCATTATCTTTCCTTTTTGGGATATACATGTTTTATACTTGAGTTAATGATAAACACATTGTTTTCCAAAATAACTCTTCTTTCAAAAAATAGACCATTTACTTGTCAAGATTTTTTCCTTCACTCAAGGTTAATGATTCTTATATCACGTTTGTTATCCCCTATTTCATTTGGGAACCCAATGTTTATGAATTTATGATCTATGAAATAAACCCTTTCATTTACATTGTTTATTTATTCCCAATATTGATATATGTTCTTTGTGGTACACATGATAATGTTAATGTTATGATGTGATGGGTGTGCCCAGAATTATATAGCACAATGTTGAAGTTATGATGTAATGGGTATGCCTAGAATTATACAGTTCTCTAATGTATTGGGTAATGTTATTAATACCATGAGTTAAAGTGAAATATTATGAACATGATTCTATATTTGTTCACAACTATGTGTTTTAATTAACTACTAAGACATGTGGTTTTTTTTATGCATTTACACATTCTATGCTATTATATAATGATTCCTATCATGATCATGATGATGATGTTATGACTATGATCACCCCATGTTATATTATTTCATGTTCTTATCTATCCTCTTACTGGCCTTTTATCTCACCCATTTTTGATGTATATCCTCATGTGACTACATGTACTAAGGAGTACACAAGGGCCAATAAGAAGCTAGAGAGGAAGGAATTAAATAAATTTTTATGTTTTATGTTGTAAATGTTATGCATGGTCCTAGTTTTCCTAATACACTAAACCTTTGTATACTCGTTGTGTAATTTTTTTATGTTTTTTATCATTAAAATGAAGTAAATGTAATGTAAGAAAAGAACGGTCCTTATAGTTGGTATCAGGGGCACAATTTAGTTAATTTGGGAATTAAGATTAGAGAACCTAAGTGAAAATCCATAGTATGAGACTATGTATATGTAGTCACACAAGAAGATTTTTCTAAACATAGGGATACCACAATATATGCCTTTAGAATTAATTGTACAAATGAATTAAATATTTATGAATTATTGACTTATGTTTTGTTCTTACCATTTCTATTTCAGACTGACTGAAAAATCACTTTTTATTTGATTTTCTAAATAGATTCTTTATAGAAGTGGTAAATACAACACATTACACCATACCCAAAACACCTTACACCTTATGTGGGATCCAAATTCAAATATTCAAAAAGGAAGATTAAAAATTCAAAAGACCACAGACATCGGAGAGACCTCAAGCCGTGAGAACCCACAACAGCCGAAATCGCATCACGTTTCCCACCATCTTCATGAAACCCTACCAGGAGAAACCATTCCAACAACCCATGAAAGGTAAAATAAAGTTATTTCCCAAATTAAATCCCCAATTCTTTGAGATGTGGAGTTTAAAAAATCATGATGATTATTAATCAACTATCCCAGGTTATGAATAATAACCTAAACAATGTGGAATTTCTTCCTTCACCTAAGAGAGAGCAACTGGCTGTTGAGTTTTTTATACGACAACAACCACCGATGTTTAGTGTATCTTCCAATCCACTTGTTTCAGAATAGTGGGTCAACTCAATGTAGAATATATTTTATGTGCTTCACTATTATAATATGGAGAAGGTGACTCTGGTCATTTATGATCTCTATGGAGAGGTCGAACAATGGTGTGATTTTATTAAGAACACTAAGCCAAGGGACAAAATTGAATATATGGTGTGATAAGAGTTTAAGATAATTTTTCTTAACAAGTATTTCCCATTAACTCTTAATATGAATATAGTGATATAATTCATAGAGCTAAATGAAAAGTATGGATAATCTATCATGTCCTATGAAGAAAATTTCACAAGGTTTGAAAGGTATGCTTTGGGATTTTTTATCTATAATGATAGAAAATTTGATAGATTCTTTGCTGGATTAAAACCACACCTTTAAAAGGCCCTTGAAATTTGAGACTTCGGGAGTTATGAAGAAGTTATTAAATGTTCTCTCAAAGTCTAAATGGAGTTTGGAGAATGGTCATATGGTTTTGGTGATAAAAATGAAAGACATAGTTTCATGTTAGAGGATCTAATGAAAAAGATGGAAAGAAAAATCAAACAACCACATGTAAAAAATATGGGAAGAAACATCATGGGAATTGCCTCAAAGGGAAAGGGAAATGCATCAAGTGTTGGAAAGAAGGACACTAAGCTCTTTAATGTCAAAAATACATGTTAAGGAAGGAGAATATAGTGGAGGAAAGGAGAGAACCACCCATGGTTCCATGATAAAACTATAGGGATCAAGGACACTATGCAAGCCAGTTCACTAAACCTCGAGTACTTGAGGGTAAGAAACTTCAGCATTCACCAAATCCAAAGAAATAGGGGAATACTTATGCCATCACTACTGCGGAAGTGGAGAAAGAAAATGAACTCATACAAGTTACACTTCCTATTCACTAAAGAATGGATTTTCTTTATTTGATTATAGTTCTACACATTCCTTTATATCATGAAAGTTTGCTATAACTAATGAATCATAGCCCTGAAACCTTGAATTAGAGATATATGTAAAAAAACCTCGTGGTGCAATCATTGTAACCCAAGTGTTGGAATATTCTCCTATTGACGTATGTGGGAAGATTCTTCCAGTGAATCTCATAATACTTTCCTTGGTATAACTCAATGATATAATGGGGATGGATTGGATCTCATTATATAGAGCACACATCAACTATCGGGAAAAGGAAATATCCTTTCATATTCCAAACCATCCCATGCTCCTATAAAAATTTAAGTAAGATCATGAATATCCTTTGAAAAATCCTTCTACAGTGTGGGTGTTTATTCCTTATGAATAATCATACCTCACTCAAATGGTTGAGTCAAAGGAAGGTATAAAAGTTAGGGAAATTCTCATCGTGAGGGAATATGGTGATATATTTTCTAAAGAGTTACCCAGACTACCCCCAGATTATGAGGTAGTGTTATCAATAGAACTCATACCTAGAGATACTTCTATCTCAAAGTTCCCATATAGGATGGATCCTATCGAACTGGAGGTGTTAAATAAGCAGCTGTAAGAGAATTTGGACAAAGGGTTCATACCCCCTAGTGTATTACCTTGCGGTGTGCCAGTGCTCTTTGTGAAGAAGAAGGATTGATCAGTGTGGTTGTGTATAGATTATCGGGAACTAAAAAATATCATCATAAAGAACAATTATCCTCTTACAAGGACTGACGACTTGTTTGATAAGATATGAGGAGATCAATACTTCAAATAGGTGGATATTAATTCTGGATATCATCAACTAAAGGTGAAGAAGGAAGATATTCAAAAGACTGCCTTCCGTAAAAGGTATGAGCACTATGAGTTTCTAGTGATGCCCTTTGTACTTACTAATACCCCTAAAATATTCATGGATTTGATGAATTGAGTCTTTATATAGTACCTTGACAAATTTTTGGTAGTTTTTATTGATGATATTATCATCTAGTCCAAGGTCAAGGAGAAACATGAAGAATATATAAGTCTTATGTTGGTGACATTGAGAAAGAAGAAGTTGTATGACAAGTTCAGAAAGTGTGACTTTTGGATGGAGCAAGTCACATTCTTGGGTCATGTGATTGCAAGTGAGGTAATTTCTTTGGACCATTCAATAACAAATGAAATTGAGGAATGGAACATACCCTCTAGTGTCATACAAATCTATAGTTTTATTGGCTTAGCGGGGTACTATAGATGTTTTGTGAGAAATTCCTCATGATTGTCAAGCCCACTACCTAAGTTAACAAGGAAAGGGATAAAGTATGTCTATAGAAGAATGTGAGTAAAGCTTCAAGGATCTGAAGAGAAGGTTGATCACTGCACCTGTACTCACATTATTGAAAAGTGGAGAATGTTTTGGGATATATAGTGATGCTTCAAGAAAGGCTTGGGTTGTGTACTCATCCAAAATTATAATGTGATAGCATATGCCTCACGATAGTTGAAGGTCCATGAGAAGAAATACCCGATGCATGATTTGGATCTAGCACCTGTGATTTTTTCCTTGAAAATATGGAGGCACTACCTCTATGGCGAGAAGTGTGACATAAATACCGATCATAAGAGACTAAAGTAGATATTAACACAAAAGGATCTGAACATGATTCAAAGGAGATGGTTAGAGCTAATTAAGGACTATGATTTCTCTATTCACTATCATCCTGACAAGGCAAAAAAGATAGCTGATTCTCTAAGATGAAAATAACCTACTGTTATATCCATACTGTATATTGAGAAATTCCCTCTCTTTATGTATATGCAACAGATAGATTTGTAAATAATAAGGGAAGAAAATACATCATATCTTTCCCAAATGATTGGGAAACCATATCCAAGATAATATTAAGGAGGCACAGTGGGATGATCCTGATTTACAAAATAAGGAGAATACATTAAAGGAAGGGAAGATACAAGAGTTCCATATCGGCGATGATGGTGTGATTCAGTTTGGGATGCAGCTTTGTGTGCCTTCATCACCTGGGATAAAGAAGGATCTATTTGATAATGCACATAACTAACCTTTCTCAATCCATCGTGGCTTTACCAAGATGTACTATGATCTCCAAGAACACTTATGGTGGGATAACATGAAGAAGGAGATTGTGGAATATATCTCAAGGTGTTTGATAGGTCAGAAAGTTAAAGTTGAGTGATATAAGTACAAAGGGATGATTCAACCCTGGCCTATACCCATGTGGAAATGGGACTATGTCACTATGGAATTTGTCATGGGTCTCCCAAAGACATCTAAAGGAAATAATACGATATGGGTTGTGGTGTACCGACTCACAAATACTGCCCACTTTATCACTATTTGGGAATATATATCACTTTAACAACTTGAAAATATATATGTGAAGGAAGTTGTGAGACTGTATGGGGTTACACTCTCGATTGTCTCTGATCATGATCCTATTTTCACATCTAAATTCTAGAGGATTTTTCAACATTCCTTGAGCACTGAATTGAATTTCAGCATGGCCTACCACCCCCAAACTGATGGCTAATCTTAATGGGATATTAAGATTCTCAAATATATTCTAAGATCCTGCTCACTATAATTAAAGGGTGGATGGTATCATCATCTCCCATTGGTTGAGTTCTCATACAACAATAGATTCCACTAGAGTATTCAGATGACTCCATATGAAGCTCTATATGGAAAGCTATGTAGAAATCCAAACTATTGGGATGAAGTTGGAGAAAAAAAAGATACTTGGACCTAATCTTATACAAGAGATGACAGAGAAGGTTCAATTCATCTAACAACATATCAAAGTTATTCAGAGTCGGCAAAAGAGCTATGCTGATAACCATCAAAGGGGATTATAGTTTGATGTTGGAGATAAATTCTTCCTTTGAATATCACCATGGAAGAGATTCATGTGGTTTGGAAAGAAAGGGAAGCTAATTCCAAGGTATATTGGCCCCTTTGATATCCTTGAAGGAATAGGAGATGTGGCCTATCATCTTTCACTTCCACTAAATATGGATCATGTTTATGATGTATTTCACATATCACTCCCGAGAAAGTACATACGAGATCCATCACATATATTGAATTGTGAGGTGGTATAACTGGAAGATGATCTCTCTTATAAGGAGCATCAATTAAAGATTCTGGACTAGAGAGATAAGGGTTTATGCAACAAGACAACCCGCCTTGTCAAAGTTTTGTGGAGGAATCATAAGTATGAAGAAGAAACTTGGGAACCATAGGATGCGATGAAGGAGAAGTACCCTCACATATTTATATAAAATGAAATTTCAAGGTAAAAATTTCAAAAGGGGGGAAGAATGTAACGACCTAATGTTTTATCAATAGAAATTACCTTCTTATAATTATGAAACACAATTCCACATCATTCTTAAATGAACTACTAAATTCTATGTGACCTTTAAACATAATTTTTTCATTTCTATGATTTGAATTTTAAAAATCCTATTTATACGATTGCGATCAGTAAGATGTTTGAATTCTGGTATGAAAAACTTATTTTTTGGTGAATAGTAAAAAACCCTTATGAATAGTAATTTTCCCCTTATGAATAGTAATGTTCCCCTTATGAATAGTAAATCATCCAAGTGAATAGTAACCTTACCAATGATAGTATAAATAAAATATATCCATCCTATAAGTGACAATATGATATAATTTTATTATAATGTTGATATTTTTGTTTTTCATTAATATTTAATTTAGTAATTTGAAATAAAAATTATTTTCATTAAATTTATTCATAAACTAGTATTTTTATGTCTTATAATTATATGATAATTTTATGAGACCTTACTTAAGTTTTCAAAGTGTTAGAAAAACTGTTTTAATTTTAAAATTTATATTTTTGAAGTAAATTATGATTTAAATTAAAAATTAAATTACTACTATTTAGAAAATTATTTTCATAAAATGGAGTTTATTTTTTAATTCTACACATAGAAAAATGGTTAGGGTGAATTTTTGAGATTTTTTGGAAATACTTTAATTTTTGTTGAAGAGTGAAATTTGATAATTTACAAAATATGCTAAATAAATGAATTTATGCATCATGCTTGATTCATGGATAATGTAAATGTCCATTTTTTCGAACTCACATGACCTATTTACTTTATTTAGTCATGAAATCATCAATATTTATTTTCTTTAGGGAAATTAATAATCTAATGAATTAAATAATGAGAAAACACCCTCCCCTCCATTATAAATACCACCCCTCACATCTTCATTTCCTCACACCTCTAAAGCTTCAATAAATTCCCAAATTCTATCCAAAAATCTTCCCTATCCCCTCCCCCACGTCCAAGATATCATGGTCTCATCAAAAGACTAAGCTTAGGTTCCTAGAGAAGGACCTCAATAGGAGAATTCAAGAGGTAATTCCTTTCTCTTTCCTTTCAATTTCCTTTTAGATTTAATTTATTTTCTTATATTATCCTCAGTTTATCTTATCTTGATGTCATGATAACTCCATTATGATTGATATAATAGTATTATATCATGTTAATGGAATATTATTCAATAAACTCTCTCTCTCTCTCTTTTATTTTTAAAATGAAATCATTGCCTGTGATGTGTCAATTTACCATCATCATGGGTGATGCACCCTCATTTTTATTCAACACCTTCAAGGTTATCAATAAAACCACTAAATGGTTGAAAAAATATTTTAATATTTATTTTTAACACATTATATTTTCTGGAAGCAACCTTTATACATAATACTAAATGATAAAACAAAACATGTTTGTTGTGATCCAAAAACCGCCCAAATTAACCTAAAACGATCATCATTAAATTTAATCTAATGATTTATCATCATGGTAGACAACCAACATCATTATAAGATCATTTAAAGTCCTCTAATATCATTTAAATAATGTAATAGAAATTCTGAATGTTTATCCATTCTCTACATGAACTTCTAATCATGTGTACATGTGAACAGTTCTTCAAAACAAAGAAAAAGAACACTCTCAAAAAATGAATTTAAACTCTATAACTCATCAAAAGGACTATAAAAAAACTTAATAAAACCATAATAAACCATATTAATGTATAAAATGTTAGTTAATTGTTAATTAATGAATCTAATTTCATTATACATGACATTAAAGTGAATAAATTGTTTGGACACATGGTAAGGGGGGTTCTTGAACCCAACTATATTTCTTTTGGGTTTCCATATTTCACTCCATTTTTAGTATGGTTATTCCTTAAAAATTATTTATTCATCATTATCTTACCTTTTATGGGATATACATGTTTTCCAGTTGAGTTTATGACAAACATATTGTTTTCCAAAAGAACTTTTCTTTCAAAAAACAAACTATTTACTTCTCAAGATCATTTCCTTCACTCAAGGTTGATGATTCTTATATCAACTATATTATTACCTCTTTAATTTGGGAACCCAATTTTTATTAATGTATGATATTTGAAATTAAACCCATTACTTTCCATGGGATATTTATGCCCAAGATTGATATACGTTCTTTGTGGCATGCATGATAATGTTAACATTATGATGTGACAGGTGCGCCCAGAATTATACAGTGCAATGTTGATATTATGATGTGACAGGTGTACCCATAATTATATAGAACTTATATTCATTGGGTAATGTGATTAATATCATAAGTTAAAATGAAATATTTGTGAGCATGATTCTAGCTTTGGTCACAACTATGTGTGGTAGTTAACCACTAAGACATAAGGTTTCATTTTTATGCATTGCCACATTCCATGATATTAGCTAATGATTCCTATCATTATTATGATGATGATGTTATGACTATTCTCACCCCATGTTATATTTTTTCATGTTCTTATCTATCCTCTTAATGGGATTTTAGATCACCCATTTTTAATGTATATCCTGAGGGGACTACATGTACTGAGGAGTACACAAGGTCCAATAAGAAGATAGAGAAGAAGAAATTAAATAAATGTTTATGTTTTATATTTTAAATGTTATGTATGGTCCTAGTTTTCCCAAGGCACCAAAACTTGGATTCCCTTTGTGTAATTTTTTTATGTTGTTTATCATTAAAATGATGTAAATGTAATGTAAGAAAAGAAAGGTCGTTAGAGTTTTCTTCCATTAGTGTGGAAGACTGGGTCACATTCACACCTAGTGTCCCCAACCACTGGTGGGGTTCCAATATTGTGTAATAATGATACATTTACAGAGGTATTTCATGAACCCTCAACCGATGGGAAGTGATGGAGGAGATAGGCTGAACCATAGTACTGTAAGGGGGCCTTATTCCCCATACCAGTTGAGAAGTTGGAGTTATACTAGACTTTCTAATCGGAGTGGTAGAAATGGTCCTTTAGGGAAAGAGTTCCCATATCAGTATGGTAGTGCAGCTCAGGGTACTTACACTGGAGCATAGGGAAGAGGATCAGGTCAGTTTCATGTAATTTAGCATACACTTTTGGATAAAAAGGTTTGGATGTCGACTATTATAGGTACAATTATTATAGATTATATGCTTTATAGTGCTTTATTTTACATAGGAGACTTAAATTCTAGTATATTTTCTCATCTTGTGAATGATTTGAGTTAGATGGTGGTGTATTTGAGTGGGGTTATGAAGATCGACACACCATTGGGTGTATGGTTAAAGGAAAAATGTCTATGAAAAGGGTGTTCCCTTGAGGTTGGTGAGTATAATTTATTTTGGGATATTTATGTACTTGATAAGTCAAGTTTTGACTTGATTTTGGGTATATATTGGTTAGTATCATACCGATCCCACATATATTGTTACCACATGAGATTAACCTTTATATATTCTAACGATAATAGTTAGGTTCATCATGGAGAATGGGATATCCTGACAGGCCATTTAAGTCAAGTTCATCATAAACTAGGGGATATCACTACCTAGGTTGTGACTCTTTTATTAGATGATGGGGGTGTGAATCAAAGGGTCTTTCCACCCATAGTGGACCGGTTTCAAGACATGTTTCTTGAGGGTTTCTTAGGGCTGCTGCCTAAGAGAGATGTTCAGTTTACAATTTATTTCATGCCAAGAGTTGAGCTATTTTATATTCCACCTGAAATAATGACACCAATATAGCTTCAAAAGATTAAGAATTAGCTAAAATAATTTATAGATTTTGGATTTATCCACCTGTGTAGATTGCCTTGGTGTTCTCTAGTTTTTTTCTAATAAGGATGATGGGATGTTGCATTTATGTGTTAATTACTGGAAGTTGAACTAGATGAAAGTTAAGAATGAGTATCCTATTATATGTATCAAGGAGATATTTTAATAGATTTGGGGTTCTTGTGTGTTCTCGTTGATCTATTTTAGGTCAGGGTATCATCATCCTAGAGTGAGACCTTTTGATATACCAAAAAATTATTTTAGGAGTAGGCATGTCATGTATGAGTTCATTGTAATGTTGTTTGGAATGATGAATGCTATAGCTGTGTTTATAGCCTTGATGAATTAAATCTTTCACCCATACCTGGATCAGTTTGTGGTTTTTTTGGATGAAATCTTGGTGAACTCCAAGACTCATGAAGATCATGCCCAACATTTTGACATCAACCCGAGTATACTGAGAGAGAATAGGTTATACGCCAAACTATATAAGTTTCAATTATGGATTGATATGATACATTTCTTGGGTCTCTTTATCTCAAAGTAAGGTGTGTTAGTGGACCCAGAGAAAGTTTAGACAGTTGTTTCTTAGGATCTTCCCAAGAATGTTTTTGAAATTTGAATCTTTTATGATTTTAGAGGGCTATTATTAGAGATTAATCCAAGATTTTTCCTAGTTAGTAGCATTGATTTTGGGCCTAACCAATAAAGGTATAAAGTTTTAATGGTTAGGAACATGTGATAATGTATTCTAGGAGTTGAAGAAGCATTTGATTACTAAACTAATTTTGATCCTACCCAAGTCGGGTAAGGATTATAGATTGTATTGTGATGCATCTAGGATAAAAAAGAAGCAGTGTTGATGCAGAGTGATCGAGTCATGGAATATGAATCACAATATTTGAACCCATGTGAAGGGAATTATCCTATGAACGATATCAAGTTAGCTGAGGTGGGTTTTCCTTAAAGTGTTGGTGGAATTACCTGTTGTTTGAAAGGTTTATCGTGTATAAAAACAACAAATGAATAAAGTATATATTTTATCAATGATATTTGAATATCTGGAAGAGGATATAGATTGAGTATATCCATTAACTTTACTTTGAGCTAGTCATATGCCTAGGAAGAGAAAAACATGTTATTGATGCTTTGAGCAGGAATACATAGACTCAGACATTCTAAGTGTCTAGGTCTGAGGGGAATATGAAAGTTTTGTTTTCTAAGATACATATATAGGTTCAGGAGGGCCATGAGAAGATGAAACTTGTATCCTTATTAGTTTAGTCTACACTTATGAGCTAGATCAAGGAGAGGTAGTATGAGGATCTAGAGTGTTTGTCCTTGAGAGAAATCCTTGAAGGTGGAGAGTCACCTTCTGGTTAGACTATAGATTCGGATGAGATCATCTATGTCCCAGGCCATGTTTTTGTGCATATGTTTATACATGTAGAGATAATGTGTGAGTTTAATAACTCAAAGTGGGAGGTTAATCCTAGTTTGGCTAAGATGTACCATGATCTTTTTAGATAGTATTTATGGATAGGAATGAAAAATGAGAATGTAAGTTTCATGAAATGCTGATACACCTGTTAGCAGACGAAGGATTAACATTAGTGACCTGATGGTTTTCTACAGTCATTTCCCATTTAGGAATGGAAGTGGGATGGAGTTACTATGAGTTTTAGTGGGTATTCTGTGGATCCCTTTGAATAATGACATTATATGGGTGATTGTGGACCAGTTGATGAAATTATCCCATTTATTTTTAAATAGGGATACTTTCACAGTTGATCAGTAGGGTGAATTATATGTTCGAGAGATTTTATATTTTCATGGGGTATCATGAATCATAGTTTTAGGTCATGATGCACATTTTACCTCATGATTCTGGAAAGGATTTAAAAAGGATCTTAGTACTCATGTGTTTCTGAGCATAGTTTTTCACCCACAAATGGATATATAATAAAAAAATACTTTCTAGGTGTTGGAGGACATGCTAAGGGAATGAATCCTAGAATTTATGGGATCTTGGGAGAAGCACTTAGCACTGGTAGAGTTCAACTATAATATTAGTTATCAGGAAACTATTCATATGGAACCTTATGAGGCACTCTATGGTAGACCATGTTGACAACCTTTATGTTGGATAGAGGTGGGTGAGTCAACGTTTTTGAGATCGAGTCTCATGTAGGAGACATCAAAGAAGGTTCATTTGATTCCAAAATGTATGTATGTATTGTAGAGTAGATATAAGTCTTATGATGAATGATTTTATTGACCAATTGTGAGTTTACAATGGGTGATTGTGTATTCCTTTGGGTGTCATTGATAATGGGTCACTGTAGGATTCAAAGACAAGGAAAGTTAGTTCCTAGGTTTACCAAACCGTTTAAGACTATAGAGAGGATCAGAATGGTGGAATACCAACTAGATATTCCACATAGGTATAGTGTTATGTTCAATGTTTTCCATGTATAAAAAATTTAGTAGTATCACCCCAAACCTTCTTATGTGATCGACATTAATGATGTTGAGCTTGATACTGACGTATCTTTTGGGGAGAATCCAATTCGTGTTTTGGATTACAGTGATAAAGTTTTGTGGGGATATATTATGCCATCAGTTTGAGTTATATGGTAACATGGATATGTTTAGGAGGAAACATGATAGAGGGAGGCAAATATATAAGCCAATTCACCCAAACTTTTCACCTTGGAGGCTTAGTGATGCTTCAGAGTACAGCTCAATGATTATCTATTATAAGGTGAAGAGATTGTAAGATCTAGACATTTCTAGAGATTTCTCATGCTAATTTCAGGTATATTTTTACCCTTGGTCAAATATTGTTTTGGTTTAGTCTTTTATTGGGTTCATTTGGGTGAGTTTTGGAAGCTATTGGAGGGTTTTTGGGTAGTGCAAGGTTGGCACATGGTTTTCTCAAATCACGCACCCAGCCTAGAAAACTGTGCACCCAAGAGATAGTAGGGTTTTCATAGTTTTAACATGGTTTAACAAACCGTTCACCTCAAGGAGAAACCATGAACCCCTTGGATAATAGGTTCACATGGTTAGAGTTCATAGTTTATATAACCATGCAGACCATCCAGGAAACCATGCACATGATTATTAAAAGATCCAAAAATTTACTTTAAATTTACTAAACCCTTGCTTTATATCCCTAATCATCCAACTCATCCAAACATGATTTTGTTTCTCTTGGAGGTTCCCTATAGGTTTCTAAGTCTTCCAAAACTACTTTCTTTGTGAATTGAAGATCATTTAAAGAAATTTGCACCTCTCTATATAAGATCTCTTCCTTGTTTAGGTTCTTATTTATCCTATCTTTATCCCCCTTTGGAGAGGGATAAATTCTAATATTATTGATGGTTTATATATTGGTTTTAATGTAACTTTTTTTGGTCGGAGTAGGAAACTCAAGAGGGGGGTGAATTAATTTCCTATTCAAAATTTCTTTTAAAAATTATTTATTTGAAATCCCCCCAATTTAAAATCAAACAAGCCAGTTAACCAAAGTAGAAGATTTTTAAAATATTTGAGAGTTTAAAAGATTCTTCAAAGATTGATTAATTATCAGTTAAAGAAATTTATGAAGTTACATCAACTTTTGAAATCAGTCTACTGAAACAAATTCTAGCGAAAACACTATCTAAGATTAACTATAAAAGCAAAGTAAAGTGTTATGATTTTAATAAACAAATATAAGAAAGAAAACAAATCTTTGAACATAGCTGATAAAACAAGAGGTTAAGTCTCAAGTAGAGACTTAGTCCTCTCCACTTTGTGATCACCTACCACCAATAAATTTATATTAATAAACTTTATCCACACCTTATATTTGGGTATACAATAGCATATAAAGCTATCCATGTCTAACTATACCTCTACCACAGTTTTACATGGGAAAAAATATAACCTGGTCACATAGAGACCTCTTACATAGTTATACGTGGGAGTAAAATGGTGTAAGAGAGTAGTAGTGAGAGGATATCTTGTACCCTCCATCTTAGCATAGGAGACAATGCGTGTTTTTAATATAGATACACACACTGCTCAAAGGAATAATAAAAAAGTACACAACATAGAAGAATATAATAATAATGCATTAAAAATTCTCTGAGTTTTGTTCTATAAAGATCTAGGCTCTTTGAATGTAGTAGATTTGAATATCGAGTCTTATTCTGGAAACAAACTCAGAAATAGAGTTTCATGATTTATGTGTTATGATTTCTAGTTCAATGAGATGCTCTTCATAGATATTCTTCTTCTTTGAGTTGTTATTGCTACAAGGATGTTTTCAAGATGGTTTACAACATGTTATTATTTATCTCATAGCAAGGAATATGGATTATCATGGCTCTTCTACGTGGTTTGGTGTGTGTCACTCTCACATATTCTTCAACTCGTGCGCCATAATATATTAATCCTTGGATTTTTGTGTTTTGGTCAACAAGAAGCATGATTTCTACACCTCTTACCCCATACTGTTTACTGACATGTCTTTAAGAATAATTAATAATATAAATATCATTAAATAGATCAAATAAGGCCATAATAAATAATATTGAATTTAATTGAAAAAGAAAGAATGGATAAGTATGGAATGGTTTCACAATTAGAAGTGACATAGGAACAATGTCATAGGAACCGTGATTCAGGTGTGATTCCATAGTCGGTAGTGACTCATCCTTTGATTCTAAGCTATGTCTTCAGACTAGTGTCTCATACTTTGTGAAAATTATGAAATGGTTAGGTGATGCAACATTGTCAACTAGAAACGGTGACATTGAAAAAGTGTCTGCTACTTTACGAATTATGGAACAGGTAGCATGATACAATGATGTCACTGTAATGATGACTCATACTTTATGGATTTTCAGACTAAACGGTGAGACCGTTTGGTCACAACAATGATGACTGTGAGTTCACCTTAACAGTAACTCATACTTCATCAAATATGTACAATCTATCATAAAAAGTAATACTTATAGAATGAATTAAGATTAAACATAACCATAATGAAACATAATAGAACAATATTGAACATGATTTACAAGATTTAAACATGATTTGTGAGCATTAAAACAAGATGATTCCAACAATATCCCCCATTTTGATGATCAAAAATCATGAAATTTACAATCCATAAATTTCAAAAAGGAATAAATAGTTTACTTAACATTTCCAAGAAATTATGTGAGATGAAGACATAAACAGATCCCAATTAAATTTATCATAGATACCATTTCTGAGTTCCCCCCTTTAATACCATAAATATTTTTAAGTGGTTGAAAGGAAAATTCCATATTTGAGTTCTCCCCCTTTTGAAATTATCAAAAATAAAATAGGAAAATTAAAAAAAATAAAAAATATTAAAAGCCATCAACAAGTGAATAAAAGAGAGAATGTTTCATTGAATAAAACAGAGATAATATGTCATTGAATACATCAACACATTACAATGAAAAAAAGAAAATAAATCAAATCCATATAAAAAATCATCCTTCACTTCTCTTTATATTTTTAATCCTTCCCTTTATCCTTGTCAAAGACAATAGGAGTAGGATAATTAGTTTCAGAAGTAGTATATGTGGAAGAGATAGATTCAAGAGAGAGGGAAAGGATATGAATCCCTTCAAAAATAGAAGGTTAATGGCTTGGTCAAGTTGAAGAACAAGGAAGAGGATTCTCCGTAATGACTGGTATGATCTGGCTTGGAGCCTGAGTAGGAGTCATGGTCACAGGAGAAAAAGAGGTAGAGGAAAATGAGTGGTAGAAGAAAGGAGGCCAGGTATAAGATGGGTAGCTGTAGGGGAAACAATGTCTATGTTTTGAACATACAAATAAGGCTTCAATAGGTTGATAAAATCCTAGATTATTTTACTACCATACTCCATGTATTTCTCAAATATGTCCTTATTTTCCATAAACTTCTCAAGAGTAGGAGTAAAATCCGTCAACTGCTTGACTTACTCCTTGAAAGATTGAGTCACCAGAGGTTGCCTCAAATTTTCCACTAGATATTTGAAATGACTTTTCATTTAGTTCATGGTATAAATATATCTAAAATATGAATCCAACTTATTTTAAATCTTTACTTGAGCATTAGTAGCAGTATTGGAGTAAAATCTGACCATAACATGTACATTCTCATTGTACTTTGCAATCTTACTCAGGATTTCTTGATTTTGACCTCCAACCAAAGTCTGAAGATCTTCTCTAATCAATGATATAATCAAGTCACTATCTAAAGGCTGAGAGGGTTGAGCAGAATTAGATGGAGTTGAAGTAGTTGAAAAGAGAGTATTAAGACTTTTAAGAATAGTGTATAAAGATCCTTTATACTTATATGTTAGCCTATTGATAATAGATACAAGCCCAAACATTTCATTTTCTAATTAGGTGTTGTTATTAGTCACTTAATCAACCACTAAAATAAAATTAGGTTTAATCTGAGATACAAAATTGTTTGATATCTTAATAGAATCTTCCTCACTTATTCTAGCAACAAAAACTAGAGTAGGAATATCTTTCACATCTTTCCTCATCTCCTTAACCAAATATCTTAAGGATTTCACTTCATCATTTAGTAGTTTATTTTAATCCTTTCTTCCTAAATCTCATGAATCATTTTGGGTAGAGTTTTCCAAATTAACTCCTTTATGAGAATTCCAACATCCTTTTCACTAAGGTTAGTAATAGGAGCAGGCTATGACTTTATAAGCTTTCTAAAACCAGATAATAAATTATCTCTAAAAGATTTCAGACCATTATGGATTACAAAACAAGGGGTTTCTTGAGCGGGTTTAGTAACATAGACAGGTTTTAGATCCTTATAAGATATCACTTCTTTAGTTGTGATTGGTTTGAGTTGAAAATTATTAGAGAGGTCTATTTCTTTCACTAAGGACTTCTGAGAATCATCAATATCAAAGTAGCTGGGAAACCTGTACTAGGCGTCCACTGAACTTGAATCCATAGGATTCAGTACTTAAATCCATCCCAAAATGGGGTTATGACCCCCCTCAACCAATGATACCCCTTGAGGGCTAAGAGACTCAATTTCATAAACTCTTTCCACATATGTTTTTCTAACATAATCAACCATACTTCTTTCTAACTGAAAATCTTGTTCCACCCTTACTTCAGTAAGTAAAATGACTTCTGTTTCTGCAAATTCTTCTTTTGTATGTTGTTCATTAATAACACGTGCTTCCATAGTTTCTTTACCTTTATCAGCATCTTTATCCTTGGCTGTATTTTCATAACTTTCACCTTCACCACCTCTAGGGAGAAGATAATCTCTATAGGGAACAACCTGATATGGTTCAGAAGATGCATGAGGGGGCTCTTTTGTCCTTTTGGAAATATCTAGATCATTTATTTCAAAAACAAATCCAAATTTAGATTTAGGAACATTAACTTCCATTATTTCATCTGAATATTACACAAACTCATATGGTTCCAAACCAGGATTAGTGATATCCTTAGATATTGAAGGGTTCTCAATAGTATTGAAATCCTCATGCAACCTTTCATTGTCTGCTACCCATAACATCCTCCATGGATTCCAACTGATTTTTATTCACCTTCATATATCCTCAGATAGAAAAAACTCATAATCCTTAATAGTTTCTTCATCCTTTCCAACCAAACCCTTGGATTGATGCATAGAAAAAATAAATCTTTAATAAAATATGGAGGTTGACTTTGACATTTTCATGATCATATCACACATGTGAAGGATAAGGTACTTATAAATATTTATTTTGTGACCACTGTTTAAGAGATGAAACAAGAATATATCTTGGTATTTTAGAGTATAAAAGTCACATTTCCTTAGATATATTAAGTTTTGAATAAATTTTAACAATAATATATTCTTTCCATCTAATTCAGTATCTATAGGATTTCTCCTTTTTCCATCTCCAATCAAGTCACCCAAAGCCTCTTCTAGGAAAAATATGTCACTTAGAGGTGGAGGGTTTATTTGATGATCCTTGAAGATAACTTCACAAGGTAATCCTAAACAAACATCCCATAACCTAAAATAAAAAAGAACACCTTTTTCCATTTACCCAACTTCTAACAACAAAGTTATCCATATATTTGAATGAAAACTGGACATACTAATAGAACTCCAAAACTAGTTTGGGGTATATGGGTCTCTTATCTTTTGTAAACCATTATAACCATCCCCATTATTACAAAACTTTGAGAACAAAATAATTACTCAAGAGAATCCATTTTTCACACACTTCTTTTTTTTCCATGACTACACGATCTACAAGACTGAGGTTCGGTGGTTTCTCAAGATTTGTGTTCAGAGATCATTCCACTTTCTTTGATGACTTGAACTTATCTGGAGTTGAGGATGATGGGAACTTCATCCTTTGAATTTACAACATGTTGATAGGGTTTTAAGGAGAGAAATGAGTTTAAGATAGATGGGTTTTGGTTTTGGGAGTAGAGACAACAAGTGAGGAGAGAAGTAGAGTGATGAATTTTTATTATTTAGGGATTTCAAAAGTTGAAAAATTACAAAATATAATATAAAAGTGAAATAACAAAATTAATATAGAGATGTGGGAAAATATTACTAAATATATAAAGCTGAGTCATAACAGTGATACTAGAATGTGCAGTCATGGTAGAATCACAATAGTATGACTCTGATTGGCGAGAGAACAATTATTGAGGCATCAAATGGTGAGATAGTAAACTGTGAGATATTAAACTATGAGATAGTAAAATATGAGATAGTAGATGGTCACTCAAGGTTGATCATTCCCAATTCATGTATGATGAAGCTCATTCTTTCATAATCTAATGGCATAGTAAAAATATCAGAAAGCTGATGTTCTACATCAATGAATTCTAATGTAATATCACCTTTTTGATAATGATATCTCATGAAGTGATGTCTTACATCATTATGTCTTGTTCTTGAATGAGAAACTGAATTCTTAGAGATGTTAATAGCACTCGTGTTATCACATTTTATAGGAACATGTCTAAATTGATATCCATAATATATTAAAGTGTGTTTCATCCACAAAATTTGAGAACAAAAACTACCATAAGCTATGTATTCATCTTCAGAAGTAGATAATGCAACCAAAATTTTCTTTTTTACTACACCATGATACTAGTGACTTTCTCAAAAAGTGAAATGTTCTAGAGGTGTTTTTTCTATCTAACTTGGAACCACCAAAATCATCATCAGAATAACTAACTAAGTCAAACTATTTCCCTCTAGGAGAAAAAAATCATAAGTTGGTAGTATGTTTGTTTTATTTGAAATTTATTTTAATAGTAGTTAAATGATATTATTTAGGATTTTCTTGAAAATGAGTACACATACATACACTAAAAATAATATCATAATGGATAACAGTCAAGTAGAGAAGACTTCCAATCATACCTCTGTAATAGGTTTGATCAACAAATTTTCCATTCTCATCAAGATCCAATTTACAAGTGGTACTCATAGGAATATCACTAATTTTAATGATATCCAAATCAAAAATGTTTTAGAAGATATTTAGTATATTTACTCTGATTTAAAACAACACCTTCTTTATTTTTAAAAATTTTAAATACAAGAAAGTATTTGAGTTTACCCATTAAACTCATTTCAAATTCATTTTGCGTCATTTCTGAAAAATCAACACAAAAATAATTTTTCGAAGATCAAAAAATAATGTCATCAAAATATATTTGAACACCTAAAAAATCTTTAGATATTATTTTTATAAAGAGAGTAGGATCAACTATACCTTTTCTAAAACCTTTGGAAATATGAAAAGTACTTAGTCTATCATACCAAGATCTTGGAGCCTTTTTTAAACCATATACAACCTTTGTTAAATTAAAAACATAATTTTGAAAATGAGGATTTTTAAATCCAAGGGGTTTTTCAACAAAAACGACCTCAACTATATAAAAATTTATAAATTCACTCTTAAAATCAATTTGATATAGTTTAAAATTTATATGTGTTGCATATTCTAGTAAGATTATAATATATTCAAGTCTAGAAACTCATGATTTTTTTCTTAGTCAATACCTTCTTCTTGACTATATCCTTGTGAAACCAATCTAGATTTATTTATTACAATATCACTAGCTTCATCTACTTTATTTCTAAAAACCCACTTATTTCCTATAGTCAAGGTGTCTTTAGGTCTATCCACTAGTTTCTAAAATTTCTTTCTTTCAAATGGATTCAGTTCTTATTAAATAGAAATTACCCAAAATTCATCATTCATTTCGTCATTGATGTTCTTAGGTTTAAGATGTGACAAAATGATTGATTTTGAAATTGGTTTCTAAGAGAAGTTATAGTTTGAGTTCCTTTTTCTAAGTATCTAACTACAACATCTAAAGGATGGTTCTTAAGAGTTCTTGTAGGTATACAAAAAGAAGGGCTGGTAATTTCATCTTCCTCAATAGGTTCAGGTTCATCGTTACTAGAGTCTAGAAAATTTCCAAAATTGGATGATTTAACAGGTTTCTTAACAGAAGGAATAGAAAATTTGGTAGTTTTTTCCAGATTGGACAAATCATCCTCAATATTTTCTTTGTAGGTCTTAGGTTTATATGGATCTGTTTCATCAAATTTGACATGTACATATTCTTCCAAACATTGGGTTATTTTATTAAAGACTATATAGGCTTTTCTATAGGTTTAATAACCTAGAAATATTCCTTCATCACTTTTAGATGAAAACTTGTAAAGATTATCCTTAGTGTTAAGAATGTATACTTTGCAACCAAAAACTTTAAATTAATTAATTTTGGGTTTCCTATTGTCCTAAAACTCATAAGGGGTTTTATTAAGAATAGGTATAATCAAGACTCTATTAATTATATAAAAATGTGTATTGAAATCTTTAACTCAAAAGTAAATAGGTAAATAATATTCATTAAGAATAGTCTGATCTATTTCTTTTAAGGTTCCATTTCTTATTTCTACAACTCCATTCTACTGGGGTGTTCTAGGAGAAAAGAAGTTATGAATATATCCATTTTGTGAGAAAAAGGATTCAAACTCTTGATTGTCAGACTCATGACCATGGTCACTTATTAAGTATTTAATTCTAAGACCACTTAGGTTTTCTATAATTTTAGCATTCTTGAGGAAATGAGAACAAGCTTCACTTTTGTGAGCTAAGAAAAAGGTCCAAGTATATCTAGAAAAGTCATCTACAAGAGTATATAAATAGTACTTCCTATTAAAACTTGAAACTTGTGAAGGTCCAAACAAATCCATGTGAACCAGCTCAAGAGGTTGAGAAGCTGATACTTTTTTCTTTTGTTTGAGAGATATTTTGTGATGTTTACCTTTTTGACAAGGATTATAAACTTGTTCATTTGGAAATTATAGTTTGGGTAGATCCTTGACTAGTCATTTACTAGTAATATTTCTAAGTGAGTGAATATTAAAATGTCCTAGTCTCCTATTCCAAATCCAAGACTCTTTGTGAAAATCACTCAAACAAGAATCATTTTTGAGAAACTAAGGAATATAAATTAATAACATAGACATTCTCATTCCTAAAAGATGTAAATAATAACTCATTTTTTGAATTAAAAATATTTCAAGAATCATTTTGAAATTTAACATGAAATAAATCATAATATAATTTTGATATGATAAGAATATTATACTTTAATCCATCAACAAAAATTACTTTCAAAATTAAAACTGAATTAGAGTTACCAATATAGCCAAGGACAATTATTTTTCCATTTTCATTGTCACCAAAAGTGACATGCCCACCATCAATATTGAAAATATTTTTGAAACTTTATTAGTCCCCTTTCATGTGTCTTGAACATCCACTGTCCAATTACCATATGCTCTTATAGGATCTCTTCAAACAGCTTACCTGCAAAAGTAATTTAACCAAGAAAATACTTTGGTACCCAGATTTGATTGGCTCTAGTAATATTAGTAATAAAAGCTTTGGGAACCAACATTTGTTTCATGGGTTTTTACTAAATAGTTTGTAATGTATTGTAAAAATTAACACTTTTTGGTCTAGAAAAACTAGATATTGTAAATGACTATCCACTGTTGAAACTTACGACCGATTTTTCAATTATGGGCATGAAAATAGATTTTCCAGATTATGACACAAAATTGTTTTTGACCAGATTCCTTTTCCCTGGTTGGTATCCACTACCGGTAGTGTATTTTGGTGAAACTTTTCTACCAAGAATTTGTATAAGAGTATTATTTACATTGGAAAAATTCTCTATGTCATTTATTAATTTATCATTAGACAATTTAAGCTCATTATTCTCTTTAAGAAATCAAACATTTAACCATTTTTCTATAGTAATTTTGGATTTAATAGTAGTGGTAAGAGGATATTGTTTCTTTAAAACCTTATATTTATATTTTAACACATTGAATGTATCTTTAAGCACGTTTTTGTATTCAAACAATAATTCATTAGTCATTTTTTCAGAACTAGATTCATCTCCCAAATAATAAGAATTTTTTACAGTCAATTTAATGGTTACCTAAAATGTGTTTGTCATGAAACACATATTGGATTTATCAACCTATTCATCATGTGATGACTCTAAGTCACTAGATCTATCCTTATAATCACTCCAGGTGGCCTTCATTGCATTCATGTAATTCCTATAATTTTCCTCATATTTATTCTTATATCTTAACTTAGGAAAGCCAACCTTTATATTTCATCTTCTCCTATATTAATAGAAAACTATCTCATTTTAATAGTCATTTTCTTATAGTCCTTTTTCCAGAGGTTCAATCATTAGTTGTTCCTTCATGTGAAACAACCAATGTTTCCCAGATTTCACGGGCTATTTTACATGTAGAAATCCTATTAAATTATTCATCTCATAGAAAAATATAAGGCACTCATAGATTTGTAGTTATTATTATAAGAAGTCTTAGTTGGGTTATCCCAAGTATTTCGAGCAGTAGCATAAATATTATATCCATCTATACTGGAAGACCAAATTTCAGAACCCATACTTTCTAAATGAATTTTCATCTTAGTTTTCCATTGAAAATAATTAGTTTCATTGAAAAAGTGAGGTCTATTGGTAGTATAACCTTACAATATATTATCCATAAGAAAATAATAATTAATATGTTATTAAAGAGAAAAAAAATTAAAACTAATAGAAATTTAGAGATCTTTAAAATACAACTAAAATCACAGTTGAAAAGATTTGAAAAAGATTTGAAACATTTGACAATAGAAGATTAAAAAATCTTTTGATACCAAATTTTTGTAAGAATAAGAAACTCAAGAGGGGGGTTAATTCAATTTCTATTCAAAATCTCTATTAAAAATTATTTATTTGAAATACTTCTAATTTAAAATTAAACATTCCAGTTAACCAAAGTAGAAGATCGGTAAAAGATTTTAGATTTTGAATGATTCCTCAAAGATTGATTAATTCTAAATTAAAGCAATTTATGAAGTCACTTAAACTTTTAAAATCAGTATACTAAAATAAATTCTTGTTTAAACACTATCTAAGATTAACTATAAAAGAAAAGTATAGTTTTCTGATTTGAATAAAAAAATATAAGCAAGAAAACAGAACTTTGAACACAACAGATAAAACAAGAGGTTCAATATCATGCAGAGACTTAGTCCTATCCACTTGGTGATCACCTTCTAGTAATAAGTTTATATTAATAAACATGATCCACACCCTATATCAGGTTTTACAATAGTATAAAAATATTTCCAAGTCTAACTAGACCTCTACCATAGTTTTATGTGGGAAAAAAATATAACCAGGTCACACAGAGGCCTCTTCCACAGTTATACTTGGGATTAAAATGGTGTAAGAGAGTTTTAGTGATAGGATATGTTATATCCTCTAGTTTAGAATATAAGATAGTGTGTGTTTTTAGTACATATACACACACTACTCAAAGGAATAATAAAATAGTACAAAATAGATCAAAATATAAAGGGATTATAAATTCTCTAAGTGTTGTTCTATGAATATGTGGACTCTTTGAATGTAATGGATTTGAAGCTTGGGTCGTTTTTAGGAAATAGAATAAAAAAATAAGTGTTAGGAGTTATGTGTTCTGGTTTCTAGTTCAATGATATGTTCTTAATAGCTCTTCTTCTTCTTTGAGTTTCTGTTGGTGAAAGGATTTTTGCAGGATGGTTCACAATGAGTTCTTCTTCATCTCACAGAAAGCAAGATGGATTATCATGGATATTCTTCATGGTCTAGTGTGTGTTGCTCTCACATATTCTTCAAATCATGCACCATAATATATTAATCCAAGGGTTTTTGTGTGTTGGATGACAAGAAGAATTATTTCCACACTTCATACCTCGTACTGTCTGTTGACATGTCTTCAAGAATCATTAATAATATTAGAACATTAAGTAGCTCAAATATGGCCATTATAAATAATTTTGAATTTCATTAAAAAAAGTAAGAAATGGTAAGTATGGAATAGTTTCACAGTCAGCGATGAAAAAAGAATGGTGTCATAGGAACTTTGAGTTAGGAGCAGTTCCATAGTAATCAGTGACTTGTACTTTGCTTCTAAATGGTGTCTTTAGAATGGAGTCTCATACATTGAGAAAATTATGAAATGGGTAGGTGATGCATTGGTGTTGCGGCAACGGTGTTAGGACCTTTGTGAGAAATACTGTCACTAGAAAAAATGTCATTGAAATGGTGTCTGAAACTTTGTAAATTTTGGAATAGGTAGCATGATATAACAATGTCACTATAATGGTGGCTCATACTTTACTAATTTCCAGTCTAAAAGGTGAGACCGTTTGGTCACAGAAACAGTGACTGTGAGTTCACCTTAATAGTGACTCATACTTTGTCAAATATCTGCAATCTTTCTTAAGAAGTAATACTCATAGAATGGATTAATATTAAACATAACCATAATGAAACATAATAGAACAATATTGAACATTTTTTACATGATTTAAACATTATTTATGAGTATTAATACCAGAGGAGTCCAATAATTTTTTTATTGGATCTTGATCCTAGGTTTTTATCCTTGATCTCCTCCTCTATTGTGAATTTGACCATTATACATCAAATTTAGGGATAAGGTTTAGCAATAATTCATCAACAATCCTAAGGTAGGTGGGGCATTCCAATATCATTGAAATGATGATTTTTGAGACATAAACAGGGTAATAATGGGTATATGGAATTGAAATAAATCTTTGTTTTATGGTTTAATAATGGGATTTAAAGGTTTGATTGGATTAACCTTGAAGGGTTAATGAGTTTTTAATAATTGACGATAAATGGATTAATGGGTAAATGTTTCGTGTTGTTCCTTGTGATAAAAGTGATGAACCATAACTATGTTTAATAAATGGAATGGTGCACCATGTTGATAATGGTCGATATATGAGTTATAGATGTGGAACTATGATATGTGTATTTGTAAATGTGAACAATGAGTTGTGGGTGAGGGATTCATGCTCTAAGTACCCATGGGTTTCCCAAATGATGCTCTAGTCCCCCAATGAATATATGTGAACAATGGGTTTCGAATAAGGGACTGATGTTCAAAGTACCCATGGGGTGCCAGATTGATTCTCTAGGTCCTCAAGATTTTGAAATAGGATTATCACTCCAAGTATCCATGATAATGATACCCAGACTGACTCTCTAGGGTACCAAATGGAATTTTAATTAAACTAAATAATGCAATTCCATGAAAGTATACATTTTTAAATCTATATGGTTTATGGTTTAAACTCTGGCATGGGGCGAAGTAGGTATGATTGGATTGGGTGTCACCTTGAACCTGAGGGCTAGTGTGGTTGACTAAAGAGTAATAAAATGTAAAACCTATTTACTTTAATATAGTTTATACAACTATATAAAATTTTATAAACTATATAGTTATTTAGACACCATTGGCAGTGGCCTACTGAGTAGTACTCACACCCTACTCAGGCTGCCTGATTGTTACTCGAATAGAATTATTTTTTGCAGAATGGGATAAGGGAAAGATCTATATTTTAGATGGATGAGTTGGGATTTAGGATAGAACATGGATGATTGAACCTAACATGGTGTCATGAATAATATGGGAGATGTTTGTGTGCCTTTATTTTGGGTTTTTATTTGACACTAGAAATATATTTATCATGAAATATTTAATGGTTTGATTTATGGTCATTTCCTTAAGTTGGGATCTATTCATGTGTTTCTTGGTTGATTATTGATTATTATAGTATATTGGTTATATTTTATATTGATTTATTCTATTGTTCTACTTTTATAAAGATGGTATATTCTCCCCACATTACATGTTAGATACTCGCTTCTAGTCAGTAGTCTTTGGAATACTAGGAGGAACACCTGAGGTCATGTGGATAACTAGATCGAAGAACCTGCATGTAGCACTAGGGTCAGGATGTTACATATGGTGTCACCATAATTCTATTTACTAAAACTATCATGGAAGGTGGAAGCTCAGTAGAAGTGTCTTTAGAAAACTGGATGTACAGAAGGATAAAGGCCATAAACTGGTGCATGCCACATCTTTTTGGATGTAATTTCAATAAAGACAGGGATGCAAACTTGTTTCATATTTTCTTTGGAGAAATTTCATGGAGTAATTTAGATGAGTTTAATGAATTTAGTAAAATAATAGATTTTGATTCCAAATAACTGAGGAGGTGCTTCTTCAGTGTGATCCTAGATGATCGAAAGTATAATAGTGTGAAGAACTTTGAAAATTCTGTTGAAGGAGGGTTAACAGAAGTTGGACAATGAGACTTTGGTGTGATCATGAGAATAGTCTTCAATTGGGAGATTGATAAAATTAACCTTTGAAAATAATTATTATGTGGGATATTGTGAGGTTCTAGTGTGAAAACTATTTTTTGGTCATGTGTTAGAAGCTCTATAAATTCATACAATTGAAGTTACACATGGGTTCATTGGATGGGGACAATACACCAACCCAAAAAGTTTAGGAAATTGAATAAATTTCATTGGATGTTGTGGTAGTGTGAGTTAAACATGATCCTACAGATGTTATATCAGTATAATAATTCTAGATAGTGAGATCACCAAAAGGTGAGTCTAGCTGGAGCATATTGAAAATGCATCCATTAAAATTTTTGTGGAATAACTAATGTGAGTTAAGTGGTGGAGATGGATGGATTCAATCTAGTAGATGATTCATGGTGGAGTTTGAGTGTGAGAATAATAAGGATGATCTTTTGACACATTTAATTTGTAATTTCAGTCATATTTAAATAGGATTAAATCAAGCTAACTATACAGGTATATTCTAAAGTATGAATGAAGTTCTAGAGTACGTGATGTTTTTTTTGAAGTCATACATGAAGTCTTTGATGATAGTTCTCTAAATATTTACTCATGGTTTTATAGAAAATAAATGGTGCATAAGTTTTTTCATATTGAAGTGGAGGATATCTTTCATTATTCATTGACATATTACATTTAGGTTATTGATTGGTATAGGGAGTCAATAGTAGATGAATTCAATGGTGTGTTTTCCACAAATGTTGGATGGTGATGTTAACTGATTGAGAAGTTTGACCTACTATATATAATGGGATTGGTACACAAGTGTAGGACTATCCAATATGATTAGTGAAACAATTGAAAGAGGTTGAGGCGGATTAGGAAGGAGTTGAATTGTATCTTTTAGGTGTCTGAGGGTGAATTTCTGAAGGTGTAGGTCAAGGTTTTGAAGGGTGGGGACCAAAAGGTATAGAAAGATGATATAATGGCCAATAGATGGTGATGATGAGACTTTTTCTACTATTTCGAGTAGGATACTAGAACATGGAGTTTTCATTATAACTCATATGTACTATATTTCATTGAATGAAATAAGATGATTCCATTATTCTATGGATGTAGAATGAAATTCCATACCACATAATCCTCTTATTCCATGTGCATTAGATTTTACCTTTTTCTTGCATGTGTGTGTTCATTGTATTCATGTTCACTTGTGTATTGGCTTGAAGAAAGACCTAAGGTGGTCCAGAACCAAATGTGAAGGGATCATATGAGTGTGGTGGCTAGGGTGCCTTGAATTACTAGTTAAAAATTCTAAACAATGGGAAATGAATTGATTAAAATATTAATATTCAAGTGAATGAATATTAAATTAATATCCTTAATAAATATTATCAAATATTTATTATAGTGATTGGTGGGAGAGAATTATTTCATGGTGTTTGGTGTAGAAATTTATCAAGTCTTGAGTATAAGTCACTCTAATAAAGAGGAAGTGCCATATTGATTCTGGGATATGAAAAATTTATCTTCCCTCGATAGAGTCTAGAGGAATGTTCCATTTATTGAGGATATAATTTGATCTTGGTCAATGACTATTGGGTTATCATAGTCACAAGGTCTATCAGGTTGTTAAAATTTCACCGGATGATGGTGGTGGTACTAGATGTGTTTTTGGTTGTCAAAATTCCTCTTGGATATAGGATTCATGTAGAGTATTCCATTCATTGGGTGGAATTTGGAATATCAGTGGAAGAATACTACATTTTTTAAGAAATTCAATAATCCATTATACCATTAAAATTCAGTGGTTAATATATTTTTGGATGATATAATTCCTTGGGTTAGGTACGGTTTGATGATATGATGGAAGAGGTTTTAGATCTCTGAGGATGATTGTAATGTAACTCATGGAGGATTTTTAAGTTACATTAGATGGATAGGTTATATAAAATAAAGGGAAAAATCTATAAGGTTATGAAAACAAGCACAAAAATTGTTATGGATGTTTGAATTCAGGTGATAGATAACAGGTGTTCCTGGAAGGAGGTTTCAATGGTGAAGTCAATATTTAGTTCAAGTCAAGGTAGAATCAGATATGTCTGAAAGGTTTGTTCTAATAAGGTTAAAATTATAGTGGTTTCAAAAACCTATTACTAAGAGGGGGTGACTGAAATTATTCCTAAGTGTTTACTGGAGCCCATATTATGTTAGTTCAGATGAATTTAGAGTTTCATCACTCAATGTTTGTGAAGGTGGAGTGGGCATTTATTCTAGAAGCCTTGTAGTTATTGTAAAAGTGGTAGTTTCATATAGAGGCTGAACATAAGTGGATGTAGAGTGGAATGAACCTAGTTCATCGAGTGATAATTAGTTGGAAGTATGATAAATTATTAAAGGGAATGAGATTCATGCTTCAAGAGTGTAATAGAATGGGATGGAGATCAAGGTCTGCAACACCTTTGTAATCTCAATTTTCTGGACTATACGGGAGGCGAGGAATAAAGCTAGATGAGAGGTTTGGACTTCAGATTCCCTTTTTCAGGTGATAATAAAAGGGATTATATATGAGTTAGAGTCTCTTCTGAGGGGGGGGATTATTATGTGGTCTCCAGGTTTGTTAATGGACCTCTGGCTCATCCAGAGGTTCATGGAGGATGGGTGAGATGGAATCCTCTAGTTAATGGCCTTAAACTTAATGTGGATGGTTAGTTTATGAATGGGATGATGCACAGAGGAGGGATGATTCGAGATATCAGTGGATCAGTTTTAGTGTCCTTTAGTAGCTTCCATGGGCTAGGGAAGTCATTGGGCTCAGAGGTATGGGCGTTACACACCAGTGTTATGCTATGAAAAAGGTTATTGTTGGTGATCTTGGAAGTGGAATCAGACTTTGAGGTGCTGATTTAGGCCCTCTAAGGGAATGGTTAAGTGCCTTGGTGTTTGACTTACCTCATTTGTGGTTGTTTTGTGGAGTTCTCTAATTAATGTGTGGTTTGACATATTCCTAGGGAGGCTAACTTTGCTATGGATTCTCTTTCTTGGGGGGAGTAGTCATGATGACCCCTTGGTAGTTTTCTCTAGGGTGGGATCTTTACATTAGGAGTGTATTTGTATTGTTATGGGAGACACCTTGGGAAATCATCATTTTAGACCACCTTGAATTCTTTTACTATGTAAGGTTCTTTTTCTTTGAATAAAAAAAATAAAAGTTCAGTCCGAATGTTATGTTTAGAATAAGCATTAACATTCTAGGGATCATATGTATAGAAGATAGAATTTGAGGTATAGTTGTTGTGATAAAATTAGAGTGAGATATAAGGATGGATTAGGATCCTATGTTATGTGAATATTCACTATAATTTGATAAAGAGTGTGGAATTAAGATCTATGCTTAGTGTTCAGGCTCTAGAATGAGGTTTTCATGGGAATCAGAACTTAGAAAGTTATAGTGAAATATCCTTCATAAAATTCATATTACCTTAATGTATCTTTGTAAAAATAGTTATTTATGATGTGTGAGGACAATAAGTTGGTCTATAATATGAGATACGTGTAGAAATGAGAGTTCCAGAAGACAACTAGCCGAGTTTGCATGTAGTTTATGAATACTAACCTAGATCACCAAAAAATGGTGTTATAGAGTGAAAGATGATTTAGTTTAGAGAGAGATATTTTATACCAAACTACATACATATGAAAGAAAGACAAGTGTTTCTATATTATTTTCAATTTTATAGAAGGTGTTTTCTTTGTCCATGCTAAAGATGGAGAAATGAAAACATAAAGTCTTAGAGTATAATTATTTACAAGGGGTTATAAATCCATGTCAATGATCATCATAAAGTCATCAATGAAATTGAAGGACATTTGGAATAAAGGTGTGATCTTAAAATGGATGAAATAAAGTCTTTAAGTAGGAATAAAATACCAAAAATGTCTTGGTTTCATTGAAGGAAGTTTCAGTGTGAGTTTATCAACCAAAGAAATATGACTTCAAAATATTTAGTTCTCGATAGAGGTTAATTAAAATATTAACATTAGAGTTCAATTTATTAAAAAGATAATGGGTAGAGGAAGAATGGTGGCGGTCTTCATAATTATGGATGTCTAGAAGGAGTAGGGCCATGGAACAAGTGCATGATGAAGCTTCTTGGATGGAATTTCAACAAAGTATAAGGATAAAAACTAGTGTCTTATTTTATTTAGAGAAATTAAATTGAGGAATTCATATGAGTTTTATATATTTAGTGGAATGACATATCATGTTTTGAGATAATTTAGGAGGTACTTCTTCAATTGGATCCTAGATAGTTGGAATCAGTATGGAGTAAAGAACTATATAGATATTGCGGAAGGTGAGTGAATGGAAGTTGGATAATGGTAATTTGGTGTGAGCATGAGAATATTATTCAACTGGAATATTATTATATTTAACCTAAAAACAATTATCAAGTGGGTGATTATTAGGTTTTTGTGTGAAAATTATTTTCTAGTCAAGTTTTCGAAGCTATGAAAGTTTAGACACCAGAAGTTACCCTTGGGTTCCCTAGATGGGGATAATATACCAACACCAAATTTTCAGGTAGTTGGAGTTATTTACCCAACTGTTTTAGTATTTTGGGTTGAACAAAAGTTCAAAAAGAGCCTTATGATCTTATATTAGTTTAAGGATATTGGACAATGAGATCCCTGGAAGGTGAGTCCAGAAGGAGCAATTTTATAGTGCATTAATTGGAAGTTTATCAGAATCCACCATGTGAGTTAAATGGATGAAGTTTAATGAATCTAGTCTAGTGTATGATACATATTTGAGTGATAGTGAAGTAATTATATAGATTATCTTCTAATACATATACTTTAAAATATATGTTATATTTCTAGAGTATGAAGTGAATCTAATAGAAGGGAAAACTTTTGGAAGCTAAAAAAAGTTCCATAGAAGGTGATGGTTTTTCATAAGTCATATGTGAAGTCTCTGATGATGGTTTACTAATTTTTCCTCATGGGTTTATGGAAAATTAATGGTGAAAACATCTCATCAAAGTTAATCATTTGGTAATGTTCACTATTTACCCAAAATTAGTAGCAAGAGTGTTGATTTATATAGGGAATTTATAGTAGCTCAAGTCAATGGAGGGTCACCAAAAAATGTTGTATGAAGATGAAGATTGAATGACCATATAGTTCAACTATATATAATGTTATTAGTCCATGGGTGTAGACAGGAATAACAATATTAGTGCAATGACCAATAGAGGTTGAGGTGGCTCCAAAAGGAGCAAACCTAGGTGCATCTATGTGCTATAGGATGAAGTGATGAATGTGATGGTTAGGGTATAGAAGGGTATACAATAAAAGATATAGAGAGAGGATTTAATGGTTAGATGATTGAATTGGTGAGACTTCTTCCACTATTTTGATTAGTACACTGGAACATGAGTATGTTATTATAACCCAGATATACTATATTTATTTGAATAAAAGAAGATGTTATTTTTCTCCCATGAATGTTGGATGAATGTTTTAACCATGTAATCACCTTGTGTCTTGTTTATTTTTTTAGATTTCATACTTACATGTGTGTGTTCTCCAGATTCCAATTCACTTGTGTGTTAGTCAGAATAAATACCAAAGGAGGAATGAAACCAATTTTAGAGGGAGAATATTAGTGTAGTGGTCAATATTCCTAAACTTCCTAGTTGTGGATACTAAAACATGGGGGATGATTTAATTGGAAGATACATCTTTCCTTAATGAATGTTCCGAGCTTATCCCCAACACCAAAATTCTTTAAATTGATGAATATATAAAATTATGGGATTTATGGACTATGATAAAGATAATTAAACCATAAATAGAAAAGTGAGATAATAGGAAATGGTATTTTAGACATACCCATGGTAATCTAATGAGACGAATGAAACATTGATCAATGATAGAATGAATGATATCCACTTGAAACAGGGAATAAAATGAGAAGGAATAGGGAAGGATGTGTGCCTATAGGGGAATAAATGATTGATCTCTCCTTCAAAATTATGTTTATAACATAATTAATTATTTTTTGAAAAAAATAGGTGGACACTAGGGACCCACCTGACAACTATTGGTTACCAGATGACCACCAAGTACCCCACCCCTATCCACTAGTCATCCAGTGGATTGGGTAGATCCATCCCCTCTCCTGGGCCCCCACTAAGTTCTTTATACTATACAATTGGGTACATGGAGGATTAGTTCATTTTTAATGAAGTCATGATAGCCTAATTGACTTCCTGAAACACCCTCGAGCCCCTGCTAACAACTCTTGATTCATAATTAGAATAAATACACGTGGTTATAAAAAATTAAATTGGGTTCATACCTCAAAAAGGTTTGAGGTGTTATGACCTCATCAACATATAAATTCTCACCCCCAAGATCTATCTCCAACCATAATAAATCCTCATTAGTGAAAATACATATCCACTACACCTGTATATCTGACTCCAACTCAGATACATCCTCTTAGATATACATGTGATAAAACTTCACTCATACTAGTGGAACCATTTTCCGATGAATATTATTATCACTTTGAGCCAAAATATGCACCATTAATTCCTTGAACATCATGTCAATCTCTAACTCGACATTCTTGATATCAATCACATGAGATAGATCATATGGTATATCCAATCTATAGACATGTAAAATAAATCACATATAACATTAAAATTCATAGGAATATCTAATCGAAACGACATTATATCGATCATATTAGAAATATAAAATGGCTCCATGAACCTAAAATTTAGCTTACTTTACCTTTGGAAATGATGATTTTCCAATATAGGTGACACTTGAAGAAATACCCAGTCACCCACATCAAACTCATTAAGATGAAACTGATTTTCATTACACAATTCATTTCTTCTATGATCAGTCACTATGTAATTCCTGATAATCTATATATTCTAAAATATCTCATATGAAGTGTTTATATGGATTGATTAACAGTTAATAAACATAGTATAAATTTCTAGAAAACCAAATCCCAAGATTTACCATGGAATCCATCAAACTCCATCATCCTTGATGTATCTATAAGATGACATGAATCACCCATTTAATGGAAAGTACCCTCCTCCATTCCAATAACATGGTAGTGCCTATCAAGGTAAAGGGAGAAGGTGGAAGAGTGATTTGGCTGAGTGGGAGATAATAAATTAAGGATTTCTTAAGATTCACACTCAACTCTCAATGGTATTTCCACCAAATATAATCTCTTAGGTACATTCCTTGAGAATCATGAATTTACTCACGTGTTATAACACATACGTAAATGGATTAATCATCTTATGCATTCACTTCATGAATGAAATGATCCCATCATGCATTTCATCTTATGAAACATTCAATAATGATAACCAACATGAAAGAATAATCTAGTGATAATAATTATAATTTGGATGCTATAAGAAGTTGCATGTTATCACTTATAACATGAATGATGATATCCCCTTTTACTTGGTATATGAAATAACTTAGGTCCATGCAATTTGTTCCCTACAACATGCTCATATCATCTAATATGATATGATCTTTAGGGAATATCTCCTTCAATATCCCACTTGCACTAAATCCATATTGATTTAGTGGAATATCACCTTATATTGTATCATATAAAAAAATTTGCAGCCATATCCAAAATCCATTTTTATATATTCTAAAACACTTTTATAATTCTATCATCAACATCAACTTTTATCACATCATATATAATACCTTAGGAATATCCATCCAAAACTTCTTTTTGGATAAACTATAAAACACTTTTAGAGAAGATATCTGACTCAAACTCAATCATCATTCAGTCGACCACAAAGTGTGACCCCATTTAACTTTTTACAATTGAAAAAAATATGAATTATAGTATCTATAAATGTAATCAAAGAGCAGACACTAGTAAAACATCAATAAAACTCAAGAAATAAAGGGCTTTATCATTATCTCCATCAAAGAAATGTATCTCTTTACCAATATCCAATAGATTCATCATATGTAAGAATGAAATTTTATATGATCCCTTTGTGAAATAAATTAAGTGACCATGATAAATGAAGTATTTAAATACAATATATACAACTCATACATTCTAAATTTCTATGTAAAGACTAATTAAGTTGAGGAATACATCACATTTCATTTACCTTTAGGGACGATCACATCACATTACCCTCACCCAATATATAATTACATCATATATACTATATAGTTACGGGCGTACACTTCCTAGTTTATCTTAATCAAGGTCCTGAATGTCATACTCATCATATGAGATAACAAATACCATCTTTTCCAATCTATAACTGATGAAAGGATCAATAAAATACCCAAACCCCCAGATTATGTAACAACCTAGTCTCTATAAACCCATAAATGGTATTTATATTACATTATTGGTATAATATACAATATTTACCAAAGGATCAACAATTTATTACTCTTGGAAGACTAGATACTTTCATATTTTTTACATTGCACTAGATAATATAAAATGCAATATAAAAACTCTATGGGAATGTTATTATCTATTTTTTAATATCCTTGAAAACTAAAAATACTTCACTTCTAGGTTTTCCTAGGGAAATGAAAATAAAATAATGGTGAGCTTAAATGCCCAGTTAAGAGTAGTTTACATCGAAAGCTATCATCCCTAAGCATGGATTAAATAGTATGGAAGAAATAAATTATAAAAATAATTCTATAATAAAATGAAACTAAGGAAATAATATATCAATGATAATAAATAAATACATGGATAATAATTTTTGATCTCATATGGATGGAATGTATAATTAAAAGTATCAAAATCACATCTTCAAGGACTTTTTCCAACACATCATAAGTTAACGGGTAAGGCATATGCAAATACCCTAGCTATTTTATCCCATGAGATGTACTAACACATCAATGGGATATCTATACTAAGTCCCACACATCACTAATTAATCCCAATTAATTCATCATAAAAATGAATAAATAAACTATACAATACATAAGGTATATGATTTAGTAATCAAAAACATATGTATTGAAATAATAAGTCTTCAGATTGTCAATACTTTACCAATAAATAAATGAGATAGATTTATATATAAGAATCCGTCAAACTAACACCATATGGAGTAATGGTATATAAAGTAAATAATCTCCCCAATCAATAAATGGAATAATGTGGCTTCATAAGAGAATATCATGCAATCAACATAGAAACTATGAGATATTCTGAATGTAATTGGAAGTACTCTTATAAAAAATAAATATAAGGTGGTGAATAGGGTAATTTCAAAGTGTTGGGTTATCAATTGAAGATAGTAATTGAGTTTATTAGTTTCAAATAGTAGGAGACGAAAGAAAAGGTCATAAAATCTTTAATTAAGGTTTATAAAAATTTTGTTAATTACCCAAAGCATACCCCCTATGAGTGTTTATCTAGGTGTGTAGTCTTATAAACACTCATCATGCATCAAGTGAAGATTCATTTGATACTCAACTATAATTTTTCAGAGTGATTACACATAGGTGAATATATTCAATACTTTTATCCACCTTTTAGTATTAAGATAGGGTTTTAATTTCAAGGAAAAACACACACACACTTTTCTTTCCAAAATTTAGGATTTTTGATCATTATGATTGCTTTAGGTAACATTTCAACCAAAATAACTTGAAGGATAGAATTTATAAGAGAAAATAAGATTTCAATAATAATGATAGAATCATTATATAAAATATTGAAGGGTTAGTAAGTACAACATACAATAGAAAATATGGTGTCTAACATAATAATGTATCAAGGAATTGAAAGTTGAGATTAATATTACTTACCTTTAATAACACTTATAATAATGTGATCTAACATCCTATATATAAAAATAACTATATTAATCACCTTTTTCATAACCTTATTCATACTTATATTTTTTTCAACTTCATTTATAATTATTCTCTACATTTATATTAGTTATTTATTTTATATTTTCAATATTGGTTGTGAGTAATCTTGATCATTTTGAACTAGTTTCAAAATAGTGGTGTTGTTATTAATTATTATAAAAACATTCAGCATTACCATTAAATAAAAGGTATAATAATTAATAATTTATAATTTTATAACTTCATTATATGGGAGTTTTCTCTATAATCCTTAATTTTGAAGTCGATGCTAAACATGATTCTGTGATTTTTAACAAACATACATTAATATATTAACTAAGGATTTTAATACTAATTTTACCACAAAAAAATAAAAAAAAATTATTTAATTATTTATATCATATATTAACAGAAATTAATTTCCCACATTCATCCAATGATATAAATTTATATCATTTTTCAAGTAAGTGGTTAAACTGATGTAAACATGAACACACCATGATTATTGGATGAATATGAAGTTATTTAGTTGTAATATTATTATAATATTTGTATAATGAACTTATTTAGTGTTTATTAGTGTGGTATATCAGAATTGGAATTAATTAGAAGAGAAATATAACCTATATAATGTTATTAAATAGTATAAATAGATCATTTTTTTCTCTTAGAATGCTCTTTTAGACGGTTGAATTTATGATGGTTGTTTATTGATTATATTTCAAATAGGTTGTCTATTTTTTATTTCCATAAAACTAATAATTTTATAAAAATAATATTTATCCACTAAACTCATTATATTGACTATCCATGAAATGTGGTGATAGAAAAAGAAATAAATCGTTCCATGGAGGCAGTAATCCACACATATTCATGGTTGATGATTTCATTTTCTGTAGAATGAGAGGAATGTTTAATATATTTTATCATTTAAAAATTTAAAATATTTTATAAATATAACAAATATATATTAAATTAAAAATTATTAATATCCATGTAATGTGGTTAATGAAAACAAAACATGATGTATTGTGAAGGTGGTACTTATCACACAAGCACAAATGTCATTTTTTTCCTAAACAGAAAAGGGAAAAGGTGGTTAATAGTTATTCCATTAGCTTAATAAGATTAAGCTTAAAAATAATAATGATTTCATTATATAATAATAATGTAAATATATTTGGAAAATTAATATATGGTAAAATGATGATTATAAGGGTAGGAATAAGGGCATATTTTTAAGCGAAAACTTAATTTTTGAGTGGTATTTAAGGGGTGGTTAGATTCCCTTTTATAAGTGGTGATAATGGAATTTTTCTAAATATTTCAAATTTATATAAAGTGGTAACATGTTTCACATGTCAATTGGATTAAAAAAATGGAAAATAATTGATTTTGGTATTATTTAAGGTCTATAATATTTCAACTACTGAATTTTAAACTTTTGTCTAACATGTTTTAATCTCTTTACCCATAGATTTATAACTTCTACCATTTTTGGTTTTACAGTGGTAACTAGGTTTTACATAAGTAAATAATTTTTTATTCCTAAAAATAAAATGGACTCTATTAAATTTTTATACCTAATATTTTCATATACTAAATTTATTTTATCAAATAAAATTTATATGTGTAAGAAAACTCAATTTTAACATTAGTTCATGTAATGTGTAAAAACCCATTTTTAGAAAAAGTGTTTTTAAGGTTAAAATTTATATGTAGGATAAAATTAATAATGTATTTTATTTTCTTGATGTAAATTGGTATATTATCAAAAAAATTAATTTATGTGGATTTAAATTCAAAAAAAACCTAATTTTACCAAAATAATATTTAATTAGAAGAAAAGACCATATAGAGTTTCTTTGATTAGAAAATATTACTTAAGTTCATAAAATGTTAAATAAAGGTTTTATAAATTTATAATCATATTAAAAAATGTATATTTTTACTAATTAAACAAATATTTTATCAATTAAAACGTTTTATAAATTTATAGGTATCTCTAATATAATAATAGTCATCAAATTTACAGTTTTGATAAATACTGTATTTTTCCCTATTCACCTAAAAATAAATTATTTTAGGAAAATACTAAAATTTCATATGAAGATAATATTGAAATTATAAATAAAAAATGATTTTAATTTTCTAAAACTAAAATTAAAAGTAAAATTTTAAATAAATTCATTAATAAAGGCTCTTTAGTATGAAAATTATATAATAGTTTTGAGATGTAGTGTTTACCCACTATAGTAGGGTCTAGAGTATTAAATTTCTACCATTAAATAATTTCATCCTCTAAATCGGTTACATGTTAGCTAATAAATAAATGTGGCTATTCCTTCATTACACCATCTTCAAAATCCCATGTTTCCTCATTTAGTTTTTGATTTCTTCAAAGGACTTTCACTAGTCAAGTATTATGATTCTGAAACACTTAATCTATAGTGTGAAGAATATAGAAATTCTCTTCATTATAATACATGTATGGTTACAAATATATGACCTCATATGTTAGTATATCTATTCAATATGAAATTTATTTCCTCAATAATAAAACATAGAATATGTCATGTACTTTATAAAGGTATTGTGGAATAACAAATCAGTAAGATATAACTATAATTCTATAAAGAATTTTAAAATCCCCAATATAACTAGGGATTAGGTTCCACTTTTACCAATTCTTAAAAATCCTTTTCATAGTGAAACATTTAAGAATACATTATCCCTACTTAAAATTCCATGTCCTTCCTTCGATTATCAATATAGAACGTTTTTTCTTCTTTGAGATTCTTTAATATGATCCTAAATAGTATGTACTTTTATGATTTTATTCTCCATAAGTTCTGTTCCTACTAACTCCCCTTCCCTAATTTATTCCCAACAAGTTGGAGTATGACATATCTTCCAACACAATGCTCCATACAATTTCATCTAGACACTTGAATAGAAACTATTATTGTTTAAAAATCCCACTAGAGGTAGATACTAATTCCATGCTCATTGTAAGACAATATAACTTGTTATGAACATGTCTTATAGTTTCAGAACAGTTATTTTAGACCGCCCATCATTTTGGGGATGATAGATGATCCTTAAATGTACCTCAGTGTCGAGATAATTTTAAAAACCCTTCTAGAATTATGATGTGAACTGAGGGTCATGATCATATACAATTGATAGTGGTTCCCTATTAATTTCCGTGATTTCATTGATATAGAGATAGGAAAGTCACTCAAGGGGTAGGTCTTCTCTTACTTCTATGAAATGTTCAAACTTATTAAGCAGATCAATGATGAACCATATAACACCATTATTCTTTATATTTTTTAGATGTACAATGCAAAATTCTATTATAAGATTATTACACTAAGGTATAGTTATTGTAAGAGGTTTCTTGACACCCTTAAGATATTTTATTTCATCATTTACTTACCAGCATACTAAGAATCTAGTCACATAATTTGAAATTTCCTACTTCTCACCATCCCACCAAAAATATTCTCTTAAATCCCTATACATCATTATACTACTAGGGTGTATAAAAAATTTGATCTATGTGATTCATCTTGTATCCCATCTTTAATTTAGGTATGTATGAAACACATAACCTATTTCCAATATTCAACACTCAGTATTTATAAATGAATTCTATCAATTTCCCATCATTAATTACATTAATCCTTATTTTTAAATCATTATAACCCAACTAAGACTTATCTATCTTCTTTAGTAAAGATTCTTTAGAAATTTATTAGAAAAGGAATAATGGATCCTCTTGTCTAAAAATTACTATATCTATATTTACTAGATCTATGAATATATGATCCTTATTAATCCTCATCATGGACAAAACTCCATGGTCCTTCCTACTCAATTAATTAACCACCTTATTTACCTTTCTAGGGTGGTATTATATCAAGAAAGAATAGTATTTGAGCATTTAAAAACATCTTCTTTGCTTCATTCTAAGCTCTTTGTATGAGAAAACACACTTTAAACTTTTATGGTATTTATATATGTCACATATTTTTCCATAGATATATCACCTCTATAAATTAAAGGAAAATATTAATAATTAAAAATTAGGTCCTTAATTTGGATAGTTTTTTTCATGGATCTTCAATTTCCTCAACGATTAAGGAACCACTATATCATTTTTTTATAAGGACACAAATGAATCCATTCATTGATGCATCACTATATATTACAAATCCTTCCTTTCCCAAATGTAAATTAAATACTGATGTATTGATCAATATTCTATTTATCTCATTAATACATTCTTTAAATTCCCTAAACCATGTGAATTTAACCCCTTTACTTTTCAACTTAGTTAAGAGGTTGTCCAATCAGAAAATTTCTTAAACAAACTGCTGGTAGTAACCTATTAAACCAAGAAAAATATGAATCTTGATTATATTCATCAGTGTAGGCCATTATTTTACTAACTTTATCTTCTAAGGGTTAATATATATTATATTCTTGGAGGTAATATGGCTACTAAAAGAAACTTTATGGATCCATTATTCATAATGACTGAATTTACCATATAATTTCTTCTTTCTAAGGGTCTTAAGAATTATTCATAGATAGGTCTTATGCTATTCATTGATTTTTCATTATATCAATATATCATCAATGAACACCCCATGATGTTATCAACATAATACTTAAATACTCCATTAATCATATCGATAAAAAAACAAGGTGCATTAGTCAATATGAAGGGAATTACTATAAATTCATAATGTCCATATCTTGTATGAAATTAATTTTTAGTATATCATACTTATTCACTCCTAACTAATGATAAACATAGTGTAGATAAATCTTTGAAAAATATTTATCTCTTTTAATTTGATCAAATAAATCATCAATACATGATAAAGGATACTTATTATTTATAGTAATGGAACTTATCTTCCTATAATCAATTCACAATCTCATAGACCCATTATTCTTTTTCACAAAAAATAGGGGATCCCCATGGCGATACACTAGGGAATATAAACCCCTTATCACACAAATCATATTATCTTTTCTTCAAATCTACTAATTCCACTGTTTATATTCTATATGGAGTTTTAGATATGGGTCGTGCATAATGAATAAGTTCAATAAAAAACTAAACTTCACGATCTAGTGGATGACTAGGTAATTCCTTTGGAAAATCATCAATATATTTCTATATAATGGGAAAATACCCTATCCTTATGATTCCCTCCCCATCCATAGATAGTGTTTTCTCTTACTATTCACCAATAATTTCATTAAGGTGAGCTATTAGAGGTGGGTTTAAAAAATAATCAAGAGATGAAGCCTCTTACTTGAAAATAAGGGATTCAATGCCCCCTTTATGAATAGTAGTCTCCTTATCTCGACAAAAAATTCTTACATTATACATTAAGAGACAATCCATACCATATATTAAGTCAAAATCAACCATATGTAAAATAATTAAGTTTTCTACCAGGAAATATCTATGAATATTAATAAAGGTTTCTTGGTAAATCTTCATTACAATAATAATCCCATTAGGTGTCTTAACAAAAAACTCATTTATTAGAGTATTAGGGACTGATTCAATTTTCCTAGTAATCATGCTTGATATAAAGGAATTTATAGATCCAAAATAAAAAAAATAATTCACTAATTTTTATTTTAGGATTAATGTACATTCCGTCATTCTATTTGGTAGTCCAAACTCATCTGTAGGGATCACATAAGCTCAACCTTTCAACCACAACCTTTTATAAGGTAAATTAACTAAAAATTTGGGTAATTAATTTTTATATTTCCCTAAATCATTAAGGTTAAATCATTGAACATCATTAACTTATATTTTTTCTTTTCATTCATGAGATTGAAGGAATTTTTATATAGACTTAAAATAAACTCTCATTCCCTTCAAGAAAGTCCCTAAGTGTTTATTTCAGAAATTATTAAATGTGGGAAATTAAACTCTTCCTTTCTTCCCCAGTGTTATAATTTTTTTCTATGTGGGTAAAAGAACATATTATTTTCTAGTTTTCTTTTAAAGATATAAGTCTTGGAGAACTCTTTTTCTATCTTGATGAAACATGATATTATTTCTATTATGATGAAAATGACTGAGAGACGAATACACTTCAAAGGTTTGGATTTATACCATTAAATAAATGATCAATATTTATTTTTTATCTCTATATATAATACATTTTATTTATATCTAACCTCATAAATTTAGCCTCATAATCAATAATATTTTCATCCTCATTCTTTCTAAGATTGAGGAAGTGAGTTTCCATTTCCAAAATTTTCTCACAAGGATAATACTTTTCATAGAATATATCCTTAAAAGTTATCCATTACATGAAATATATATATAATTCCTATTTAGTGTTCTAAATTAGTTACCACTATTGATCGGTATCTCCCTTTAGACAATATACCACCGTGATGACCTTTTCCCTTTCCCTACTTCCCAAAGTGTGAAATATCTTTTTTACGGATTTGGTCAATTTCTTAGCTACCAATAAATTAATAGCTCCATTTAATAGTGGAGATTTTTTTACACAAAAGTGTTCATACAAAGTTTCTCCATATTATTGATTGACATGTTTCTCTATGTGGGTGAGGTTATTTATTATAACCTAGGTCAACTACCCTAATATGGTTATGATTTTATTAGCTCTAACTCTAGCCTCACTAACTAGATCAGGTGGAATATAAATACTATAAATATGGGTGTTGATATAGTTCTAATTCCTTTAATTAGTAACTATAAAAAAATGGAATATACATAATTAGTTCATGATATTTAATTGTAAAATACAATTCTTATTAGGTGTTCTAAGAAAAAAATCCTTAAAATCTTAAGGGTTTTCCATAATATATGTGATATCTAACTAGGTTCAACTAAATCCATTCCCCAAGGTTTATAATAAACTTCCTATGATACATATTATAATAATAAAATCTTTAGAACCCCAAATCTAGTAGTTATATTACATTATTAGTAAATAATTAAAGTGTAATACCCAATATTCAATTATAGTAAGTATAATTTTTTTCTAAAAGAAACTATAACATAATGCACATAACTTTATTCATGAATGTTATTAATAATTAATTATAAAATTTTATAAATTTAATTTTAAGAAATTAATTTAATTTTTGAAATACTAATGTCAAAATTATGATAGGATTTTTTTATAATTTTCAGAAATAGTTGATTTTTAGGTGAGTCGTGAAAAATACCGATTTTATGAAACAATCAATTTTATGAAATTATAATTATATAATAATATATTTAATGTTTATGAAATATTTTTAAAGACTAAATATATATTTATTATTTAATCTAATGAATATAAAAAATATAATGTTGAACTTAGAAATATCTTCTTAATATTTTTGAAATCTAAGTAATGTTTTTTTCAAATAAAAAATGTTTTCGGTTCTTCTCTTTTAATCAAGTATTGATAAGGTTAAATTCAGTTTTGGTTTGGTTTTGAAAAAAATAGTACTAATTTAATTTAAAATTATCCAATTAATTCAATTAGAATCCAAATTATACTTTAGTTTTGTATAAAATCTTTTTTATACTTAAACATGATTTTTTTTCTGGATACCATTTTTCATTTTGTTTTTCAGGGTTGTTTAAATTAAATTTTGAAACTTATAGAAATTAAATTTTATAAAATTTTCTATACATTTTGTATCATCATTTAAAAATTTTATAACGATGCTACTTTCATTTATGGTCATTATGAATAGTGACTTTGGTAAAGAGTTAGTTACCAAGGTAAGAGATAAAATAGATTAAAAGGATTATAACTAAAATGATAAGGTTAAAAATGATCTAAAATTTGTATAAATACAATTTTACGGTTTTATTTATATAAAATATAATATTATATTAAATAATTAGTCATTTAGGAGCTATTTTTATTAAGTAATACATTAATATATTTTAATCTTTTGAAAATTTCCAAGTGTGTCCTCTCCCTCACTTATAAAAGGACACCAACTCTTATATATTCTACACACTTCAATATAATATTATATCAGACAACACCTACCCAAATAATTTACTAAAATAAATCCCCATATTCTAGAGGTCTTGGTTTGATCATAATACCATTCTAATAAAGATTTAGGTATAAACCTAAGGAGGCTGTCCAAAGAAGAGATATAACTCTTTATCAAGAATTTTCATTTTATTCTTCTTATACCTCCTTAAATACTATGATAACTAGGATTATATAATAGAATAATTATCTACCATATATTTAGATATTATTATGTTTATTTTTTAACCTTTATTCTTTTCCTTCTCCGTCAAATGGGAAACAAAAGCACCATTTGTGCATATGTGCAGACTACCAGCTCATGAAGAGATATATTTTGTTTTTCATAAACAACATTCATGGATGTTTATTATGATGGATATAATATTTATATATTATATTTATTACATAATTATTATTATTTAAAAATAATATCCCATTTCCTACCCTTACACCTATTAGAAAATGATAATGTTGCCCGTGCATACATGTAGACTACCACCTCCACAAAGCGATGTGTTTAATTTTTCATGTAATACATTAAATAATGATTATAAATATTTATATAAAGAATATATATGATATTTATATGATGATTAAAATTATGGATATTATGTAACCATGGGAAATATACAAATTCCATAACTATCAAACCAAAAGATACATGATAAATGAAACAATTAACACTTGGAAGCGATGATTATAACATGGAATTATTAATAAAAGTTTGTGGAAATATTATAAGTGGATTATATATGATATTATAATTTTTCATATTTTTTATGTTATATAATTATAATATGTCTAAATTTATTATACTGAAGGTTAACATTACTTACGAAGAAAGTTGGACCTGTGGTAAGAGTTTATTTCACAATCTCATCCTTATTTTGGATTGTTTTTGTTAAAGTTTAAATTGTGGGAATTATATTATATTTACATCTTAAAGATCATATATTTTATTATGTTATTATTATTTCTAGGTGTTTTATGTAATTGTTCTATTTTTACCTTCTTTTCTACTCAAAATAGAAGATGAATGTTTTTTAAGGATTAACGACTTTTTTTCTATTTAGTTGGGAATATTTTTCTTCAATGTCAACATTTTATTTAAAATGTTTTAAATAATGTTATTAATATTATACAATGATTTATTAAATTAATTTTTACAAATTTTTTAGTGTCTATAAAAATGTTTAAAAAGAAAATTCTTATCATTTTCTGGACGATGTACTTTTTACTAAAGGTGTGAACAAAATATTTGTTTTAACATTTATCATATAAATGAATTTTCATGCCACAAAAACTGTTATATTAGTTAATGATTCCAAATTAAATTTATTTTTTCATGTGGATGGTTATAAATGAATTTATAATCTCCCTAGATATAACATATTAGAAAACCTCAAAGTCAGTCTCATCAAAGCAGTGTCACCTATATTAGTGATCTTCATAAAATGTGTTTTTTTGTAAATTGAAAATAAATAAAAATAGACATTAAGATAATGATGGAAATAAAAAATGGAATTTAATGAGGTGAGAAAATAGAATAAAACACAAAAAAATAACAATATGAAGTATGAATAGGGCTATGTATGAGTTTTCCCCTGTTAACTACCTATCATAGATATAAAAATAAGTAAAACCATTGATACTCAACCTCACTCAATGAAGAAATGATGGATCTCCTAAAAAATGAAAACTCAACCATAATATTCTTCTATAAAAAAGAGATCATCCATAATACAAAAAGAATCACCCAAAAAATTCATTCAGAACATGAAATATCACAAGAGGAAATGGTTCTTCTAAGGTCATCAAATAACACAACCAAACTCACATAATCAGTTGAGAGAAATGAGAGAGGAATGGGGAAAATAAATGAGTCAAGTGAATAGAAAACCATTCATGTGAAATAGTTTAGTCTCACAATATCCCAAATCACTATCATAATCTTATAATGGTGGAGAATTTTTGACGATCTTCATAAAGCTCAGATATGTAAGAAGAATCATGTTTCACATCCTTGATAGAGCCTCATGAATTGTCTCTTCATTTATAGAGGTTCAAGTTCAAAATTCCCATAAGGGGAATAATGTCACTACACTTGTATTTAAAAATGAGAATCTTAATTATAAAATGAGAACCGAGTAAGAATGTGACTAGATATATGTCCTACGAATCATGAATATGAAACAAAAAGGTATATCCCCATACTTATTCAAAAAATGAAATCGGAAAAGTGGTTTCATCCTAACAAACAAGTAATGAACATCCACATCACACATTCTCAACTGATCTTCACCAGCTTTGAGTGAAATCCATTGTGACTATAGCTCAACTCCCATAATGAAATATAATCATTCCATATGGAAATTACCTTTGAAAAATAAAAAAAATTATCACAATTTATAAATACTTTCCCACATCCTCTAGAGGACTCTGGAATCTTAGAGAAACTCTTCGTATCTTTAGATGTTCTGGATTTAATTCATCATTTTTATTAAATAATTTTATTCACAACACCAATTTTTATTATTTTAATGGGACTTGATGCCAGTTTAGTACTATTTTTGTACTTGGGCTTAGGCTTCACTAATTTTCTTCAGCACACATTTTCTTGGCTATCTGGTCCTAAGTGTAGGCTTAAATTTTAGTGGAACTAAATGTTCTTACTAGAAATGGCCTTGGATCAGGTTTTCTAGATGAAAATATTGTGGAAATGAATTTAAAAATGAAACATGGGGAATGAGGGATTAACTGGATGGATGGGTTATAAAGCGAATGTCATAATTAGTTAACTCCCTTGGTGAGAATGCACAGATATTTGTGGAGGAATTCCAGGAAGGAAAGTATAGGGTGAGATGCTGTAGGGAGGTGCGTCACTGATCTTTAAAGTGGATCTAAGTTGGGTTATCTTGAGTATGGTCCTATTATAGGTGAAAATAAGACTTTATACTAAATGTGTGCATCACTAGATCATGTTGGAAGTTTTATCTCTCCTTCATATTTCATTAAGGTATAACATAAAATAGATATATAGAATCCACCTTGTAACATGTATCTAATTAATTGGGAAGAAAGGAGGCACAATTATTCTTAAATCCTATATTGGGAACACACTAGGAAGTATTAATCATATGTTATTAACTCATTCTTAGGCTTCTGTTCACCAATAATCATCAATATCAGATGAACCTTCATCAACTGGTTATTTAATGATTGTTTTTGGGATTCAAACTCTCTATAAAGGTGTTTTTTACCCAGTTCACATCCATTAAATAGTAGTGTTCTTAAAAAACATGATAAAGGATCAAAATGATTTATTATTAAACAAGATCGAACCCCTACATATTAGCTTTGGTCTCCTAGAAATATGGCTCAATTTCCATTGAATAATTTCTTCTTTCTACAAATTAATTTTTTTGTCACTCTCATTTTTCCTTACAATTAACCGATTGAGATCACTTAAGTTCATCCAAGGAAGTTCTGTAAGTTTCCAATTATGCTTGATTTTAAGTTTTAAGATTTATAGTATTGAAAATAATTACTACCATGTTAGGAAGATTTAAATGTTCATGTTCATCCAAATGTATCCTCTTATTTTCATTGAAAATTTTTCTTATTTTCACCATTGAATTCCTTAAAAATTATCAAAAAGAGTATCATTATAATTCCTAAAAAATATATCAATAAAAAAAGTAACCATGTTTTGAGTAAGAGGGGATTTATTTACTATGTTCAAATTAGTATCTCATCTAAGAATGATTCTATCATAATTAATCATTTGTAAGTTGGGTGAATTTTAATAATGACTTTACTTAATGATGAACTTCCTAGTTATTGGTTATAATAAGACATCAAAAAATTAAACAAAAAAATAAAAGTGAAACCAGGAAACAAATAAAACATAAGATAATATTGGGATAACCCCCTAAGTGGTGATATATTTAGACTATCCACAATTGGAAAGTCATTGGGTCAACCCCAATTTTATAGAGGTTTTGTATTATTCCATAAGAACAAAAATATTCTATTCTTCCTTAATTTAGTTTTTTGTATCCTATGGAGTAGCAGATAGGTAAACATGATATAGTGGCACTACCCTTTTTCTTTATTTTGGAAAATGGTGTTCACAGGTTGGGAGATTTAATATCTTGGATGTGAATTTCCTTATGGTTCAATACAATAAAAAAAATTCTTCTTTGACTACAAAAATGTTTCCAAATCCTCTTTGACACCCATGAATTGTTCCAACACCTCCAATTCTTCAACTGCAACTCCCAACTATGATATTTCAACCAAAATAGAGAATTAAAAACATTCCTAATTAGGTGAAGGTTCAGTTCCTTCAAGGATATCCATGAGACCAAAATGATTAGATTGATATTAAATATCTACATAGGGAGAATAAATATAAAAATGAGATTAAGTAATATCAAGATGAAATGAAATAAAAAACTTTTTCCATTAAGTACTGATCTCCCCAAATCTATTCATATAGCTTTTCTTTAAAAGGAATTAGGGCCCTCAGAGTATATCCTAGCGCAGTGTAAGAATGTAAGTATCCTTTTAACATTTATCAAATTAAACCACTTCACTTGTGGTGTCTTATAAAGGATAATAGAGGGGTTATTGAGATGGGTTAATCCATTCAAGCATTGAAAATCATTAGAAAATCATTATGGAAAAAATCATTCTAGTAAAAAGTATATATCAATTGATCTTCCAACACATATCTATCTTGTTAAATTTCAATAGGTCCCTCCTCTTTTACTCCCTTAAAATTATTCTTAACTAGTTAAATTTGTAGTTTTAGTTTTTCATTATTGGGAACTTCATATTCTAATGTGGGTAGATCTAGATATTTATCACTCTCAATTTTGTTTCATCCCAAAAAATTACTAAGGACATTACATACACTTATTGTCCTCTTAGGATAAGTTGGAAGATTAATGTAAATATACAACTTGCTCAATATCCTCAAGGTTTCTCATAGTAGGTGATTAAACCGTTTTCCTTGATGTCATGTTCACTACTTCTTTCAATTCTTGGGTATGTTCCTGCACTTGGTATGTTTCTAATAGTGAAAAATATTTAGGAATATATGATTCCATTATAATTGAAATTAGTATAAATAATAATCAATGAAAATTGAAAATATCATTAGAAAATGTGATTATTCCCCATAAATGGTTCTGATTTGATTATTATTTTATTTTTATGAGGATGGTCACAAATACATTTATAATTTCCCTATATATAACATAGTGGCTACCCTTGGGGTTGGTCTCAAGGAAGCAGTGTCTCTTATCCTAGTGGTCTTCCTAAAATAATTTTTTGTTTTTTTTAAATTGAAAATTAATAAAAACATACATGAAAACAATAATAGAAATCACATATTCTAGTGAATGATATGATAAAAAGAGAAGACAAAAAAATAAATAATAAAAGATTAGAAAGAAAAAGGCTATATCTGAGTTGTTTTACTCTTAACTAACAATCATAGACCAAATAAGAAATAAAAAAAATTTATCCTCAACCTCACTCAATGTGTTACTGGTGACTCAAATCATACACCTCTCTCTCCTAAAATGTTAACAGTCAATGAAATTAGTTCTTATATACAAGATTTATCCTCCAGAATTCAAAAATAACCATACAACATATTCACTCTACACCAGTACAAAAAAAATTTTTTACATTGGTTTTTTTAGGTTTTTAACATTGATTTTAGGGGAGACATTATTGTATGTGATGTAAAAAATCATATTTTTAACATCGGTTTACATAACCCAGGTTAAAATTATTATTTCAAAGGTTTTTTTATATTGGTTATGTTATAACCAATGTGAAAAGTGACATACCACGTCTGTTTTTTTATAACTGATGTTGAATATTACCTTTTTACATTGATTATAAAATAACCAATGTAAAAACTCAATTTTTCAGTTTTTTATATCAGTTATTTCATAACCAACATAAAATATATATTTTTTACATCGGTTATAAAATAATCTACGTAATTTTTTTTAAGTTTTTCAAGGTGATTACTCCATTAGGTAAAAATACATGATTGTTAAAATAAAAAAATATCATAGAAACATAATAGAATATAGATATAGAAACTTAAATATTTGATATAATTTTCAATCTTTTCATACTCTTCGTCGATAAAATTTTCTTTGAATGAAATAACCATAGAGGAAAATGAAGCTGTTGCGGATTTGATGGAATTTTAAACTCTTAATGAAAATTTTTTCCTTTAAACATCCTATAAAGTGGTATGCTTCATGATAAGAAAAATGGAATAATTAAATGGGGGTATCAATTGATAAAACCAACCAAAAATACATTAAATCATAGAAAAATAAATATAAATACCATTATGAGTTCACTGAAGGAAGAATCGGTGGAATGGTGATAAATATTTGAAGAGTTGAATTAGTGAGATGTTAATGATGGTGAAAAGATTTTATCATGAAAAGAGTACATGTATAGCATGAAATCAAATAAATTCACTTAAAAATAGAACCATCGTATAATAAATAGTACATGAAAATTGAAAATTTAAATGGCACGTTTTCAAAAAATTAAATTTCACTTTGGCACAATATAAAATTTCATCTTTCATGTTAGTTATTTTAAAACTATTGTGAGAAACTACATTTTCAATGATTTTCACATCGATTTTAAAATAATTGACATCAAAAACATAGTTTATCACGTTGAATTTTTTAAACTCATGTGGAAATTCATTTTTCATATTGTTTTTATAAAAACCGAAGTGATAAATGAGTTTTTCTTGTTTTTAACATCAGTTTTTAAATAACCAACATTAAAAGTCTGACGAAAAAGCTATTTTTTGTACTAGTGCTAGTTATAAAATCTTACAAGAGGAAATGGTTCTACAAATGTCATCAAATCACACAACCAAACACATATACTCAGTCAATACAAATGTGAGAGGAAGTAGGAAAATAAATGAGTTAAGAGAGTAGGAAACCATTCTGATGCAAGTGTGTGATTTCACAACACCCTAAATCAATATCATGGTCTAATATTGGTGAAGTAGAGGTGATGATCATTATAAACCTAAAATATCAAGTAATAATTGAGTTTTAATTCTTGTATCAAGCCTCACAAATTATCTTTCCATTTATAGAGGTTAGATATCACAACACACTATAGGAGAAGAACAACACAAAAATTTTATTTACAAATGAGAATTAGAATTATAAAATGGGAAGCATGGAAGAAGGATATTATAGTTAGGTCCCATGAATTGAAAAAGAGAAGTATTGAAGTCCATACCCCTAATTATTCTAAAAAAATAGAAAAATCAGTGACATACTAAAAAACAAGAAGCAATAATCCACATGGAACATTCCCAGTTGATGTTCACTAGATTTGAGTGAAATCCTTAGTTACTATGGATTTTATCCCATAAGAAAATTCTACTAACTCACATGGGTATGACCTCAAGAAAAATATATATCTTATGAAAATTTCCAAAGCCTTTCCATCATCCTCTAAAGTAATCTAAAATCTTATAAAAACTCTTTGTATATTCATTTGTTTTAGATTGCCTTCATCTTATTAATTTAAATAATTTCAATAACCAAACATGTTTTAATTATTTTTATAGTTCTTGATGTCAGTTTGGACTGATTATTATAATTAGGAATTTATGTAACTAATTTTATTTGACACAATTTTTTTTGTGGCTTGGTCCTGGGTGCATGATTAAATTCTAGTGGCCTACATGGGCTTACTAGAAATGGAATTGGATTGATTTTTCGTAATGACTTTTTTTGGAAAGGAATGTAGTTATAAAGTGAGGGGAATGAGGGATTGGATGGATGGATGGATCAAAAACACAGTGTAATTATTGTTTAACTCCCTTGGTGAGTATTCTCATATTTTTATTGAGGAAGTCCGGGCAGTCAAGTATGAGATGATATAGTGTAGTGGGGTGAATCATTGATCTTTAAGGTGATAATTGGATGAGTGAGATCAATTCTGGTCACACTTCAGGTTAAAGAAAGTATGGATAAATAATTTATGCATCACAGTATCATTTCATCAAGTTTCTCTTTACTTCAAATTTCATTGAGGTATAATGTTGAATATATGGAGTGAATCCACCTTGGGATACAAAAACAATTCAATGAGAAGAAATGAGGTCAAATATATTTTCAACACTATATAGGGAACACACTCAAAAGTAGTGAAAGAATGTTCATAAATAAATCTTTGGATTTAGTTATTCAGTGATTTTCAATATCAAATAAACCTTCATCAACCCGTTCTTCAATGTTTGAGCTCGGGATTCATCCCCTCTAAAAAGTTTTTTTCTTGGTTTTCATCCTTTTTGGAATAGTGTTCTTAAATACCATTAACTGGGATCAAACCAATTTATTATTGAATAGCATCAAACCCCATGTATCATAGCCTCAGCTTCCTTGAAATATAGCTCATGTCCCATTCAATCATTTATTCTTTCTACAAATTAATTTTTTGTCACTCTTATATGACCTTCCCATTTTATGATCGAGATTCACTCAGTTCATACAAGGTATATATTTATGTTTCTAGTAGTTTTTGAGTTTTAGTTTTAGTTTTCTAGGTTTAGTATTAGCATTGATCAAATTTACAAGACTAAATCCATTGTTTTGTACCTTTAATCAAACTCTGCCAGCAATTATCTCTAAATTATCAATCATTCAAGCATACAATCAATTGAAAAACTATGTACAGTCGGTTGGAAAATCATGGAATCCAAAAAATAAGTCGAGATATCGAGCGTGATCACTTAGCTTTTAGTATTATGATCACTTATAATTTTTCTTTGTGGTAAACTAGAATTTAGGTATTTGGTATGTTGGAATTTGTCCTTATGGTCACTTCGTTCCTTTTCCAATTTACATGACGTGGTTAGTTGATATTTTTGTCTTGGTTGGTTTATTCCTTTACAATTTTTCTATGCATGGTTAATTTTGGGAATGTTGTCACTTTTCTTATTCTTAGTATACTTACCATTCATTTTTCTATTGGTTGATTATGGTTACTTGAAAATTTATCATGTGGAAACTTCATTCCCTTCACACGGTAGGTTTCCTTTTCATAAGTTTTTCCACAATTCCTAAAAAGAAATAATTCAGAATTTAGTGAGAATTATACATTTGAAAAAACAACAACAAAATTATATATTTAAATTTTCAATTTAAAAAATGATTCTAATAAAAAAATTTAACAATATAATTATTTAATTTGGAAGAATTAATATCCATACCCAGAAATTGAAATCACTTTCAAAAGATTATTGAAAATCAATTTTACTAAAAACAATGAAAATAATTGTTCTTAAAAATAAATTAAATTATAATCAAAGATAATTTTAAAATTAAAGCACCAAAACATCAATTTATATTAATTTTTTAATGGAAAAAACCTTTTACTCAATTTACCTAGTATTCAAGAATTTTTCACTAAAAACACCTTTTTCACTTAAAAAACACACTGAATTCATAAAAATGATGTGAAAAAATACATTAAAACAATGAAACATCACTTAAATTATAAGTTTACATGGTTATATTCAAAGAAAATTATTTTCCTAACATTATATAAATTTTGAAATTTTAAGAAAACTTATTTCAAAATCAAAAGGCTATTTAACTCAAGAAATCTTCAAGTGATATTTTTAAAGTATTTTCATCTATGTAAACATCCTTTTATGAATCTTATAATTTATTATAGATATATTATCTTGGAACCATACATAATATTACTGTGGATGGATTATGATCATCTTATTCTATTTATTTACTAGGGAAAATATTTATATTTAATATGATAGTTTTTCAGTACAAATGTTTATATTGATTAGGTATTGAATTTTTATTTATTTATTTTAGATGATGAATGAATGGAAATTAGTATGTGATGGGTGGGTCCTATTATATCCCCTTGATGAATCGGTAAGTATCATGAGATAAAATAGTTTTGGAATTTAGAGTAAACATTTCCTATTTATATAAGATGTCTTTGAACAAGGCCATTACAATAAGATGATGATGTCTAAAATTATTCATTTTATCATTATGAAACTCTCTATTGTTATCCATGTGATTATTTATGTTGTTATTCCATCCATGGATATATTACCCTTTTATGATATAATTTATATGGAATATTAGAATATGGATTATCTCTTCCAAATTTTCCATGATTTATTTATTATATATTAGCTTTTTTTATTCTTTCCCTTAATGAGTATCTAATTTCAACCTTTATTATGTTTTCCTTTCCCAAAGATACCTAGAATGGATCTATGAATGATTCCATGGGTTTTATAGAAGAAATAATAAGTTCCTCACTGTATTTTTTCAATTTTAATTTCATGTTTTCAGATGTAATATGAGAATCATATTTGTATCTAGTATCCCAAGACTACTAAACTATTCGATCCTTTGGGTTGTGATCCCTTATATTTTGTGATAATGTAGTAAAATAACCACCAAATTTTGGTTTCTAGAGTTAGAGTGTTATAATTAGCATCAATGGAAGTTTAGTATAAACCTTAAGAACTAGATTTAGGAAATCCTAGATTAGAGGACATAACCACATGACACACTTTGAGGATCAGTCTAAGTATGGGATAATATCAAAATGTTTTGGTAAAGTAGAGATTGTGTGGTATTTATAGTAAATACATCCCTATCTAGATACTATTATGTGGATGAATCTATGGAATAGATTCACTTAGGGGTAACAACTCTGAAAGAGGTGGATTGAGAGTTAACTTGATCATCACTAATGCATGATGAGTGGGCCTATGAAAACACACCTGAATAGAAATTCATGAGGGATTTTATTTTATTGATTTACAAAATCCTTAAAAATCATTATGAAATATTTTAAAATATTTTTTTATTTAAATATATTCCCAAATATATAAAGCTTATGATTATGAGATTAGATACCCATAAATTTTCAATTAATGTTAAGGGTTAGACCATATTTAGAATCATATACTATGATTTAAAATTTGTAATGTTATGAGATAATTATGTATAAGACATTATTTAGAAATAGAACATAGATAAGGAATGAAAATCATATTAATTCATATAATATATCTATGAATTTCCATCTAGGTCAAGATAATGAAGTTGAATATGGATCTGTAGATGGAGATGAACAAATTATAACTATATTGGGGCATCTGACTTAGAGTATGACTAGTAAAATTTTTCGTATAGAGAATCTTGATAAACACTAACATGGTGCAACAATGTTGGACTACTTCATGTATCAGTAACCTGAAACATTGAATGGGAATATGAATCTATTAGTAGCTAATAAATAGATCAAGTACCTATAGAACTATATTTATCTCTTTGGTAAGTAGTGAAATATAGAAAGTTATCATTGAAGTTTAACATTTTAAGGGAGATTATAATCAATGGTGTTCATTGATCTAGCACATTAAAGAGTCATAGAAAATAATTTTTATGGCATGGAAGACTTTCAATGAGATATTATTCAAAAAATACTCTCATCATGAGTAATGAAATGATATGGAGAGTCCATTCCTCAATCCAAGGAAAAATAAAGGAGAAAATATTGATGAATATGAAGATAACTTTATAAGGTTATAAACTCACACTGTGAATTATGTACATAGTCCAAGGATTAAGATTGATCAGTTTTTTGGTGGGATTAATCTTATCCTTAGGATGGAATTAGTAACTTTTAAATTTTTAGTATATGAGTATATAGTATCAAATTACATCAAGAATGATAAATAAATATCTAAGTCTTATGTTTTCCAAGGAAAACAAGAAAATAAGCAGGTGGATAAGCATTTTGAAAAAGAAAAAAAAATTAAAAAGGGAATAAGGGAAGAGTGGTATTTCCAACTTGTAATAATTGTGTAAATAAATACCATAGAACATAATTATTGGTAATGGGAGTTTTCTTTAATTTTGGATAGAAATTCCACTAGACTCATTATTCTAAGGGAAAGAAAGAATTTTATAGTGTTCAATGATTCAATTATAATAAGACAACACACTATGTGATTGAATTCATTTTGTATCAAGGTAATTTTACTTATAAAATGTGAAGTAAGAAAAGATAATATTATGAGATCACTACAATGGAGGTTGAATATCCTAAAGATATAGTGATAGGTACACTTATTATAGCCTCAAATTTTCTTAATAGTTTATTTAATTCTAGATCTTCACACTCTTTTATATTTTCCATGTTTTCTAAGAAAATTATATATTTTCCTATAACCTTAAGAAGGTAATATTCAATCAAGACTCATAGTGTAAATCTTACTCCTCCAAGGATATATTAGTTAGTTACCATTATAACACATAGACTTATCCTATTTGAAAACTTGATCATTATATCAATGGTTGGATTTGAAATAATACTTAGTATGGATTGGATTTAAAATTAATTTTCAAAAATTTATCAATGAGATATGTATATTATAATTTGTGATGTAGATATGGAATCACTTATCTTTAGAGGAGAGACTACACCATCTAAATCATGTTTAAATCCACCTCTAGTAGCTCTCCTTAATGAAATTATTAGAGAGGAGGAGCAGAGAAAACCTATTATCTTTGAATGTATCTTTAGAATAGAGGACAAACCTATTGTGCAGGAATACATTGATGTGTTTCCTGAAGAACTACATCGATACCAACTTGAGTGAAAAGTTGAGTTTTTCATTGATATTATCCCTGATTAAAAACCTGTATCTAATAATCCATATAATATGGCAAGAATTGGGATACTGATGTTAAATAAACATCTGTAGGAGTTGTGTGATAATAGACTCATACACCCAAGTATTTTACCTTGGTAAGATCATATTTTGCACACTCGGACTTTTTAAATGACATTATTTTGTTATTTTAGATAAATTTGAAATTTTCTATTGAGTTAAGGGCTAATCCCGATTGAAGTTTTTGCGTTTTTGCTGATAAAGGAATATTTTTTCCTTGGAATCATCCAATGCATGGGTAGGGCACAGTCGAAGTCGCGCGACATCACCCTGGTCTCTGTGTGGCCTGCCTGATGTTCAAGTCAAATAAATAAAAATGAAATGAATAATAAAATAAGGAAAAAGTAAAATAAGAGAAAAAAATGAAATTTAATAAATTATTTTATTATTATTAATAATGATAATAATAATAATAATTATTGTTAATGTTTTAATTAATTTATTACTATGAAAATCATTAATATCATTATAATTGATAATGTTTCAATTTGAGATTATTATCACCATTATTATTATCTTGGTTAATATTTTAATTAAGATTATTATTATTATTACCATTACTATTATTATTAAATTATTAATTCTGTAATTATTATTATCATTTAAGATTATTATAATTAGATTATTATTATTATTATGATTATTATTATTATTATAAATTTATTAACATTATATCTATTTTTTTTAATAATAATTATTTTTAAGTTGGTTTTTTTTTTGGATTTTATGTCATGACCTGTCCCCCCGAGCCCATGCTGTGACTACCCTAAGCCCACCTTCCATAGGCTAGGGGCTGACGACTAGCATTGAGTAGACATATCCCAAAATGGGAAGTCATTGCCTTTAAACCTGTACACATATACAAAGATCTAACTACAAAAAGTAAACACAAAGTAAACCACAACTATCATTGAGAAAACTACTGTGAGTAAAGTACAAACTGAAAGTAAAAAGGTGATAGAAAAAATCCCAAAACTACAAAGGAAACTACAAATGCCATAGTCTGTCCACTTGAGACCCTACCTGGAGGGTAGGTGATGGGTATCTTCCTGTAGCCGTAGAAGTATATGTCCCATCTCACTAAGAACCACATGGTCCCAGAACACCAACGTCTCCGTCGAGGAGTCGATCACCTGCACGAGACACGACAAGTGTAGGAAAATCCTGTATAGGGGTGAGTAACACAATACTCAGTAGGGACCCCAAACCAAAAAAGTAAACCACAAAGAAATACACAAGAAGACTACCAAAGAGGTACATGAAGTGTAACCTCTAAGAATTATAGTCAAGAGAGTTACTAGAGATAGCTCACATAGGTATAACCTAAAGTATAGAAAGTAATATTATCATTCATAAAGTTAAATCATCTTGTACTACTGAGGGACTCATCCCTGATGAGTCACTGAGGTTCACGCAACTACTGGACCTCTATGGTCTACTCGGCTACTAGACCACTGAGGTCCACTGAGCTAGTGGACCACTGAGGTCCGCTCACCTACTATACCACTGTGGTCTAATCATCTACTGGACCATGGAGGTCCGCTCTGATACTGGACCGATGAGGTCCACTCGACTACTGGTTCATTGTGGTCTGCTCCGCTACTCGACCACTAAGGTCCACTGAGCTACTAGACCCCTGAGGTCTGCTTAGTTTCTGGACCACTAAGGTATACTCTACTACTGGGCCACCAAGGTCTCGCTCATCATATCCTTCGTGTAACAGCCATCCATAGGATTCCCACTCTCCAGTGCACTTGATTCTGGAAGAGTCTAATCCTAAAGCCATCATTTTTATCTCAACTACCATGAAAACTAACTTAGAGTATACCCAAAATAACGTCCCATTATAAGGGTACCAAATACATAGAAAACATGTTAATCAGATGTCCGATTTAAAAGATATTGCTGATTTTGTAAATAGGGGTTAGTTGCATCTGGGCCTTGTCCGACTTGGTCGACCGACCCAACCAACCCGGACCGGGTGTCCTGCATGACCTGAACTAGTTCGGTCGACCTGACCCGACCTAGTTGGGTCTGGTCCAACCCAGTCTGGCCTAGTTCAGTGGCCATTCCCATTAGGCCTTGATTGACTCAGTTCAGTTTGTCTGTGGGTCCATCCCGCTAGGTCTCCCAACGACCTAGTTTTAATTCTTTGTCCTGGCCCAACCTTTTCAAGCTGGTTTCCTTCCATCCGGGATATATAATGGATGAGTTTCTTTATCCAGTCTGCACAGCACCCCAGTTCACTCCATCGGCCCATCCTGCATCAGTTGTCTTGACCCATCCCCCAGGTCCTATGCCTTAACTACCCCAAGCCCATCTTCTATTGGCCGAAGTCTTGTGACTAGATCCAAATAGGCATATCCCAAAAAGGGAAGGAATTTTGCCTCTAAACCTATACACACACATATAGCTCAAACTGTGGAAAGTAAACATGAAGTAAACCACAAATATCACTAAAAAAAGTACAGAGAGTACATTACAAACTAAAACTACAAAGGGGATAGAATACATGCACAAAATCACAATAGAAAGTACAAATACCATGGTCCATCTGCTCGAGACCCAACCTGAGGGGTAGGTGAAAGGTAGCTAAATATAGCCATAGAAGTATGCTTGTCCTCCCCATTTCACTGAGAAATGCCTGGTATCAGACCACCAAGGTCTTCGTTGAAGCATCTACCTGTCCTGTCTCACTGAGCACCACCTGGTTCCGAACCATCGAGGTCTCCGTCGAAACGTCTGTTCTTCCTGTGTCATCGAGAACCACCTGGTCCCAAACCACCAAGGTCTCTGTTGAAGTGTAAATTACCTACATAGGATACGACATGTGTGGGAGAAGCCCGTTAAGGGTTTAGTGACACAAAACTCAGTAGGGACCCAAACCACTAATAAAATACCACAATGAAATCCAAAAAAAAAAAACAAGGAGCATGATCACAAACTAAGACAACTCACATAGGTATAATATAGAGTATAGAAAGAAAGACCATCATTCACAACACTGAAAACCTTGTAATCCTAGGGTACTCATCCCTAATAATTACCATGGTTATGTTGGGTCACACAGATCTTCTCCCCACTGTGGGCCTGCCGGGTCACACATATCCGCTTCCTACCTACGACATTATATTGAGGTACTTAACTCTGATGAGTACCGTGGATCTGTTGGGTCACACAGAGGCTATCTCCACCATGGGCTTATCAGGTCACACATATCCACTTCCCACTATACCATTGTAGCTGATCCACACTAGTTATCTTGTAGATGATCCACACAGGTTCTCTTTTCAGTAGTCTTTGGGTCCCAGTAAGGCACAAGATTCCTGCATGTAGTGCACTTGATTCTGGGAGAGAATGATCCTCAATCCATTCGTTTCATTTTAACTTACATCAAATCCTACTTAGAGTATTCAAAAATAACAACATCTTCACGAGGGTTCAAACTCCTCAAACAGCACGTCAATTGGACTTCCAGTTTGAAAGTTATTAGTGTTTCAGTAATCAGGGGATGGTCATGTCTGGGCCCGGTCCAACCTGGTTAGACCAACCCAACCAACTCATCCCGGGGGCCCCGTATACCCTGCCCCAATTTGACTGATCTGACCCAACTGAGTTCGGGTCTGGTATGGCCCGATCTAGCTTGGCTGCTGGTCCAGGCCCATTGGGAATTGCTGGACCCAACATGGTTCGGCCGGGGGTCCAACCCACCGGGTTGCTCAATGACCCAATTCTATCTGTCTTGGCCCACAATAGGCGGGCCAGTTGTTTCCATCCCAGGCCGCCCAGTGGCCCGATGTTTTTTTTGGCCGATTCCGTAATAGAGGGATAGCTTAATCTAGCCTGGGCTACCTCGCAGACCGGTTTGAACCCTAGTTTGGCCCACCCAGTGGGCCTGCCCTCTCTAGTCTGGACACCATGTGGCATCTGGTTCTTATACACCACGGTAGGCTATTCCGGCCACACTTGTGGAACCAGATGCGGTCATCGTGGCCCGTGCAACACAGGATTCTCCCACCTATGCGGCCAGGTGGCCGCATCCCTATCCGCCAGTCATCGGACCATTGTAGGAGGCTCCTACCGTAATGTCGTGGCCTGAGCCCACTGCGACCCCTCCCTCAACATGCCGCCGAGGGTCACCACTGGCTGTCACTAACAACACCTTCTGCGGACCTTTGGGTTCCCTCTATTGGTCCGTTATTCGAGTTTTCTACCCATCCATCCTTTTTGGGGTTCTATATTTCCTGCTACGTCCTTGAAAAATCCTTACCATCAACATGGAGGTTCATCCATGAAGAACGCACAAGAACACACAAAGGTGGAGGGGATCGAGCCTTGTTTGTGTCAGCCTACACCCTTCACATTAGATTTTAAAACAAGGGGGAGGTTCAAGATTACAACAATAAAGTAAACCCTATGAAAACCCCAAGTATAAGAACCCTCCCACAAGAACAAGTGATCTGCAAATCAAACTGTTCATGGGTTGATCCACATTTGATGTTTTAGAGTGGAGAATGGGGAAACTCAAAATGAAAATAACCCCTACCTAGATAGGGTTCATAATTGGTGTCGATCTGTTCGAATCCATTGGTGTTCATCGACCTCCAGTCCCAAATCCTTTATTCAAGGTGTCATCACTGCCTTTTGATTCACCGACGTTCTTCATTAGAGAGAGAATACTTCTCCATAGATTCATTAGAGAAATTCTCAAGACTCAAACTTCTTTCTACAACCCATTATCTAATTAAAAGAGAAACACATCACAACATTTATGTTACGCAGTGTCGTCCTGTCGTTATAATGTTTCATTTATGAAATAGTGTCTCTGTTACACTTCAGTTAAAGAACCTCATTAATGGGGATTATCGTCGCCTCATCGCTGCACCACCGTGCTGCTCATCCTGGTCAATGGTGAGGAAAAGAAAATAAAATAACTTTTTAATTTATATTATTTATCATCCGAAAGGTTCGAAAATTATATTTTTTTTGACCCACATCGGTCAAAGTTAGGTCATTTCTAGGAGAATCTTGATGTTCTAAGTTCAACGGTGCCCTCAGATTTTTTTTATCTAAGCACTAGTTTAAAATTTAGAAAAACTCGCTCACACGTTTATTTATATGAACTAAAAAATGTTCAAAAACTATATTTCACCCGCACCAGTCAAGGTTAAGCTCTTCCTAAAAGAAAAATTCCCTCATGAGCTCAATGGTACTCTCAGATTTCAAATATGATTTATCATTTAGGAGTTATAAGTATTTTAAAATAAAATAACTTTATTCAATTATTTTATTTACGACCTAAATATAATTTCCACTGTTGACCCACACCAACCAATGTTAGGATCTACCTAAGGAAAGTATACTCTCATGAGCTCAAAAGTGGTCTTATATTTTTAATTTGTGTCACCGTTCGTGAGTTATAAGGATTAAAAAATTAAAATAATTTTATTTACGATTATGCCATTTTCGGGTTTTCTTACTGAAGGCCCACGCCCACTAAAATTAAGTCGCATCTAGGGTAAACCTGACATTATCAACACAATGGTGCCCTCAGATTTCTAATCCAAGAACCCATTTAATAGTTATTCTACCTTTTTCAGGAAAACTGCTCACGAATGCCATTTAAAACTCAACATTTTTCAATGGATCATTCCAATCACTTTGGGCCTTCAAATCACATTCCATCTTAGCTATGGGTATCAAAATAATCCAATTTAATTTTAAAAAAACATGGAATTATAGGGTATTACATTACTCCAACCTTTAAGGATTTACATCATCGTAAACCAAAACAAGGGCTAATCAAACAAATGGGGGTACTATGCATGAATCTGAGCCTCCTGCTCCCACATGCTCTCTTATAGATTCCATTACTACCAACAAACACACACTAGATGAATTTACCATCTACGAAGGATCCTATCCAATCGATCCTCTATCTCCACCGGGTACTCTGCGAATATTTCCCGGTCGTCAATCTCCATCTCACTATGGTCGATGATGTGAGAAGGTTTTTGCACGTATCTCTTCAGTCGTGATATGTGGAAGATGTTGTGCACCCTCTCTAACTATGGTGGTAGAGACAAGCGGTACGCCACCTCTCCCACTCTACGCAGTACTAGGAAAGGTCCGATGAACCTAAGAGATAACATGCCGCCCCTGCCAAATCTCTCTACCCCTTGTTGAGGAGAGGCCAAAATGAATATGTGGTCCCCCTCTATGAACTCAAAGGGTCTCTGTCACCTACTAGTATATGATTTTTTTCATCTCTATGCAGTCTTCATCTGATCTCGGATGACCTACACCTTCTCAGTAGTAGCCTTCACCATCTCTGGACCAATGGGTAATGAATCCCCTAGGTCTGTCTATCATAACAGTGACATGAATGACCATCTATATAGTGCCTCAAATGGTGCCATACTGATGGTGGAGTAGTAGCTATTATTTTAAAAAAACTCCACCAGTGGTAGGTGGTCCTACCAACTGCAACCAAAATCAAGGACACAAGCACGAATCATGTCCTCCAAGGTCTGTATGGTTTGATTCATCTAACCATCAGTATTTGGGTGAAAGGATGTGCTGAATTGAAAATAAGTCCCAAAATCCTTCTGAAATCCCTTCCATTGCCAGGATGTAAAATTTACATCATGATCTGAGACTATCATAGATGGGAATCCTTGGATTAGAACTATATCCAACATGTAGAGGCGTCCCAAGCTCTCTACTCATCCCTGTTCTTGAATGGGTATGAAGTGGGCCGACTTAGTGAGTCGGCCTATGATAACCTAGACGGTATCATGCCCTCTAAATGTATGTGGTAATTCCATCACAAATTCTATCGATATTCCATCCCACTTACACTCTGGTACCTCGAGGGGTTGTGTAAAACATATTAGAACCTGGTGCTCAACCTTCACTTGGTGACAAGTGAGGCATCTTGAGACAAACTCTGCCACTGCCTTATTCATCCTCGGCCACCAAAACTGATGTCAGGGGTCCTAGTACATCTTTGTCACACATGGATGTACCACCAAATAGGATTTATGGAACTCCTTTAATAACTCCTCCTGCAATACCACTGGTACTATGGTGCATCCTCTAAAAAGGATGACGTGCTCCCCACATTTTGAATATCCAACAAAGACGTGCCCTGTGGATATCTGAGCATGAGTAGTATCATAGCTAGCATCATTAAGTTGTGCCTCTATGAATTGATGTAAGAGTGGAGGGGAAACTACCATCGATTTTAGATAAGCTCCCTCAACTATATCCACAAAGGATATCTGAAGTGAGACCAACTGCTTTGAGGCCTCATTCGGTAACTGTGAACTCAATATCTTTATGGGAGAATCTTCCACCACATTTCCCTTTCCAGGAGTATAGACAATCTTGAAGTCATAGTCCTGAAGGAAATCTATCATTTTATCTATCTCAACTACTAAAAATCCTACATGCACCTTTCCATCCACACAAAAGGCTACCCCTTTCAACTGATAGAGGTTCTCATCAACCCTTTGGTAGTGTGTAATCGTTCTCCACGACCACTTGGTTAAAGTTCTATAAATCCACACATAACCTCGAACACTATGTCTTACTAATCCCTTCCTCTATAGGTCCACACATACAACTTCAGTTTGTGAAGCTCTACGAAATCCATCCAATATACTGATGCTGATATCAGTTTTATTTCATGGTGTAGAATGATACAGAAGTCTGTCTCCCTACAAGGAGGTAATGTTGGAAAAATATTCTAAAGGGATGTCCCCATACCCCACTACTATTGATGGGAACAAAAAACTAAAAACATCTTTTATGACGAGGGTAAGACTGGACAAATCAATAGCGATCAGCTGCACCCTCCTATGCATGAGTTTATCATGTGCTACCTAGGTTTATTTTTTCACTAAACAAAGAAAACCCCATTCCAATGCAGTAGATATACCACATCATTTTGCCTAAAATAGTCAATATGAGCATAAATTGTGGATGACCAGTCCATACCCAAAATAACGCCGTAAGTCCTTGACGCTTCCACTAAGAGGTTCCAACTAAAATTTCTCTTCTTAAGGGTCATATCACACCATCAGAATAAGTGTGATTATCAAGTCTCCTCCAATAGGTATATACATACATAAGGGTCAATTCAAAAATTTAATAGGAAGCTATAGGTAATTAACAATATTCATGAAAATAAGGAATGATTGGCACGTATGTCTATTTATACAACAACTAAGAGTAGACAAAAACTGTACCTTGAATCATTCCTGGATCCCATGGGTCATATTCCTTGACCACATGCATCTATTCCCTTCACCTATCCCCTAGCTCCCTGAGCCTGGTGGGGACCACATTGGGGTGGTGGTTGTAACATTTCAGATTGTATACCACTTCCTACTGCTCTCCCAGCTCCTTTGCTACATCTACCGCCCTGCATATTCATCTGTTCCTGTCACTTCTTCTTCCCTAGTGGCCCATCCACCATTTCACTATTAGCACGATGGGCTAGAAAATCTCTTAAGAGATTTCCCCTGCCATCTTTTGAAAAACTTTCCTCTTACTAGGCTGACTGGACTCACCATATGAACCATGAGCTATAGATCCCCTGTCTTGGGACCTATTCTCGAATCTTCTCACATGTCCAAGTATCTGAGACTGACATCGGCTGCCTGATTTCTAACTGCTGAAATCCAATGTCTATATCTGCTCAACTAAAGGACTTCCAGCCAAAATTTTCTCTCTATCACCCTAGCATAAGTAGGATTGTATGAAGAAATAGAGATGGCTTGGATGTCTCTAAACACACCTCACTTGGAGGTCTGAGTCTTGAAGCACTTGTCATATAATATTAATCGAGTACTTGGAAAAGTTAGTACACCTCAATGAATAATAATCTACCATCATGTCATCCTACCGAAGCTATATAATCTCTTGGGTACACATATCCCTTAGATTTCATGGAAAGAGCCCCTTTTATAAGAAAGGTTATCAAGATTTGACCACAGAAGATTCACCTCATCGTAGGATTGGGTAATCTAAACCCTGCCATCACCCTAATGAGCCACGTAGAAGGCTCACTTCTAGGACTACTATCATATCTAATGGTGTCTTAACTAGGTAGAAAACTTTGTCACCAAATCAAAACAGTCTTTAGCTACCTTTGAGTTGAGAACACCTTAGAACCTGAGGGGTCCCTATTTCTGAAACCTGTATAAGGCACTAAGCCTACATGCGTCCTCTACCAGTAGCGCCGGTAGAAACTTTTGACCAATGGGAGGTGGTAAATTTGGGACACCACTCAAAGGTGAAATCTTGGGAAACAATCCCTATACTGAAGCCTCATCACTCTGTCGACCATCCTCGTGGTCACAAACAGGAATCCTAGTTGGATGTCTATGTAGATGCATCTTGAAAGAGACCATGATGAATCACGATTAATAGATTATACTTGGTGAGATCACTATGACTTAGAAAGATCCAGAAAACATTACAAGATGCATGAAACTAGTGTTTTCATGTATCGGGTCGGAAAAAAAATTTCAGGGTCTTGGTGTATGGATATGTCGGTCGTCGCACCAACACTAGGCTCCCTAGCCTAAATACCGAATTAGAAACACTTAACACTATTTACCCATAAAAATTTACAAACTTTGAGTTCTTTGGGTAAAACCAAAGGTCTTTGATACTACTTTGTCACGAATTTTCCCCCAAGGACCATGTTGTGACTACCCCAAGCCCAACTTCTATAGGCCAGGGGCTAGCAATTAGTACTAAATAGAAATATCCCAAAATGGAAGGAATTTTCATTTATACTTGTACACACACATATAGCTCAAAATGCATAAATTAAACATGAATTAAACCCCAGCTGTCACTGAGACTACTAAAAAGAGTAAAATACAAACTGAATCTACCAAGGGGCCATAATACAAGCCCAATACCACAAATAAAAGTAAAATTGCTATGATCCATCAGCTCAAGACCCCACCTGAAGGAGTATGTACAGGGTAGCTGCCTGTAACCATAGAAGTATTCCCGTGCATTTAGTCTCACTGAGAACTACCTATTTCTGGACCACCAAAGTCTCCGTTGAAGCATCCGTCCATCCTATATCACTAAGCACCACCTGGTCCCGAACCACTGAGGCCTCCGTTGAAGCATCCGTCCATCCCATATCACCGAGCACCACCTGGTCTTGGACTACCCAGGTCTCCTTCTAAGAATATATCACCTTCACAGCACACAACACGTGCGATTGAAGCCTATGTAGGAGTGTGTAACACAATACTTATTAGGGACCCCAAACCACCAAGGAAACACATCAAAGTAATCAAGAAAGAAAACCACGAATCATGATCATGAATCAAGATAGCTCACACAGGTATAATATAGAGTGTATAATGCAAGACTATATGCCGCAACAATGAAAAACTTGGAATACTGGGGTACTTTTCAATAATGATTACTTTGTGTATGTTGGGTCACATAGAGCCTCTCCCCATGATGGGTTTGCCGGGTCACATAATGTCGCTTCCCACCTTGGCCATCGTACTGAGTTACTTATCCTTGATGAGTACCATGGGTCTGCCGGGTCACACAGAGACTCTCCCCACCAGGGGCATGTGGGGTCACATAGAGCCATTCCCCATTAGTCTATCATAGCTGATCCACATAGGGTTTCTTGTAGCTGATCTACGCAGGGTTTCTTATCAGCAGTCTTTGGGTCTCATTCAGCCACCGGAATTCTGCACGTAGTGCACTTGATTCTAGGAGAAAAAACTCCTAAAGTCATTCATTGAATTTCAAAATCCATGAAAACCTCCTTAGAGTATTCTGAAAGAACCACCTCGTTGTGATCATTCTAATGCCGCAAAAAACTCATCAATTAGACATCTGGTCTAAAAGTTATTAGAATTTTAGTAATTTGGGGCCGATTATGTCCAGGCCCACCCAACCAACCCAGCCCGAGGGCCCTACATGCCCCGACCCGGTTCGACCAATCTGACCCGACTCAGTTTGGGTATGGGTTGGCCCAGTCTGGCCTAGCCACTGGGCCTAGCCCATTGGGCCTTGCTGAGCCCGACTCTGTTCGGTTGGTAGTCAAGCCCGCCGGGTTGCCCAATAACCCAGTTTTATTTGGCCTGACCCACAACAGGAGGGATGGTTGTTCCCATCCCGGGAAATCCAGTGACTTGATGTTATTCCTTCGGCCTGAACCACAATAGCGGGCTGACTTAATCCAGCTCAGGCTGCCCCATAACCCAGTTCGCACCCCAGTTCGGCCCCCCCAGTGGGCCGGTCCCCTCCCTCCCAGACGCCATGGGGAATCTGGTTCTTGCTCGATGTGGCTAGCTAAGATGATTGCACTTGTGGACCCACATGTGGTCACTAGACTGCGTGCCAATGGGTTTCCACAGCTCGCACAGTGCGAGCTGCTCCCACCGAGTGACTGGGTGGCTGCGTCCCTATGACAACCCTGCTTTTTAATACAAACTTAAACATGATTTATTACATAAAACTTCACTTGATACAACAAAGAAGATCAAGAGGTTTAGTGTATTTGGGGATTAGGATCATTACATAAAAAATTGAAACATGAAATACAACATCTTTATTGAAAACATCCTTTACATGACCACTGCATTCCCTCATACTTAGCATTGCATGAGATAACCTGAGGACATGCATAAGAAAAGGGTGAGCTATAAAGCCCAGTAAGGGAGTACACATGGAATAACATGTGGAGTACAATACAAGTTAGAAAATAGGAATATCAATAGATCATAAGAGAAACATGAACATAAAGGAATGATAAATCATGATAATCATAACATGGAAATGTGGCAACAACACTTAACATGGAATTAGCATGAGCCAAGTCTCATTGCACATGGAGCATGAGTAAATCCTCATTGCACATAAAGCATGAGTAAACCCTCGTTTCACTTGAATTAACATGATTCAACACTCATTGCACATGACGTATCATGATACTATACTTTACCCAATGCATTGGAGCACTATAAGGGCACACCCTTCTTAAACATTTCATTTCATGCATAAGTGTTCCACATGGATCATAAGACATGGATTCATTAAACATAATCATTTATTACATGATAAAGGAATACGGAATTAATACAAGAAACTTTATAATCAATAAGTAAATGTGCATAAAGGTGAATACCCTTGATGGAGAAATGGGCATGGTATTCACTACACAAAGGCATTGGCTTAGAAAATCGATGCAATTTCGGCAGCGTAACAGCGTGACATAAGAATTCATAAAAAATGGTTGATGAGAGAGAAAGGGGTGTCTCATCATATTTACATGAAATGGACAGTAAGGGGGTCATATAGATACATGTCCAAAAAATTGTAATGGAATTTAGATTCATGATACAAAAGTATTGCTTGAATGTAAAACAGGAGAGAGAAGTTCCTTTCAGAATTTCGGCATAGTAACGGGTGTACATGGGAGGCATTTAATGAGAGATAAAGGGGTCTCCCATCATTAAAACATAAAGAGGGAAGTATGAGGGAGGTGATAAAACATACCCCAACATTCATAATTGAAATTAAATGGGAAAAAAAACTTAAATAAAATTTGACAAAAATGAGAAAGGAAGAAAAAACCCTTACTTGGAAGTGTGCTTCCAAAGGCTAGAGAGAGGCTTGTGAGAGTCTTCTTGGGAGCTTGGGGAACCTTGGGAGGATTATAGAGAGAGTAGGGAAGATTTTGGACGAACTCCAAAGGCTTTGAGTGAGGAGGAAGTGGAATCTTGGGTGGGTTTATATAGGAAAGGTGAGGGAATTCTTTATTATTTAGGTTTGGGACCCCTTAGATTAAATTAATCCAAAACACAAACCATACCATGGTTTTTGACCATGGTTTTTGGAAAAGGGAATAGGAAAAAAATATTTTACAAGGACAAAGTCCAAACTTCTTAATATAATAGGGTTTCTTATGTGGAGGTGAGTCACACTCCCATGGAAATTAATTTAAAAAGACAAGGTGTTTAATAAGTCTCGAGGGGTCCATTAATGCTTTGAAAATTAATTCAAACAAACCCGAAATCATATTATTTTAATGGTAAAACATATATTGGCCGAACCTAAATCTTATAGTATTTTATTACATCACTATTGAGTCATTATGATGTCATAAAATACATTATATATTTAAACAGTATTTAATTTTTACCCAAAAATTTGACTGTCTCAGAAAATTATGAAAAATTCACCGTTGGATAATTTCGACATCTTGATTCCAGAAATAAAATTTATTTTATCTAAATAATTTTCTAAATATTTTTATTTTCACTTTTAAAATAAAAACCGACATTTATTGAAAATTCACGGGTTTTGACAGAAATGGCTTTCAAACCTTAATAAAAATTATAATTGCATTCATAAAATTATAAGATAATTTATATTTAATAACAATTAATTTAATAATAAAAAATAATATTTTATTAAAATAATATTTAATTCAAAAATCCATTAATTTAATAAAATAGATTTCTTAATTAAATAATAATTAAAAACACTATTTGTGCTTTAAAAACTATTTACAATGTATCAATAATGACAAGAAAGTATATACTTTATTATATACAAAAACAATAATGTACATAAACATAGTACTATCGATTCATTACATAACCCCTTAAAACAGCCGCATAAGACCTAAGGGTAAGGTGTGCGATGGTGACAGACTCTTGGGGTGGATCAGATAACATTACTCAAGTGGTAATCTCTATCAACTTACACTTTTCCCGTAGACAGTCCCATTCGAGTTTGACATGATGAAGCTCAGCTTGGTCTTGGTCAAGAGCGAAGCCCAAGGACACCACCTCTTTTCCAAGTTCCGACAAATGGGCTTCGTATGGATCAATTCTACTAGATGAGGCCATCGATTCTTTTGTATGAGCAAATAGGATTTGTTAAATCACTATATTTATACTAATCTTGTGATCACTATTCAACGACTATATTAGCAACGGTCAAAATTCTTAACATAAAACCAATGAAGTTGACATTTTATATAAAAATTTTACATAAAGATACATTTAATTAGATCAAGTGGGATTTCCATTAATGAAACTCTGGGTCGTTACAATATTCCCCCCTTAAGAAATTTCGCCCTCAAAATTTTCCTTTTCCCACACTAAAATAGATATGGGTAACTCAGCTTCATCATTTCCTCCAATTCCCAAGTCGCTTCTTCAAACTTGTGGTTTCTCCACAACACCTTGATGAGGGGCATTGTCTTATTTCGTAGAACTTTTTCTCTACGATCTAAGATCTTCACTGGTTGCTCCTCATAAGAAAGATCATCTTCCAATTGTACCACCTCAGAAGAGAGTACATTTGAAGGGTCCATTATGTACTTCCTTAATAGGGATACATGAAATACATCATGTACTTTGGCCGTGGTAGGTGGAAGTTCTAGTCGATAGGCCACAACCCTGAAATGATCAAGAATCTCGAAGGGGCCGATGTACCTTGGACTTAACTTCCCTGTCTTTCCAAACCTCATGACCTTCTTCCATGGAGATATGCGTAGAAAAACCATGTCTCTAACTTTAAACTCAAGGTCTCATCGACGGTTATTTGCATAACTCTTCTATCAACTCTGGGCTACCTTGATATGTTGTTGAATGGTTTTCACCTTCTCCACCATTTCTTCGACAATTTATGGTCCAAGAAGCTTACGTTCACCGACCTCATCCCAACATGCTTATGTTCTGCACCTTTTGCCAAATAGGGCTTCATATGGTGCCATTTGGATGCTCAAGTGGAAACTGTTATTATAAGAGAACTCAACCAGAGGAAGATGTTGATCCCATCCTCCTTTAAAGTCCATTGAGCACACTCTCAACATATCCTCAAGTGTTTGGATAGTCCGCTCAGATTGACCATTAGTTTGAGGATGATAGGCCATACTGAAGTTCAGTTTAGTATTCAGAGCATGTTGAAGACTCTTCCAAAACTTAGAGGTGAATCTTGGATCTTGGTCAGACACAATAGATAGTGGTACTCCATGAAACCTTAACACTTCCCTGATATATATCCATGCCAGTTGATCCAATGAGAAATCCTCCCAAATAGCAATGAAGTGTGAAGTCTTTGTAAGACAATCCACAACAACCCAGATTGCATTGTTGCCTTTGGATGTCCTCGGATGTCCGGTGACAAAGTCCATGGTGATGTTCTCCCATTTCCATTCTGGTATGGGCAATGGTTGCATCATCCCCTTATACTTCTACCTCTCTGCCTTCACTTGCTGGCACACCAGGCACTTTGATGTATATTCAGTGATCTCCTTCTTCATATTATCCCACAAAAAGTTTTCTCGGAGATCTCGATACATCTTTGTGCTCCTTGGGTGAATAGAGAAATTTGAACTATGTGCATCATCCAAAAGTTCCTTCTTCAGCTATGGACTTGATGGGGCACATAGTATTTTCCCAAACCACACAATTCCTTCTTCATTAGCATTAAACTCCGAGGATTTCCCTTTTTTGATAGCTTCCACTTTTTCTAGAATTCCCACATCATCCTTTTGAGCATCCTTTAACCTTTCCAAAAGAGACGGTTTAGAAATAATTTGTGAAAGGAATGATGATGATCCCTTCTTTATGATTCCCATGTCCATCTTCATCAAGTCTAAGAAGATTGGATCCTTCTCAATTATCATCATTGATAGAATCTCTAGGTCCTTTCTACTTAGGGCATCTTCCACCTTGTTCGCTTTCCCAGGGTGGTAATGTATTGAATATTCATAATCCTTGATGAGGTCTATCCATATTTTCTGGAGCATATTAAGCTCTTTCTATGTGAATATATATTTAAGACTCTTGTGGTCAGTATATATCTCACATTTCTACCCATAGAGATAATGCTTCCAGATTTTCAAGGCAAAGATCACCGCCGCTAACTCCAGATCATGCGTTGGATAGTTTTGCTCATGGATTTTCAACTGCCTTGAGGCATAGGATATCACTTTATCATTATTCATTATCACACAGCCTAAGCCCTTATTTGAAGCATCACTGAATACCACAAAAAGTTCCCCACTTGTGGGTAAATTGAGAACGGGCGCAGTGATAAGCCTCATTTTCAACTCCTTGAAGCTTTCTTCGCATTCATCACTCCAAGAAAACTTTACTACCTTTAGAGTTAGCTTGGTAAGAGGGTTGGACAATAGTGAGAAATTTCTCACAAATCGTCGATAATATCCAGCTAACCCCAAGAAGCTACGGATATCCATTACCGATGTTGGCCTCATCCATCCCTCAATTGCATATGTTTTGGAGGGATCCACAGATATCCAATTGCTTGTGATGATATGGCCCAATAATGAGACCTCCTTCAACCAGAAATCATAATTATTGTACTTTTCATAGAGATTCTCCCTGCACAAAGTCTCTAGTACAGTTCTTAAATTGTCCTCTTGATCCTCCTTGGTTTTGGAGTATATTAGAATATCATCTATAAAGACTACCACAAATTTTTCAAGGTAATCTCTAAAGACTCTATTAATTAATTCCATGAAGATTTCTAGAGCATTAGTGAGTCCTAAAGGCATTACTATGAATTCATAGTGCCCTTATCTTGTGCGAAAAGAAGTCTTGAGGATATCTTCCTTCTTCACCCTTACTTGATAATATCCAGAACGCAAGTCCACCATGAAGAAGTTTTGTTCTCCACGTAGCTGATCGAACAAGTCATCAATTCTTGGGAGACGATACTTGTTCTTTATCATGATTTTGTTAAGTTCACGATAATCGATGCAAAGCTGCATTGACCCATCCTTCTTCTTGATGAATAGGACTGGTGCACCCCATGGTGAAGCACTTGGGCGTATAAAACCTTTATCCATATTCTCCTGTAGTTGTTTCTTTAGCTCTTCAATCTCTATAACAGCCATTCTATATGGAGACTTGGATATTGGTAAAGCCCCAGGAATAAGTTCAATTGAGAATTCAACATCTCTTCTAGGAGGAAGACCATGCAGTTCCTCGGGAAACACTTCCGCAAATTCCCTCACAATAGGCATTTCTTCAAGGATGGTTTCTTCCTTGGACTCAATCATCTAAGCCAGATACGCATGCTCATAGGGAAGTAATATCCATGCTTATGATGATGGATCTAAATGAGATTCATTTTCCTCCTTACACTTGTAAAGAATCGGGGGTCGATTCTCCATATGGAGTGTGATTTCACTCTCCCGAAAATTTATGTTGGCTCTATATAAGGAAATCCAATCCATGCCAAGAATCGCATCAAATTATACCAGAGAGAGTATGAAAAGGTTCTCCAGGAAATTCAATCCACATATTATAACAAGGGAGAACTTATATTCATGGGATGCAATGATTGCCCCATTTTCCGTACTCACCGACATCTTCACTTCCATGATTTGTAGTGGTGCTGGGATTGTTCTACTAAACTTTTGATATATAAAAGAATGCGTGGAACCTGAATAAAAAAGTACATTCGCTATTCTTGAATGAACAACTAGAGTACCTGTCACCACTTCGTTGTCGGGGTTCACTTCGGCATAAGTGATGGCAAAATTTCTTCCTTGCTGCCTTGGAGGTTGTTGGTTGCCTTTGAAAACCATTGGATTAGGGAACTGATTTGTAAAATGACCCGGTTCTTTGCATTTTTAGCATTGAACAACGCGTTGAGGTTCGAACGGAGAATTCCTCTCCTCTGTCGCAGCCACGAGTCTTTCTTACCGATAGTTAACAGCTAGGTGCCCTTCTCTTCCACACCTGATGCATTTCCTCATCCCCTTAAAGGAAATTTATAGGGTGCTTCTTTCCGTACTTTTAGAAAGTGGGGTGATAGATCTTCTTAGCAACGTTGGATTTATCCATCGGACCGCTAGCATTTAAGTCTACCTTACAATTATTGTCCCCATGATACCCCTGTGATTTTCTGAAAGAGTGCTGTTGTGGGCGCCCTCAAATGATTAGTGATTTTGGGGTACTTAGGTGCAGCAGAGTGGCTGATAAAGGTCGTCTCTCAAAGGAGGAAGTAGATTTAAAACAACTTTTTAAAGTTATTCTAAAAATAAAATAAGAGAATAAAAACACTACCTGAAAGGATAGGGGTTGGTTATAGTTTATGAATCTATAAGAAGTTTTCTGGAAGAAGATTGTATTTTTTTGTTTTTTGTTTTGAAATGAAGTTCGATTAAAATGACACAACAAAAAGATTTTTTTTTAGAAAATATTTTAAAAGGTGTAATCGATCTAAATCTACCTCTTCATTCACTTATTAATCATTATAATTTAAATCAATATCCACTTAATTATGATCCCCTAATTTTTTATCCCTCAAACCCTACGAGAGTTAACCTAACCACAAAGATGAAATTACTTAAACCCTAGGCTAGCTTCAGAACACACAATCACAACACCCTGCTTTGATTGTTGTTCTAAGGTTAGATTATGGTCAGTGGTTAATTAGAGCACATATCCATTCTGTAAATGAGTATTAATTGTGTTTAGTGATTATATTTTAACTCTACAAATTTATCCCATATGGTCTTGTATTACCGATTAAGATCGCGCTCTCACAATTTACACAATTCCCAACCTCGTGTGTTTTGTGTTAATTGTTCCATTGCTTGATTAGTTTATTAAAATTTAAAAACACAATTCATGGATCTTATTAAGTGAATTAAATTATCTCAATTATTCAAAATAATTAAATTAAGAAGGATAGAGGTCAATCGATTACTAAAAAGAACTACTCTTCCATGGGCGGTATAGTCATCGTGGAGACGTTTTTCATAAGCAAAGGATTGAAAGGGTAGAACCTAATATTCTCTCCACTCTTGATTCCAAACCAATTAAGAAGATTAAGAGAACCAGAAAAGGGAAGAACACAGAAGATTATTTGAAGAAAAATTCAAGAAACAAACATGAAATAAAATAAATACAAAGAATAGGTGGGAGAGGAGAGCCTTTTTAGAAGAGAGGTTTGCACAAAGGCTTACTTCTTACAAGAGTTGTGAGGGGATACCAAGAGAAAAACTTTCAGAAAAACCTTCCCAAGGACTATACTAGGCCTCCCAAAGAGTTAAAAACCTTTTTAAATAGAGCTTGTGAGGGCTAGGGTTACATAACTTTTTAAGTGTGAAATAAAAAACTCGGCCAAATATTTTATTCCAAGATTTACCTCCTAGTTGACCTCCAAAAAACGTTAATTTACCATCATTCCAGTAGGATTATTTGTTCCAAATCATATCCCCGAGCTTTCCTAAAAATTTGGGCTCAATCCAAGCTCGGATGAAGAAGATATGGTCGACATACGGAACCCATGTCCATTCTGCCGAGTCCAGCCCACCATTGTCTTAATGGCGCATTTACTCCATCTAAATGCACTTATTAGCTCTAGTGTCCTGAATTAAAGTTGTATAACATTAAGTTAAGAACATTTTTAAAAACATTCAAATTCAAATAATAAATATCAAAATATTTATCGTCGAAATACTACAGTGCACTATAAAGGGTAAAACTGGAATTTTCACCAAATTTTCAAATGAATGATCAAATCCCAATTATTTTATAAATAAACATATTTAACACAATGTGAGAAAATTATATCATTTATTATCAATAAAATATTCAAAAAATAGTGTTTTATCAACTCCCCCACACTTACCATTTTTCACTCCTGGGAAAAACCTCATGTCAAGTAAACATCAATATCAAATCAAAACCAATTTTAAAACACATATCATTGGGATCCATCAATTCCGCACCAAGAATAAAAAGATATCATGCCTCATAGAAAACCTTATTTCAAGTTATTTATTAATACCATTCAATATATTTCCACTTCATTTATCCTCCCATGCACAAGACACTTACCTCGCTTGAATTTCCTCTCATCACTCAAATATCAAATTTTTTTTGCAATGTCTTTCTCATCCAAACTCATAAAAGGGTCACCATAGGCTTGATAAATTCCTAAATCTCCACCCAATGTGAGTCAAGTACATATGTTTATCATGAGGACTTTTCAGGGTTGTTCTGTGGCTTTCGGTTGGTAGGATTTAGATGTGAAAAATTATGAGGCTGAATAAGGAGGGCTTGACTCTTTTTGAAGAAAAATTGCATTAATCTATTTTTCACTTAAATATGGTATTCTCCTCAATCCCCATAGTATCAATTCAGCTCCATCATCATGAAAAGTCATGAAAAGTTTACACCATTCATCATTTCAACATAAAAAATTTCAATCTTCTCATACATGATTTTCTTGAAAGCTCTAGATAGGCACAACTTTCCACCTCAATTAGAAGCTCCAGAAAAGGCACAGCTTCACTTGTCATGAAATCTCCAGAAAATGCCTAGCTTTCAATATAAAAACTTTCTTCAGCAGCAAACACATCTCTTAAGAATTTAATTTTCCACCCAAATTATCACAGAATGTGGTAGCACAACACAACATAGCTTCCCCCACACTTAAGTTCAACTAGATTATGAAATTTCACTTCAAGAGTTGGTTGGATAGGGAAAATTGGCTTGTAATGTGGCTAACCTAATAGACTATGCATGGATTATAAGGGCTAAAAATATTAAATGTTCAAGGTAGGCCATTATAAAAAAAGGATTCTTTGAAGTAGGGGCTTTAATACTAAACAAATGCCTCAATAATTTAAACATAAGTACCTCAAACCCTCAAGTTTTGACAGGAATAAATCAAATTCTGGTTAAATCAAGTATGGTTTGGTTCTCTCAAGAAGTGAGGTGAATGTAAAGAATATGAAAATAATGGTTCAGAAGCCTCAAAGGAAAGTGATTTCAAATATAAATACAGTGAGATGTGGCATGGGATTCAAAATTCAGTGTACTTTTCATGAAATTACTAAATATTTGAACTTGAAACAAAGTCATTTCAGTATTCATTTAAGATCAGTTTATTAGGATAAATTGTTTCACTCATTGATATGCATTTCAAAATTGTGATGAGAATCATTTCAGCTCAAAAATTTCAAAAACACAAAGAAAATTGAAAAAATAAACACACAAAATTTAAAAAACACACAATTTTTTTAAACAGGAAAACAATTGAAATTACTAAACTAAAAGGTTCCCTCCCCCACACTTTAAATATTGCATTGTACTCAATGTGAACCCATGAGATTATATATGCACATGAAATGATGAATTTTTAAATAGGACAAATAATATAAAAGTGAAAGGGTTATGAACAACCTTATGTGCTCAAGTGATGATGGGATCATGCAGTGTGATAAAATCCACTGCATTAGTAGGAATTCCCTCAATGTATCTCTTCAAACATTGCCCATTGACTGTAAATCTCCTTCCAGTTTCCTCTTGTGTGATCTCCACTGCACCATAAGGAAAAACATTAGATACAATATAAGGACCTAACCATCTGGAACGCAACTTACCAGGCATCAGCTTCAGTTGTGAACTATAGAGAAGGACTTTCTCTCCAACATGAAACTCCCTTTGTTGGATCATTCTATCATGAGATGCTTTTGATCTTTCCTTGTAGAGATTTGAGTTCTCATATGAAGACAATCTAATCTCCTCAAGCTCTTGAATTTGCAGCTTCCTTTGGATTTCATATTGGGCCAAATCCATGTTTCATTTCTTTATAACCCAATAAGCATGATGCTCAACTTCCATAGGGAGATGACACGCTTTCCCAAAAACAATCATAAATGGGGACATACCAATGGGTGTCTTGTATGCTATCCTATAAGCCCACAATGCATCATGAAAGCACTTTCTCCAATCCTTCCTATTTGGCTGCACGGTTTTCTCAAATATTTGTTTCAACTCACGATTTAAAACCTCAGCCTGACCATTTGTTTGGGGGTGGTATGGTGTTTATGTTTTGTGTGTCACCCCATACTTTAGAAGGATAGAAGAAAAATTCCTATTGCAAAAGTGTGTCCCTTGGTCACTGATGATGGCCTTTGGTACTCCAAACCTGCAGAAAATTTGAGTCTTTACAAAATACACTACAACATGAGAATCTTCAGTCCTGGTGGCCTTGGACTCCACCCATTTACTCACATTTTAAACATCAACCAAAATATACAAAAATCTAAATAAACTAGGAAAAGGACCCATAAATTCGATGCCCCATACATCAAAAATATCACAGAATAGTATGGGTTGTTGGGGCATCTCATGTCTGTTAGAAATATTCCCAGTGTGTTGGTAACGAGAGCATGACTTACAAAACACATGGGCATCATGGAACAATCTAGGACAAAATAATCTAGAGTCCAAAACATTCCTAGCTGTCCATTAGGGTCCAGAGTATCCACCATAAGCAAGTGTATTAACGAAAAGCAAAATAGACTCAAACTCATGATCGGGAACACACATCCTAGTGACTTGGTCACTACACATGCGCCAGAGGTAAGGATCATCCCACACATAATACATAGACTCACTTTTTAATTTTTCGACTTGATGCTTCTTAAAATTTGCTGATATTTCAGAGGAAACAATGTAATTAACTAAATCAGCATACCAAGGATGCGTACCTGAGATGGTATAGAGATTCTCATCGGGGAAAGTGCCCCGAAGTGGTACCTGGTCCAAGGTGTCATCCTCTAGTGCGTGAGTAAGCCAACTAATGTGGTCTGCCACCAAATTCTCTGATCCCTTCTTATCCTTTATCTCAATATCAAATTCCTAAAGAAGGAGCATCCAATGGATAAGTCGTGGCTTTTCATCTGGCTTCTTTAGAAGGTACCTCAAAGCTGCATGGTCAGAAAAAACAACTACTTTAGAGCCCAATAAATATGAACGGAATTTATCTAAAGTAAATTTGACAGTAAGAAATTCCTTTTAGGTGGTTGTGTAATTTGATTGGGCTGAATCCAGTGTTCTCGATGCATAGGCGATCACATGTGAACGTCCCTCCACCCTCTGAGATAAGACATCTCCAACCGCAAAGTTGGAGGCGTCACACATAAGCTCAAAAGGAATCTACCACCGTGGGGGTTGTATGATTGGTGGAGTGGTTAGACACTTCTTTAGCTCATCAAATGATACCCTGCATGAATCATCAAAATTCAAGTCAATATATTTTTGAAGAAATCGAGATAAGGGTAGAGGGATCTTACTAAAATATCTGATGAAGCGTCGATAAAATCCAGCATGTCCAAGGAATGATCGAACATCACTCACACATGTAGGATATGGAAGGGATGAAATAATGTCTACCTTAGATTTATCAACTTCAATGCCATGTTGTGAGACTGTATGACCTAAGAAAATTCCCTTTTCGACCATGAAATGACATTTTTCAAAATTTAAGACTAGATTCTTCTCAATACAACGATGCAACACATCACCCAAACTAGAGAGACATTCATCAAATGAGGATCCATAAACTGTAAAACAATCCATAAATACCTCCATGCATGTCTAAATAAAATCAGAAAAAATACTCACCATGCATCTCTGGAAGGTACCTGGGGCGTTGCAAAGTCCAAATGGCATCCTCTGGTAGGAAAATGTGCCAAAGGGACAGGTGGATGTAGTATTCTCCTGATCCTATAGAGCTATAGGAACCTGAAAATATCCATAAAATCCATCCAAGAAACAATAGTGTGTCTTCCTAGCTAGTCTCTCAAGCATCTGATCAATAAACAGGAGGGGGAAATGGTCCTTGTGAGTGGAATGATTTAGTTTCCTATAATCAATACACACATGCCAACTGTTTTTCACCCTCATTGGAACTAACTCATATTTCTCATTTTTAAAAACAGTAACACCACTTTTCTTAGGCATAACCTGAATAGGACTTACCCACTGAGAATCTGAAATGGGATAGATTATACCTTCCTAGAGTAATTTCTCAACTTCTTTTTTAACAACTTCCTGGAGGGTGGGATTGAGTCTCCTTTGTGGCTGTCTCACCAGTTTAGCCCCATCCTCCAAGAGAATCCTATGCATGAAAATGGAGGGGTTAATACCTGATATGTCAGCCAAGGTCCACCCAATCGCCCTGATGTTCTCCCTCAAAATATTCAAAAGCTTTTCTTCATGTTCAAAATGGAGATTGTTAGCAATGATAACGGGTAATATCTCACCACTCAACAAGTATGAGTATTTCATATTTGGTGGCAATGGATTGAGTTCAAATGAAGGAGGGTGTAGTATGGATGGAGACATTAAAGGAACTGAAATATGTGCACAAAGAGCATCAGTATCAGAATAGACATCATCAAAATCAGAGAATAAAGCATCAAATCCATCAGCATACTCAACAGCCATGTCATAATCAGAGTGAACATGATCAAAATCAGAATATGAATCCGTATCAAAATCAAATCCAAGAGAGGATTTTGTATCAGTAACATGTGTGGAAGTGCTCTTAGAAATCAAACTCGAACCAATACTCATAATCTCCCTAAGCATAGGACAATCAAATTCCATGGAGTTTTTATTTGTTGGTTCAAAATGGGAGATAACAAATGCAGAGTGATCCTCTGAGGGGTACTTCATGGAATCCATAACATTAAATATCATGACTTCATACCCAAACTCCATTGAAAGTGTACCTTCAATGACATTTATGATAGTTTTTTTAGTTTTGAGGAAGGGTATACCTAAGATTATGGGAGCATGAGAACTTACCTGATTTTCTTCCATGTTAATCACATAGAAATATTCTAGGAAGATCATGTCTCTTAGCCGGACAAGTACATCCTCAAGGACTCCCGCTGGATATGTTGTAGCTCTATTTTCTAACTGCACCACTACTCTTATTGGCTTCAACTCACCAACCTGCAAGGAATAGAATACAGAGTGAGGCATCACATTTATTGAAGCTCCTAAATCACAAAGAGCATCAAAGAAGTGAAACTCCCCTATGGTACATGGGTTGGTGAATGTCCCGGGATCCTTGCACTTTGTTGGCGTTGCTAGAGTTGGTGTAATGAGTGCTGAGACATTCCTTCCAAGGTTGATCCTCTCATTTCCCTTGAGCCCTCTTCGATTGGTGTAGAGTTCTTTTAAGAATTTGGCATACCTTGGGATTTGCTTAATGGCTTCAAGTAGAGGAATGTTGATCTCCACACACTTGAATGTGTCCAAAACCTCCTTTTTCATTGCTTCTTCATCAATCTTCTTGGTTTGAACAACCCTATTTGGAAAAGGAAGGGGTTTAATAGGAACATCATCAATATTTTTCTTACCTTTATCTTTCTCCTTGGATTTCTCATCAGTTGGTATGGAATGCGGCTTCTCTGGAGTAGAGGTGAATCCCGGTGGAATGGTAGGTACAGATGTATTGTTCATTTTCTTCCCACTTCTCAATGTGATGGAACTAACATTCCCCTTTGTATTTGGAGTGGGTTGGGAAGGTAGATTTCCAGAATTCTTACTCACAAGTTCATGGAGGGCGGTGGCAATCTGGATCATTTGAGTCTTCAACTCTCTCAGCTCCGAACCTTGACTCTTCAGCTCATTCTGTTGATTAAGAACAATTTGTTTCAAAAGATCATCAGTGTTAGAGTCTACCTTGTGTTGGAGATTCCCTTGTTGCTGACTCGTTGATGTTTGAGCTTAGAATCTCCTTTGGGGTTGTTGTAAACCCTATTGGTAAGGTGGAGGCTACTGGAAGTTTGGTTGAAAAGGGGGCCTTTGTTGTTGTCCAGAGCCATAACTCATGTCCGACTGATCTTTCCACCCTTGGTTGTATGCTGGATCAAACTTCTTTTGGGGATATGGTTGTTGTTGTTGCTGCTGATATGGTCTCCTAGGGAACACTGCTACATAATCTTCTGTTTCTTGGAGTTGTGGGAAACAATCAGTTGGGTGGCTTGTCTCAGTGCAAATACCACAAGGCCTTGAAGGAGGGGGTAGAGATGTATTTTGTGCCAAAGAAATTTGTCTCACCATAGTAGTCAATTCTTCCAACTTGGTATCAATCAAATGACTTTCAAGATAAGAAGGACTTACCTGATGTACTCCCCTGACATGTGGTGTACCTCTATCACCAAATTGTTGGGAGTTTTGGACCATCTTGTCGATCAACACACGTGCAGCTACTGGTGTCTTGTCCACTAATGTTCCTCTAGCTGCAGCATCTACCATGCTTCTCTCCATAGGTGTGAGTCCTTCATAGAAGTAATGGATGAGTAGTTTCTCACTGATTTGGTGATGTGGGAAACTTGCACAGAACTTCTTGAATTACTCCCAGTACTCATACATTGACTCCCCTTGTGCTTGCTTGATCCCCAAGATCTCCTTATGAATAGAAGTGGTCCTTGATGCTGGAAAAAATCTCTGAAAGAAAAGGCGTTTCAAATCGTTCCAACATGTTACATCTTCAGGTTGTAAATAGTACATCTAATCCTTTGAAACTCCATCAAGTAAGAATGGGAATGCCCTTAATTTGATTTGATCTTCAGAAACATTTCTTGGTTTTAAGGTTGAGAAAACCACATTAAATTCCTTAAGGTGTTTGTTGGGATCCTCCCTAGATAAGCCATGAAACTTTGGAAGAAGGTGAATTAGTCCAAATTTTAACTCAAAGTCTGATTCGAGATTCGGGTATGCAATACAATTTGGTTGATAGTTAATATTAGGTGCAACCAATTCTCGAATGGTTCTATTAAGTTAATTTCCATTATTTCTAGCCATTGGTTCCTATTTTATGTTTGAAATTGAATTGCTTCCAATTTCTATGTTTCCAGAAGAGAGGAATTCACCAACTGGTTGAATATTGAAACTTCCCGTAGACTAAGAATGTCTGATTCGAGCCCTAAGGCTACGTTCAATCTTAAGGTCAAGATCTAAGAGATCATCGGGATTACTTCGTGTCATAAATCAAATAAAAATTAAAAGAAAGTGAGTGGACCATAGTAAAATAAAAATGAGAAGTTGAGTTGATGGTCCAAAAAGAAAAGAAGAGGATGAAAAAAATGAAAACTTGAGAAAGGGTAAAGATGAAAGAGAGAGGTGAAAAAATAATAAAATGAAAAATAAAATAAATACCTCTAAATGGGTGAATAAATTACTTGCCTCCCCAGAAACAGTTCCAATTTGAATGATCGCTGTCGTGGGTGCCCTCAAATGATTAGTGATTTTGGGGTACTTAGGTGCAACAGAGTGGCTGACCAATGTCGTCTCTCAAAGGAGGAAATAGATTTAAAACAACTTTTTAAAGGTATTCTAAAAATAAAATAAAAGAGAATAAAAACACTACCTGAAAGGATGGGGGTTGGTTATAGTTTATGAATCTAGAAGAAGTTTTCTGGAATAAGATTGTATTTTTTTTTGTTTTATGTTTTGAAATGAAGTTCAATTAAAATGACACAACAAAAAAATGTTTTTTTAAAAAATATTTTAAAAGGCGTAATCGATCTAACTGTACCTCTTCATTAAATTATTAATCATAATCATTTAAATCAATATCCACTTAATTATGATCCCCTAATTTGTTATCCCTCAAACCCTACGAGAGTTAACTTAACCACAAAGATGAAATTACTTAAACCCTAAGCTAGCTTCAGAACACACAATCGCAGCACCCTGCTTTGATTGTTGTTCTAAGGTTAGATTATGGTCAGTGGTTAATTAGAGAACATATCCATTCTGTAAATGAGTATGAATTGTGTTCAGGGATTATATTTTAACTCTAAAAATTTATCCCGTATGGTCTTGTATTACTGATTAAGATCGCGCTCTTACAATTTACACAATTCCCGACCTCGCGTGTTTTGTGTTAATTGTTCAATTTCTTGATTAGTTTCTTACAATTTAAAAACACAATTCATGGATCATATTAAATGAATTACAATATCTAAATGATTCAAAATAATTAAATGAAGAAGGATATAGGTCGATCGATTTCTAAAAAGAACTACTCTTCCATGGGCGGTGTAATCATCGTAGAGACGTTTTTCATAAGCAAAGGATTGAAAGGGTATAACCCAATATTGTCTCTACTCTTGATTCAAAACCAATTATGAATATTAATAGAAGAAGAAAAGGGAAGAACACATAAGATTATTTGAATAAAAATTCAAGAAACAAACATGAAATAAAAGAAATACAAAGAAGAGGTGGGAGATGAGAGCCTTTTTTGAAGGGAGGTTTGCACAAAGGCTTACTTCTTCCAAGAGTTGTGAGGGGCTCCCAAGAGACACCATTTCGGACAAACCTTCCCATATCCTCTTCCAGGCCTCCCAAAGAGTTTAAAACCCCTTTAAATAGAGTTTGTGAGGGCTAGGGTTACATAAACTTTTAAGTGTGAAATGAAAAAATCGGACAAATATTTTATTCAAGTTTCACCGCATCGTTGACCTCCAAAACGCGTGAATTGACCGGCCTTCCAGAAGGATTATTTGTTCAAAATCATGTTTCTGAGATTTTCTCAAAATTTGGACTCAATCCAAGCCCAGATGAAAAATCTATGGCTCAAATACAGAACCCATGTCCATTCTGCCTAGTCCAGCCCACCATTGTCTTAATGGACCATTTAATCCATCGAAATGCACTTATTATCTCTAGTGTCCTGAATTAAAGTTGTATAAAATTAAGTTAGGAAAACTGTTACAAAATTTCAAAGTCAAATAATAAATATAAAAATATTTATATTTGAAATACTACAGTGCATTATAAAGGGTAAAACTAGAATTTTTACCAAATTTTCAAATGAATGATCAAATCCCAAATATTTTATAAATAAACATATTTAACACAATGTGAGGAAATTATATCATTTATTATCAATAAAATATTCAACAAAATAGTGTTTTATCATTCCCCAATCTCCATTTCGACCTTAAGGGCACATCAGACAATTTCCTCATAGATGTCAAAGTCATAGATCGCTAATGCTTTCCGTAGGCTAGGCTTCAGCCCACCAAAGAGGTGGTCAACTTTGCATTATGGGGTAACGACAAAGCTGAAAGCGTATCGTGCAATCCTTGTGAAGTTTGAATTGTACGCTCCAACAGATTCTTCCTCTTTTTTCTTGAGGGAAAGGAAGTCCATTTCCATCTTAATCCGGAGGGTGCGTGCAAAATATTTATCGAAAAACATCTTATGGAAATCATTCCATTCCAATTCCTCGATCTCCTCCTCAGGATTCGTATTTTTGATCAATGTCCACCACTGATCATCTTCACCCTCCATACGATAAGCAGCCAGGAGAAGCTTCTCTTATTCAGAACATTGAAGGATGGAGAAGATCTTTTCAATCGAGTTGATCCATTGTTTAGCGATCGTGGGATCATATGATCCACTAAAAGTAGGAGGCCTTTGTCTCATGAAGCTATCAATAGCGTCTTGTTCTTTCTTAGGGGGGGTTGAAAATTCCTATTGACCTGTGTTTCTATTCAAAGCTTGAGTTAGCTGAGAAAGAAGCATGACAAAGTTTGAGATTCCCACTCCCATTGGATTGGGCATATCATTAGTACAGTCATAACACTGATCTTCACATCGGTTGTTAGCCCGAGTCCTCCTATTACCGGCCATTGGCTGGAATAAAAGGAAATTTAGGGGTAACACATAAAGGGTAATCCAAAGAAAAAAGTTTATGTCTTATAAATAAACTTTTATTTCCTTAACTCATGATCCTATAGGCTTCAATCTTGGCTTTTCATGATCTACTTTCTAACATGTATTCTTAGGGGTTTTTTTCCCCTTAATAAGGGTTCATACTAAGCTTGTGAATTTACCAAAGCATATCCCCCGGGAGTGTCATAACCAAGAGTTCATTAAGGCCCGTTTTCGTGCACCAGTTCCCATTCGAGTCTAGATCAAAGCGGTGTTTTCGGGTTTTATCCCTAGGATACATCTGTGCTAGAGCCGCCTCTACCTGCTCGTATCCAGATAGGGATATATTTTCTTGATAAACTACTTACTCAGTACTTACCAAAACTTAGGGATGTTTTTATTATACTTAATCTTGTGTCTAAGGTTTTACTAGGGTTTTCTAATCCTAATCCCCAAAATAACTAAACCTATCCTCTGATACCAACTATGGCAACCCTGATTTTTAATACAAACTTAAACATGATTTATTACATAAAACTTCACTTGATACAACAAAGAAGATCGAGAGGTTTAGTGTCTTTGGGGATTAGGATAATTACATAAAAAACTTGAAACATGAAATACAACATCTTTATTGAAAACTTCCTTTACATGACCACTACATTCCCTCATACTTAGCATTGCATGAGATAACCTGAGGACATGCATAAGAAAAGGGTGAGCTATAAAGCCCAGTAAGGGAGTACATATGGAATAACATGATGAGTACAATACATGTTAGACAATAGCCATATCAATAGAGAATAAGATAAACATGAACATAAAGGCATGATAAAGCATGATAATCATAACATGGAAATGTGGCAACAACACTTAACGTGGAATTAGCATGAGCCAAGGATCATTGCACATGGAGCATGAGTAAATCCTCATTGCACATAAAGCACGAGTAAACCCTCATTGCACTTGAATTATCATGAGTCAACACTCATTGCACATGACGTATCATGATACTATACTTTACCCTATGCATTGGAGTGCTATAAGGGCACAACCTTCTTAAACATTTCATTTCATGCATAAGTGTGCCACATGGATCATAAAACATGGATTCATTAAACATAATCATTTATTCCACGATAAAGAAATATTGAATTCATACATGAACCATTATAATCAATAATTAAATGTTCATAAATGTGAATACCCTTGATGGAGAAATGGGCATGGTATTCACTACACAAAGGCATTGGCTTAGAAAATCGGTGTAATTTCGGCAGCGTAACGGCGTGACATAAGAATTCATAAAAAATGGTTGATGAGAGAGAAATGGGTGTCTCATCATATTTGAATGAAATGGAAAGTAATGGGGTCATATAGATACATGTCCAAACAAATTTAATGGAATTTATATTCATGATAGAAAAGTATTGCTTGAATGTAAAAGAGGAGAGAGAAGTTCCTTTCAGAATTTTGGCATAGTAACGGGTGTACATGGGAGGCATTTAATGAGAGAGAAAGGGGTATCCCATCATTAAAACATAAATAGGTCAGTATGAGGGAGGTGAAAAACCATACCCCAACATTCATAATTTAAATTAAATGGGAAAAACAACTTAAATTTTTTTTTGACAAAAATGAGAAAGGAAGAAAAAACCCTTACTTGGAAGTGTGCTTCCAAAGGCTAGAGAGAGGCTTGTGAGAGGCTTCTAGGGAGCTTGGGACACCTTGAAAGGATTCTAGAGAGAGTAGGTCAGAAGTTGGACAAAATTCGAAGGCTTTGAGTGAGGAAAAAGTTGGAGCTTGGGTGGGTTTATATAGGAAAGGTGAGGGAATTCTTTATTATTTAGGTTTGGGACCCCTTATATTAAATTAATCCAAACAACAAACCATACCATGGTTTTTGCCCATGGTTTTTGGAAAAGGGAAGAGGAAAAAAATAGTTTTTAAGGAAAAAGTCCAAACTTCATAAAATAAAAGGTTTTCTTATGTGGAGGTGAGTCACACTCCCCTGGAAATTAATTTAAAAGACAAGGTGTTTAATATGTCTTGAGGGGTCCATTAATGCTTTGAAAAGAAAGTCAAAAAAACCCAAAATCATATTATTTTAATAGTAAAACATATATTTGCCTAAAATAAAGCTTATATTATTTTATTACATCACTATTGGGTCATTATGATGTCATAAAACACATTATATATTTAAACAGTATTTAATATTTACCCAAAAATTTAACCGTCTCAGAAAATTATGAAAAATTCACCATTGGATAATTTCGACATCCTGATTCCCGAAATAAAATTTATTTTATCTAAATAATTTTCTAAATATGTTAATTTTCACTTTTAAAATAAAAACCAACATTTATCGAAAATTCACGGGTTTTGACAGAAATGGATTTCAAACCTTAATAAAAATTATAATTGCATTCATAAAATTATAAGGTCATTTATATTTAATAACTATTAATTTAATAATAAAAATAATAATATTTTATTAAAATAATATTTAATTCAAAAATCCATTAATTTAATAAAATAGATTTCTTAATTAAATAATAATTAAAAACACTATTTGTACTTTAAAAACTATTTACAATGTTTCAATAATGACAAGAAAGTATATACATTATTATATACAAAAAATAATGTACATGAACATAGTACTATCGATTCATTACAAAACCCCTTAAAACAGCCGCATAAGACCTAAGGGTAAGGTGTGCGATGGTGACAGACTCTTGGGGTGGCTCGGATAACATCGCTCGAGTGGTAATCTCTATCAACTTTCACTTTTCCCATAGACAGTCCCATTCGAGCTTGACATGATGAAGCTCAGCTTGGGATTGGTCAAGAGCGAAGCCCAAGGATGCCACCTCTTTTTCGAGCTCCAACAAATGGGCTTTGTATGGAGCAATTCTACTGGATGAGGCCATCACTTCTTTTGTCTGAGTAAATTGGATTTGTTAAAGACATATGTTTATACTAATATTGTGATCACTGTTCAACGACTATATTAGAAATGGTCAAAATTCTTAACATAAAACCAAAGAAGTTTACATTTTATATAAAAATATTACATAAAGAGACATTTAATTAGATCGTGTGGGATTTCCATTAATGAAACTCTGGGTCATTACAGTCCCTATCTGTCAGCCGCTAGCCCACTTCTAGCAGGTCCTAATACGATTTCGTGGCCTGAGACGACCATAAAACCTCCCTCGGTGTGCCATCATGGCACGTCGCCACCCACTGGTGGTCTCTAGAAGCGCCTTCCTCGGACCACCAGGTCCGTCTAGTGGTCCGTTCTGCGAGCCGTCTACACCTCCAACCTCCTTGGGGTGCCAAGTTTCCTGTTACGACCTCAAAAACTCCTTAACCTCAATGTGGAGGTTTATCCACGAAAAACACACAAGGATGAAACAAGGTGGAGGGGCTCATTCCTTATTCATGTCAGACTGCACCCTCCACGTTAGAGTACAAAACAAGGGGGAGGTTCAAGATTATAACAACAAGGTAACCCTACTACAAATCCTGAGTATAAGTACCCTCCTGCAAGAATAAGAGATCCACAGATCAACCTATTCGTGGGTTGATCTGTGTTCATTGTTTTAGAATGAATAAAGGGGAAACTCAAAATAAAAATACCCCCTACCTGGAGAAGGTTTGTCATTGGTGTAGATCTGTTCGAAGGCGTTCTCATTTGTCGACCTCTCATCCTATATCCTTCCTCCAAGGCATCATATCTACTTTTCAATACACCATAATTATACATTGTAGAGAAAATCCTTCACAATATATTTTTAAAATAAATTATCTGGCCTCCAACTATTTTCTCCTACCCGTTATCTAATTAAAAGAGAAATGCATCACACCATTTCTATTACGCTGCATCGTCGTGTCGTTATGCTGTTTCATTTATGAAATAGTGTATTGATTACACTGTAGTTTATGATCCTCATTAATGGGGTTTATCGTCGCCTCATTTCCGCACTGCAATGCTGTTCGACTTGCTCAACAGTGGTGAAAAGAAAATAAAATAACTTTTTAATTTATATTATTTCTCTTCTAAAAGGTCCAAAAATTATCTTTTATGGTCGACCCTCACCGGTCAAAGTTAGTTCCTTTCTAGTAAAATATCTATATTCTAAGTTCAATGGAACCATCATATTTTTGATCATATAACCGATTTAAAAGTTAGAAAAACCCACTCACATGTTTATTTAAATGAACTAAAAAACTTTAAAAACTATCTTTCACCCTCGACCTGTGCTGGTCGAGGTTAAGATCCACCTAAAAGAAAAATTCCCTCAAAAGCTCAACGATACTCTAGGATTTCTAATATTATTTACCATTCAGGATTTATAAGGATTTTAAAATAAAATAACTTTATTCAATTATTTTATTTACAGTCAAAAACTACTTTACACTATTAACCCAATCCGACCAATGTTATGCTTTGACTAAGGAAAGAATACCCTCACGAGCTCAACAGTGGTCTCATATTTTCAATCCGAGTCACTTTTTGTGAGTTATAGGGATTAAAAAAATAAAATAAAATAAAATAATTTAATTATTTTATTTATGGTTATTCCATTTTGGGTTTTCTCACTAGAGGCCTGCGCTGACTAAACTTAAGTTGCATCTAGGGTAAACCCGCCATCCTGAATTCAACGGTGCTCTCAAATTTCTGATTCTGGAACAAATTTAATAGTTATTTCAATTTTTTAGGAAAACCATTCACATGTGCTATTTAAAGAATAACATTTCACGATAGATCATTTGGAGCAATCTGGGCCACAGAATCACATAGTGTCTCAGTACCTGGTCTAGAAATAATCCCATTTAATTTGAAAAAAAATCATGGAATTCTGGGGTATTACATCGATGGGCCGACTTGGGTTCATATTGGATGTCGTGCAAGAATCTAATTCACACATACATGTGGCCTACTGAGGTAGGCCACCTCCCCTATGGACGTGGTCCAGCATGGACCGCGTGCCTGTGCAAGCCGTGGTGCACCTCATGGGCCGCTTGAACCAATGCAGTGCCAGACCGGCGCCACCCCCTACATCGCTGCAGCCTCCGTCACCTTAGCACACCACTGGGGAATGACACCTCTCGACCACTGCTGCTGCTAGCCCCAACATGATGGTGTTATTTTCTGCAGGCCATTAGACTTGCTTCAGTGGTCTATTTCCCAATCTGTCTATGGTTCCAGGCTTCTTTGGGCGTCACCACTGCTGTCACATACTCCTCGCTGTTTTTCTATCTCTCCAGAGGTCCAACCTCATTTGGAATCCCCCCAACAAAGATCCAATGTGACCTCGTGGGTTTGTCGGTGAAGAACGAGGAGAGAGAGCATGGGGATCCCAAAGAACACCCAATAAACAAACCATCCTTTGTTCATGTCAGCTCAGAATTGTTCTTTTTAGTAGGATCACAGAGTAAAAATATAAATCACTAAGATTTAATCCCCATAACCAATCCAAAAATAAATATTTCCCAATCTCATAAGGAGAATCCATCTGTGGATCAACTTGTTAGAGAGTTGATATGTGTTCTTCATTTAGAGGGGAGAACGGGGATAAAGGAATCACTATGATATAAAACTCTTCTTGTAAAAAATGATTTCTCAGCATCAGGGTTCGATTGTCTTTGGAAATCCATTAAGAGGTGCCATGATCCATCATCTTGTCGACCCTCAATCCACAATCCGTTGTCATTGGCAATTCATCATTCATCATCCTTCAACGCTTGCCAACGCCACTCCTCTAGAGCCTTAGATCCAATCCTAGATCATGTTAATGATCCTGTATCTCTATTAAAAAATTTAATGGAGGAAACTCATTTCATCTTTTTTGTTACGTTGAGTCTCCACATCATTACGTTGTTTCATTTATGGAATGAAACAAAATTTCTATTACTCTTGAGTTGTATCATCGTTACGCTGATTCATTTATGAAATGAAACAACTAGATTGATGTTGCATTTCAGTGAATTTTTTTTGGATAAAATAAACTTCCTTAATTTTATTTTTTTTCTTTAAAATTCCCAAAAACTAACTTTTACCCTCGACCTGCGCTGATATAGGTTAGGCCCCACCTAAGGAAAGAACACCCTCACGAGCTCAATGGTACTCTTGGATTTCCAATCCGAGTTACTATTTATGAATTATAATAATTTGAAAATAAAATAATATTTACTTTATTATTTTATTTATGATCATGTCCCAAAAACTACTTTTCATAGTTGGCCTGTGCCAGCCAATTTTAGGCTCTACTTAAGGAAGGAACGCCCTCATGAGCTCAACGAAGGCCTCAGAATTTCAATCTGAGTCACCATTCATGATTTATAAGTATTTTAAAAATAAAATATTTTTATTTAATTATTTTATTTATGGTTATTCCATTTTCAGGTTTTCTCATTGGAGGCCCGTGTTGACTAAATTTAATTCACGCCTAGGGTAAAACCACCATCCTAAATTCAACAGTGCCGTCAGATTTCTGATCTAGAAATCACTTTAATAGTTATTCCACTTTTTCAGGAAAACATCTTACAAGTGCTATTTAAAAACTTAACATTTTTTGACGGACCATTCTGGGCACACCGGGCTTCGGAATTACATGTCCACTCATTGCATGGTCTCAAAATTTTCCCAAAAAATTTCTAAAAATAAAACCAGGAAAATATGAGTCCTGGAATCTTCCCCACCTTAAGGCTATATGTCCCCCAAAATCCAAACCCAGGGATTCCCAAATAGATGAGGGTACAAGCATGAACCTGAGACTCCCACTCCCATGTGGTCTCTTGGAGATTACAATGCTCCCACCGAATATGCACTAGAGGAATTGATCACCCATGGAGGGTCCTCTCCTATCAATCCTTTATCTCCATTAGAAAGATTTTAAAATTCTCCCCGTTGTTAACGTCCAACTAGCCTTGTCCAAATCTTTGTATCCCACATCGAGGAGAGACCCAATGAAACACATGGTCTTCCTTCTCAAACTCCAAGGGTCTTCATTGCCTATCAACATAGGAAATCAGACAGCTCTTTGTAGTCTTCATCCAGTACTGAATGACCTGCACCTTCTCTATAGCAGACCGCACTAAATCTGTGCCCATGAGTTCTGACTCCCTAGGTTCGGTATAGTAAAGGGGTGACCTACGAGGTTCCCGTAAAAGGCCTCAAACGGTGCCATACCAATGGTGGGGTGGTAGTTGTTTTTGTACGAAAACACCACCAGAGGTAGGTGGTCCTCCCAAATGGAGCCAAAATCAAGGATTTAAGCATGTATCCTGTCCTTTAGGACCTGAATGGTCTGCTCCGTTTGACCATTTGTTTGTGGGTGGAAATCTGTGCTCAAGCGCAACTGAGTCTCAAACACCTCTTGAAATCTCTTCCACAACCGGGATGCAAAGCATGCACCTCAATACAAAACTACTAGTAATGGGATACCGTGGAGTTGAAATATCTTTGCACGTAGATGTATCTCAATATATCTACGAGACTCCATTCCCGAAAATCTAAGAAGTGACCGACATGGTGAGTTTGTCAATGATCACCTAGATAGTACCATGTCCCATGGACATACATGATTAATCTATCAGAAAACCCATAGATATTCTTCCTCACTCACTTCTTGTAACCCTAAGGAATGAAAGAGAACCCTCTTCCAAGAATAAGGGCTCAACACAGTGTGTTGACAAACCATTAAACTGATTAAACAAGTGATCAGCTTCTATATCAATAGGTAAGCCCATCTTCAACCTATTCTGTCATCCCTGGTGTCTGCCTTGGCACCAAAATGCATATCCCGATGCATCTCATCACTCTAGGTGTCCAATGATACAACTATGCATCCTCTTAAAGGAACTATGTGTTCCCCACCTTTTGAATATTGATCAAGGGTATTCCTTGTGGAAAACCGATCACTTAAAGAACCACAATCGGTATCATCGAGTTGTGCCTCCTTGAATCAATTCAAGAGTGGAGGGGTAAAAAACACTGATTGGAGGTAAGATGCATCATCTATATTAATTAAGGATAATTTTAACAAGGCCAAATAATCCATTTCCTTGTTCAGTAACCTCAAACTGGATCTCCTACTAAGAGCATCTGCTACCACATTCCCTTTACTAGGAGTACAGAATAATTCGAGGTCATAGTCTTAGAGTAACTCCGACCATCCTCTCCATCTCAAGTTCAAATGCTTTTGAGAGAATATATACTTCATACTCTTGTTGTTAGAGTAGACAGTGATCCGTTCTCCCATAAGGTAGTGCTTTCACATCTTCAATGTGAAGACTACTGCTACCAACTCAAGATTTGGGAACTCGCCAAACTCTGTATTAACTAGGGAAAAGCCTATGGGCACATTTCCATCCACACAATAGGACAACCAATTCAAATGATCAATGAATTCATCATCCCTTTGGTAGTGGGTACTCGTTCTCTGCATCACCTAGTTAATGTAATGGTAATACACACATAACCTCAAACACTGGGTATTACTATGACCTTCCTCTAAAAGTCCCCCCCACCTACACCCTCAGCTCACGAAGCTCTGTGAAATCCATTCGATATACTGATCCTGATATCAGTGTGATCTCAGGGTGTATAATGATGCATAATTCTATCTCCCCACAAAAAGGTAATCCTAGAAACATATTCTATAAAGACATCATCATACTCCGCCGATACTACTGGGAACTAAAAATTCAAAACATCTACTCCCATGAGGGCAAGGATGGATGACTCAAGTGTGATTAGATTCACCCTCCTATGCATTAGTTTATCTCATTCTTCATGGGTTTCCTTTTCTTCTAACCTAGGAAAACCCCATTATAATGTTGCAGACATACCACATTCTTTTTTCCTAAAATAATCAATATGAGGATGAATTGTGTATGACTAGTCCATACCCAAAAGAATGTCATAAGGTCTCTATATTTCCACCAAGAGGTTCCAATCGAAACACTTGCCTCAAGGGTCATATCAAACCATCTACATAAGTGTGATTATCGAGTATCCTTCTATAGGTATATCCAAATGTAAGGGTTAAGTCAACAGTTTAACCAGAAACTCTAGGTATTGAACAAGATTAATGACAAGAAGGAATGATTAACACCTATGTCCATTAATACATCATCTAATAGTAGACACAGACCCTACCTTGAATCATTCCTAGAACCCTTGGGTCATATGCATTGACCACATGCAGATACCCCTCCCTTGTTCTCCATCTCCCTGAGCCTAGTGTAAACCATATTGGGGTGGTGGTTGTAACATGTAGAAATGTATACTAGCTCTTGATGATCCCCTAGATCCTCTTCCACATCTTCCACCTTACAAATCCATATGTTCATGTCACTATCTCTTCCATGGTGTCCCATACACCATTCAAATGTCATCATGATGGACTAGACAATCTATAGTGAGATGTCTCCTACCGTCTCTTGAAAAGCATTACATCTTTCTAGGATGGGTGGAATCATCCTACGAGCCCTAAGCTATAAATACCTTATTTTGGGAACTAATATTGGAACATATCACACCTCCAAGTCTCTGAGACTGATGTCAGATTCCTACTTGCCCATAGTTAACATACACTGGCTGTATATACTCAGCCAAAGGACTTCCAACAACAAAGGTTCTTTGTATAACCCTAGCACAAGTAGGGATGCATAGAGGAATAATGCTGGATCAGATGTCCCTAAACACACCTCACTTGAAGGTTCAATCCCTAAAGCACTGGCTATATTGTATTCATCAAGTACCTGGAAAGGTTGGCATGCCTCGATAAATACTCAGCTACTGACATGTCATCCTTCTGAAGCTGTAGAAGCTCTTGAGAAAACATAGCCCTTGCTTTTATAGAGAGAGCCCCTTATCTGAGAAAGGTTCTCAATCTTGTCCATGGAAGAGTCACTCCATTGTAAAATCAGGTAATCTAAACCCCACCATCACCCTACTAAGCCACATGGAAAGCTCACTTCCAGGACCACCATATGATCTAATGGTGTCCTGACTAGATGAAAAACATGGTCACCACCTCAAGATAGTCCATAGCCTTTTATTAGTCAGGATCACCTTGAAAACTAAGTGGTCTCTGTTGCTAAAACTCATGAAGTTAATTCAGCCTACACATCTCATCAGCTGGTAATATGAGTACCATGGGATATTCTATAGGTGGTGGTATAGCTGGTACACCACTTAGTGGTGCTGGCTCTAGTATGAACCCCTATACCCATCTTGTCACCCCGTAGATCATCCTCATGATCATGTAGTGGAATCTTGGCTGACAGTCTACATGGAAGCATCTTTAAACAAAACAAGATGTACCACAATCAATAGAGTATACCTAGTGATCTGACTCAAGAAGGACATGGAAAACTCAACCCATTCATATAAAATGCATGTACTATCATTTTTCCTAAAACTAGTGTTTTCATGTACCAAGTAAAAAAGTATAATTCATGGTCTTGGTGTATGGATACGTTGGCCACCATACCAACACTGGATTCCCCAGATTGAAAGACAAACTAAAAACACTGAAAACTATTTCCCCAAACCAAGCTGATAGACTATGGGTTCTTAAAGTAGATACAACCTCCTTTGATACCACTTTATCACAACCCATCCCCTAGGGCCCGTTCCATGACTACCCCAAGCACACCTTCCATAGGCCAGGGGCTGGCGAGTAGCACTGAGTATGCATATCCCAAAAAAGGAAGACATTACCTTTAAACATGCACACACACACAAATCTCAAACTACTGAAAATAAACAAAAAGCCACAACTATAACTGAGACAAATACTGAGAGTATAATACAAACTTAAATTACAAAGGGGCCAGAATATAAGCCCAAAACCATGAAGGAAATTACAAATTCCATAGTCCGTGCACTTAAGACACTACCTGAAGGGTAGGTGAAGGGTAGCTTCCTACAGCTGTTGAAGTACGCCCTTCCATCACGTCTCACTGAGAACCACCTGGTCCCAGACAACCAAGGTCTCCATTGAAGCATATATCACCTACACAAGACACGACATGTGCAGGAAAAGCCTGTGTAGGGGTGAGTAACAGAATAATCAGTAGGGACCCCAAAACACAAAGGTATACCACAGATCAATAAACAAGCAGACTGCCAAAGAGGTACATGAAATGTAACCTCTAATAAGTACAATAAAGAAGGTTACTAGAGTAATATCACATAGGTATAACCTAATGTATAGAAGGTAAGATTATCAGTCATAAAGATGAATCATCTTTTACTGTTGAGGGACTCATCCCTGATGAGTCATTAAGGTTCGCTCGGCTACTGGACCACTAAGGCATGTTTGGATATTGGACCACTGATGTCCTTTGGGATACAAGACCATTGAGGTCCACTAGGCTACTAGACCACTAACGTCCACTCAGCTACTTGACCACTAGTGTCTACTTATCTACTAGAACACTGAGGTCCACTCGACTACAGGACCACTAAGGTCCGCTCCGCTACTAGACTATTGAGGTCTGTTGTGCTACTGGGCCATGGAGGTCCACTCAGCTACTAGGCCACCGAGGTCTACTTTGCTACTAGGCCATCGAGGTCCCTCTATTCATATCCTTCATGTCACAGTCAGCCGTAGGATTCACTCTCTTTAATGGGATTGATTCCAGGAGAATATAATCCTCAACAAATCAGTCATATCTTGAATGCCATGAAAACTCACCTAGAGTATACCCAAAGGACCATCTCTTCACAAGGGTCCCACCACTATATATGGTACTTCAATTGTACATACAGTCCAAAATATATGGGAATTTTAGTAAATAAGGCCCGGTTCCATCTAGGCCCGGTCCAAATTTGGTGGACCGACCCGACCAACCCGACCTGGGGGTCCTGCATGACCCGACCTGGTTCGGCCAACCCGAATCAACCTGGTTTCATCTGGGCTAACCAGGTCTAGATTAGCCCATTGTTCAGGCCCATTGGGCCTTTCTATACCCGGACAAGTTCAGCCATGGGTCCAGCCCACCGGGTCACCGAATGACCCTGTTCTCATTCTCTGGCCCGGTCTGACTTAGTTGGACTGATTTCCTTCCAAGCGTTCCGCATAGCAGACTGGTTTCCTATTCGGCCATGGTGGGACGATTCTACTCTATCCCAGGCCACTGAATAGACCGATTTACTATCTGACCTGGCCTGCTGGTGGGCTGGTTCCCCTCTATCCTGGGCCGCTCAGCAGATCGGTTCAATCCATCGGCCTGGCATGCATTAGCAGGATGACTTGGGTCCATCCCAGATACGACGCTGGCATTCGGTTCATGTAGACACACAACCAACTGAGGCTAACCACCTCCCCACTACACGTGGTCCAGCGTGGACCGTATTCCAGTGCACGCCATGGCCCGCCCCACTGGCCACTCAAAATGACGCGACACCCCACATGCACCACCCCCTGCACTACCATGAACCCTGCTGGCCACAACCTCCATCTTCTCTGCACACTGTTGGGTCACACCGCCTCCCACCCATGGCCACCGTTGTAGGCCACCACTAGCCACCACTGGTGGTCTGCTCTGCAGGCCACCTGACTTGCTTCGGTGGGCCGTTTCCCGATCTGTATGCGCTTCCAAGCATCTTAGGGCATCACCGTCACTGCCACATACTCCTTTCCATTTTTGACATCGCTTCAGGGGTTTGAACTCATTTGGAATCCCCCCAGAAAATATCTGAGGTGACCTCAGGGGTCTATCTAGGATTAATGAGGAGAGAGGGGGGGGGGATCATAGAGAACACCAAATGAACTAACTGATCTTTGTTTGTGTCATCCCAACATTGATCTTGTCAGCATGATCACACAGAATAATTATAAATCACTAATATTTAATCCTCATAACCAACCCCACAATAAATATTTCACAATCCTGCAGGAAGAATCCATCAAAGGATGAACTTGTTAGAGAGTTGATCCACATTCTTCATTTAGATAGGAGAACAGGGGAAAAGAAATCATTAATATTTAAACCCATATATGAAATATAGGATTGGTTGTAATCAGGGTTCTATCATCATTAGAGACTTGTTAAGAGGCTCTATGATCTATCGTCTCATCGAACCTGGATTTGAAACCCATCATCATTGGTGATTCATCGTTCATCATTGTTCACCGCTTGCCAACACCACTCCTCCAAAGCCTCAAATCCAATCTAGGATCATGCCAATGATCCTGTATCTCAGTTAAATAATTAAATGAAGGATACACATTTAAATGTTTCTGTTTTGTGAAGTCTCTAAATCATTACTCTATTTCATATTTGGAATGAAACTGCATTTCTGTTACACTTGATTTGTAGCATCGTTACGTTGTTTCATTTATGAATGAAATAACTAGATTGATGTTGTGTTACTGCAAAACTTTTTTGGATAAAACAAACTTTCTTAAGTTTATTTTTTTTCTTTAAAACACCAAAAAATTAACTTTTACCCTTGACCCGCACCTGTCAAGGTTAGGCCCCACCTAAGAAAGCACACCCTCACAAGCTCAACGATACTCTCTGATTTCCAATCTGATCTACCGATTATGAGTTATAAGGATTTGAAAATAAAATAATCTTTATTTAATTATTTTATTTACAATCATGTCCCAAAAAATACTTTCCATAGTTGGACCATGCCGGCCAATGTTAGTCTCTAGATAAAAAAAGATCTCCATCATGAGCTCAAAGGTGGTCTCCAATTTTTAGTCAGAGTCCCCATTTGTGAGTTATAAAGTTTTGAAAAATAAAGTAATTTTATTTAATAATTTTATTTACGTTTATGTGATTTCTGGGTTCTCTCATTGGAGGCCCACACTGACTAAACTTAAGTCGTGCTTAGGGTAAACCCGCTATCTTGAACACAAAGGTGCCCTAAAATTTATGATCCAGACACCAGTTTAATAGTTATTCCACTTTTTCACAAAAACTGTTCCAGCACGCTATTTAAAAACTTATCATTTTTTGACGGACCATTCTGGGCACACCAGGACTCAAAATTACATACCGTCTCAGTACCCAGTCTTTGAATTTTCCTAGAAATTTTCTAAAAATAAAATCGGGAAAATACAAGTCATTACATTTTACTTCATTTTATTTTCTTTCTTTTTATTTTCTTTTTTGTTTTTATTTTTCCCTCTCTCTTCCTCCCCACTCTCTTGGCATTGTGTTATTCCTCCCCCTAAACCTAACCTAATTCAAACCCCTCCTCCTCCCTTCACCATGCCACCCCACACCCCCTAGACAACGCCCCCTTGGTTGGACCTCACATTGGCACTTTAATACAGCCTGCCCTAATCTTCTGAAAAAACACATCATGCTTCCTTGAACTCCCTCAAAGAAAACCCCCTTCACACTGATTATACTTTCCCCTCCCACTCCCTTCTCGGTTAGACCTCCAAAAACATCCATTTTGTGTGCAAATTCCTTTCGACGATCTCCCCCTTCGCGTGCTTTTCACTAGTGAGCATCCTTTCCTCTTAGTATAGTGTCTCCAGTTAGGTTCTATTTTGTTTGGGGTTTGATTTTCATTGGTTTTGTATGAATTCTTGATTTATGGTCTATTTTTAGTTTTTTGTGGTGCGATTGGTGATCAATTGGAGTTTTGTTTTGAAATTTGGGGTTTTCCAATACTGTGGTAGCTGATTCCACATATAACTATTAATTTATGAATTAATTTGTTAGTTTAATTAATTTAGCATGTTTATTTATTAGTTTGCGTACTACGAATATGGTTTTATTTGATATTTAATGTGTATTAGTTTTGTTAGTATCACATTTATTCAATGTGAATGAATTTATATATGAAAACCCATGTTGAACTGTTAATTAGTGTTTGATAAATTTTGTGGTTAGTTTGTTAAAATGTGAAAGAACTATGGTTTGTATTTTGGATTCACGTTAGTGTGTGTTTGGTTTTAAAAGAAATTTTTAGTGAGATTTGGTATTTTGAGTGATTCAAAACATTTTTAAAACAGTTTAATAAAATATCTAGTGATTTGTTCCATCATGAAAATGGTCTTTTAACTGTGAAGTTGGTTTATTTTAATGTGTAAGTGATGCAGGTTAAGTTTTAAAAAGGTTTTGGTGTGTGTATCATTTAAAAATTTAATTTTTGAGTGCAAGTGTGGTTTTGGGTACAGGTATTGCCTCATTTGTTTTGTTTAATTGAATATGAAATGTTAAATGAACTTGGAACCTCTTGAGCACTAATAGGAAGCCCTAGAACTAGGTGGTTAGACTAGGACTAGTCTTCTAGTGATACGAAAGTTTAATTAGCACTTTTTTACTTAGATGGATTGAAGTTTATAACACTAACTAAAATTTGGGATGATGATTAGGGACCACTAGGTTATGGGTGTGTTCCCTACTAGTGGACGACACATGAGAACACATATTTTTGTAGTTCCTACACCACTTTTCACCGAGACACGATGTTTTAGGGTCCCACTTTTCACTAGTACCTATAGGTACTCTCCCATATTTGGTTCTCCTTTTTTTACTTTACACTCACCATCATTATATGGGGTAACATTTGTGTTATATTAAAATTGAGTGTGTGTGTTTTAATTTAAGTTGTTTTCTTTAAAGTGGTTATCCTTAAAACTGTTTCCATTAAAATTGTTTAAGAATTTATTTCTTTTAGTTTGTTAAACATGAAACTATATTTGTCATTTAATATTTATACATGAAATATTTTATCAGTGGCATCCTATTGGGTGTTATCTTACACCGTACTTACACCCAAGGGTGTAAGAAGATTTGATTATGTCCAATGTAGGTAAGGGTAATGATTTTGGAGATGGTGGTTTGGGTTGTTAGCTATCCTTGGTGTGGCATTATGGATATCATATGAGGGTTTTTTCTTCTTGCCAAGTGGTAGATTTTGAGTTGGTTTTTGGTCACCCTACCAATTGGTAGTTTTTTTTGGGTTTTAGTTTACATATGTAACTCAAATTCTAGTTTTTGTTAGAGGCATGTTTGGTTGTACCTTCAAGTTTTGGTTTAGTTTTTTATGTTGGTTGTTTTAAATTTTATATATTTTCTGGTAAATTATTCCCAACTTTACCTTTTGATACATGGGAACTTGTGCCAGCTAGTGGGGATCAGTAATTCCCTTCCGGCCTCGCCTTGGGCTGGGCCGGTCATCGATTTTATGGTGACCCAACTTGGTTCATGACAAAATAGAATCAGAGTAGGTTCTCTCTTTTGGGTCATGTTCTTTTGGGAAAGAGTCTGGGTAGATCAGAGCTAGGACTATTGGAACTCGATGTTTTGGTTATGAGTAAGGTGCTAGGCCAGCACATCTCCTAGTGGTACTTGAGATACCAGGGGAAGTCGGGTTCAATCTAAGTCCTTTTAATCCTTGTGACTTCTCATTGTTTGGGAAATGAAATGGGAATTGGGTCAACAGTCCCTATGAGATCACAGGGCCTGGCAAGCCATGTGGAGATGGGGATATGTTTCTAGAACATTCTCCACGAGGGTGGTGTGATTAGTGCATGGCTGCCAACCTTATGTCTGAGTCACCCACCGACACTAGTTTCCCTCTTTTGAGAAGTGTCTTGTGTCTCTTTGAGTTTTGGAAATCATTTGAAAATCCATTATTTTGGAATCATGGAGACTTGGTTATGAAGTAATAATGACTTGGTTTTATGAAATTCGAGTTTGTGTGACATGAATTTTGAATAAAATGGAAATGGGTTGATTTCAAAAAGGGTGGAAATTATTTTTTGTGAAATTTTGGAAATTTATTTGGGAAAGACAGATTAAGTTGATATGGGATTTCAAAATCTATTTTAAATAAAACTTGTTAAACTATTTAAAGGTGTTTTTAATGGGATTGAGTGTTTTGTAAGTTAGGTTTGGAGTTTGGAAATGGATTTTGATTTGGTAAATAATGAGTATTTTAAAAATTTTATGAATCATTGGAAACTTGTTTTAAAATGTGAAGAGTTGAGTTTTTAATTAAATGGTGATTGATGAAATGAAGTCTTTAATGAAATTGTAAGTACTTTGAAATAGATTCTAATGTTTTGAAATTAATGTGTAAAACTTTAATGTGAGTTTTTATGTGAATGGTTGGGGATTTTTTGAAAAGTTTTGTGAGATTTGAATTGGGTTTTTATTTTGTGGTTAGCAGTTTATAGAAAGAGAAAGTGTGGGTAGAATGTTTTGATTTTGAAAAGAGGAAAGGTTCAGTTTTGGTCTTTGGTATCCTCACGGGTGACCACATGCATGGTTTTACATGATAATATAGATGGTTAATGGCATGAATAGATGATATCCAGGGTGGATATGAGGAGGGTTCCCATTATGGTATGAAAACATTCATTTGTGAGGCCCATATGATACCATTGGTAAATGTGCTAACTGCCAACACCATCTACTTTAAAAGAAATGATTTATTTTAAAAAAAAATTATGTTTTGATAACCAGTGTTTGGGTGGTGTGTCTTATGAATTATAGGAATGTGGTTTTTGGATATTTTGAGTTTGAGAACCCCTCTTATTTGAAATATGTTTTGGGTTTGTGCTTTGTTGGTAAGTTGGGTTGAAGTATTGGTTAGTGGTATTTTATGAGAAATGTTTTGGTAAGCCTTGGTGGTTGATCCCCTCATGTGATTGGTCCTGGTATGTGGTATTTTTTGACCAATGGACCAGCTTGGTTGGGTCCTTGGATTTTCTTGTTTACTAAGGTACACCCCCCAAAGGCATCAATGCACAATGGAAGTGCAACCGCGAGTGATTCGATGATGGAAAATCCCCTAGTCGATCAACATAAGGACTTTATTCTTGAAATTTAGAGTTTGAGTCTACCCCTATTCTCTTTCAGTTAAGTGGATCCTCTTGTAGTAGGAGAGTGGTTATAGAATTTTTAACTAGACCTTAGTCTCTTAAGTTTCTTGAGTCATCAAAGGTGTAGTTTGACACCGTTGTGTATATAGGCTCTATCTGGAAGCGGTGAAGGGAATTAGAGTGAGTAAAGGTAAATTAGTCTAGATTTGATGGTATTGGCTATAGTATTTAAGGGAATATGGTTATTTCTTCAGTCTCTTCAAAGCAAGTGTTCATGTTAGGAAACCACTGTGACAAATCTGGTTGTTTGAGGCTGTTATGTATTCTTTCAGTAATCTCATGCTTCTTGGGACTCAGTTCAAGTTACCTCTCCTTTTAATGTCTATATTAGTTATGATGGTCATGTTCATAGGTGTCTTTCTTTGTTGTGTTTTCTTTTAAGGGAAAATATATATGTTGTGGAACTTTTCGAGGACTCATGATTAAATGAAAGTGTGTTTTCTTCTAGGGATTCATGAAACTCTATGTCCTGAATGAAGGTGTCTTCCTTGTTTTCATTATCTATTTTTATTATTTGGGGTGAGAAGGGAAATGATTAGGAATCTTTGAGGACCCTATCTTGGTGAAGGTATCATATTAGAGAAAAGTGGGATTCAGAGTGTGTTATGTCCTATTGGTTTGGTCCAAGAGGTGATGTGATTTCTTGTGTCACCAAAAGGATAAGTTTTGATCATGGGGTTTTCAAAACATGGATGTGAGGTAGGAGATAATTAAATCATCTGTGTTCTATCCATAGGCCCTAGAGTAAAGTTGACATGTAGTCAGTAAACCCCCATGGATGCAAAGGATGTTGGTTTAACATCTATCTTCAGTGTGAGAGGTGGGGACAGTTTGGGGTTTCAATTAGGAAGTTTCATTTCAAGTTGTCTAGTGTGGTGGGAAGGGACATGTGAAACTTATCCCTCATTGTCATAATCTGTGTCAATAGAAGATCCCACCTTGGTTACAAAGATTCACGGTGGTTCTACCTTTTCAAAACCCCAGTACTACAACACTTGTGGATATGACTCTTAGTATGATTTTTAAAGTATGAATAAAATTGTAGGTCCATTTTGATATCGTCTTTGGTTGGACTCATCTGAGGTTGGAAATGCTCATTGGAGTGGGGAACTGTATAATGTCTCTATAGGTTTAGAGTTTTGTTGAATGTTCCTCTTGTAGTGGGAGAATAAGTTGAGCGAGAAGCACCCATGTAAACCCAAGTTGGATTTCTTTTTCGTTCTATATTGGTTGGTTTAAATGGTTCGTTCTTATGGTGGGAGACCCACCATGGTTCTAAAGTATGTTTTTTTCAGAATAAATCTAATTTTATTATATCCCTTATGGTTGGGAGTCAATTAGGGTCTCCCTATATCAGTAATTCATTTGTGTTCCTTGTGTTGGCATGGCAGTGGGTAGTATCGATCAAAGCTATCTAACCATCAACTTCTTTCTTGGGAAAGCATTAGGATTGGAACATTCCCAATAGTTTTATTGAAGTAAGGTTGTGGAAACCTCGTTCGAATCTATTGTTTGTTTTGGGTGGACTTCTTGAGCTTATCGGGAATGATTGTGGTTCTTGTCTCGGGATGTTGGTTTGGGTGCAGCATGAGTAAACTTCCATTGTTTGATCAACTGGATGTGTTTTGGCTTTTGGGGGTAGGTGAAACTTAGCGCGGGGGGGGGGGGGGGGGTCATCTTGGTCTCCCAAGTTAGATTGTTCCCACTTTCCTCTAATTGGTAATGTTCTTGATGTTTTATTTATTTGGAATTCATTGGGAACCCCCCTTTGAAATTTGAAATGCTATCAGTTTTGTTTTTTTTCCATTTGTCCTTGTCTTGGATTTTCGGGGGTAGAACGTTTTATGGTGGGGAGAATAGTCACACCCAAAATTTTGAAATAAATTTATTCTATTATTTAATCTGAATTTAAAATTTTATGTTGAGGTACAGCCTGAGCCCGATTGAATTTTTTTCATTTTTGCTGATAAATAAATATTTTGGCCTTGGCATCATCCAACGCATAGACATGGCACGATAGAAGACACATGGCTTCACCCAAGTCTCCGTATGGACTGCCCGAAGTTTGAGTCAAATAAATAAAAATGAAATGAATAATAAAATAAGGGAAAATTAAAATTAGAGAAATAAAATGAAGTTTAATAAATTATTTTAATAATAATAATAATGGTAATTATTATTATTACTGTTAATGTTTTAATTAAGTTAGTATTATGAATATCATTAATATCATTATTGTTGATAATGTTTCAATTTGAGATTATTATTATTATTATATTGGTTTATATTTTAATTAATAATAATATTACTATTATTACTATTACTATTAATATTAAATTATTAATTCCATTAATATTATTATCATTTAAGATTATTATAATTATCTTATTATTATTATTGTTATTATTATAATGTTTTTAACATTATTTTTATTATTATTACTAATTTAATTATTATTATTTTTTAATTTGGTTTGAGTTTTTTAAATATTTTACTCCATTTTCTTTTCTTTATATTTTCCTTTTCTCTTTTCTTTTCGCTTTTTTCTTTTCCTCTCTCTTCTTCCCCCTCTCTTAGTGTCACATTCTTCCTCCCCCTAACCCTAACCTACATCAAACCCCTCATCCTCCATTCCTCATGCCACCCCTTACCCCCTGGCCTGCACTCCATTGGCTGGACCTCACCTCGATGCTTCAGCACAACCCACCTCAATCTTCCGAAAGATCACCTCACGCCACCCTAACCTCTATCACACCAAACCACCTTGTGTCGAATGGCCTTGATCTACCCCCTCCCTTCTTGGACAAACCTCTAGAGACCTCCCTTTAGCACACAACTTTCTTCCAGATGCCTCCCCCTTTGCATGTTTTTCTCTGGTTAGCTTCCTTCCCTCTGGTGTAGGGTCTTCAGTTAGGGTCTATTTTTTTGGGGTTCTATTTTCATGGATTTTATCCGAAATCTCTATTTAGGTTCTATTTTGAGTTTGTTGTGGTGTTATTGGAGATCAATTGTAGTTTCACTTTGAAATTTTGGGTTTTCCTATACCAAGGTAGGTGATTCCACATATAACTTTTAATTGAAGAATTAATTTGTGAGTTTAATTAATTTAACATGTTTATTAATTAGTTTTCATACTATGAATCTATTTTTATTTGAGATTTAATGTACATTATTTTTTTACTAGAACATTTATGCAATGTGAATGAACGTCTCTAGGAAAACCCATGTTGAACTTTTTGTTAGTGTTTTATAAATTGTGCAGTTAGTTTGTTAAAATGTGCAAGAGATAATTTTTTTATTTTTGTGTGGATTTTGTTTGTGTTTGGTTATAAAAGAAGTTTTGAGTGAGATTTTTTATTTTGAGTCATGCGACACATTTTGAAAACTATTTAATAAATTATCTAGTGGGTTGTTCAATCATGAAAATGGTCTTTTAACTTTGTAGTTTGTTTATTTGATTATGTAAGTGATGCTGGTTAAGTTTTAAAAAGGTTTTGGTGTTTGTATCATTTCAAAATGGAATTTTTGTGTGGAAGTGTGGTTTTTGGTATAGGTAGTGCCTCATTTTGTTTAATTTAATTGAATATGACATGTGAGATGAACATGGAACCTCTTGAGCACTAATGGGAAGCCTAGGGACTAGGTTGGAGGACTAGTTCTAGTGTGATAGTGATAAAGAAGTGGCATTAGACCAGTTTCTCTTAGCTAGATTGACGATTACAACACTAACTAAACTTTGGGATGATGATTGGATATTAGAGGGTTACAGATGTGTTCCCTACTAGTGGGTCATGCATGAGAAAACATATTGTTGTGGTTCCTACTCCACTTTTCATCGAGACAAGATGTTCTAGGGTCCCACTTTTTTCTAGTACCTATAGGGCCTCTCCCATATTTGGTGCTCCTTGTTTAATTTATGCTCACCATCGACATATGATGTATCATTTGGGTTATCTTAAAAATGAGTGAGTGTGTTTTAATTTAAGTTGTTTTCTTTAAAGTGGTTATCCTTAAAATTGTTTCCATTAAAAATGTTTAAGTATTTATTTCTTTTCGTTTGTTAAACATGAAACTGTATTTGTCATTTAATATTTAAGTGTGAAATATTTTCTTGGTGGAATCCTATTGGGAGTTATCTCACACCCTACTTACACCCTTCGGTGTAAGTTTATTTGGTTATTTATGATGCAGGTATGGGTAAGGCTTCTAGAGATGGTGGTTTGGGTTGTTAGCTATCCTTGGTGAGGCACTGTGGATACGACATGAGGGTGGTGTCCTCTTGATAGGTGGAATATTGTTTTTGGTTTTTTCTCACCCTACTGAGTGGTAGTTGTTTTTTGGGTTTTAGTTTAAATATGAAACTCAAATTATGGATTTGGTTAAGGGCTAGTTTGGTTGTAACTTTCAGTTATGGTTTAGTTTGTTTTGTTGGTTGTTTTTCATTTTATATATTTTTAGGTAAATCATTCCCAAATTTACCTTTTTATATCCGAACACCTATTCTAGCCCATGAGGACTAGGAACACCCTTTGGGCCTTACCACAGATCGGGTTGGGCATCGATTAGATGGTGACCTGACTTGGTTCGTGACACTGTTCTTTTTGTGAAAAACGAGGATGAGACTATGAAGTTGTGAATTGGTCATAGGGAAATGAATTTCATTATCCTGGGGAAAAAGTATCCTATACCCAAAATTGATAAATTATTTGATAAAATTAAAAGAGATCAATATTTTTCAAATATTGATCTTCTTCTTGGTTATCATCAACTCCGAGTAAATAAGGAGGATATTCCAAATAATAAATTTCAAATGAATTATGGACATTATGAATTTATTTTAATTCCCATTTGATTGAATAATGCACCTTATATTTTTATATATATAAGGAACAAATTATTCAAGTATTATTTATATAATGTTTTATTTTATTTATTGATAATAAGTTTATATTATCGAAAAAATACAATGAGCATAAGAGTCAATTATGAATCATTATTAACAATCATAGATAAAAGGAGTTATATAGAAAATTTAGAAAATGTGAATTCTATATTTTGAATGTTTTTTTCTTGGCCATATTGTCTATAAGGATAGAATATTAGTTAATCCTTCAAAGAAAAAGGAAGTGATGTAATGGCCAATGCCAATGACTATAACTGAGGTAAATAGTTTCCTTATATTAGTTGGTTACTATCAATGATTTTTTCAAATTATTTCCCAATTCTCTAACCCATTAACCAAGTTAAAATATAAAGGGGTTAAAATCATTTCATTATAAGAATTTAAATAAGGTTTTAAATAATTAATGAGTAGATTTTTCAATGCACCGATATTGAATTTACCATCAAGAAGCGTTGGATTTGTGATATATAGTGATGTATCAAAAAAAGGATTTGGATGTGTCCTTATATTGAATGATATAGTTGTTTCTTATGAATAAATTAAATCAACGATTCATGAATATAATTATGAACCCCACAATCTTGAGTTGGAATATGTAATCTTTGTATTGATGATATGGAGGAATTAACTTCATGTTGAAAGATGTGAAATATACAAAAATTAAAAAAGTTATAAATACATATTCTCACAGAAAAACCTCAACATGATGAAAAGTTAATAGTTAGAACTACTCTAGGATTATGGTTTCTCAATAAAATATCACCATAAGAAGGAAAATAGGGTGGATGATGTGTTGAGTAAGAAAGATCATGGAGTTTTAACTCAAATGAGGATTAAAAATGATCCTATATTCGTTGATTTAGTAAAGTTAAATACGAGAATCATTAATTAATGGGAAACATCACATCTATTCCAAATTATTTCCAAACCATATTTATTAGAGAAAATAATAAGTTCTCTGCTTGATTATGAGAATATTCAAAATAAAATCAAAGCTTTGAATGATGGTAAGTTGGTAGACTTCATTTATAAAGATGGTATTTTGAAAATTGTAAAGATGTTATGTGTTCCATTCATTCCTGATCTGAAAATAGAATTATTAGATGAAGACCATAACATAAATTTCAATACACACCCTAGTAGAACCAAAATGTTTCGGGAATTAAAGGAACATTTTTGGTTGGATAATATGAAATAATAAATTACAGGTCATATATCAAGATGATTGGTATGCTAATAATTAAAGGCTAAGAGACAACATTCTAAAAGAGTCATGTGACCTATACCTATTTAAATATGTAAATGGTATGACATTACAATATAATTTACCACTATATTGACAAATATTATGAAAAATAATGATTACATATGGGTTATTTTTGATTTTATTACCAAGTATTCACATTTACCCACTATAATGGAAGATGTACATCTTGAAATCCCTAAATGACTCTATATTAATGAATTTGTGAGACTTCATGGTGTTCCTCTTTAAATTGTATCTGATCATGATATGAAGTTTACATTAAAATTATGAAAGTGCCTTCAAAAGGATCTCAACACTGAGATAAATTTAAGCACAACCTATCATCCTTAAAATGATGAGAAGTATAAAAATACTATTCAAATATTGTCATACATGTTGAGTTCATGGTCACTTGACTTTCAAGGTATGTTTCATAAATATTTACCTATGGTGGATTTTTTATATAATATTACTTTCCATTCCATCATTCAAATGGAACCATATGAAGTGTTGTATGATAAGAGGTTTCATACTCCAACTTATTAGGATAAAGTTGGTCAAAGGAAACCTATATGCCCAAATTTTATGGAGGATACAACATATAAAATAAAAACTATCTAGAATCATATTAAAGTAGTTCAAAGTAGAAAAACGTTATAATGATAACAAAAGTAGGGATTCAAAATTTATTATGTGAAATTAGGTTTTACTAAAGATATCTCCATGGAAAGGTATTATAATGTTCTATAATAAATGGAAAATAAGTCCTAGATACATTAGGTATTTTTAAATTATGAAAATAATAAATGAAATAGCTTACCATTTGGAAATTCCATAGAGTATATCTAAAGTTAATGATGTGTTCCATATCTATTTATTAGTAAAGTACATGATAGATCCAATGCATAAACTCACCTATGAGGAAATATAATTGGAACTATATTTATCATACTGTAAATAGCATATCCATATTATTTTTCACTAGAGAAGAACTGTTGAAAAATTGAACTATTCAGCTGGTAAAGGTACTCTGAAAAAAATCATAAGATAAAAGAGGTGACGTGAGACCTGAAGAACATATAATGAAGAACTAACCACATTTGTTCATCATGTGATATTCATGAAATTTTGAGGACCAAAGTTTTTGAATGAGGGAATAATGTATCACCCAAGATTCAATTATAGTAAACATTCTTTTCTTTATAAAGAAACTATAACTAAATGGACATAAATTTAATCAAGAATTTGATTAAGACATAAATTATAAAATTATAAAAAAATAATTTTAATAAATTAAATTAATTTTTTCATTCACCATGTCAAAATTTTCTATGAATTAATTTTTTATATTTTTTAGAAATAGTTGATTTTTAGGTGAATAGTAAAAATGCCAATTTTACAAAACTATCACTTTCATGACATTATAATGATATAAGAAAAAAATTATGGTTTATGATTAAAAAAAACAAATATATACTTAATAATTATTTAATTTATATGAAGATATAATTTTGAGCATAGAAATATATGATTAACATTTTGGAAATCTAAGTAATGTTTTTTTCAAATAAAAATTATTTTTAGTTATACTACTTTAAAGAAGTATTTACAAGGTTAATTTCGGTTCTGGGATTGTTTTAAATAAAAATAAAAATAATTTAATTAAATATAATCCAATTAATTTCATCTAAATAAATATTATACTTTATTTTTCTATAATATCATTTTTATACTTAAAATGATTTTTTTGAGGAAAACAATTTTCATCACGTTTTATGAGTTTTTTTAAAATTAATTTCTTAAACTTATAGAAATTAAATATTATAAAAGATAATAAAAATTTAAAATCATCAATTTCATATTTTATAATTAGGATACTCTATTTCTGGTCATTATGATTTGTAACATTGGTAAAAAGTCAGTTACCACGATAGGAGTTAAGATGGGTTAAAAGTACTAAAACAAAAAATATAAGTATTAAAATGAAATAAAAACTTGTACAAATCATATTTTATGGTTATATTTATACATTATATCATCTTATATATTAATAGGTGTCATGTTTGAGCTATTTTTCCTGACTAAAACATCAATATATTTTAATCTTTTGAAAAATTCCAAGTGTGTCCTCTCCCTCCCTTATAAAAGGAAACTACCTATCCTCTCTTATATACACTTCGAGATTCTATTATCTAAGAAAAAAAATAAAAAAATAATTTTTTAAATTATTTCACAATATCCTATATGTTTTGGTTTGATCATAATATCATTTTAAGAATGATTTAGTTATAAACCTAAGGAGGTCGTCCAAAGAAGAGGTATCGATTTTAACTGAGTTTTTTTATTTTATTTCATATTATAAAAATATAAATTATATTATAATCATGATGATATAATAAAATAATTATCTAGCATATATTTATTTTTTATTATGTAAATTTCAAAACCTTTTTTCATCTGCTACTCCATCAAATGGGAAATGGGAGCATCGTTCGTGCATACGTGCGAACTACCTCCTCGCGAAGCGATCTATTTAATTTTTTATCAATAAAATTAATATATGGTTATTATGATGGATATAATATTTATGACATAAATATGATTCTATAAATATTGTGTATCATTCAACTTCTTACCCCTCCACCCATTAAAAATGATAATGGCTTTCATGCGTACATGTTGACTATCACCTCCATGAAGTGATGTGATTAATTTTTCATGTAAAACATTAATGAATGTTTATAAATATGTATATATTTAATATATACGATATTTATATAATTATTAATACTTGTTGCATGATATAACCATAAAAAAAATGCAAGTACTGAAACTACTGAACCAAAACAGACATAAAGAACAAAACATTTAACACTAAAAAATAACGATTTTAATAAGGAATTGTTGTTAAATAGGTGTTTAAATTTTATAATTTGATAATATATTATATTATAAGTATGTATATAGTTTTATTTTATAATAATAACAAATTAAAATTTATTATACATGTGGGTAGAATCACTTATGAAGCAAGTCAGACCTAAGGTAAGGGTTTATTTCACAATCTTATCCTTATCTAGGATTATTTATGATCAAGTTTCCATTAGGGGAATTATATGAAATAATATCTTAAATAATTAATATTTTATTTTTCTATGTTTATTTCAAGTTATTTCAAGTATTATTTCTATTCTTACATTATTTAGCATTCAAAATATTGAATGGATATTTTTTATGGAAAATCGACAATGTTTTTTAATTCGGTCTAGAATATTTTTATTTCATGTACACTTTTATTTAAAATAATTTAAATAATGTTTTAAATATTCCAAAATTATTTATAAAATTTATTTTTACCCATGTTTTAATTTCTATAAAATGGTTTAAAATGAATATTCTTTTCAATTTCTAAACTTGGCACTTTTTACCAAAGGTGCGAACAAAATATTTGTTTTAACATTTTCTAAAAAAATGAATTTTCACACCATAATTACTATTATTTTATTTTAAGATTACTTTATCATTTCCCATGGTACTTTTCAAAGATTTTTCCCCTAATATTCTATAATTTTTAAGATTTTAATATAAGAATTTTGAAAATAAAAAGGGTATTATCCTCAGAAAATATTCCAAAGATATATTGAGAATATTTTCATCTATGTCAACATCATTTGATGGTTTTTTTGATTTAATGGGGATATAATATATTTAAACCATATTCCATTTTACTTTAGATGTCGTATGATCATATTTTTATATTTATTGATTATAGTAAATATTTACATTTCTATGATAGTTTTCAATATGATTGTTTATGTTTAATATTTATTTAATTTTTATTCATTTATTTCATATTATGAATTCATTAGACTTATTATGTGATGGGAGGGGTCTCATGAGATAGAATAATTTGGGTATTTGGAATAAAACTTACCTATTTATGCATGGTTTCTTGGAACAAGGACTTCATAGTAATATTATGATATTCAAAATTATACATTATATCATTATGAAACTAGTTATTATTATCCATGTGATTATTTAGATTTTTATTACACCCATGTATATACTCCCCTATTATGATATTATTTATATGAAATATTTTATTTTTTTTCTTTTCCATATTATTCATGCTTTATTTATTATCTGATAGATTCTATAGTATACTTTCATTTGATGTGAATTTGAGATCTCCATTAATTATGTCTTTTTCCCTGGATACCTCAAAAGAATTTATGAATGATTTAAAGGGTTTCATATAATAAATAATAAGTTCATAAATATTTTTTTATTTTTTATTTTATGTTTTTGGATGTAATGTGAGAATTATGTATGTATCTAGTCTCCCAAGACTACCAAACTATATGATTATTTAGGTTGAGATCCTATATTTTTTTTGTGAAAATGTAGTAAAATAAATACTAGCTCTATGTTTCTATAGTAAGGGTGTTACAATAAAAGTTTCTAAATAATCCAATGACATAGTGGTATTAGAATACTAAATAATTAAATATTTTTCACATTAAACTAGATAATATAAAACAAAACCTAGAAACTCCACAAGAACATTATTATATCTTCTAGAAGATCCTTAAAAATTATGCACAGTTCTATTCTAGGATTTCTTAGGGAAATGAAAACAAAATTAGAGTGAGATCAGATTCTCAGTAAGGTGTAGCATACAGTGGAAGCTATAATAACATAATCATTTAATAAATAGTATGAAAAAAATAAATGATCAAAATAATACCATAATTAAATGAAGTTGAGGGATTAATATATCCACTATAATAAATAAAAACATGGATAATAATTTATGATCTAATACTGATGGAATGAATAATTTCGGGAATTATAAATATTCCATAGATTCCTTTTTTTATTTCATCATACATAAACATGAAATTCATATTCAAGTACCCTAACTAGTTTGTCTCATGAGACCAACCGATGCATCAAGGGGATATCTAAATCAAGTCTCATCCATCAATAATTAAGTCTAATGCATTAATAATATGAAGGAATGAATAAATTGTAAAATACATAACCAACATGACTTAGTATACAATAAACATATATATTAAAATAAAAAGTATATATATTGTACATATTTTCAGAACCAAGAAATGGGATAGATTTTTATATAAGAATCCCTCAAACTAACACCATATGCGGTAATGATATATGGTTAAGTCAATAATTTCCCCAATAAATAAATTGAAAAATGTGGTTATCTAGGATAATATCCATTAATCAACATTGAAACTATGAGTTATTTGAAATCTAACTGGAAGTACCCTTATTAATAAAATAATGATAAGATGGTGGAGAGGGTAATTTCAAAGTGCTAGATTATCAATAAAAGATAGTAATTGAGTTCAATAGTTGACAATGGTAGGAGGCTAAAACAATGGTATGAAAATCATTTATAAAGGTTCATAAAGATAAATTGAATTATCAAAGGCATATCTCTTGGGAGTTTCTAGCTAGATGTGTAGTCTTAAGCCAACTCATCATGAACTGAGTGAATATTGAGTTGATACTCAACTATATTTTTTCAAGGTTATTACCCCTAGGTGAATATATACCAAAACCATATCCACTTTCCAATATCTATATTGGTATGTAATTTCTAACAAAATTACACACACACACACACACACACTTTACTTTCCATGATTAAAGATTTTTGGGCACTATGGTAGCTTTAGGTATCATTTCAATAAAAATCCATTAATGGAAAGAATTTTAAATAGAACATTAAAAACCACGAGTAATGATATAATCGTGATATAAAATATTTAAGGGTTATTAAGTACACCATACAATATAAATCATGGATTATAACCTAACCAAGTTTCAAGGAATTTAAATTTGAGACAAAGAACCCTTACCTTTAATCCCACTTAGAACTATAACCACATGTATAATAAAAATGACTATGTTAATAAAATATTTCAAATAATTACTCATAACTATAATTTTTTTTAAATTTTATTTATAATTATTCTCTAAATTTATATTAGTTAGTTATGATATATTTTCAATATCGGGTGTAATTAATCTTGATCGTTTTGAACTAATTTCATAATAGAAGTGTTGTTATTCATTATGTTATGAAATATCATAATTAAAATATCATACAAGGTATTTTAATTGATGATTTATAATTATTTATAATGTTATAAATTCATTATATTATATTTTTTTAGGATCCTTAAAGATGAAATCAATGATGAGCATATTTCAGTGATTTTTAACAAATGAACATTGATATCTTAAATAATGAGTTTAATACTAATTTTACATTTAAAGAACTAAAATAAAGTCATTATTTAATTATTTATATAATATATTACCATAAATTAAACTCCCATATCCATCCATTATATAAATTTATTTCATTGTTTAAGAATGTGGTTAAACCAACCCAAACAAGAATATACCATGATTAATGGATGATTATGAAGCGATTTAGTTGTAGTATAATTATAAAATAATATTAATTAAATTTTTTAGTGTTTATTAGTGTGGAATATAATAATTGGAAAGAACAATAATATGAATATAATAAATAAAAAGTAATTACATAACATGAAGAAATCATTTTTTTCTCTTAGAGAGCTCTTTTAGATGACTGAATTTACCACCATTGTTTACTGATCAAATTGTTAATTAGATTGTACAATTTTTCATTATAGAACCTCAATAATTTTATAAACACCATAATTATCCATTAAACTCATTATCATGATCCCACATGAAAAGAGGTGATAACAAGGAAAAAATATAATCTAATCGTTTCATGGAAGCGATTATCCACACACACATGGTTGATGATTTCACCAGAAGCATAATAGGTTGAAATAGGACTATATAGGAATTAATATGGGAAAATTTTCAATATTAAATATAATTTTCAGTGGTATTTAATGGGTGGTGATAGATCTCTTTTATAGTTGGTGATAATGACATTTTAAAAAAAATTAATTTAATACAAGGAGGGCACATATTTCACATGTAAAGTGGCTAAAAAATTAGATCATAATTGAGCATGGGGATGGTTATAAGCTCGATAATATATAAACCAATAAACTATAAATATTTTTTTGACATTTTTTAATATATTTACACCTAGATTTATTAATTTTATCATTTATGGTTTTACCATGGTAAACCGTTTTTACCTGGGTAAATCATTTTTTTGCCTAAAACTAAAATTGAACTTATTAAATAATTTAAAATAATTATCCCAAGCCTGAGAACCATTTTTTAAAATAATTGTTTTTTGTATTAAATGTAAATTTTAACATTAGTGAATGTAATGTGTAAATTCCCTTTTTAGAAAAAGTGTATTTTAAGTTAAAAAATAATTTGTAGGATAAAATTACCAATTTAGTTTATTTTAATGATATAAATTGTTTTATTATAAAATGAATAAAATTTATGAATATTTTAGATCTATAAAGATTTGAATTTTACAAAAATAATATATTTTTAAAAAAAGGAAAAAAGATTTTCTTTTATTAGAAAATGTTACTGAAGTACATAAAATGTCAAACATAAGTTTTATAAATTCAGAATAGTATTTCAAAATTTATATTTTTACTCCTAAAATAAATCTTTGATCAATTAAGAGGTTTTATAAATTTATAATTCTTTCACATATAATAATAAATTCATAAAAGTTACCATTTTGATAAAAACTGTATTTTCACCATTCACCTAAAAATCAATTATTTTAGAAAAATTGTAAAAATTCATCTTAATATAATATTGAAATTATAAATCCAAAAATGCATTTAACTGTTTCAAATTAAAATTAAAATTTAACTATTAAATAAATTTATGAATAAAGTCTGTTTAGAGTCTACATTATGTCACGGTTTTTGGATGTTGTGTTTACCTGCTATTGTAAGATATTGGGTATTATAGATTAGCCAACCCTCATGGATTGAATGAGAAAGGTATCAAATTATGAAGGTTCTCATTCTAGGTATCTCTCCAACCTCAGGTATTGGGGACTTCAAACATGAGTCGTGTACTGCTAGTATACTAAATGTATAGTATGCAACACTTCACATGGTATACTTCATGGGTCATCAAGCACAAAAAACTCATTTTCTACCTAATGAGCATAGTATATACCCCAATATAAGAATCATACTCTTGATAACCATAACTCTTCATCACAACCTATCATACTCTATAAAAATCATCAATTAGTGATAACTCAAAGTCATACTTTAAGAGTTTAATTATCATTTCATTTCATGATATATATATATATATATATATATATACAACCAACATGAAATTATGATAAAGTGAAGATTTTATTTTTATACAACATAATACATTTTTTATTCATAAAATCCTTTAAGAATATTAAAAAACCATACATAAATTCCCATCTAATATATCACATATTATAGACTACTAGATTAACCTTATGTTGCACATGAGCCTCAGCCTAGTTGGTGAGGACTCACTAGGTGCATCCAAGAGACCCGAGATCAAATCCGGGTGGAGGCATATTTTCGGGTTATTGTAGCAGTACTATAGTAGGCACTGTTTGAGACTGTTGCAGCTGTAACTATTCATCCATCTGGGAATTCGGGCCACCGGTTTGGTCCTCGGGTACTGCAAGGCTTTCGGGCCACCCAAGGCATTTGAGCCAGTTGAGTCCTAAGGCCTTCAGGCCACCTTAAGGCCTTAGGGCCACCCCAAGGCCTTCGGGCCACATGAATGCTGGTCCCAGACACACTACAGAAAAATATCATCTCCATAAAAGGATTCAGAGAAGGTGCACTCACCAGAGTAGAGGCAAATGGATTTTCAGAATGAGAGGGTATGGCTATGCCATCGGTACTAGCCTATGCTTGCACGGGAAGCCTAACCATACGATCATGCAAAGGTGGAGATCTACTTTCAGGATGCAGGTGCTGGGGAGGGGTAGTTCCTTGTAGATAGTTTGGTTGAATTCCCTAAGACCTTCAAGTCATGTAATCTCTTAAACCTACGGGCCATGTAATCTCTGAGTCTACGAGCCTTGTAAGGGTTCCCCCTCATCCCTTGAAAGGGGGGTTATCAAAAATCAATAAAAATGAAGGCCTTTGGGCCATTCAGGCAGATTAACCTTATGTTTTCTCACTTTTAGGTTTTTATTAAGAAAATTACATCTCTTTGTAATTCCCACCACATATATGTGAATATCTAATAAAAACCTCCAACTAAACTTTTTCAGTGAGTAAAATCCATGGATAAATCTAGTTTTAATAATGGTGATATATATGAATCATATTCCTAATGTTAAACTATTTAAACATGTATTTAAATTACTTTTCTATACAACATCCAATTTTACAAAGTCAATAACTTATGTTTTCTACTTATAAATATTTTTAAGTTCACCATCATCCTCCATATTTGAACTTTTACATCAAATTTTTTCCTTCAAACCATTCGATAAACAATGTAATTATTTACATTAATATTTTACTGAAATACCTTAAAACTTTTAGGATATTAATTGACATTCATATTTTATTCTAATTGTCATATTTTTTTTAAATTTATAACTTATTCACTACTAGAAAACCAACCTTTACCAACGGTTTGGAACCGTTGGTATAGGCCTCCAAACCGTTGGTATAGCCTATACCAACGGTTTGGAGAACCGTAGCCAAGTAAGCCGTTGGGATAGGTCTATACCAACGGTTCTCCGAAAACCGTTGGTATAGACCTATACCAACGGTTTTGGAAACCGTTGGTATAGGTAATATGAAATCTATACCAACGGTAATGGAACCGTTGGTATATAAATTACAAAAATAAAATCACCGCTGGGATTTGATCCCAGGACCCCCTCGTTTATAATCGAACGACTTAACCACTAGGCTAACATCACTTTGTAAACATAATTTCATAAATATATATATGTATTATCATAATTATATAAATTTTTGATTTATATAATGTTCTTCGTTAGTAGATCTGGAAAAACATCAATGAACCTATCCCAACGGTTTTGACAACCGTTGGGATAGGTTCTGGGTGGGTATATTTTTATTAAGGTGTATGCTGGATTTTTTGCCACTTTTTCCCAACGGTTCTTGAGAACCGTTGGGAAAGAGTAACCTTTCCCAACGGTTCATCAAAACCGTTGGGAAAGGGCCTAAAAACACACCCTTTCCCAACGGTTTTGGTGAACCGTTGGGAAAGGGTAGTGGGAAAAAATCCACCCCTTTCCCAACGGTTTTGGTGAACCGTTGGGAAAGGTCACTCTTTCCCAACGGTTCACCAAAACCGTTGGGAAAGGGTGTGTTTTTAGGCCCTTTCCCAACGGTTTTGATGAACCGTTGGGAAAGGTTAGCTATACCAACGGTTTTTACAAACCGTTGGTATAGAAGTGTTGGGAAAGATCATGTTTCCAGTAGTGATTAAATTCAAAACATACTCCCACTATATTCTTAAGAGCTATATTATTTAAAAAATATCATGGTAAGATACACAAACTTCTATTATTTTAGGAAATAACACTTATTATCTATAGTTTGAATATTTAAAAAATAAAAAATTATGTCGATATCATATATGTTATTCTATTTGTTTGGAATAATTCATTAAAAAAAGATTATTTATTAAAATATATCACTAAAGGTCCGATCAAATCCCTCATATTTTAACAAATATCTAGATAAATTATTTCATCTTGAATAAAATATTTTGAACATTATCTTATTATCAAAACATGTTATATAATCTCATTAATCTTAAACCATTTACATTTAATCCATAATCTCTTATTATTTATAAAAATTATTTATTAAAAAAAAAATTATCTTATCATATAATAGAAATGATACAACCCCATGAATCCTTAACTAGGATCCATTTCTATATCATCATTACCTAACATGGAAATTCCATGGAGTTTCTAAAACACCTTCAGGTATTCCATACAATTAAAACATATGGAAATATTGTAATTTCCTTCCCAATATTACCTTTTGGTTTCAATGAAAGTAACTGTTTACTTCAAGAATCATTGTTAGAATTTACAACTAACTTTTCATCTTCTATTTCTAACTTTTATGAACTTTTATTATCTATATAGAATCGAATCCCATACTCCACATTCTTAGTTATTTTATCCCTAATACTTTGATAAAATAGGATTATCATTTCTTAAAATCATCCACATTGTCCAAACATTTCCAATGATGAAAACAAAATAAATTCCATAGCTAGAATTTGACTTAAGGAAACCTTGATTGAATAATTTTATTCTAATTATATGCATATAGATTCATGTGTTAAAAAAATTCAGTTTTTGGTTACTTAGGAGGGTGTTTTACTAGCACATATAATTTTATTACTTATGAAATTTTATTAAGTTACCAATATTAGAAGATTCTTACCTTAAAATTATTTTTTTATTTAGGATTTATCTCAATGAAAATTTGGGTGATGATGATTCCACTTATTTTCAAAATAATCTTTTAACATATGAATATCATATTTTACATTCATTTAATTAATAATTTTTTAATCTATATCCCATTAAAATAATGAACCTTTTGAAAATCCATTATCTCCATTATTTGGAAAAGATCCATATTTCAGTAAAATCTAGAACTATTTTGAGTTTCTCCCATCACTTATCTATTTAGGTATGGAATCATCCCTATAATATCATATAAGACTCTTAGATGGTATAATTAACAAAACTTTACCGAATCCATCATATGGACAAACTAAACACTATTTTTATCATAACATAATCCTATTAAGGTCTCCTAGATATGTTTAACCCAATGATAATGTTTAGAAAAAGAACCTAATCCTATTAGGGTCACCCATTACTTGCATTAGAAAGATAATCTAGGGGAACCCATCTTTATCATGAATCACCTTGTTGGATGATCAAGGTATTGAAAATTATTTTCATTGAAAGGAATCCAAAATCTAGTATTTTAAAGAGGATTTAATCTCACAATCTTATATAATGTTATTCCCTTTACATATACAAATTATTAAAATGATTTATTTTTATATCACATTCCTTTAACTGAATTAGTATCTTCAAACCATATTTATATGCACCTCTTTACAGAATTCATGTTTTTTAGTACTAACTTAAATAAAAATCCAACTATATTCATAAATATCCAAATTCATCAATTGTATAAGGTATATGAAAACCTTTTTTTAAAGGCTTAAAACCATATGAAATAAAAAGTATCTACAAGAGTAATATTGGATCCAGAAATATACAACCCAAATTTTTCTAAAAAAGGATTAATCCTCGAGGAAAGTGAGATGTCCAACACAATGTCTCCCTACCTAAGTATACTTTACTTCTGAGAGACCTCAATTACATTATAATCCTATCATCTAATTTTTATAAACTATAATTTTGTATTTAATTCAAGATCATATCCTAGTACATTACATAGTCAAAGTAGGATAAAACTAAATCTATTATCCTACCTAGTATGTAACTCCTTAAATGCATGTAAGAAAATTTATAAAATTAGTTTAAAAATTTAAACTAAAGTATATATTCATTAATTACATAAAAAATTTATTATAATGAATAAAAATGAATAAATAAACTAAATAAATGAATAATTCATAAATTTTGACATGATTTAAAAAATTTATGGACAATTAATAAATAAATAAATTATAAACACATTATAATGTCACAATGCATTATGGGGATTCCATAACTAAATACATGTAAAAAAATTATATTAACTTATAATATGAAATCAATCATATTATTATTTATATTAAATCTTTTTTAAATATATTATATTCAATTGTATATAAACATTTTATATTGAAAATATTTTATATTAATAATTTATATAATCTAAATATCAAATATTTAATAGCATCAAAATATTGATCAAATCAATTATCAAAATTCCTCTTGATATGGTTTTAATAATTTATCAAATGAATATTTTATTTTAAACATTTGAAATTAAATATCTTGAGAATTCATAATATTAAATATATATTCTTTTATATTTATTAATTCATTTTTAATTTATAAAAACATTATAAATTAGTATTTCGATTTTCATACAACCAATTTATATCTAAATTTTAAGGTGTAAAATATAATTTAAAAAGGTATTTCAAAATGAAAACTAATACTTATAAACAATTATTTATTAAATTCTTAATAAAAATTTCATTATTAATATAAATAATTTATAAATAATTAACTTATTAAAATATTTATAAATAAAATAATTACCCAAAATACCTTTTTCCATAATTTATAATATTTTTATAAATTATTTAATTCAATTCATAATTTAAATTTATAAAAATATAATTTTTTATCTTATATAATTTTTTATAATATGTATCATATCATAATGGCATATAGATATGATGTGGTGTGTGAAGCATCCTAGATCTATCAATCATATTTTATGATTGATAATCCTATGCTTGGAAATCATAGAATGCAATAAACCACTGCATAAGATAATACTTGGTGTGCCTGACTATTAAAACTTATGATAGTTTCCCATATAAGATTAAAACCATCAAAATATAGGAAATCAGATTCTACAATTGGAATATATATTGCATTAGAGATACAATGCTCAATTTTACAAGTTCTATTTTTCACTTTCATCTAATATGAATCCTAGCACATCGTACACTGTAATACATTCAGAACCACATAATTACATTATGTTATGGTTAATGCTATCCCATATCTTATAGAGATACCTAATAACACCCTATAACAACTTATATCATATGGTCTACCATAGTATAAATTTTCTATAATTTTTTATGACACCTAATTTGACTGTCATATAATGTATTTTTTTAATTTTAAACATGATTTCAAGAATTGAATAATATGGTAAAGCTATGATACCACTAAAGGGTTTTTAAGGATAGATTAAAACATAATCATTGTAGCTAGAATAACTAGAAACCCAAACCCAAAGATCAATCATGACTAAAATAGAAATCATGTTTAATTAAAAATCAAGAACATGAATGTTTATTATTCACCAATAAATTCCACTGCTACCATTTTGAGTCATATGCTTGAAAAAATCACTCAGCGGAATCCACCAGACTCCCTACTCCATGGTGATTCCATGGGCTGACTTGAATCACCACTACTACAAAAAACGGTCTTTATCAGTGCTCAAAAAGAGCTTTAACAGTGCTAGAAAAGTGTTGTTAAAGCCGACATAGATAGGGGGGCCTTTATCAGTGCACCAAAAAGCACTGATAAAGACCCCTTTTATCAGTGCTAAAAAAGTGCTGATAAAAGGGGTCATTTATCAGCGCTAAAATGAAGTGCTGATAAAAGGGTCCTTTATCAGTGCTTTATTTTTAGCGTTGATAAAGACCCCTTTTATTAGCTTTTTTTTAAAAGGGATGATAAAAATTTTAATTTTTTTAAAAAAATCTGGGCAATCTCATGGGGTCTTTTTACAGTGCTTGATCCCCCCCTTTATCAGGGCCTTCCCACACCTCCAGCGCCCCCACGCACCCCCTACACCCTTTATCAGTGCTATTCCCCACCCATTATCAGTGCTAGCTCCCATATTCCTCCATGCATGCATTCCCCTGCCTCCACTAGGTTTTGAACTCGAGACCTCCCCCCTGCGTGCCTAATCCCTTACCACTCCTCTATTTTGATTTGTTTTCCATTTCATGATATCTATATATATATAGTTATATTTATTAATATAGTAATATATATTTATATTAAGATATATATAGTTATATTAATATATATATAGTTATATTAATATATATATTTATAGTGATATTAATATATATATTTATAGTTATATTAATATATATATATGTAGTTATATAAATATATATATAGTTAGATTAATATATAGTTATATAAATATTCATATATTTGTATTTTAAATAAAATGGATATTAGTTATTATTTAGACAATTATAATATATTTTATATGTAAATATATTTTATTATTTATATTTATAATTAAATTTTTATGCGTGAATATATAAAAAATATGTATATATTGTTATATATTTGATTATAAATAGTAGTTCATTAAAAAAATGATAAAATTTTATATAAATAATATCAATATGAATGTAATACCATGGAATAAATTTAGTCCCCACCAAAAAAATCCAATAATACCCCCTTAAACGAGGCTCAAAATCCACAAAATGTTAAAAAATCGGAGTATCCCGACTAAAAACTCAGTTTTGGAGGCCTTATAGGCCTTTTTTGGATTCGAAAAACCTTGAACTGGGTCCCGTTGAGCCACAAGGTTGTAGAGATCATCGCATTCTTCGATTTGATATATGGTAGAGCTCAAACAGACACTCGGATCAAAAGTTATGACCGTTTGAAGTTCGAGTTGCATTTTCAACATATTTTAGAACTTTTTTTAATTTTTTTAATTTTCTTAGTCTTCAAATTGTTATTAAATGAATATTACTCCATAATAATTAGCAAATTATTAATTTAAAGTTTTATTTAATTTTTTTATAATCCATTTTCACTAAATATCTTATATATTAAGTGTAACTGTATATTTATACTTATCTTGAATATATTTAAAATTATATTTAAAAAATATATATTATATTGATATCAATATAACAATATCTATATATTTAAATATTAATATTTTTTTTCATGATTTTTTTGGAAGTAGACCCTTTATCAGTGCTTTTAAAAATAGCACTGATAAAGACCCCCTTTATTAGTGCTACTAAAAAAAGCACTGATAAAGGTGTACCCTTTAACAGTGCTAAAAAAAGAGTTCTTAAAGGGGGTACCTTTATCAGCACTTTTTCATTAGCACTGATAAAGGGTGGCGCTGGTCATGGACCATTTTGTGGTAGTGCACCCATAAAAAGGGTAAGACCCTCCTCTATTCTGACAACATGCTAGTTCCTCTCAAGGAAAAGAGAGGAAGAAGAGTGCTTTGACCTGGTTGAAGAGAATCAAAAAGGGATTTCTTAAGGTTAGAAAACCATTATCAATGAGATTTACACTTTATTTAATGTCTCAAGGACATTACTTGACCATCAAAAATTTACTCAAGTGTTTCAATGCATGAGTAAATAAACTCTTTCTGACATGAATTCATTTCATTAATGCACTAATCCTCCCAAGAATTTCATCTTATGAAATGTCAAATAATGATAGGAAAAATGGAAGAATAACCAAGTGATAATAATTATCATTTTTCCACCATAGTTATTTTTATGTTATCACTTATATATAATTAATGGAAATATCCACTTTATCTAGGAAAATAATATGCTTTTAGTTTCATGAAAGTAATACCCCTTGACATGATCATATCATAAAATGAGATATGGGATTTAGAGAATATCTTCTTTATCCTATTTGATACTTAGTTTTATAATTATTTATTACCCTAGATTTAATTAATAGAGAGTTAATAAACATGACCTATCATATAAATCCTTTAAGGTAACCATCATCATATTATCTTGATATCTATTGTTTAATGAAAACTCTATAAGTGACAAATGAATTTATCATGAGCCCATGAAATAAAGGACACATTCCTATAATATGCCCCCTATAATTCAGATAATATTTCAATATTTTCTATCAATTTATATATGGTAGGTAGTTATCTAGTGAACCTATGTATCAATTTTATTTTTCCTTCCTTCATAAAAGAATAATGTAAGACAAGCATCTCGGTCTGAAATAACACTCCTTAGCACCCCATAAAGATACACTATCTCCTAAACACAGATCATTCCCATCTCATTAACATAGAAAGTCTCCCAGATTAGAAGGAAATGAGAAAACTTAGTAATTTGGTCCAAAAAAACCGAAATTTAATCAATAACGATTGATTTCATTGGAAAAACCATCAACAATTCCATTGGAACATCATCTCACCTCCAATCTGGAACGGGTAATGACAGAAGGAGTCCTATAGGTCACTGGTGCTCAAACTTAACCCACAAATAGGTGGACTACCATATGATACAACCCACTATATCCTTCTTTATACTAATTCAATAGTATTTCCTATAAATTCCATGGAAAAAGTTTGGCAAGAACTGGGTGAAAAACAAATCTTTATTCATGTGATCCCATCATCATCTCACTGTGTATGCTCATAGGGACCATAACCTGAACTCAGATGTAGATAATCTCATCGAAATTGAGAGAAAAATTGGGTGGAATCTCCCTATCACGCATTATTTTACTCATCACTAAATTCTAATAATATAATAGTTGGATTTCCTTCACCCTATAAAAGAGTGAAGAGGTAAGGCTCTTAGATATTAGCACCACCCTAACCTGAAACTTATGAACATAATGATGAATCTTAGTGAAGAGGTCCATTATCTTCCACTCACTACTATCCTCCTATACCACCTTATCACAAGTATTCCTACATATTGTGTAAATTATAGTGTTACCCTATCTAGTGGGGTAGTCCATATCAAATTAAAATGACTAAATATACTTAACCCTTCTCCATTATTGAATGTTTAAGTCATTCCTTGAGAAAATATATTTCAATATATTATGGATTGTGTACATTATGAACCATTTTTATAGAAGGTAGTGATGAAAAATACCAAAGAATATACCATCTATACTAAATCTAAATCATGAGTCACATAGTTCTAATTATGTGCCATCAACTACCTCGATCCCTAGGCAACCACACATCTATCCTAATTTAGAAACACTCCAATTCTGATACTCAATGTAAAAAAATTTAAAAACTAATTTTTTACTAGCTTAAGTAAGGTCATAATTAGAATACATTTTAACCTACCTTTCATATCATGTATGGATCTCTTGTAAAAATTCAACCATAAGAAATTAACCCCTTCTTGTAAATGGAAATCATTTGTGATTCCAATTGGGAGAAGTACCAAATGAAGCTTCAATAATAACCTTCGAAGCCTAAAAAAGTAAAAAATTCAAAAAAAAATTTGGGACACTCCCAAGAAACCATTGCCTCACTCATATATAGGTCTATTGATATACCTACCTATGATATCACATGCCCCAAGAATCATACCTACTGATCTATAACTGACACTTCAAGAGCTTATCATAAAGTCAATTCTCTCTCAATGTGTTTGAAAGAACCTATAGATAAAGAGTTTGGTTCTATCATGAATAATATCATTCAATAATATTATTTATAAACATGACCATGAAAGAATACAAGTATGGATTGATGAACCTATTCATCGGGATCATGAAAACTACTGGTGTGTTCTTCAATCTTAACAAAATATACTTTTCTAAAACATAAATAATTATAAAAGTAGTACATGGTGCATTAGAGGCCCTCATCCATTGATGATGGTAACTCATCCTCAATTTGATCATATAAAACACACATTGACCTCTCAAATGATCAAATTTATCACTGATATGAGGTAAAGTATACTGATTCTTGACCATTACAATTATTAACCTATGATAATACACACATAAATGTAATGAATCATTAACATTCTTGGTGAAGAAGACTGAAGCACACCATGGGGATGTATTGTGGTGAATAATACCATTTCCTTCTAAGTTCTCTAGGTGATCCTCCATATTATGAATCATAATTGGATCTTTTTTATATAATTATAAATATGTCTACCATACCCAACATAATCAAAATTGCGAACATAATCTCCCTCTCATGTGGAAACCCCAATAAAAATTCAAGAAATATATCTTTCTTTCAATGGATTTTTTTTACTTTTCAAAAATCTCTTTAATGTTTGAGTGAAAGCCACACAAAGATGAACCACCAAATTTAGAATTAAAACATTGAAAGACACATAAATGCCTTAGTGTGTAGGCCACATCATAAATTCAAAATTAAATAAAATCTCCTCAGGTCATGAACCACGTGACACTTTGACTAATGTGATGTGTACTCTTTATTAAATTTTTATCACATCATCTTTAATCAACCACCACCAAATATAAACTGAGTCCATCACCAATGGAAAACGTCAACTAGATATTTATAAACCACCATTCAAGAACCACCATCACTGAAATGAAACTTCATATCATAATGAATAAGACAAGACTGAATCACCCCATGATGTAACAACACCAGAGATACTAACCCACTAAAAAATAGCTAAAAAATCATTGAACCAAGAGACATCCAAAACAAAAAAACTCCTTCACCAAAATATTATAGAATATATTCACACCAAGAACATCTGATCACCATAAACCTTTTATCTGATGCTCCCATGTCTAGAACCAAAAAAACAAAGCACCACTTGAAGAATAAAGAAATAAAATCTAGAACCTTCATCACCATCATGAGAGAAAATCTAGGATATATAATCCAGAACATTATTACCACTAAGAACATGATCAAATAATACCTTCATAATATAAAGGTAAAGAATAAATTCAACCAGATTCACCTCATGGAACAATTTTATCCTCTTCAAGAAAATATCCCAATACCTCCTTAAAAAAACCACACTAGAATGAAATGACATGGGAAAAACTAATTGGAATAAATAGTAGAGTTATAGCTGACTAAGGACACAAAAAATGAGATAAAATCAATAATAGGACCACCAACCCCTTAATTTGGAACCAAGGAACCACATAAAACCCACCCTTGAAAAATCAAAATGAAACCCCATGGAGATCTCACTAAAAATACATTGACTAAGGGAATTTCCCTAAGTAACATGGTAATTATTGGGATAAGGAAAATAATTCACCACCATTTTGGATATAAGGATTTCCACCTAGTCCTGTAACAACTGTTAGAAATGGGAGCTAAAGACAATAAGAACGAAGGCCACCACTGGTGGTATTGACTCTATGCTGAGAAACAGAAAATGGGAAACTGAATGAAATTAGTAGGAAATATATCCTAAAATTTATTAACTACAAGAGTAAATAACTCCTAGAGTGTCCCAACATCATAAAAATGATACTACTAAACTGGGCCATGATGCCACACAACTTCCAAAGGTATGGTCCTAAATGGATTTCTTATGGATCCCACTCCCCAACATAGGTATAATCACCATTACTAATATATTTTATTGATACCCATCAATAATAAAAATTACCGTGAGATTGATACTGAACCAACCAATCCATTATGAGAATGACATTGAATCTATTCATCTATTACTTTGAGAAATACTAGAAACATATATAACCAATGATCATGATAACACACTCTCAATATATCTAAATACAATCTCATTATATCCTCAAGGGTATATTAATATAAATAACCCCATATGGGTAATATATGTTCAAACCCAAGCCACCATTGAACTAAGAAGATATGAACAAGTATGATGCATCTACATATAATAAAAAATATACTCGAGTAGAAGATACTAAAACTATACCTAGAACTATTGATGACACAAGATAATGATCTACTAGAGTAGGATAAATAGCATTTAATTGGATAGAGCCTTGGAACTGATCTATTTATCAAATCCCTAGAGTAGAATTCACTTGATGACGTTATTTCCCCTACCCATGGGCACCATGTCCACAACCACAACTCGAATGACCTGTATAAACCTAACTATTAATCTATCATGGTACTCCAAACCTCCTCCTGAACACTACACATGACTAAATAGTATACTATTATCCCAATAATAGGTATTTTTTGTAATACCATTATATGTGAAATATCTTCCTATATGATTGGAACTCTAATGGACATTGGTAGAATTGGCATTGAACATAACTAGTCCTACCACATTGGTAACACTCCACATGCCTACTTCCCCAATGAGTAATATATGAAGCATCACTATGGTTGTTTTTTACACTTGTTCCCAGACATGAAACATAAAATATATCCTTCCTACTACCTAAAGACTCACTACTAGTCCCTTTAGTAAGACCCAACATCCATAATCCTCTTCCCTAATTCCGGCCACTCTCATATATAATGGTCTGATTCACAATATTTCAAAAAATATGATAGGTGGAAAACACTCAACCATATCTACAAAACATACATCATACTATCCTAAAAACCCTATCCCTAACTACCTTATTCCAAGTTAGCATTGGGGTAAATAGTTAAAGATCTGTAAAACATATCACATAATCGATAACTAACACCTCTCTGGGAAAGATGTATGAACCCTCGAGCCCTATCCCCCCTAAACATATTTGAGAATAAATTATCAAAGAAATGGGTATAAAAGTCATTGTATGATAACCAAAAAATTTTATTAGCCAGTTTCTTGATTTCAAAAAAGTGTTTATCTAGTCTGTGTAACATATCGGCCACTAGCTTCACTCTCCCATCTCAAGATGATCAAATATAGTCTATATCAGCTCCACCAAGAGCTCAGAAGAATGGGGGGAACCCTTACCCCTAAACATGGGTGTTTTTTGTATATAGAGAACCCATATTAGCTAAATCTATAGTTACCAATGACCCCTATCCATATACTACATACCCTTCAATAAACGATCTTATAGATTCTCATCTATTTCCAAAACGATAATTACTGGGGATTCTTACTCAACTACTATTTTGGTATTCTCATTTGTAACCTCCTATAACTCCACTAGTGGATGTTGTGGAAGAATGTCTCTATAATTTCAAATGAACATCAATTTTTTATCATATTTATTTATATCACAATTTAGGTAAAACAGTAATAGACATAATATCTAGCCACTCTATATACATTTCACATAATAAGGAATCACAACATGAGCACTCTCTTAAGCCTCATATATTCATTCTCAAGGTCAATAATATATATAGGATCTATATACTCATGTAAAAGATAATATAAATTTATAGAACATGACCATGGTTAAGTAAGACACCGCCATCAAGTTATATAAAAACACACTAGATATGTTTCAATGGGAACATAAAATAACTGATACCTATATCATAATTAGTTTAAATAAAAGGAAATCCGGGCTATGCCAACTCCTCGATCTGGACCTCCATCAGAGACTCCTTTTCCAACATTATGAGAAACTCTAGATGGATGGTTAGTATGAATTCTTCCCTAAACTTTTGGAATGATAACTGGTCTGGCACCCCCTCATTTCTATGTTGTCTCTTAACTCCTCTCCAAAAAGCATCAACTGCACTATTCAAGAGGTGATTCACTCTCATAAACTTAACCTCCTTGAATCCATTATGCATGTTGTTGATAACCATCTATTCTCTAACACGGATTATTGCCTCATTTGGGAACCAGATCACAATGGAATTTTAGATTCTAAAAGTTTTTACAATAATAGTTTCCCTAACTCTGATCCTATTTTAAATTGGTTGAAGCACTTTGAAAATCCTTGGATTAAACAATCTAGATCAAACATCATTTGGAGTATTGCTTATAATTGTATTCCTACTGAGGTTACCCTTCAGTATTTTTGTATCCAACTCTTCTCTCAATGTCATATGTGTCACCTGAATAGAGAGGATAATAACCATATTTTCATATCTTATGCTACAGATTCCGCTCTTTGGAATTATATTACTGACCTATTTGACTACATATGGCTTCGTTCTGACTCCATTCTCTTCCAAATAAAACATTGTGTGGAGCTTGATACCTCATGAAAAATCAAGAGTCTCTTTCTTTTTGTTTTTTCTAAACTCCTCCACATTATCTGGTATGATAGAAATGATATCATTCATAATAAACACTCATTCAATCTTAATGCAGGTCGGATGAGAAATCTAATTGCTAACAAGGATGCTTCCTTGATCCAAAAAGATCACTATGAAAACTCCATTAGGGACATTGTGATCCTCTAGCGTCTCCTAATTGAAGGCCTTTAAAAACAACCGAGGCATTCAATTGAGTTATTTTGGTAGGCTCCCATTCCTGGTTGGATCAAGATCAATGTGGATGGTTCTTCTAAAGGAAATTCGGGTCCAGTAGGATTTGGAGTTGTTTTTAGATATTTTCTAGGTCACTACCACAGATGTTTCTATGGAATCTACAGTAAAACCTCTTCACTAGAAGCGGAAATGATGGTTGTGATACAGGCTATTGACTATGTTAAAATCAAAGGCTGGAATGACATCTGGATTTAGAGTGACTCAACTACCATTGTTCAAGCCATTTGGAATGGGGTGGTCCACCTTTCTTGGACGCTTACTTCCCGATGGATGAACTGTCTAGACTCACTTCGAGAGATCAGATTCATTGCCACTCATGCTTAATGTGAAGCGAATATAGTGGTTGATGGTCTTTCCAATAAGGGAATCAACCAAAGTGTTACTTGGAGTGATGACTTGCTGGTTGAACTTCTTACTCTCTATGATATAGATTATAATAAAATCCCTTCCTTTAGAATTTTGTAGTTCCTTTCTTTTTTTAATAAATTGTGTTTCAATCTTTGACCTTTAAAAATAATAATTAGTCTAAATAATCAAATTAAATAACATAACTTTCATGCGAATCCTATGTTCTTAATATGATTCATTATTACATGAATTTTTAACACCTTGAACCAAGAGTAAAAATCCAATACTCTATAAATTAAATAATACATTATTTTAGAATAAAAAATATCTCCAATCCTAGAAAAAAATACCAACTTGGTAACTTAGACTTCCCACTTACATGGGTTAGCTAATCTGAGTCCCAAGATCTATACCAAACATTGACACATCCTATATCTTATCTACTAGGCCCAAATCATATAAAAAAAGAATAAATCAAGGCTCTGATAATTCTTTGTAACATCCTCATACTAGTTTACCTTCACTATGAATACATCGAGTCTCTATATACCATAGGTACGCCTACTAAGACACTAGAGGCTAAAAACTTGCAGCAAGGTTCTATATATAAGCATAAGGATATTGGAACCTCTTGTAAGGATACACATAAATATCACTGAAAACAATAATAGTAATAGTCATCATACAAAAATGTAAATATTGAAATCATAGTGAAATTATTGAAATGTAAACATCACATCCCATGTGATAAAAATATGAACAACTAATCATCTCATACATGTTTAATATAAATAACCTTGACATCATGTGGGTATTCCATTTACAAAAAATACCAAAATAAACCAAAAAAAAACAAAAACTATGGATAACCACAAAACTGGTCCTGAGTCCAAGCCTAGTCCCACATCCCAACTTCAACTCAACAACCTAGGTCAACTAGAAATCATGGGCCCCTTGTCCATATCTACACCTGTAACCATGAAGTCTACCCAGGTACCCATGGTGCTTAGACAAAGTGTGAGCACAACTTAACTGGCCAACACCAATTATTTCCCTAGTCATAACTAGTCTATAAGGGTGTATGCTGATATAACATGACATGTAAAATAAAATTAGGATAAAATAAAAGTCTTTAGATACATTAGTTCTACATTGAAACCCATAAATGATCATACCTACTTCGAATAGTCCTGTTGTTGTGTATTAATATGTCATATATCAATATCAATGGATGAAATACCACCTTCCCATAATATATTTTCTTGATATCAATATAACCAACTAAAATCATGACCTTTACATCATATAGTAGCATACTCTTGGTTGGTAGGACACCCAACCTAAGCTGCTCACTGACATTTAGCGAACACCAAACTCAATCATATTTACACGTCCATTGTTGGAATGATCAAGCAACCAATATGAAAAACCCTCAATGGTTGGTAGGAAACCCAACCAGACCCAAATGTCCTTCTCATTACAACCCGCACACCCATGATTGGCATGAGAACCCAACCCATATCATAATTCCCATTTTATACCATATCATTAAGAACTACCATGGTTAGAATGATCACTCAACCTATTCCACATAATCATTCCATCATATTATACATGTAAGTGTTGGGAATGAATTCCCAACCCACCTTTCTATCAAATCTTTCCACATGGATGACAATATCTCCCAACCTAATCCACATAAACATTCCATAAAACTCATTCCCATGGTTGGGTTTATTTTATAACAAATATTAAATTATCCATACATGTAAAACACAATCAATCATGAGAAAAAATATAATCTTAATAAAAAATCATAATTCAAAATATAAATAGTTAAACCAAAATATGTAAATTACCACACATATGTGTTAATGGTCCAAATTTTACGGAAATACACCCTACCCAAAAATATAAATAGCTTGCTTTATGTTGGTCAAAAATTTCACAAAAATTCGTATCTTTACTAATTTTTACCTAAGGATACCGCCATGATAGACTCATCATAACACACATTCCCTACCATAATGATCAAAATAGGGACTCTACACTAGGTCTGATCAGCCTCAATTCCACCAAGGGAACCCCTATGGGTAGTCACTATTATCCCACAATGTATTTAGGTCCAGAACACATACCTAAGTAGACTAGGTTGGAACATTAAAATTCATAATGGAATGCCTTTGTCTCACAAATTGATTCAGGTTGACCTAACCCACCATCAAATCCAACTTGCGACATGGGCTTAAACAATCCTCCCTGTAAGGAAGATGCTACCGACTAGTATACATATTAAATAACTAAAATATAAGCATGATATAATAAAATCATATGAAACATATAGTCATTTAGACTCTCCAATATACAAAAAAATCTGATAAAACACTTGACCAATCACACATAAAAATAAAATAAAATAAATTAATATATAAGGATCCAATGCCAGCATCGAACTGGACCATATACCATATCTCCACGAACAAATAACTGCTCCATCTTGATCCCCATACCCCACATGAGTAATCCCACTTGATCATAGAACATTGGGCCTCTTCCCCATCCACTATGTCCTATGCTCAACCTAAAAGCAGACATAAGGTCTACACACACTCGCACACTGAGGGGCACATATAGGGGTGAGAAATAAATATCAATAGCCCACCCACAATGGTTATCCTATCCTATGATATTATATGAAAGTGTGTGAACACATGATATACTTTCCTATTCGAACAAATACTATTGTCAAAAAAGTAATCTTTAGAAACAAAAAGGAAAATAACCAACCTAGGGATCTCACCTAACACCTGAGGTAATTCAACCCTCACTCTTTACCCCTATGAAGTACTTATAACACATGTATCACAAAAAAATATGTATCTTTTTGTGTCCAATGGATCAAAGAATATCTAAAGATGTCTAACACATCAATATTAATGAATTACATACCCTAGGATCTCATCCTAGGTGTCCAAAACAACAACACACATCTACTAGAATATATGACTTTAATAAAAAAAATCTAAAATGGAGATAAAAACCCCTAAGACAGACCCTATAGAACCTGTACATGTCCTAAAAGTCCTATAGAACTAACCGAGATAATCACTAAAAATATTAGTGCAATAATACCTGACTATTCCATTTTGGGAGCCTCAACAATCTAGGAAATCAAACTCATCTGAGAGTTCCTCAACACTACATGATCTTGAATCCCTGAACTAGAGTTAATATTAAACTTGGGGAGGGGGGGGGGAGGGGGGGTTCAGTCATACATATCATCCATTAGATCCTTTTAATAACTTTATAATAGGAAACCTGAAGAGAAAATCATCAATCAACATTAGATTTAATGATCAATCCCATAAAATCCCAAAGAACTCTTCTTGAATCCAAACCTGGACTAGAACTTCCTCAAAGATTCATTTCCATAAAATATCATGGGTGAGATAATGCCTGGACCCATTATTCAAAAAATTAATAAGGAACTTCCTCTATCATCCAAGCCTTCATTCACTAAAAATAAGTTTTCTAACACCCTTACCCATCAACATCACTTTTGGAGCCAACTATATTAGGTCACTAAGAAATAAGGAATCCTCACCAGTATTCTGAACCGAAAGAGTAGTAAAACACCAAAATGGGTTCCTCCATTAAACTGAATCCTCAGAAAAAGGAAGTTAAAGAAACCTTAGTTGAAATCACATTCCCATAACCTATCCTTATTCAACACCTTTCCTATAAGGGAATCCATAAGAATCTAATCCAAAGACTCAAGCCACTTAATCCTTGAGAAACCAGTCCCAACATATAGGGACTATCCAAGATATCACCAATGATACCCCTTTATCTTAAATTTATAGAAACATCATAAATAAGAATAAACAATACACTTATAATCGTCAACCCAAGATGATAAATGACACAAAACCTCATTTGGGCCTCACAACTCACAACTCAACCCTCACAAGGATTCTAAACCATAACCTCAATGAATTCCTCCCACAAAATCTCTATCAATATAGAAATTTTTTAGAAATCCTATCCATATTTAAAGAATTGAACCAACCTTATCTACATAAGAAAAAATTCATAATAGACTACTCAAAAGTCCAATTATGAATCAAGGTCATAAAACCAATGAAACACCTCCAAGAGGGGGTGCAAAATTTGTACCTGGGGTACACAATGTATAACCCCTAGGATCCTCCCTAGTCATATACCATGATACACTTGGTATGTAATTTTCCCATATATGATGTGAAATAACTCTATATGGAAATTCAGTCACATAGGGTTCTTGGCCATGTACTTGACCATGTGACCCACATGGGGTCTGGACATATATACCACTTGGCCTCTAGAATTTTACTACAACTGGGATTTGGTCATGTATCCTACATGACCATGTGCCCCCACATGGGGTGTGTGGATGACTACCTCAGCTACACCCTAAGTCTATCTACAAAATGTGTCCTTAAAAAACATTCAATGTAGTACTCATCTTTAATCCTTTTCCCAAAACATTAAACACACAAAATGCGTTCTCTGAATAATATACTATGTATATGAGTTTCCTAATAAAAACACCATTGTGAATCCCACATCCACATTCTATTTCTAAAACACCACATATAATCCCTACAAGGGTCCCCAAAAACTAAAAAAGTGATTAAAATTATAATTTATGATTGAAATAGGGATATGGATAAAATGAATTAAAAAGGTCCTACCTTTGGGTGAAAAACATTGACGTTTTGGTCCAAATCCACCACCCATAGCAGACATATCCTAATCCAAGCCTAGATGATCCCCCCTAAACCATATCCCTCTCCCTATCCCTTTTCTTCTTCTCAACTAAGAAGAACACATGATGGGGAGGGGGGAGGGGGTGGAGTATGGTATGTGAGAATCGAAGAGAGAAGAGTAAAAGTAAAAGTAAATAAAAAATAAAAAAAGAAGAAAAAGGGGCCCAACACTAACACCTAATGCAAGGTTATACCTCACCAAAGGAAATATTCTCATTATAAACTCAACCATAGAGTGAAAATCTCAATATGATGATCCATTCAAAATATATCATTGAATTAACACACATTAATAATTGATATTTATTTAATTAAATATTCCATAAAAATTTAAATGGATAGAAATTACACCAAACTCCTATCCTAGGGTTAATAACCTATTCTGAGACTAATATAATGATCAAAAGAAATATCTAAGATCATATTATTGGATAAATTACTAATTTGAATCTTAAAAAACCAATAAAAATGGTTTAAATTTTTACTGATTTTCTCAAACCGTAATGATGTGGGTTATTACAACCTCCCCACTAGAATTGATTCTCATACTCAAGAATCTTTTGTAGTCAACCAGCTATAAAATTTCACCATGAAATAGTGCCTATGACACCTCCTCGACTATCTATTGACTAGTCTCACAAACAACACGAATTACCCAACATGAGGGTCATTCATTCATGACTAATAATATTCCCCACCATAGAAGTGTCCTTATCTCCACACTCAACTAGATTCCAAACTCTACAACCCATGATCTATCCATCACTAAACACAGAGAATGGATATGTCCATATTGCTCAAACCCAAGTTGAAACTTGAATCACCAAATGCCACCCACTCCCAACTCACCCAGAACAACACCCCCTATGCTTAAAAAATTAGGACTACAACATTTGAAAACCAATGGTTTAATCCCCAGCATATGGATTCCCTCACAAAACAAATCAATTTCCAAATATCCATTCCAACCAACACTCTCCACCTTAAGGAAGATTAATCCTTCAAAAACCTCTCACTACATATGTTATAACCCAATTGCATGACATAAACCATTCTCACATGATATAAGCCCCAAAAAACCTAGGATATTTTTCCTAAAACATTGAATATGATACTTATACATGTCAGTTCCAACAATATAGATAACCCTCAATACTACTATTCCAAATCAAGGCATCTCTATCATATCAAGATCCACCGATATCTCTACCCTCCATGGAGCATTTATCGAAAACCACGAGGGCCTCATTATTCTATAATAATCACATAAAAACACAATCTAATATTAACAAAACCTTCTCTCTCAACCAAGACACAAAACCATGATAATTCCTAGTGTCTACTTCTCAATCCCAAGGAAACCTCATTATATACCATAAAAAATATTAGGGAAATAATAACCTTAGAAAAAATAAAGCACCATCCAAACATATCTTAATAATATTTTCTTTTATTGAGCCACCAATAATATCAAGGAACCAAAATCCCTCACCAACCTATAGGGGTCTCCATGAATCCCACGATGAAGGGATTTCATTTACAGTACACGTGACTATATCACGATAATATCCACATGACATATCTTCAGAAGTGATAGTCATGTTTTATTTTAATATAATTCTAGCAAGAATATATACAGAATAAAATATATAGATTTTTATGGAAACTTCAGATAAATGAACCTCCACCATTAATAAAAAACACCCAAAGGAATATACCTAGTGAATTCTATGTTCCTAGTATGATTCATGAATACATGAATCTTTCCAATTGACTGAGTTCCATAAATCACAATAAATCATAAATTCCAAACTCCAATTGAATCACACTAAGTGAAATCCTACAACCGTAACAAAAAAAATCAAGAACATAAATCCCATTCACCAGAAACTTCGACCTCCTATTAAGAAAAGTGTTTAAGAATAATTGGTTTGATATCCATTACAAGATTCGATACATTCCTAAATAAAATATCTACCTACTCCTAAAATAAAAAAACAAGGCCCTATGATACCATTTTCTCAAAAAATATCATGGGTGTACTTGAACCATAACCTAATATAGCTCACAAAAGGACTCAAGTGTGACTCTTTATATTTCAGTGGTATCCGACTAGCGGTGATGATCTAAAAGTATATAGGGGGGATACTATACCAATGAATTGGAGTGTATCAAAATTTGAATGTAAAAAAATACATACACATCCATAAAAATCAATGTAAAAATAGTAAATAACTAAAAATAAATCATGATATAATAAAAATGAATGCAACATATAGTTCTAAAGACTTTCTGAAATAAAACCACATCAAATGATCACCCACTGGTCAAATCACACATATGAAATAAAGAAAAGAAATAAAAACACAAGGCTCCATTGTAAGCATTGAGATGAACCATATACCCAGTCTCCACTATTATAAAACTACTCCAGATCAATCCCCAAACTAGACACTATCAATCCTACCTGATCATACAACACTGGGCCTATGTACCATCAACAATGTCCTATGATCAACCTGGATATAGATATAATTCTTGTAAACACACTAAGGTTCATGTCTATGGGGTGAGAAATAAATCATAGTAGGACACCCCAAATGATAGTCCTAATATATTTTTCCAAATGTATGGGCATTCACATGTGATATTCCTAGAATAGTCAAAAAAATAATACTTGAATAAAGTACACTATAGAAAATTTTGAAACAACCATATCCATTAACTATTCTGACATGAGAGGTAACTATACCCTTGCTATATCCCCCACTAGAGGGCTTATAACACATGGATCACAAAACAACACATCTCCTAGTGAATATAAAGGATCAAAAAGTATCTATAAATTTATAACACAATAAAAATAATTAATTCCATACCCTAAGATCTCATACCTAGTGTCCAAGAAAACAATAAAAATCTACCGGGCTCTAGGACTCCAATTTAATAGTAAAAAATTGCAATAATAACCTCTAATTAGACCTTATAGAACCTTTTAATGTCTTGGAATTCCTATAGAACAAAAAAATCCAATAACCATACATGTCTATACAACACTTCCTAACCAGGCTACCCTTAGAGCCTCATCAATTCATGCCATCAAACCCACCCATGAGTGCCTCAACACCACATGATTATGAAGCCCCTAGCCATAGATCATACTAAACTTGGGGGGGGGTCAATCATTCAGATAATCCATTATCTACCTAGACCCACCTGACAATAATAATCCTTTATAAGAGATTATTAATCAATCTTAGGGCCAACACCTAATCCTTTAACATCCCAAATGTCTCTTCTCGCATCCAAACCAGAATAGTAACTTCCTCAAATTCACAACCAAAGAATATAATGGGTTTCCCAATGACTGAAGCTACTATCCAAAAATTTAGAAAGGAGAAAATTATATCATCCAATTCATGATAAAAAAACACAGGATGGAAAACATCTACACCCATCAACATTAATAATGGGCCTCAAAAACTACCCTCTCTGGGTCACTAAAAAATGAGGCATCCTCACCAGTTTTATAAACTATAATAGTAGTACAAAACTCAAAAGGTGTTACTCTATCACATCCAAAAATTCAAATAAACCCATAAAAGATGACTTATCTCACATGTCAGGCCCATAACCAATCATATAACAATACCTTCCCATAAGGGAATCCTCAAGGATCTAATCCAACGACTCAATCCACTCAATCCTTAAGGAACTGGTCCTAGCATCTAGGGACTATCAAAGATATCACTAGAGACACCCTTCAATCCCAAATTTTAGGATACATCCCAAAGAACATCAACTAAAAAACTTGTAATCCTTAATCAAAGTTGATCATTGATGCAAAAAACCTCACCCAAGCCTCACATATCACAACCCAATCCTCAGGAGGATTCTAAATCCTAACCGCATGGAAATCTTACAACTAAATCTTACTCAACCGAAACACCATCCAGATAGCCTTTCTATGCCTAAAGGATTCCACCATAAACATATACATGAAAAAATGGTCAGAATAGACCACTCATAAGTCCAATTATAACTCCAGGGAGTAAAACCAATGAAACACCCTTAAGAAGGGAGTACTTGGCATGTACCTTAGGTACACGATGTGTAACCCCAAAGATCCTCTTTGGTCATGCATCACAACCCTCTCAATGTTTAATTTTTCTAAGTACATGGTGTTCACTTCTCTTACATTCTATTTACCTAACATGAGGTTCATGGCCATATACCTAGCCGTGTTCCCCACATGGGGCTATTCCATATACGCCACACGACCCTTGGTCATGTACTGAACTTAGGCTTCATCCATGTTTCCTATACCACCATGTGCACTCACATGGGGGGTCTAGCCAAGAACCATGACCAAACCCCAAATCACTCTATATAGTGTGTCCCAAAAAAAAATCCATATAATCCTTATCTTCAAACCTTTCCCAAAATGATGAAAACATGACATCTGTTCTTTGAACTACATGCCGTTTTAATGGGGTTCCTAAATGAAAAAACCCTAAAACCTATTCTTATTGAAGAAAGATCTCAAATCATCCCTATATGAGTTCATAGTAATTCCAAAATGAGATTAAAACTAAGATATATTAATTAAATGAGTATTTATGGAAAAAATAAAATAGCGCATACCTTTTGTTGTAAAACACTGAAGCTTCGGTCCAGATCCACCATTTGCAGCTATCGTATCCCGATCCAAGCTCATATTAGATACATGGAACTATATATACCTCTTCCTCCCCCTATTATTCATATCAGTTTTGAGTGACCCATGGATTGGGGGGATTGTGTATGCGAGTGAAGGTACCGAGACACAGTGGAAGAATATGTTCCAGGGATTTAAAAATTTCACCAGTAATTGTTGTAACTATATCATCACCAGATAATAACATCTTGGTACAAATCCATAATGACCCCACATTATTTTTTAGCCACAAAGATAAATTGAATATTACCTCATTTGATCTGATGTTGTTTTCATCAATCCTTCATCACTAGTGACTATTTTTAAAAGAAACCAAAGATTGATCCCTCTATATCATCCACACACACTTAAAAAATCTATGGGATCATTTATCATTGAATTCCATAAAATAGAATGTTGATATAAATATGCCTTAGACATCCCTAAGATCACCATATTGATGTTCATTCGATGCATGATGAAGATATCGATCTGGTTGGTTGGATTGAGACCTTCTCTATCTAGGAAGCAGATAGAGGAGATATAATCTATAAAAAATGTTCAATTAATTGAGAACCTATCCTCACTTATATAGTGTTATTATAGAAATAATCATAATAATCTCCTTGATCCCCGATCATTTTTTACCCACTAAATAAGCTATAAACGAAATTTTATGACTAACTTACTGAGTCATAAATATCATTTATTTTTTAATCAATTACTTGTAATATAATAAATATATTATGTGATAAAATAGATCCATTAACTTGAATTTATATTCCTACAAATATTTAACAAACCTTTAATATTAATATATTAATAATTAGTATAATAGTTTTCCATGTATTTACTTTAATATTGTAAATATATTTAATAAATAAATCCATTATTAATTATTCAAAAAATGAATAATAATAATTTATTTATTACTTGAGTATCGTATATTTTAAGACATATATCAGACCCTAGTGATGGCCCCAACTATTTCCTATACTCCTATTCATCAGAATAGGATAGAATTTTGAATACGCTTAGTGTTTTACCTTTTAAGACCTTATTTAAATAACAATGAATATAATTCATAGACCAGAAGTAGAGTCTAGAAGCCCATCAAGGCACCTAAATAGATAAGGTATAGTCATAAAAATAACAACCCTTCCCACAAACACACACCATGTCATATAATATTTTTGTCTCTCGATTTCTCATAATCTAGGATTCACAATTTGTGTCATAATCAATTCTTTATTTATTATTCATTGAACCTACTAGAAGGGAATTCCTTTTCTACCCTGGATATGGATTTAATGAAGGTACTACTATCCTAGAAAAATAGTCTCAATGTATCACTTACGTTTAAAAGTGACAAATTTTATCTTAATTATTCAATCAATGTCATACTACTAATGAAACACCCAATGCAAGCTACCTTTCCAGGACTTCAATTTCATAGTTTTTTTCTTGCATCAATGTACCCACTCAAATAGTATACAATTATAATAATCTCATGTTGATATACCATTAATCATGTTCAAGATAAGAACAAATAGTAACACATAAAACATATGGTGTTCTTATTAGCATGACAGTCCTCATAATATCATCTACTCGAGATCACCAAGTGTGAAATTCATGAGGAGAAGTCTCAATGATTATGATCCCATAGCACCTGATATCCAGACATCATTTGTGTTCATTCAGTATGATCCATCTAGACTATAAGAAATATACTAAAGATTAATTTCATAGTATATTGATCTTCTCAGTATAGACTCAAAACTTTTATAACCATTTGATAAGATAAGTAATAAATGGAAATTTCCATGTAAATACTGGACACAGAAATACCAACACTGTTATGGTAAGAATAAATCATGTATAACTGACTGTATACATGATATCACAATCATAAATTACTATTTATATCGGGTATTGGGAACTCACTATTACATAAACCCCACTTATACTAGAGACAGCTTACTAATAACCCTTGTTAGCTCTCTCATGATAATATCACAATTCTTCTAAGTTATGGATTTAGTCATTGGGACGCCCATATCTCTACTACATAACTATTTGGCTAAATTTTACTTCACCTTCATGAGTAAGACTCATTAGGAGATGATATCCCTATGTATAAATTTTTTACACTCTTAAAAATTGACATATTAGATAGTATTGGTAGTAGGGATATAAAAATTTATATTAGTATAAAACTTTAATTACTAGGTGTGATTCCCTGAACTAGAACAAATCATTTCATACTTTGCACCACTTCTTTAGCTACATCAGAAGAAACAACATACTCAGTATTTATAGATATGAATACCACTAGATTGAATGAGCCTCTATTTCTCATTATCTTTGTATGAATATGATATTAGATCATATTTATCTATAGTAAAACTAGTTTTTTTCCAATAATAACTAGTATTACTTTCTCTTCACATACCAGGTACATATCTTTTGTACTTGATCAGGTATAATTGGATAGTTATAACTACTTCCTATGCATTTCACCTGGATATAACTGATATTTTTGTACCATTAAGTATATTTTGGTAATATTATATATAGACATAACATGGAATATGTGATAGATCCATTTCTTATTCTTATATAATTCTACTCACCTATTTTATATTCTACTATTCCCCATTTATGTCTTCTTATAAAGATTTATGTGATGTGACTTTCATAAAAAGTATCTATCAAATTGTTCCAACTTGTATTTTTAAATACCATGTCAGTATATATACTATTTAATTGTTATATGAAACCCATTAGATCTACCTTAGTATATATTGTTCCCTATAACTTTGGTTACTACTTTAATACAATCTCTAGAGAGTTTCTTTCGTTCTGGTCTTAACTAACCATAAGAACAATAACTATTTTCTATATGTTATAAACATATTTTTTATTAGGAAAATAGTGGTTCAACAATTAACCTCTTGTTAACACATGGAAAAAATTCATTCCAAATTAATATTTTTTTTTCTTACTTCAATCAAAAATAGGATTTCAGAAACTAGAAACCCTTAATGGAATTCTATGGTGTCACCAACCCTTCCTAGTTGCATCATATCGAAACCTTCCAAGATTGTTGTTCTTGAAATCCAATCCCCAATTTAGTGATTATATAAATAATCAATTATCAGTATTATTATAATGAATTTAGTCATAATGACTTAGGTTTACCAGTCATTCTTTATTAGTAACCTGCTTGTACCACCAATATATAGTATCACTTGAATTCCCACTATAGAATTCAAAATAATAAGAACCTATAAATTGATACAAGAAATCCATTATTGAATTATAATTAATATTTTAAATATTATATTGTCTCTAGTTACTTTTCAATTCTAGTATCATTTATCTCAATGAATAAAGTATCACCATTCGTGGTGAATGTAAAACAATTACCATGGTTTTATCCTTCCTATACAGCATGTGTATCTGAAAAATTTATTTTCCATAAGCTGTTATATAACGTGTTCCTATTCAAACTATTTTTGAATCTCTGTAATTGACTAAATCCATGTAAATTTTTTTCCCACTATCTAAAATATATATGTGCACCCTTTTATTTAAATATATCCAATCACCATACTATAACATTTTCTAAATATGAGATTCAAGTAATATCCTTAGAAACCTTATAAGATAAATTCTTTGTATACACATTATGTTTTTCTTGATAAATTTTTATTTATATCCTTAAAATCCTCTTTGAATCTAAAGACATATTATGTAATGATGGATTTATATCTCCTATGATATTCACTTTTCATAATAGTTGGTATATAGTTATGGGACAACACTATTACTTACAAAGAATGAAAATAATGGATGTTTCTAAAATACATATGTGTCTCCATATTGATTATCCTTTTACATATAGTGTAAATCTAAAGTATATAAGGAAATGTGAATTTATTAATTACTCCAAACTAAATTTTTATGATCACTGTTTTTATGTAAGGCTCATCATCGATTCTCCTTTTTAGTGTCATCGATTTGATGTGTATAAGGAAATGTGTGTTTAGTAATAAGTCCACTCTATATTTCATGATTCATGAATTCTTGGTAAAGATATTCTTCTTCCCTAAAGCTTGAATATACTTATATCATTTTATAAATCATATTTTATAGTTCACCTATACATTTATTAAATCTCTTAATGTAATCTCATGAAGTATATATTTATCCCTAGCTTAACCTTGGAATAGTTCATGCTCTTTAGCTAAAATAATTATGATTGGTTTGTGTAATAACTTTATTTCAAAAGTTTTCATTATTAAAAACTGAATAAGTAATGTTTCAATAATACCTATAGTATTTTAACTCTAGAGTTTCAAAATTCATACTAGGTATATCGTTAAAATCCACTTATTTTTACAAGAAATTGAATTTTCTTTCCACAATTGGGTAAAATCAAGTCTAACATTTTATATTCATTAGTTATTTCCATTGATTCAAGAATTAATGAACTATTATTTGATTATTAGGAAGTAAAAACAACATTTATTTCATAAGTTGAATAATAGAACCCTATTTCTAATGGAAACATGAGATAAATATTTTTGTTATACTCAATAAAATTTAAACTTGAATCAATAAACCTAGAAATTAGATATTGTGTGATTCTCTCTGATGACTTAGAAATCACCATTTCTCAGCTACATGGAGAATTCAACTCACTTATTGTAATGTTTATATACATGGTTACTAGATTTTTATACACCCATGTGATAAGAATATTGTATTTAATACCTCATAAGTATGATAGAAACATAACACAAAGTTGATGAATATTCCTGAAGAATAATTGAATACTCACTTATTAAATCTAGATCATAGAATCTATACTTCCATATTCATATCTAGTGACATGAAAAGAAAATAACCTCCTATATGATGATCAACCACTTCTCTTTGAAGGACTCTGTGAATGTTCCTTTTGCATCACACTTTCCACAAGCCTTTTCAACTTGTATTTCAACTTGTTCACCATAAGAATTCAGACTAACATTTCTTCATGTTATTATCTACTTGGAGAACCTCACCCAAAAGGAAATTAAGCGTTTTTTCATAAAATTAAGTTTATCATATTAAATGAAACTAGAGAAAGTTTTTGATAAAGATAAAATAATGGGATGTATCAAAATAAAATTTTCCATATTTCAATTTACACATTTTTAGAGTAACAATCACCCTGTTCATATTTTTCTTTATTGTCTCCTCACATACTTCACAAAGATGATACAACATGTGTTACCATCAATTTCTAGATGAATTATCATAAAATAAATGGAAATTGATGATGGAATTATGATATAAACATCAAATATACCATATATGAGTCCCCTGTATGAATCATTCACACCCTCTCTTCCTGAGATGGATCAATAGGTATTGGGGACTCCAACTCCTTGAATTTCCCATATCATAGTACTTTACAAAAGAACTTATACTACTCATTGAAAAATGATTCTGGTGAGGGCATGCTTTTTTTACAATATGGAGAAAATCATATCTATGGTATAACTTTTTATTGTTCTCAAAAATAAAAACTAGAATATTAGTACTTTTATCTTGATTATCGATTAGAAATTATCAATTAAATCATATGTCTCCCACTATTTTTTTGAGCCTATAGTAGCCCTCACTACTTGAATCAGAATACACAGTCCCTAGATTATTATTGTGGAAAGGATCCATTAATCATATTCTCATTGTCCAAGATGTGACTTAACTACTACTCTGAGAGTGTGGAGGTAGGTGTTTGATTGGACACCAACATTAACTCCTGAATCCTTAAATTATTGAGTGAAGCCCTATCTTATGGAAATCATAAACATGATTTACTCAACGATTTTAATCTAAAGATGAAAAAGATAGAAATGGATACTTCTTTTCTATTATATTTAGTTAATTTGACCCATCACTCTCAAAATAACTCCACAATAGCTATATTCACCCTCAACTAGGGTTGATAAGAAACCCATACGCCCATTTTTGTTAAACTCAAATGACAGAAGGCATTATGACTTAATACTTATTTTAGGGTGTTTATTATTTCTCAAATAATGAAATAATTTTCTATTTTATATGCACATATTTTGTGATCACACTCACAACTAACCATTCAATAAATATAAAAACATTCATTGAGTCATAAATTGTTTTAATCTATGCATTTAGTTTATTATTTTATGTGATTTTATAAACTTAAAAACTCACTAAATAATAATAAAAAATTCATAAATTAAATAAAACAAATGAATAATATTTATAATTGACCAAAAAATGTATATTTGGTTTTAATTTAATTCATAATGCATTGTAATCTTCTGAGATAAATTTAATAATTAAATTTATTTTGATTTCCTATACATCGTCTTTAATCTTTTTATATGTATAAGGTCTTGTGAGTCCATGAGAGCTGTATTGAATTTTTATTACACATTCATGATTCCCCCTCATATATGTGAAATAATTTATTCCACTAATTCCTTTAGATAATAATTAGAATATAATTATTTTAATATAGGTTCTTCGATTAAACCTACAAGAAACACTGATATCAATCTGATCTTAAAACTTTGGATGACCAAAACCTGGACGTACAAAGTCAGATTGAATCACTTTCTACATCCATGGGACCATTGTGAACCCCTTTACATGAATTTAATGCTAATTTAAATTTTTATTATCTTAAACCATCATTTGATCACTATGATACCAATTGAATGTATTGAAGCACACAACAGAAGAAGATGTGTCACAAATTTAATTTTTTTACCACTAATCAATATGAGTACATCATAACTAGTGAAGAATATCATAATACATATCCTCAATGATCCTAAGTGAAATTTTAAGTACAAAAATAAATCTAATATTACCTTATTTGATCTAAATATTTTTTCATTAATCATTCTTCACCACCGACCATTTCTTAAAGGAAATGAATCCAAATCCCTCTAGATCATCCACATGTTCTTGAAATTACTATAGGAACATTGATAGTCCAATTTTAGGTGTTATAATAGGGATTTGAATATTCCTTCTACATCCTAATGATCACCGCATCGACGTTCTTTTGATGTGGAAAGAAGCGCTCGATTAAATTTCTTGGATCGATAACTTATCCCTCTAGGAAGTGGGGATAAGATATATAAGATATGAATAAATTTTCTATGAATAGGTCCTAAAATGAGTGGCTATCCTCCATTATATAGTTAGGTTATAAAAATACCTGGAATAGGCTCCCTGGACCCCAAACATTTATTACCCACTAAATAAGCTATAAATGACATTTTATGACTAACTTATTGAGTCTTAAATATCATTTACATTATTATCACTTAGTTTTAATATAATAAATATATTACATGATAAAAATAAGACAATAACTTGACTCTATATCCCCACAAATATTAAACAAACCATGAATATTAAAATAATATTTGTTTGTATAATATTTTTCAAAGTAATTACATTAATACTTGTAAATACATTTAATAAATAAATTCAACACTAAATATTCTAAACTCGAATAATATGAAATTATTTATTCCTTGTCAATTGTATAATCTCTAACATATCCTAGATCTTAGTGGTGGGGCCCACTATTCCCTATACTCATATTCATTATAATAGGTTTGAATTTTGAATTATCTTAGTGTGTGACCCACTAAGACCTTATCTCGATAGTAGTGAATACTATTCATAGACTAGGAGAAGAGTCTAGTAACATACCAAGGACCCTAAATAGATAACGTATAATCATAGAAATGAAAACCTTTCCTTTGAATACACACTATGAAATATAATCTATTTTTCTCATGATATCTGATAAATCAGGATGCACACTTTTTTACATCATCTATTATTTATTTATTATTCATTTACCTAAATAGATGGACTTAAATTCTTCTACCATAGCCATGGATTTAATGAAGGTACTAACATCTTGGTCAACTAGGCCTAAAATAGAAATACCATTCAAAACTGATAAATTCCATCTTGTTTATTCAATTGAAGTCATATTACTACTGAAAAACCCAATTCAATATACCGTTATATGACTTTAATGCCATATTTTTTGCATTACATCAATGTATGTGATCAAATAGTATACACTAATAATAATCTCAATTCAAGAGACCAATACAAGTGTTCATATATAGGAACTACCAATGACATATTAAACATGTGGTGTTACTATAGGTGGGTCAATCATTATGATCTCATATACTCAATATCACAAAGTGATAACTTTTTAAGAGTAAGTCTCAATGCTTATGATACCTCAACACCTGATAGTTACACATCGCCTGTGTTCAGTCCATATGATATATGAAGATCATAAGTTATATTATTAAGATTGACATCATAGTATCTTTATGTTCCCAATATAAACTAGGAACTACTATAACCTTTTCATAAGACAAGTAATCTAAATTTTTTTTTGTAAATAGTGGGGACATAATATCAACACATTTATGGTATGTGTACATCATGTATAATTCACTATATATATAATATGGTAACCAAAATGTACGATTTATAATAGGACTAGGGACGCCACTATTTCAATAGTGAGAATCCAAGGGGGGGATATGAAAAGGAAAAAGTAAAAGAAAAAAAAGAATAAAAAGGAAATAAAAGAATAGGGGGCCTAATACTGACACCTGATCTGATGTTATAAATTTCCTAGGAAACATTCCTCATTACACACTCAACCACAAAGTCAAAATATCAATGTGATTCTCTATTCAAAATATGTCATAGAATTACCATGTACAAATAATTAAAATTTAATTAATTAAATATTAAATATTACATAAAAATTAAAATGACGCACAATTCCCCAAAACATCTATTCTAGGGTAAACACCCTATTCTGAGACCAATATAGTGGGTTTTAAAAATTATCCAAGAGCATATCACATGATAAATTACAATTTTTCCTTAAAGAAAATCAAGAAAAAATGATATAAATTCCTCCTGATTTTCACTCTAACACCCATGGAAAAGTGAGAGTTAAAAGGATATATGTTACTACCCACGTCAATAGGGTGAACCTTTATTTTTGGGAGCCTTCCTAATTAGAACTACATAGTTAAGCATGCTTGGAATGGAGTAGGGTTTAGGATGGGTGACCTTATTAAAAGTTTCCTACAGTGTGTGTGAGGAGAAAACACAAAAAAGGTGCATGTGTTGGCCTATTTGGATAGTCGTTATCCAGATAAGAAACCCCAATGAGTATTATCCATTGGTGTGATGATAAGGAAACCAAGGTATTATTGGAGGCCCATGGGGTCAGATGACTAGGTTCATGGATTGAGGAAGTATGGGTCATAAAAAAATGTATCAGAACTAATACCCAGTCAAAAGTGTAGAGGAACTACTTGGGTTTAAGGATTGGGGTCCATAATAAGGGTGTTATAATTTTAAGGGATGGAGAGTGTAACACCCTTGGAAAAGTAGGACTTAAAAGGCTAAATTTTATTACCCATTTCCACAAGTTGCACTATTCTTTTCAGGATCCATCCTGATTTAAACTCCTTAGTTAAGCATGCTTAGCATGGAGTTGGGATGTTTCCCATGGTGTGTGTGAGTGAGGAAAACACACACTAAAAGAGCATGGGTTGGACTATGGAGATAATCATTTTTAGATAAGAAACCACAGTGAGTAATAGCTATTGGTGTGCTGAGAAGGAAACCAAGGCATTACAAGAGACCCATTGGGTCAGATTAATAGGTTCATGGATTGGGGAAGGCTGGGGTGTGAAAAAATGGTACCATAGCACCAAGACTAACTAACTTGTTTCTTGTCTTACCTTGGTGTGAGATAGGATATTAATGTGATATGATGGTTGAACTCGGCTAGGGGAACTATGCCATTGTATGGCCAACATTTTAATATGGTCCTCTGAGTTTACATAAAGTGGAGAATTTATGTTTTTCTATTACTGTTGATTAAACTCACCTGGGGTGATGTATATGATGCTAATATGTAATTTATTTGATTTTGGGTGCATTCAAGCATCATAAATAAGAACATAGGTTAACATTCCATATATATACTTGTTGTCATGCTGTATTGTAGTTCATTAATTTAATAACTTATTTTTGTGCTATCCATTCAAGATATTTTCTCTTGTGTGATATATATTTGTTTTCATGTCATGTGATATATATTTATTGGAATTAATTAGTTGAACTGACCTTGATGTTGTGTTAGTATATATATGATGACTGTGACTAATGTGTGGGGATGGATATCATGGTCATTGTTAGGAGGGTTATGCCTTTCATTAAAGGTTGAATCATATAATAACCCTATGTGATCCCTTAGACTGAATAAGGTATTTTCATGTTCTAATGTTCCTTCTGATAGGATAGTGGATGTATGATGTTAGAACACAATGGTCTGAGTTGTTAAAGCAAGACCACTTGGGATACTTCTTGAGGATGAGAAGTCGATAAAGGGGGGCAATTGTAATATCCTGATTTTTTTAAAGATAATAAAAAATCCTCTTAGTTTATTAGTTATAAGTATTTTTAGTTGAAAATGTAAATTTTCAATAAAAATAACATAATAAATGTTTTAAAGGCTTTGAATGAGGATAAAATCACAGTTAACAACTTATAATATTCCATGAAATAGTTTTAGAGCTATGCACTGAGTTAGTGTAAGATTCCAAGAATTATAGAGCCTTGACGTAGACAGAATAAACATATTAAACATATTATTTTATGCATGCATGATTTATCACAAATAATTGAATATGTCATGACCCGTCCCCCAAGGCCTGTGCCGTGACTAACACCAAGCCCACCTTCCATAGGCCAGGGGATGATGACTAGTACCAAATGCATATTCCCTAAAACTGGGAAGACATTGCCTTTATAACCTGTAAGCACATGTAACCAAGCACACAAACACAAGTAAACCGAACTGTAAATAGAGTGAGTGCAGTACGTAAAAGGGTCCAGAATACAAGACGAACTAGAAAGTACAAGTACAACTGTGATACAATACAACTGAAGAAAAAGAAGAGGAAGCTACTAGATCATCCTCCGAGGCTCCTACCTGAAGGGTAGGTACAGATCGCCTCCTCAGCACTCCACATCCATCCATCTCTTCAGTGTACCGACTCGTCGTAAGGTCTACCTCCAGGTACCGTCTAGTCTTGGAACTCACGGCCTCAGTTAGCATTGTCTTTCGTCTGCAACCAACACAACAAGGTGTGGGAATAGCCCGTGTAGGGGTGAGTAAAACGATACTCAGTAGGGACCCCGAGACCCTCTAGGTCTCACAAAATACAACAAGGATAAAACACAAGGTTTGAAATCAACATATATCCTTACTTAGGTATATCCCCATACATATAACTAAGTTATCAAGTAATCCATATCAATTATGAGGAAAACAAAAAGGTTCTGACTCAGCTCACACCAGGATTTATTCTAGGGGTAGTATTAAGTAACATTACGAACACAACTTTGAACACCTCAACTACTGGAGAACTTCTCCTCTATCGAGTATAGTAGGCATGCCGCGTCACACAGAGGTCCTTCCCACTAACTTTGGACTGCTGAGGTACTCTTCCTATCGAGTACCGTGGGTCTGTGACGTCACATAGAGGCACTCCCCACAGTGGGTCTGCCGTGTCACAAAGAGGCGCTCACCCTCGTAGATTGCTGAGGTACTTCTCCTGTCGAGTACCGTGGGTCTTCCATGTCACCAAGACACTCCCCACCATGGGTCTTCCGTATCACCAAGGTGCTCCCCATTGGGCCAGTCAAGTCACTCCGAGTTGAAACAGTCACTAGTCATCAAGTCTCAGCCAGCCACTAGGTCTCCTCACTATGACCACTCATTCTTCGGGAGGATATGCTCCAAAGGCTGCTGGTCGATATTCCAACTGCCATGAAGTCACACGAAAAAGTGTCTCAGTGTTCTGCCACATCATAGGGGTCTCAACGTAACAGACGATGCATCAATCAGACGTCCGGTCTGGGAGTTATTATCATTTTAGTCCCGATGGCCTGGTTGGATTCATGCTCGATCCATCATGATCGTTCCCTATCTTAATCCAAAAAATAGTGAGGTATCACTCAAAGGGACTGACTCACTCCATTATTTCTAGAGCCACTGACGGTTCTTCAAACGGATGTCCAGTACCAAAGTTATGGCCAAAAGAAAGTAATTGGGTCGTAGTGGGCCTGGGTCCGGTCCGACCCAGTCGGATTGACCTGGCATGGGTCGACCCGGCCTGACCCATTGTGTCTGTACCGTCCTGCGAGGGCTCTGAGGGTGCCATGAGGGCGGCTCGGTTGAGGGGTACCGTGAAGGCGTAGACCAGCCGCGGGTACTGCGAGGGCGCAGATCGGCCGCGGTTCGGTGGTCCGGCCACTGGGTGGATGTCCGGTGGCAGTGGCTCGGCGGTCAACAGCTCGGCGGATGGCAAATGATGGATAGAGGTGACATGGCTCAACGAACAACAGTGGTGCGGCGACTTGGCATGGCAGACGGCGGCGGTGCGACGGCTTGGCACGATGGCGACACGACGAGGGGGGTTCGACCCGGGGCGACGCAATAGCTCAGTCCGGCCGTGGGTGGCTCAAATGGGCACAGGGCCAGTTTGGATGGGAGGGAGAAGCGCCGCGGGGCGGGGCGGGTTGCGGAGGCTGTGGGTGACAACACCGTTTCATTCGTCGCCTTCGTCGCCTTCCTCCATTTTGAAGAACACATCAAAGAAGAACAACGAAGGGGTCATGCCATGTTCGTTTGGCTCGCACCCTCCGCCTTTAGAGTGGTAGCAAGAGGTTCACAAAGAACAAAGCATGAATGTGAATGGAAGATATTTTAAAAAATCATTTCCCACAACCCATGTAAATCTCTATTCCCAAACCCACAAAATAATTATAAGGGGATAACATGGGAAGCGATAATCAAATAGAAATAAACCCCTACCTCATTCTCTTGATGACGTTGGTGCAAGATGATAGTACGGTCATCAATTCTACATAGATGAGGACATCCTACATCGGAAGAAGTCCCGAGTAATAAGGTCAAAGGGGGTCGACGTTCTTCATTGGTGGAGCGTTCTTCATCGGTGGATCATTCTTCATGGAAGAACGCGTTCTTTGTTGAAGGGATTTCTCCCAAGAGTTCCTTCCTCCCAATTCCACCAAAGATGCCAAGGATAGTAGATTAAGTTCTTTATTTAGTTTTTTGTCACAAATTCAAAATAGCCTAATCAATTAACTTTGTAGTCATATTAAATGTATGTGCATTTACACAATTAATGTGGAGGAAGTCAAGAGGCTCCTCCACATTAATGAGGGGGGTTGAGAGGTTTTTGTCCATAATGAGGGGAGTTTAAGAGGTTTAGGCCTCAGTGGTCCCCACCACCATAACCTCTCATGGGAGGTTAAGGTCTGGTGGTCCCCACTTCTCAACTTCCACATCGAGGTTTAGTTTTAGTGGAACCCACCTCCCAACACCCACATGGGTGTTGTCAATAATAATAAAATGCCACACACTTTTTTTTTATTTTAATCTTACATGAAAAACCCAAAAAATAACTTTCACCCTCGACCATCCGCCATCGAGGTGAAAGTCTCCTTAAGATAATATCGGTGCTGCGAGTTCAACGGTGCCTTGGGATTTCAATTCTGGGCACCGGTTCAAAATTTAGAAAAACTCGCTCACACGTTTACTAAATGTACCAGAAAAAAGTTCATAAATTCATTCCGGGAACTCTCGGTCTCGGAATCACACACAATCAAATTTTGCAGACTCGTAAAAATTTCCATTTTTTTAAAAAAAATTTACAAGGAAATTATGGGTCTTTACATTCTCCCCACCTTAGGGATCTACGTCCTCGTATGCCACAACTCAAACTAATGGAACAAGTGGGGGTACTGAGCACTCATCTGAGCCTCCCGCTCCCATGTGCTCTCATGGAGGTTCCCATGCTGCCAGCGTACACGCACCATATGTATCGACCATCCATGAAGGACCCACTCCCGTCGATCCTCAATCTCTACTGGAACCTCCGTAAAAGTCACCCCATCATCGATGTCAAGCTCTCCATGGTCGATGATGTGAGAAGGGCCGTGGACGTATCTCCTCAGCTGAGACACGTGAAAGACGTCATGCACCCGGTGCAACTGAGGTGGAAGAGCTAAGCGATAAGACATACCATCCTCGAACTCTAGAGGTCTGCGTCTCCTATCAGCATACGACTTCTTCCCACTCTGTGCAGTCTTCATCCACTCCTGGATGATCTGCACCTTCTTTGTGGTAGCCCGTACCATATCTGGTCCCACGAGTGCTGACTCCCATGGGTCAATCCAGCACAAAGGTGATCTGCAAGGTCGCCCGTATAACGCCTCAAAAGGTTCTATCCTAATGATGGACTGATATCTGTTGTTGTATGAAAACTCCACCAAAGGCAACTGATCCTCCCAGCTACGACCAAAGTCAAGGACACAAGCATACATCATGTCCTAGAGGGTCTGAATGGTCCACTCAGTCTGGCCATCTTTCTGAGGATGGAAGGCAGTGCTCAAACGAAGCTGTGTCCCAAAAGCCTCCTACAACCCCTTCCATAGTCGGGAAGTAAAGCACGCATCATGATTGGAGACAATAGTCGAGGGTACTCCATGTATCCATAAAATCTTTTTCACATAGAGGCATCTCAAGCTCTATACTGGACCCTTCTCTCTTATCGGTAGGATGTGGGCCGACTTGGTGAGTCATTTTACGATCACCCAAATCGATTCATGACCTCTAGATGTATGTAGAAGTCCTATCACAAAGTCCATGGATATCCTATCCCACTTCCACTCTAGGATATCTAAAGGCTGAACCAATCCTGTTGGTACCTGATGCTCTGCCTTCACTTGCTGACAAGTGAGGCACCGAGAAACAAACTCTGCTACTGCTTTCTTCATTCCCGGCCACCAGTGATTTTGTCGGAAATCCTGGTACATCTTCACCACTCCTAGATATACCACTAGAGGGGAGGTGTGGAAATCCCTCAATACTCCCTCCTTAAGTGACATTGGTACCATAGTACATCCTCTCAAGAGGATGATGTGCTCCCCACCTTCAGAAAATCCATCAGGTGCCTAACTTGTGGATATCTAAGCACGTCGAGCCTCACAGTCAGCATTCCCACACTCTGCCTCCCTAACTTGAAAAAATGGGGGAGTGACTGTAAGAGACTGAAGAAAATATGATCCATCTCTATCCACAAAGGATCTCTATAAAGCAACTAGCTACTCCGTCACCTCGCCTAACAACTATGTACCAGATCTCTTACTAAGTTCATCTGTAACAACGTTCCCCTTCCCAAGAGTATAGAATATCTTGAAGTCATAGTACTAGAGGAACTCAAGAAAACGTCACTATCTAAGGTTCAGGTCCTTCTAAGAGAATATATACCTGATAATCTTGTGATTATAGTAGACTATAAAACATTTACCCATCAGATAGTGTCTCCAAATCTTCAAGGCGAAGAAAACTGCTGCTAACTCTAGGTCATGGGTAGCGTAGTTCTTCTCATGTTGTCTTAGCTATCGATAACCATATACAATCACTAATCCCTCCTACATAAGGACACATCCGAGCCCATTCCTTGATGCTTCATAGTAGACTACATACCATACGCCCTCCTCTGGAAGCTTCAAGATGGGGTCACTAGTCATCCTCTACCTCAGCTCATGAAAACTCTGCAGGCTTCTCTCCAACCACACGAAGGGTTTCCCCTTCTTCATCAAGGCTGATAGTGGTGCTAGAACTCTGGAGAAATCTGGCACAAATCTCTGGTAGTACCCAGCCAGACCCAGGAAACTCTGTACCTCCGTCACACTCCTAGGTGGCTCCCATGAAAGTACCACCTCAATATTTTCTGGATCCACTGCAACTCCAGCCTCTGATATGACATGTCCCAGAAAGTGAACCTATTATATTTAGAACAGGAACTTCAAGAGCTTACCATAAAGTAGGGGCTCTTGGAGTGTGTCCAGTACTACCTGCAAATGATAGGCATGCTTCTCCTCAGTAGTTGAGTAGATCAGAATGTCGTTGTTGAAGAATACTACAAAGTGATCATGGTATGGATTAAAGATCCAGTTCATGAGTCCCATGAATATTTTTGGGGCGTTGGTCATTCCAAATGGAATAACAAAGAACTCATAATGTCCATACCGACACCTGAAGGTTGTCTTATGAACATTCTCATCTCATACTCTGAGCTGGTGATAGCCTGATCTGAGGTCTATCTTCAAGAACCACCCTGCTACCTTTAACTGGTCAAAGAGTTCTTCAATCCTCAGGAGAGGGTACTTGTTCTTCACAGTCACCTAGTTTAGGTGCTGATAGTAAAAATAAATCCTCAAATCCCATCCGCCTTATTGGTGAAAAAAATCAGGGCTGCCCATGGGAAAACACTGGGTCGAATGAATCCCTTCCCCTGAAAGTCTTCCAGCTGTACCTGCATCTCACGAAGCTCCGTGGGAGCCATCCGATATGCTGGTGTAGATATTGGTGACATCCCAAGGTATAATTAAATGTAAAATTATACCTCTATACGAGGTGGTAGACCCGGAACATCATCAGGGAAAACATCGGCTTACTGGTCCACCGCTACAGGATAGCTCGGGCTCTCCACATCAACATCTCTGAGGGTAAGGCTAGATAACTAATGAGTGATCGGCTGTACTCTCCTTCGGGTAAGTCCATCCTATGCTGAAAAGGCTCCATTATTTCCTATGAAGGTAAACCTGGTCCAATCCATGTGGATACACCTCACTTTGCACCTAATATAGTCAGTCTGAGCATTGACTGTAGATAACTAGTCTATACCGAAGATTATGTAGTAAGGTTCGATGCCACTATTAGGAGATCCCAGCCAAATCTCTCGCCTCCTAGAGGAATCTCACACGGTCGGAACCAGTGAGAAATCTTCGAATCCTCTCCTCTATTACTCTCTAGCCTTAAAGATCGAGCCAACGGATTCGTCAGAATTTCGGACCTCCGAAAGAGGGTAGTGGAAATAAAAGAATAACTGGTACCAGTCTCTATAAGTATTGATTCTATGGTGGTGTAGACACATATCATACCTCGTATCATCTCTAGAGCACCATTATCATAAGCCTCAGCTACATGGAGTTGATCTATCCCGAGTCCACCTGCTCCTTGTGGTCAGGGTGGACCTCCCGATGGTGGTGGTGGTCACATCTCGAATCATTTCCCACTGCCAGCTGCACGAAAAACTCCTCTATGACATATGATTTCCCCCTGTGGCCCACCTCGATCGAAACTCTATCTCTGTCTGGGTGGTCCCTCGACCTTCTACTAATCATCCGGAAGACGGGTCGGACAGTCACAAGCCATGTGACCCTACCTTCCGCATGTGTAACACTGCCCGCTCCTTGTCTGACTAGTTTTGCCTTTGGTGCCCCACACAACCGATCCGGAGTCATGCGGTCATCCACCTATAGGTCTGTTCCTCTTGGACCTCTACGACATCTTTCTTCTACTAGCTGCAGAAGACTTCAATACGTGATGACTGGTAGTGGGTCTCGCTACTGGTGACTGCACAGTAAGGAAACTCTCCACCAAGAGGGCTCTCTCTAACACCCCCTCCTATGTCGGGATGCTAAGTGAGATAATCTAATCTATGATCTCCCACCTGGGACCCTGATCAAAGGTCCGAGCCCTGAATAAAGAGTCCCACACCATATCGGTGGAGTAGTGTGAGAGGTCAGTGAACCTCACTGAGTACTAAGCCACAATCATACTACCCTACTGCAGATGAAGTAGCTTTTGTATGTGCACTATGCGAAGAGTCACTGAAATAGACTCTGCTCGAAACAGGCCCTCGAAGTCTTCCTAGAGAAGCGTCACCTCATCGTTAACTTAGATCATCAAGCACCACCATCTGCCTGCTTCTACCTGTAGAAGGCTGGCGATAAGGATCACCATGAGATTGGCTGGTGTCCCTACGAGTCGGAAGACTCTCACCAAATCCTCCAACCAATCCTCATCCACTTGTGGGTCCATCTCTACCCTACACCTGTGTGGCCTTTGGCACTAGAACTAATGTAACGCACTAAAGCGGCACAAACTCTCTACTGATGGGGCTGGTGGCATCGGTGGTCCAATGGGTAATGGTACCACTAGTGCCTCTACTAGAAGAGGGCCTTGCACCGATGCCTCATCGCTCAGTGGGCTATCAGTGTGTACAACTCTCAGAACTCTAACTGGCTATCTTTGTAGAGGCATCCTGAAAAGAAATAGGTGAGTCATGGTCAAAAAGTTATACATGGTGAGATGAAAGTTACACCTGGTGAGCTAACTCAAAAGATCACAAAAAAAAAACTCTTGAAAACACACATGCAATCTGTGTTTTTGACCACTGAGTCGGAAATCAGAAGTCTGGGTCCTAGTGTATGGATACGTCGGTTACTACACCAACAATGGATTCCCTAAACTGGTAACCACACTCACTACACTTAACACTATTTATGTTAAAAAAAAGATAGATTAGAGTCCTATGTTCTACTGTAGAAACAGCTCCTCAGATACAAGATTTTCATGACCTGTCCCCTAGGGCTCGTGCCACGACCAACCCCAAGCCCTCCTTCTATAGGCCAGGGGCTTTCGACTAGAACCAAAAGCGTATTCCACAAAACTAGGAAGAAATTTAATTTATAACCTATAAGAACATGTAACCAAGCACACATCAAGATATAAAAACAAGTAAAACGAACTGTAAACAGAGTGAGTGAAGTAAGAAAAAGGGGCTAGAATACAAGCCCAAATGGAAATAACAAGTACAACTATGATACAATACAACTGAAGAAAAAGAAGAGGCAACTAATGGATCATCCTCTGAGGTTCCTACGTGAAGGGTAGGTACAGATCGCCTCCTCCACACTCCATGTCCATCCGTCTCCTCTGTGTACTGACTTGTCATAAGGTCCACCTCTAGGTACCATCCAGTCATGGTACTCTTGGCCTCAGTCAGCACTGTCTGTCATCTTCAAACAATACAACAAGGTGTGGGAATAGCCCGGGTAGGGGTGAGTATAACAATACTTAGTAGGAACCCCGAGACCCTCTTGGTATCACAAAATCCAACAAGGATAAAACAAAAGGTATGAAATAAACAGATATCCTTACTTAGGTATATGACCATACATATAACTAAGTTATCAAGTAACCCATCTCAATCATGGGAAAAAAATAGAGGTTCTGACTCAGCACACACTAGGATTTATTCTATGGGTAGTGTTGGGTAACATTCTGAACACAATGTCGAACACCTCGGCTGCTGGAGAACTCCTGTATTGAGTATAGTGGGCCTGGCGCGTCACACAGAGGTGTTTCCCACTAACTTTGGATAGCTGAGGTACTCCTCCTGTCGAGTACCGTGGGTCTGCCTCGTCACCCAGAGGCGCTCCCCACCATGGGTCTGCCGCGTCACACAGAGGCGCTCCCCCTCGTAGCCTGCTGAGGTACTCCTCCTTTCGAGTACTGTGGGTCTGCCACGTCACTAATTCACTCCCCACCGTGGGTATTCCGCGTCACCAAGGTACTCCCAACTAGGCCAGTCGAGTCACTCCGAGTCGAAACGGTCAAAAGTCATCAAGTCTTAGACAACCACTAGGTTTATACACTATGTTCACTCGCCATTCATGAGGATCCGCTCCACAATCTAATGGTCGATACTCCAACTTCCACGAAGTCCCACAAATAAGTGTCTCAAAGGACCATCACGTCATAGGGGTCTCAACGTAAAAGACGATGCATTAATCGAATTCCCGGTCTGAGAGTTATTAGCCTTTTAGTCCCGAGTGCCCGATTGGATTCATGCTCGATCCAACTTGATCGTTCCCCATATTAATCCAAAACACTGTGGGGTATCACTCAAAGGGACCAACTCGCTCCAATATTTCTAGTGCCACTGACAGTTCGTCAAACAGATGTACGGTGCCAAAGTTATGGCGAAAAGAAAGTAACTGGGTCTTAGTGGGCCCGGGTCTGGTCCGACCCGGTCAGACCGACCCGATCAGACCGACCTGGCCTGACCTGGCCTGGGCTGACCCGGTTCTGGTCAACCCAGCACGATCAGTTGTGTGTGGCCCGACCCGCGAGGGTTCTGTGAGGGATGCTCAGCCGAGGGGTACCACGAGGGCGCAGACCAGCCACTGGTACCACATGGGTGTGCACCAGCCGCGGGGTGGCTGTCTGGTGGAGGCAGCTCAGCGGTCGGAGGCTCAGCAGATGGTAGACGGTGGTGGCACAGCTCAAAAAACGACATCAACATGGAGACTCATCATGGCAGACGGCGGCGGCGCGACGACTCGACATGACGGTGGAACGACGAGAGGGGTTCAGCCTGGGGTGGCACAGCTGCTTGGTCCGGCCGCGGGTGGCTCGACCGGGTGCGGGGCCGGTTCGGTCAGGAGGGCGAAGCGTAGTGGGGTTGCATGGGTTGCGGAGGCCACAGGTGGCGGTGCCGTTACCTTTTTCTCCTTCATCGCCTTCCTCCATTTCGAAGAACACATCAAAGAAGAACGAAGGAGGGGTTGGTCCATGTTCATTTGGCCCGCACCCTTCGCGTTTAGAATGGTAGCATGTGGTCCAAAAAGAAGGAAACATGAAAATTAAAGGAATATATTTTGAAACATCATTTCTAACAACCTACTTCAATCTATATTCTCAAACCCGCAAAATAATTAGAAGGAGATAACATGGGAAGCGATAATCAAATAGAAATAAACCCCTACCTCATTCACTTGATGATGTTGGTGCAATAAGGTAGTACAGTCGTCGATTCTCCATATATAAGGATGTCCCACATCGGAAGAAGTCTTGGGGAAAATGGTCGAAGGGGATCGATGTTATTCATTGGTGGAGAATTCTTCATGGGTGGAGCATTCTCCGTGGAAGAACACGTTCTTCGTTGAAGATATTTCTCCCAAGATCTCCTTCTTCTCAATTCCACCAAAGATGCTAAATATAATAGATTATGTTCTCTATTTAATTTGTTGGAAAAAATTCAAAATAGCCTAATTAATTAACTTGGTTGGCATATTAAAGGTATGTGCATTGGAAAAATTAATTTGGAGGAAGTCAAGAGGCTCCTCCACATTAATGAGGGTGGTTGAGAGGTTGTTCTCCATAATGAGGGGAGTTCAAGAGGTTTAGGCCTCGGGTGGTCCCCACCAGCATAACCTCTCATGGGAGGTTAGGTTTGGGTGGTCACCACCACCATAACCTCTCATGGGAGGTTAAGGTCTGGTGGTCCCTACTTCTCAACTTCCACATGTAGGTTTATTTCTAGTTGAACCCACCTCCCAACACCCACATGGTTGTTGGAAATAAAAATAAAATGTCACACACTTTTTTTTTATTCTTACACGAAAAAACCCAAAAACTAACTTTCACCCTCGACCATTTCCCGTCGAGGTGAAAGTATCCTTAAGCGAATACCAGTGCTGCGAGTTCAACGGTGACCTGAGATTTCAATTCCAAGCACCGGTTCAAAAGTTTGAAAAAACCGCTTGCAGGTTTATTGAACGTACCCAAAAAAAGTTCAAAAATTTTTTATGGGCACTACAGGCCTCGGAATCACGCGCTGTCAAATTTCACGGACACGTAAAAATTCTCATTTATTTGAAAAAAATTTACCTGGAAATTCTGGGTCATTACATAATTACTAGAAATTAGTATGTCTTCTGATAAATTTGAGACCAACGTTAGATCTAGGACATAGTGTTTACACTAGGTTGGTTATAACATTTTTTAGTGTCAAACATTTAGTCAGATCACATGTGAGGATATGTAGTTAATATCATTAATTAATTATTTTTCAAATATAATTGAATATCTCTCAATTAGTGCATCACATGAGAAATAAGAGACCATTGCTAGGTTCATAATGATAGGTTTATCCTAGGTAGGGTATAAATTTTATTCACATTGGGTGTTTGGAAATATCTCACATGATAATACTGTTTTTATAAATAAATAAATAATTCTTCAATTTTTAAATAATTAATAATTAATATCTCTAAAATGGTTTATCGTATAAGAAATCCAAGACCACTGTTATGTTTGAAACATGGGGTTTACCCGGGGCTGGGTATAACTTCAATATGCATCGGGTGTTTAGAATCATCACATTGGATAAAAACCCTTTTATAATTAATTAATTAATTATTTCATTTTTAAATAATAAATAATTATTATATCTCAAACAGCGATTTGTATGAGAAATATAAGTCCACCTTTTGGTCTAATACATGGGGTTTACCCTAGTAAGAGTATAATTTTTTTGCACACCAGGTGTTTGGAAACATCGCACATGATAATACCCTTTTTAAATTTTAATTATATTATTATTCTGATTTTATTTAATTAAAATTCATTTATTTAAAAATTAATTCATCTTATTAAAAATTTCATTGTGTAGACAACTATTGGTGATGTATCATCAATCTGGAGGCTTCAAAATACAACGGTTTTGACCAATTAAAAAAATGAAACACCATTAATGGATGAATTTAGACACTCCATCATTAAATTTACCTTGAATCATTGATTGAATGTGAATGTTCAATTTCTAGGTATTTAAATTGTTAATGATGGAAATTATGTGAGATATTTAATAATAATAATAATTATTTTTATTATCGTTATTATTAAGTTTGAAAAAATTATATTTGTGTGTGGAGAATTAAATTATATATATAGATGGGATATATATATATGTATATATATAGATGAAATTTAATATATATTTAATTTTTTTATTAAATGCGATTTATAGAATTTAAAATTAAAAAAACACTTGAAGAGGCCATTGGGGGAGTTTCATTGAGTTTTTATGGAGGTTTTTAATGAGTTTGAGTGTATTGTATAAAGAGTGAGAAGAATATTAGTCTAGAAGTTAAAAAAACCATTCTTTAAATATGAGGTTCCTAAGGAAGTGAACATGCATTACTCTACCCCAATTTTCTTTTTTATCACATCCCTCTATCCCTATCTATTCTCATTCTCTCCCTCTTTTTTATTTTTATTTTATTTTTATTATTTCTTAAAAATTCAAACATCACTATCTTCTATGATATTGATTGGATTGATGCACCATCAATGTCATTGGATTAATATCGATATATAGAAATATATTCCTAATCTTGTTTTTAAATGCAAAGAGGTAATATGTTCATATATAATTTTATCTTTTTAATTTTCATTGATAACAATAATTCTAAATAATGTCGAAACAAGGATGGTTCAAGGAGTGATTCATGATTGATCATCTTCTGGTTGGGTGAGAGTGTGGTTCATGTGATGGAATACTTTGTTATACTTGACATCAACTTGAAAAAAAATTTGTTTGGAAGTTCCATACTGCTTGGTATATTGTTTACACATATTTCCATATTATATTTTATGTGATGTAATAATTGATATTCGTGATTAATTATTATCACATGTGGTTATTTTTACAACCCATGAGACTCATTGTGATCCTATGAGTGATATTAGTCTATCCTTTGGATTGTTTTTCAGTTATTACATGATTTTATGTTTGGTTCTTTGTATATCATGATTATATATTATGAAATTTTTTCCATTGTATAATTAAACTTTTATGTATGTTACCTAGATTTGGAGGTACCTTTATTGGTGATCAAAATAAGTAAACCGTCGTGACATGTTTATTCTATATAGGGGGAGTGCTCTTGACTTGAGATGATAACGACGATGGACCCATGAAGAGGGTGAAGATATGATGGAATGATGTGTTGAGGTTGTACTCAATTCCTAAGTACTAGTAAGATCGATGCCTAGTTGATTTGTGAGTGAGGTACTCAGTACGTTGTTTTTTTAAAGCAACATTATGTAATTTCGGTTAGTGATATGATGATACCATTGAGTTATGTTGAACATTAACTTAGGGCATTAAAATCCAATTAATGAGTTTCTCCATGTATAATTGATTTTTGAGCAGTGAAATCGATTCATAGTTTATCTATGAGAAGTATGCTTGATGCTTGGTTGATTTTTGAGTGTAACCCCTGCTGTATAGATGCTGAACAACATTCTATAATTGAGGCCCATGGTGAACCGAGTTTCATGTAAAAACGATTGAATAAGTTTTTCACGAAAAAAATGAACTAGCTTGGTGGATAGTTTTGTTACTACTAACTTTTTATGGAGATGGATTCTGAGTTCCATGCACTGGTCCATGATCCTTCAGACTTTCCATGATTATATTTCCATTATGGAGCCAAAGTAGGTATGACTGGGTTTTGGTGGAGGCTTGGTTAGCACACCACCTATGAGTTTTTATTTCTATATTTATATACTTGTTACAAATTTTTTATTATTATGGTATACACTTGTATACTTGATAACACCACGTTAGGACACATTGGTGGTGTCCTACTGATTTTTTACTCAAACCCTACTCATGAATTTTGATATTCTAGTAGATTCCTTGAAAAATCCGATGAAGGGAAAGGGCCCTATGGTGGATGGCTGAGCAGATGGAGCATGGATTTGAAGAAGACCAAGACAGACATGAGAGGAACCAATAGTTATTTTATTTATTATCTAATTTCATTAGTCTAGAAAACTTTCCAATTTGGGATCTCTTATTTATATACCATGTATTCAATCTTTAATTTTAACATTTAATCTAATTATTCATTCATTATAATAATATTACTATTTATTTTCCCACTAAATAAAATGATATAGAGGGTATCATATCCCCAAAATTAGATTTATACCCTCACTTCTAGTTGTTAGCCTCTGGCATATAGGTTGGGGTTCATGGGGTGAGGTATCCTTCCAACTCGGACCCAGTGTTTTATGTTGGGATGTTACATTCCAAACCTGTAACAATGCAAGTCATTACACTTTGAACTAAACAAGACTTTCTAATTCTATAAAAAATAGGAAATAATTTATGTTTAGTTCATAGGTTAAATTAATAAGTTTTTCATGACCGCACATCACACACACATGGAATTAAGCATATGACTAAGGGATAATATTTGTACCACATACCACATGATTATATAATCCTTATTAATTTTTAAGGAATTGGAATAATGATAGGGTATGGATTTTCCATTGGTATCGGGCCTGTGAAGTTTTGCATAGGACAGCTAGACGACTAGCCCAATGAAGGTGGAGTGCTGATATCATGACATGTGTTGGGGAGGAGGAGTTCCAAGTGTTCTTGTATGGGTGATTCCCTCTAAGAACTATGGGTCATGTATTTGTCTCTAAGACTTCGGGCCTTGTAAGGGTTCTACCTCACCCCTTGAAAAGTAGATTATCAAAAATAATAAAAATATGAAGGCCTTTGGTCCATTCAGGAAGGTGTTCACTTGGGGGAAGAAATGAATGAGTCATTCCATTAAATGAAAGATTATAAATAAGTAAATAAATAAATTTATTTTTTTCTTAAATAAACTATCTTGTGGTCACCATATACTATCCCATCCACCATTGGGTTCTTGGTGACCACTAGTTACCCACCCTATATCAACTAACCAACTGATGGATTAGGTAGAGCCATATCTCACCTAAGGCTCCACCAGGTACACATTGCTCGCAAATCGGGTACCTGAAAGCTTTTGATATTTTGAAATAAATATCAGTATCCAAATTTAATTCCTCAAACG